>CM055816.1:10030335-10116470 GCA_029582265.1 Zoroaster sp. YZ-2022
CAGCTGTTGGAGTTTGATGGGTTTAGGGTGGTTAGGGCTATACAGTACCGAGTCCATCAAAATGCAACACAACCAGCTGTTTGATGGGTTTGGGGTGGTTAGCGTTAATGGAGAAAAAAAAAGGAGACCCTGAAAAATGTTTGCACAGAAAATATTTGTGATTGATGTTACAGAATAACTACCCCCTTATAAGGGTAAAAATGGTGTCAAATATTTCACTGTGGGCTAATTTAGAAAACAAAAATTTTAAAAAAAATAAAAAAATAAATTTAAAAAACGAGCCAAGGGAGGGTCATTCCTTTGTCGCCCTCCCTCCCCAGCTATGCATCTGATACATTCTTACCGAGTAATAACTTTTGGTGCACTTAAGAGGCTCTGTATTTCCTGTGTTGTTACAGTAGTAACCTGCAGTACAGGAAAAGCAATCATCCACAGACTGGCCTTCAAATTTATCCCTGTAGGTGCCCCTGCAAGAACATGAGGAAAAAACAATACAAATTTACCACGGGTGTGATTTGACAAAAGTAAAAAATCCTGAAAAAATGGGTAGCGTGCCTGGGTCTAGAGGACAAAGCCCCCTGAACCTCCGGGATGTTTAGTTTTTGTGATTTACAAACTCTCCACGTCCCCACAAACAAGAAACTAGTGGTTTGGACACAATACAGGCGACTTCTTTCTTTCCTCATGACTATTTCTCTTCTTTAACCCTAACCCCCTAGGTATTCTGGCTAGGAACCTTCCTGAATCCTCCCAAATCCATCAGTGAACTTTTGGAAACATGCCCTTATCTTCAAAAAGCACCATGCATTTTCGTTGATCTTTCATATTCAGCACTTATGGCCCGTCCTTCTTGTCAGGTAGTAATTTCACCCCATGTGAAGAGGTGAACGTACCAGTTTCCAACAGTGCTGAATTTTCCCCCAAAAAAGTGGCCCTTGGGAGGATTTTGCAGGATACAAGGTGGTTAGGGTTAAATAAAATTTTGAGGCAAAGGGAGATTTGTAAAAAATCCTCAGAAATAACCGGCCTGATTTATACATTTAAGATGTGTGAAGAATAACTTACAATTAACACTCCTACTCTCGGTTCATTTTACCAGCGGGTTGTAGGTTTCGGATATTTTAGGAATCGGATACCCGGATACCCGTTTTCATTTTTGTTGAAAACATGCCTCCGGTGGTGCACAAATACATGTACTGTAAATGGTAACAAAATTGACTTTTATAATACAGAGGATACCATACTTAAATCGATCTTTTTCTTTACTGTGTCGTTTTTATTAAAACAATTAGGTAAACAATTAGCCAAACAGTCTCTCCGGTGCCGCTGGTTTGATAAGTTGTTTGAAGCAGCCCCTGCCAGGCCCTTTGCAGCCTTAACGATTCGATACAATTTATCACAAACAGTTGGAGAAAAGTGTATGGAAAATGTCCATAAAATACTACAAAGGCTTTATTGGAGTGTAATCTCATGAATTTAAAGATAATTGTCTGTAAAAGTGTAAAATTGTTCAAGAGTGACAGATTTCTGTTCACTCCGTTCAAATGTTAAGTCCGAATTTTAAAAAGTCTTTTATACGGAAAATTGGAACCGAAAAACGGAACCGGGTAATGACAGTTTCGGTCGGGTATCCGGATACCCGGCACAGCTCTAGCGGGTTGACAGACCCACCAAAACCACTGTCTGTCAGTTAATAGGTGGAATAACTGTGTAGAACATATGTGACCCGCTTCATCGAAATGAGGAATGTTCCCCCAAATTTCACATTTTGAGATATGGATATCAACTTAAAGAGAATTTAATGGGCTTCCTGATGATGCCAAACATTCATTTTTTGGTTCATTTCATTCCTGTGTTAGGATGTGATAAATTGATCATGTAATAATGCAGTCATGCACGTATTGTGATCTTTGGAAGTCCATTACACGGAAACATGTGTTGGGGGGACATTCCTCATCTCGATGGAGCAGGTCACATATTACTATGTACATACACAATGTAAATGCATTCCAACACGAAAGATGTATCACCTATGTTTTCGTTATTTTGACGGCAATTTCTGATAGATCTTCAGGCACAACGTATCCAATGAAATCCCTTGAATGGTACACCAGGAGCCTGTCTCTATCCTTGATAGGATAAAGACAGGGGGCCAGTCTAGCTTACGAGCCTCGAAGCATGACATCATATCTTTGGGACTAAGCGTATCAATGAAATCTCTACTTGAATGAATGCGCCCGGGCCTGGTTCTCTATCCTTGATAGGATAAAGACAGGGGCCAGTCTAGCACTCTGAGCCTCAAGCATGACATCATATCTTTGGCTACAAGCGTATCCAATGAAATCCCTTGAGATGGTATGCCAGAGAGCTTGTCTCTATCCTTGAGTAGGATAAGGGCAGGAGCCAGTCTAGCTTCTGAGCCTCGAAGCATGACATCATATCTTTTGGGACAATGTAACATCCAATGAAATCCCACTTGAATGGTATGCCCAGAGGCCTGTCTCTATCCTTGATAGGATAAAGACCAGGGGCCGAGTCCTAGCTCTTCTGAGCCTCGAGCATGACGACATCATATCTTTGGGACAATGTATCCAATGAAATCCCTTGAATGAGTATGCGCCCAGAGCCTGTCTCTATCCTTGATAGGATAAAGACAGGGTGATCCTAGTCTAACTACAGGCCTCCCGAGAAGCATGAGCGTCATTTCTTTGGGACAATGCATCAATGAAATCCCTTGGATAGTGCGCCCATGGGAGCTTGTCTCTATCCTTGATAGGATAAAGACAGGGGACCCAGTCTAGCTTCACGAGCCTTGAAGCATGACATCATATCTTTGGCTGGCGTGTCAATGAAATCCCTTGTATGGTACGCCAGGAGCTTGTCTCTATCCTTGATAGGATAAAGACAGGGGACCAGTCTAGCTTACGAGCCTTGAAGCATGACATCATATCTTTGGCACAACGTATCCAATGAAATCCCTTGGATGGTACGCCAGGAGCTTGTCTCTATCCTTGATAGGATAAAGACAGGGGACCAGTCTAGCTTACGAGCCTTGAAGCATGACATCATATCTTTGGCACAACGTATCCAATGAAATCCCATGAATGGTACGCCAGGAGCCTGTCTCTATCCTTGATAGGATAAAGACAGTGGCCAGTCTAGCTTACGAGCCTCAAAGCATGACGTCATATCTTCAGCACAATGTATCCAATGAAATCCCATGAATGGTACGCCAGGAGCCTGTCTCTATCCTTGATAGGATAAAGACTGGCCAGTCTAACAAGACCTCGAGAAGCGCCATTTCTTTGGGACAATGCATCCAATGAAATCCCTTGAATGGTACGCCAGGAGCTTGTCTCTATCCTTGATAGGATAAAGACAGGGGCCAGTCTATTGGAGTACTTACTCAGGGCAGGCTGTTGGTACTGATGACCCCTCTGGACAGTAGTGACCCTCCGTGCAGTCTTCACATTGCTCCCACCTGATGTTACCTCGGACATTGGAGTAGGATCCAGCATGACATGGGCTGATCTTCGCCCAATTACCTGAGTATGAGGTAGGCAATAAGGAAGGTTCGATAAGGTTGTCTGGGTACCCGAGTATGAGGTACATTGGGCAATGAGGGAGGGTAAATAGGGTTTTCTGGGTACCTTGAGTATGAGGTACATAGGGCAATGAGGGAGGGTAAATAGGGTTGTCTGGGTACCTTGAGTATGAGGTACATATAGGCAATGAGGGAGGGTCAATAGGGTTGTCTGGGTACCTTGAGTGTGAGGTACATAGCGCAATGAGGGAGGGTCAATAGGGTTGTCTGAGTACCCGAGCATCAGGTACATAATAGGCAATAAGGGATGGTCAATAGGGTTGTCAATAGGGTACCCGAGTATGTGGTACATTAGATAATAAGGGATTATCTAATAAAGTATTCAGGGTACATTAAGCAATGAGGGAAGGTCAATAAGGTTGTCTAAGTACCCGAGTATGAGGGAAGCTTAATAAGGTTATTTGGTGATGCACTCTATCGAAGTAAAGCAATGTTAACCCCAGTGTACAGTACAGAATTGCCATTATCTTATATAAGTTCTTTTACAAAAGCACTTGTAAAATGAATTCACTGAGGTTGTTGAATGACTGAGTAGTTCAGTGGTTTGAACACTCTCCTCTCATGTGAAAGGTACCGAGTTGGAATCCATTTGTATTTAATTTTTTTCAGAAGCAAAGCCTTTCCGTATAATCGTTATTCATGGCTGTGGAGATTTTTTAAAGTCCAAAATTCCTTTTCACAGTGGCAATTTTGGCTAAACTAGTGTTTAGCTGACTGAGATGTAAGCGTACACAAGTATCAGTCTCTAACAGTCCAAAATTCCTTTTCACAGTGGCAATTTTGGCTAAACTAGTGTTTAGCTGACTGAGATGTAAGCGTACACAAGTATCAGTCTCTAAACAGTCCAAAGTTGGGTCCTGAGGGAGACCAGTGATAATCACTGATCAGGCCAACCAAATAAATTACAAATAAATAAAAGGTATTTATTTCATGCACAACATTTTCAAATTTATAAACACCGGAGATAAACACCAGCCTGAAGTGCAAACTCTGTGCGGGACAGACTTTACTTTCACACACTCAGTGTGTGTAATTAGTGGTGAAACCTGGGATGTATAAGACACGATTTGAGACACCCACCTGCTGGGCAGTAATGCCCAGTCGCACAGAGGTCCGACGGGGTTGTGGAGGCCTCTAGACAGTACCACCCACGTGGACACCTTAATGTCATTCTGGGCTGCCAAGTTTGTCTGGTGGGTCCAGGAGCCAGCACACAGGGTACTGGCTAGGGTTCTGGGTGCCTGCCGGGCAGTAGTGGCCCTGGGCACACAACACTGGGGTCTTCTGCTGTCCTCCGGTTCCTGGAGTTATCAAATATAAAGTTGGATGATGGCTGGCCAACTTTGTTAGAGTTTGTGTGGCTATGCGCTACTGTCACAAAAGCCAGTTTGTCAGGTCAGAGCAACAAGGACATCTCATTAATACAAAAAGTTGTATGTGTATAAACAGTGCATACATTTGCATATATTTGCATACATTGGCCCAAAAACAACAGTGCCACAATGTTGTATCTTCTACTGGGTTTGCATATTGATCCTGAATTCTGTAGTAAGATACGACATTGTTACAACTCCTTTTCTTTACCTAACCAGGCATGTCACATGAGTGATTTCAAACCCGCGAAATAAAGCAATGCCATCGCCATCTTTTATAAACTGGGAACCATTTTTATTAAAACAAAATTACTTGACTTGGGAAAACATTACTTGTGAATTGATTTGTAATTACCACTTGACAAGAAATGACTTGTGACTTAGCGTTGGAAAACATTACTTGTGAATTTGGGTTTTTGTGAATTACCGGCTTGGACAAGAAATGACTTGTGACTTGACTTGGGAAAACATTACTTGGGAATTGATTTGTGGTGCGGACAAGAAATGACTTGTGACTTGACTTGGGAAAACATTACTTGGGAATTGATTTGTGATTACTTGACTTGACAGAAATGACGTGACTTGACTTGGGAAAACATTACTTATGTAAATTGATTTGTGGTGCCGGCTTGACAAGAAATGACTTGTGACATGACGGGGAAAACATTACTTGTGAATTGGATTTGTGAATTACGGCTTGACAAGAAATGACTTGTGACATGACTTGGGAGAAAACATTATCAGAATTGTAATTGATTTGTGAATTACTTGACTTGACAAGAAATGACTTGTGACTTAATGTTGGAAAACTTATTGCCTTGAATTGATTTGTGAATTGTGACTTGACTTGCAAAGAAATGACAGACTTGACTTGGGAAAACATTACTTGTAACAGCACTTTTTTTCACTCTTTTAAATAAAAGCTTGTCACACGGTGATTTCAGAACAAGAAAAGATAAAAGCAACACCACCGTATCATTTTAGAAACCTGAACACTTCTGTCAGTGTCTTTAACTCCATAATGTTTTGCTCATTCAGATAACTGGTCTGCTCAACCTCCTTTTCCCACACCAGTTTTCTTACCGATCAAACGGGCGAACTGCATCAAGGCAGCTGTCACACTGGAACGCCCCGCCGTCAGATTATGGTAGTCGTATATCGTGCCAGCAGGGCAGGCGTTATCAGTAGCATTTGGACTGTTACTTCCATGGGGACAAAAATTGCAATTTTTATAGATATTTGTATAATGTTCATATTTAAAAACTGTGTAATCAAAAATGATGATTACAGACTACCTGTTTTTTCTGACAAAATTTGTCAAATGTATACACTAAGTGAATATAGAAGACCAGTGAGCTTTAGATAAAATGTTATTCTTGCCTTTTGACAAACTTGTTTTATGTTTGATTCAAAAAGGTAATTCTGAGAAATTAATTATGATAGATAAATTTAATTATTTTACCTTTAATATGGAAAGTATAGTTAATGAAAACTGTTTGGTTTGACCAAAACCTTTTCAGACTAATTTCTGAAATATATTTCATAATAGTGTTATTTTGTACATTAAAATTAACAATTTTTTTGTGAGAATATGTTTTAAAATAAAAACAACTCACAAGTAAAAGCAAAAATATTCTGCAAAAGAAATATAAACAAACATTAAAAGCAGAAAAGTTCAAAACTTCTTGGAATCAAGAGTTTTAAAAAAACCTGTAAAAGTTGCAGCTTGCCTCATCAGAAAAGGCGACTTTTGGCATGCAGTCACCCACCTTCTTCTCGACCAATACAATTTACAAGAGACAGTGAAAGTGCATTCAGATTGTTAAATGTTCATTTGCAATGTGGGATTTCTGTCTTTACGAGACAGAAATTAATTTTTGAAAATTATTACACTAGTTTTATTAAAACGAAACCACCTGAGACAGAAATTATTTCAAGGGATGTTTGATACTATCATCAACTATACCAAGTAAGTTTATGAAAGTCTGTGATCATTTATGATATTTGAGATTACAATAGTGGTTTTTTGTGTCTATAACCATTCGGGGTCAGAGCAGAAAGGACTTATAAGATCTGCTCCGTTGCAATGTGTGAGCAGAAAGGACTTATAAGATCTATACATGCATTGTGTGAGCAGAAAGGACTTATAAGATCTATCGTGCAATGTGTGAGCAGAAAGGTTCTCTAAGATCTATACGTGCATTAGTGTGAGCAGAAAGGACTTATAAGATCTATCACGCGTTGTATGTGGCAGAAAGGACTATAAGATCTATGCGGCAATGTGTGAGCAGAAAGGACTTATAAGATCTATACATGCAAATGTGACCAGAAAGGACTTATAAGATCTATACATGCAATGTGTGAGCAGAAAGGACTTATAAGATCTATACATGCAATGGGGAGCAGAAAGGACTTATAAGATCTATCGTGCAATGTGTGAGCAGAAAGGACTTATAAGATCTATACATGCAATAATGAGCAGAAAGGACATAAGATCTGCGTGCAATGTGGAAATGTGAGCAGAAAGGACTTATAAGATCTGCTCCGTTGCAGTATGTGAGCAAGAAAGGACTTATAAGATCTATCACGTGCAATGTAGAGAAAGGACTTATAAGATCTACATGCAGTGTGGGAGCAGAAGGGACTTATAAGATCTATACGGCATGCGGTGTGAGCAGAAAAGGACTTTTAGATCTACACATGCAGAAAGGACTCTAAGATCTATACATGCAATGTGTGAGCAGAAAGGATTTATAAGATCTACATGTATACGCAATGTGAGTTAAAAAAGACTTATAAGATCTATACATGCAATGTGTGAGCGAAAAGACTTATAAGATCTATACGCAATGTGTGAGCAGAAAGGGACTTATAAGATCTATCGTGCAAATTGTGTGTGAGCAGAAAGGACTTATAAGATCTATATGTGCAATGTGAGCAGAAAGGACTTATAAGATCTATACATGCAATGTGTGAGCAGAAAGGACTTATAAGATCTATATGTGCAATGTGTGAGAAAAAGGGGACTTATAAGATCTATACGTAAAGTATGTGAGCAGTGACTAAGATCTATCGTGCAATGTGTGAGGCAGAAAGGACTTAAAGATCTATCGTGCATTGTGTGTGAGCAGAAAGGACTTATAAGATCTATACATGCAGTGTGAGCAGAAAGGACTTATAAGATCTGCGTAATGTGTGAGCAGAAAGGACTTATAAGATCTATCGTGCATTGTGTGAGCAGAAAGGACTTATAAGATCTATACATGCAAATGTGTGAGCAGAAAGGACTTATAAGATACCTACCGTGCAGTAATGGTGAGCAGAAAGGACTTATAAGATCTATCGTGCATTGTGTGAGCAGAAAGGACTATAGATCTATCGGTGCAATGTGTGAGCAGAAAGGACTTATAAGATCTATATGTGTGCAATGTGTGAGCAGAAAGGACTTATATAAGATCTATACATGCAGTAATGTGAGCAGAAAGGACTTAATAAGATCTCATAATCGTGCAATGTGTGAGCAGAAAGGACTTATAAGATCTATACATGCAATGTGTGAGCAGAAAGGACTTATAAGATCTATACGTGCAATGTGTGAGCAGAAAGGACTTATAAGATCTATACATGCAATGTGTGAGCAGAAAGGACTTATAAGATCTGTACATGCAATGTGTGAGCAGAAAGGACTTACATGTATAAGATCTGTACGTGCAATGTGTGAGCAGAAAGGACTTATAAGATCTATACGTGCAATGTGGGGTGTCGTGGCCGAGCGGTCTAGCTTACCGGATTCAAGTTCTGGTGTTAGCAACATAATGTGGGTTCGAATCACGGCCGTGACACTTGTGTCCTTGAGCAAGACACTTAATCATAATTGCTTCTCTCACCCAGGGTTTAAATGGGTACCTGAAAGGCCGAGTTGGTTTGCTCTATATGCGCTAGAAATGGCAGCAATTGAGCTGTATACTCCCCAGGAAGCTGAGATGGTTTCAGGAATGATTTATGAGCCTTATGAGCAGGGATAATATTATAATGCGCCTTGAGCACCACTTAGTTGGTGGATACGTGCGCTATATAAATCCACACATTATTATTATTATTATTATGTGTGAGCAGAAAGGACTTATAAGGCCTATAAATTATGTGCAATTCCATTATGTTAAGAAAACTTAATTATTTGGATTTATGTTTTATTTAACAATGGGAGGACTCACAATTTACATTGAGCACTCAAGACCCATTATCTTGTTCTTAATTAGGTAATTACACTTGATTAATCTTATAAGACCTTTTGTCATTAAAAACAATAAAATTGTCATGAAGTGCGTATAAGTCCTTACTGCTCTGAGCAGAAAATATGCTCTTTATCTTACCCAAGATGTTAGCTAGGATTTGGAAATAGGGTGTCGCAATTTGCCGGAAATTTCCAAATAGGCTGTCCAAAATTGAAACATTGTGCCCAAAAGACAACCAGGCACCCCTCTGGCTAATACTATGATCTTACCCCGGATAGCAGTGAGTGTCTGGCTCCGTCAACCCCAGCTGTGTACGCGATAAAACCAGCCGCACATGACCCACAATTCAGCTCTGCCTCCTGCCCAACACGAGAATTGGAAGCGTCCCCTGAGGACAAGGTTGTGGCGTGTCGGTTCCGGACTACAGCAGTAGCCTCTGGGCATGTCTTGCAAGACTCGACGGCCGAGGCACCAGTCTCTTCGGTGAATCTCCCATCGGAACCCAGAATCCAGATAGTTCTGGTCTTGAGGGGCAGTAGTGACCCTTGGCACATACCGTGGATCACTTGAACCTGAATCGGAAGTTCATGAATTGCAAATTTTAAAACAAAACATGGTATCCAAACATACATTTCTGGCTTATTATTCCCCACTACATCCCCTATAAAAATATTCCACATAATTTCTGATTTTCAGAATCAAAGAACCTGAATTGAATGAGGTGAAATTTTAAACATATAAAATAAAATGGGATCCGAACAAATATTTGAAATTATAAATTCCACTTTCACCATAATTTTTGTTGACTAACCTAACCCTCTATGGTATTTCCTGGCTAGAACCGTCTTTAACCCCTAACCCCCCATAGGTATTCTGGCTAGGAACCTTCTTAACCCTAACCCCATATAGGTATTCTGGCTAGGAACCTTCTTTAAACCTAACCCTCTATAGGTATTCTGGCTAGGAACCTTCCTGAATCCTCCAAAATCTATCAGTGCACTTTTGGAAACATGCCCATCATGCTTTGAGTGCTTAGAGGGTTACTACTGTCCAAAGGGTATCTCTCATTATTCAGTATAGCCGCTGGACACTACTGCCCTTATGGTATGTATAACCCACTAGGTATTCTGGCTAGGAACCTTCCCGAATCCTCCAAAATCCATCTGTGCACTTTTGGAAACATGCCCTTATCGTCAAAATGCACCATGCAATTTCATTGATCTTTCATATTCAACACTTATGGCCTGTACTTCTTGCCAGATAGTAATTTTGTCGCATTTGAAGAGGTGAAAGTACCAGTTTCCAACAATGCCAAATTTTCCAAAAAGTACTTGGAGGTTTTTGATGGATATGGGGTAGTTTAATTGGGCTAATTCCTGATACGCAGTATAGTGTTGAAGAGTACATTTTATTATAAAAAAAAAAAAACCTGGTACATTTCTGCTTATGAAAAACACGACACAGCGTATGTTTTCCTACTCTAAAAAATACATAATAAAAGAAAAATTGCCAATGGGCACTAGCTTGAAGATGTGACGCCACGCTCTAAGCTAGAGGCGCATGAATTACGCTAGATCCTGGCCTGCAGCCGCCATATTTTCCCGATGTTCAACTTTGACTTGGGTTGGTAGCCGCGTACAAGCCTCGGCGTGATGTCAGATCTTCAGCACAACGACAGGTATCCAATGAAACTGAAAGGGGTACACCTGGAGCCTTGATAGGATATCAAGGGGGACCAGTCAGATGGGCAAGAGCTTTGAAAAACTAAACAGAATACCAACCTGAGGGCAGTATATCAAGGGACCAGTCCAGATGGGCAAAACTTTGAAAAACTAAACAGAATACCAACCGTGAGAGGGCAGTATCATGGCCAGCCGGACAGTCATAACAATCGTCCTGTTTATCGGCCTTGAGCTTGACGCCGTGAGGTGCCGCCATCACAGCGATGCTCCGTCTCGCTCATACGCCGTACCCTCCAAGCAGAAATAACCTCTAGGGCACTGGGTATTGCGCCTGGTGTCGACAACAGGATCACTTGACAGAAGTAACCTGCAGGGACAGATTTGTTTAAGTTAACAGAGTTCTACCCTGGGCCCAGTTTCATAAATCAAAAATACAATTTTTATTTTTCAATATGTAAAATCATCTTGTTTGTTTTCCTTAGAAATCTGGAACAGCAATAGTCTGGTCCCTTTAATAATGTATTGAGAATTAGTGCTATAATTATACTAGTATACAGGGTATCAGAGAGTTAAGATTACCTGGTGGACACGTTGCACAGCCTTCTGGAGTGCCATGGCTGAGCGGTTTAGCGCATCGGATTTGTGTTCTGATGGCTGAGTCGTCAGAATGTGGGTTCGAATCCCAACGCGACATGACCCGGGTACTTGTCCTCGAGCAAGACACTTTACCATAATTGCTTCTCTCCACCCAGGAGTACAATGGGTACCTGTGAGGGCAGAGTTTGTTGTTGTGTTTGATTAGCCCTATATTCGCCGAAATGGCAGCAATTGAGCTGTACACTCCCCAGGGAGCTGAGATGGTTTCAGGAATGATTTATGCGCCTAATGAGCAGGGGTAATAATGCTGGCACAGGCTCTGATACGTCGTATAAGAGCGCTTTAAAAATGCCTCATTATTATTATTATCATAGCTGAGACCCCTTCTATGTATCGAGGAATTAGTTCTATAATCATACTAGTACACATGGTATCAGAGGTTAAGATTACCTGGTGGACCGTTGCACAGCCTTCTGTAGCTGATGAAGCCGATCTCATCTATGTATTGAGAATTAGTTCTATAATCATACTAGTATACAGGGTATCAGAGAGTTAAGATTACCTGGTGGACACGTTGCACAGCCTTCTGTAGCTGATGAAGCGATCTCTTCTATGTGGGAATTGGTTCTATAATCGCACTAGTATACAGGTTATCAGAGTTAAGATTACCTGGTGGACACGTTGCACAGCCTTCTGTAGCTGATGAAGCCGATCTCTTCTATGTATCGAGAATTAGTTCTATAATCATACTAGTATACAGGTTATCAGAGAGTTAAGATTACCTGGTGGACACGTTGCACAGCCTTCTGTAGCTGATGAAGCGCCAGACATATTACCATAGGTCCCTGCTGGACAGGCTAGTTGAGTCAAACCATCCTCACAATAATAACCTGCGAATGACAAAAAGCATAATGGTGGGGACAGGGGGTCAAATTAATTATCAAATAATGTGCAGAGTTGCTAATTCTTCCCATTTCTGGAGACTTGGTATTGGCCGTTAATTTCATTAAAGGTTATATGCAAGGAGGCCTCTCATTTGGTGCCAAAAGGTGGGCCCTTTGCATATATTTAAAAAAATATAAATCATCTCAACACGCAAGCCTCCGCAGAACCGAAGAGTTGGCACTATGATGGTAGTCCACAGGACTACTTATGTCAAAATTTTACTAGTCCTTCTCATTTTTTATTAGTCCTGAAAAAAGTTGAATATAAAGGAACCTTAGCCAATCTCGCCCACAAACTCCACCCGGAACAATCTAAATTCTCACCTGCAACAATTCTAAATCCTCACTATTTTTTGCTCCAAGTCTCTTACAAGACCTTTAGAAAACCTTAACAATAGAAGCCGGCCGCACCAGTTTGGCGTAATCGCTTTGCCTGCCTAGGCGCTGTTATTTAACGTTAATCCGTCCACACAATGGAAAGGCTTAATTGGCAATTCAAAAGGTCTATGCCCTTCAGGAACACTCTTTTGTCAATGGATTAAGCTCTGACTACATTTCCTCACCTTCTACCAACCCACCAGGATGCAATCTACATCGCCACTGCTGGGTCAAACTCAACAGACTAAGAACTGGTCATGGCCAATTTGGACATAACATGCTCTGCATGGGACTATAGTGACAACGCTAAATGTACCTGTGGTCATGATGACCAGACTGTACATCACATTGTTCATGACTGTATTATTTACAGATGTGATGGCAATTTAACTGAACTTGACCAGTCTGCATTAAACTGGATCCATAACCTAACCTTGTCATGTTAACTTTGTATGAACCATAAATAAATAAATGGATTAAGGAGTTAACAATGGCAGTTTTTTTGAGGACTGCAGCTTCATTACTGCTTTCTGGGCGAGTCTCACGATAATACTGGGAGAATAACCCAGTGGTTTTTGTGGGCGAGACTGGCGAGGGTCACTAAATACAAGAAAAGCACATGAACCGTGAGCTGGACAGCAACATGTTCTTGCTGAAATCACGCTGAGATCATACTGAACATTTTTTGTGTATTTTTATTTCATTTTTTTCACTAGCCCATCGGACTACCCAAACCCCAGCAGCTAGTAGTCCCTCTGCTAAAACCACTAGCCCATCTGACTACCCAAACCCCAGCAGCTAGTAGTCCCTCTGCTAAAACCCCTAGCCCATCTGACTACCCAAACCCCAGCAGCTAGTAGTCTCGCTGCTAAAACCCCTAGCCCATCTGACTACCCAAACCCCAGCAGCTAGTAGTCCCTCTGCTAAAACCCCTAGCCCATCGGACTACCCAAACCCCAGCAGCTAGTAGTCCCTCTGCTAAAACCACTAGCCCATCAGACTACCCAAACCCCAGCAGCTAGTAGTCCCGCTGCTAAAACCACTAGCCCATCAGACTACCCAAACCCCAGCAGCTAGTAGTCCCACTGCTAAAACCACTAGCCCATCAGACTACCCAAACCCCAGCAGCTAGTAGTCCCACTGCTAAAACCACCAGCCCATCTGACTACCCAAACCCCAGCAGCTATGCAGTCCTGCTGCTAAAACCACTAGCCTCGGTCTAGCGGACTAGTGTTAATCTCGGCCCCTGTCGTATGCATTTTCACGACTTTCACTAGTCTTGGTTTTTTTTGTACCTTTTTCTTTTGTGTTCATTTCATAACTGACTACCTTCTGCTCACTCTTGTGTTCATGTATGAATGTTTGTATACCGTCCATTTTTGCCTTTGAGAAAGAACCTGCTAGGTTGGAAACGTAAGGCCAATAACTACTATTTTGCATTTATACTACAGGTCCTTTAGGTTGGTAAGCAGTTTGCAACAGCTAATTCTCTATTTACTCTTGTGTTTATGTATTTGTTCATGTTTGTATATCGTCCATTTTGCCTTTGAGAAAGAACCTGCTAGGTTGGAAACGTAAGGCCAATAACTACTATTTTGCATTTATACTACAGGTCCTTTAGGTTGGTAAGCAGTTTGCAACAGCTAATTCTCTATTTACTCTTGTGTTTATGTGTTTGTTCATGTTTGAATATCGTCCATTTTGCCTTGGAGAACCTGCTAGGTTCAAAATGAAGGCCAATAACTACCATTTTGCATGGAATACAAGCAGGATACCATTTTCAATAAGCGTTTTGTCCAATTGCTTACATTTATTGGTCGAATAAGCGTAGGAATATTGCTGTGTGTAGAAAAATGAACGCTTGACACAGCATACTGAAACCACTGCGGCACATAGGGGACTTAGCCAATCTCGCCCGCAAAAAACACTGGGTGATTCTCCCAGTATTTTCGTGAGACTCACCCGGAACGCAGTGACAAAGCTGCAGTCACCAAAATCTTCCATTGTTAACTCCCTCATCCATTGACAAAAGAGTCTTTCTGTGGTTATGACGGTCTTCTGGCTGCTTTAGCTAGTCCTTTGTTAACTTAATCCCTTAAAATGTTTGTCAGCTTACTCCTTTTGTATTGACAATTAAGCCTTTCCATTGTGTGGACTGATTAACGCTGGGCCAGCCTTGCCCAGCCAGGCAAAGCGGTTACATCAAACTAGTGCGGCCAGCTTCTATTGTTAAGGTTTTTCTAAAGGTCTGGTAGCGGACTTGGAGTTAAAAAATACTGAGGGCGAGAATTGTTGCGGGCGAGAATTGTTGCGGGCGAGAATTTAGATTGTTCCGGGTGGAGTTACTGGGCGAGATTGGCTAGTTCCCATAGTGAAATGGTGCCAAATAGCGCCCTCATTGTCCACATCTATGACCTTACCTTGCGGGCATATTCCGTCCGTAGGATTACGGCTTGAGCTGCCTTCAGGACATGCATAGCCTGGATCACAGTCTATACAGTCTTCCATGGACTGGTTACTGTACGTGCCGGCTGGGCAGATCATTGGCCCACTGTCTTTCTGTGGGCAGAAGTAACCCGGTGGGCATGGAGTGCAGGCTACCTGTCCACCTGAGCGAGTAAAGGAAGGGAGACAATGAAATGAATAAAGCCTGGTGGGCATAGTGTGCAGGCTAGCCTGGTGGGCATTGTGAATACGACCCTTGTGAATACGACTGTTGTGAATACGACCGTTGTGAATACGACTTACCGAAGCTGTAATAGCCAGCAGCACAGGGCTCTGGTGAAGTCTTTGTATCGTTACAGAATTCTCCTGATGGACATGCAGTACAACTCTGTAATCAGAAAAACAAAGTTCACCGTGACTTCTTAGGCTTCTCAAACCATACTGGATATCACTGTATTAACCGTAACTCCCTAGGCCTATTTGCTTACACATAACCTGAATCCTCCAAAATCCTTCAGTAGTAAAGCAAGCACATGACATGTATGCACACATGTGTTTCTAATCTGTGATACATGTACATGGCCAGGGACCCTCCCTGTATGCATGGAGCAATAAACAGTGTCCACTGACCCAAGCACTGACCTTGCAATCACTACAACAAACATGGATGTACATGTACCATGGAAAGGCAAGTATGCCTAATAACCTCAATCCTCCAAAATCCTTCACTTTTAATAGCCAAGAGCATGTAGCATGTAACCTCAATCCTTCAAAATCCTTCACTTTAGCAAAGAGGATTTTGGAGGATTTGGGAAGGTTAGGGTTAATGCAATAAACACATTATTAGCTGGGAAGGTTTCAGTTTTTTCTTTGTTTGTTTAATTTCCATCTGTTAATTCACAAGATGATAATAATCATACTTACCATGTTAAAAACAATAGAAAATTACAGTGAATGGATTGATGATTGATGGCTTGTCACAAAATGTCACGACACAAAAATTTCAAATTTGTCACATAAATGTCTCAAATGTCACAGAATTTTGGCACCTTTTGCACAGAATGTCACATCAGTTTTGCCTTTGTCGCATTTGATTGGCATAGATTAAAACATCATGACCAGTTGACCGGTGATACTCATGTCTGTTTCATGAAAAATGGAACCACCACTAAAATGCAACATCAGATTACACTCTGTGTAAATCTACACTGAAGACTTGAAAGTACAAAAGAAAAATCAGGAAAAAGTGAAAGATTGCCCAAAGTGCCTCTGAAGTATAATCGAACTAAAGATGTTGCATTGCCCACTAGCCTCAGGATACTGAATGGACCAATAGTAAGACAATTTTTAATACTTCTGTTTATGTTCCTTTTGTCACATTTTGTCACAAAATTGTCAAAATGTCACATAATGTCACAGATTTTTGGTCAATGAAATTTTGTCACAAAATGTCACCATGTCACAGATGATCCATTCTCTGAAATTAAATACATACATTGTCCTCACTGAGAAACCAGTGAAAATGCATTAAAATTTTGGGTGTTTTTGTCTCTGATAGTTAAAAATTCATTTGTGAAATAATTGGAATAATTGTACTTTTAAAAACGAAAGCACCAGAGACAGAAATATTTTGGGTGTTTTTGTCTCTGAGAGTTAAAAATTCATTTGTGAAATAATTGGAATAATTGTACTTTTAAAAACGAAAGCACCAGAGACAGAAATATTTTGGGTGTTTTTGTCTCTGAGAGTTAAAAATTCATTTGTGAAATAATTGGAATAATTGTACTTTTAAATACGAAAGCACCAGAGACATAAATATTTTCAAGGGACATTTGATACCATCATCAACTTTTCACCAAGTAAAACTTTTCACCAAGTAAAACTTTTCACCAAGTAAAACTTTTCACCAAGTTTCAAGTAAAACTGTGATCATTTTATGTTTTTCAAGATTACCAATAGTGAATATTAGGCCTAAAAAAAAAAAAGTCTCTGGTTTCTGGTCTCCGCACACGTCACCTCAGACCCGCACGTCGGCATTTTTTGTTTCCTCCTTTTTTTTGTGCTATGAAACGATGTCCAATTGCAGCCAAAATTGCTGGATCGATTGGAATTCTGCCGCGCTGTGTTTTAATTTACTTTTTCACATCAGGGTATGAACGTTTGCCTGTAATTTGTGTGACCTCTCTTTATAGCTAATGTAAGCTGACATCTGGTTGACTTTACACTGAAGGCCACTGACCACATGTGGGGTCATAAAAATAATTTCCCTGTCTCCAAGACTGACATCCCCTAGACCAATTTAATTATCACTTAGACCTCCCCATGTATACATGTATGACTTGTTTTTTTAGGTTTTTTTTAGTTCTGTTGTGAAGGTTTTTCTAAAGGTATGGTATAGGAGACTTGGAGTAATTTTTGCAGGTGAGAATTTAGATGTTCCGGGTGGAATTAGTGGGCGAGATTGGCTTAAGGTCCCTTAACAATAACAGCTGTTTGAGATCTATTCATTTAAAGAGTCATTTGTGCTCAGCTAAGGAATTACATAGGCCTGGGCAAAGCACAGGCCTGGCCGGGATACTCAAAGGCTTTGGCTGTACCATGAATTTGGCCCTCCTCCCTTAAATTAATTACATTCATTTTTAATTTTTAAATTTTTTTTTTTTTTATAGATTTAAAGGGCTGAATAGATAAAGCCCCCTGAACACCGATGTGACATCCTGTCGTGAATGTTAATTTAAAAAACACCATTTTCAATTCCTGCAAAATATAATTACTAGTAATCTCATTTCTGTAGAACAGCTTCTGACAAATTCTGATCATAGCTGTGTGTCGTGGATTTTTTTTTCTCTCTCGAGTATGAAAGAATCAGAGCATACCGATCGAAACGTCGAGTTGTAACCTCCAGTTCTTTTCAGAACTAATTACTATTCAATAGAGAATTTCACACTGTGTCACCGCAGTTAGTCTTCATACTTAAAGAATCAGAAGGGAAAACAAAAAACACACCGTAGAGCCAGCCAAAGCGTAAGACCCATCATAGCAGGTGATCTGGAAACTGCTGTAGATAGACGGACAGGCTGACCCCGCTGGACACTGGGTACATGCTGCCTGCGACCCAATGGAGTAATACCCAGAGAGACACTGTGTATTCAAGCTGGAATCAGTTGCGTCAGGGCACTCGTACCCTGGTGGGCAGGCTGAACACGACTGCATTAAGGAGGGTGAAAAAGAAATGGAAGGTTAACTTTGAAATAATTTCATGTAGTTCAGGGGCTGTGATTTGACAAAAGTAAAAAATCCTGAAAAATGGGTAGCGGGCTAGGCCTGGGTCTCCCTTTGGTCTAGAGGACAAAGCCCCCTGAACCTCCTGTGGGTAGCGGGCCTGGGTCTCCCTTTGGTCTAGAGGACAAAGCCCCCTGAACCTCCTGTGGGTAGCAGGCCTGGGTCTCCCTTTGGTCTAGAGGACAAAGCCCCCCTGAACCTCCTGTGGGTAGCAGGCCTGGGTCTCCCTTTGGTCTAGAGGACAAAGCCTCCCTGAACCTCCTGTGGGTAGCAGGCCTGGGTCTCCCTTGGTCTGAAGGACCAAAGCCCCCTGAACCTCCTGTGGGTAGCAGGCCTGGGTCTTCCTTTGGTCTGGAGGACAAAGCCACCTGAACCTCCTGTGGGTAGCAGGCCTGGGTCTCCCTTTGGTCTAGAGGACAAAGCCCCCCTGAACCTCCTGTGGGTAGCGGGCCTGGGTCTCCCTTTGGTCTAGAGGACAAAGCCCCCTGAACCTCCTGTGGGTAGCGGGCCTGGGTCTCCCTTTGGTCTGGAGGACAAAGCCCCCTGAACCTCCGTGGGTAGCAGGCCTGGGTCTCCCTTTGGTCTAGAGGACAAAGCCCTCTGAACCTCCTGTGGGTAGCAGGCCTGGGTCTCCCTTTGGTCTAGAGGACAAAGCCCCCTGAACCTCCTGTGGGTAGCAGGCCTGGGTCTCCCTTTGGTCTAGAGGACGAAGCCCCCTGATCCTCCTGTGGGTAGCAGGCCTGGGTCTCCCTTTGGTCTGGAGGACAAAGCCCCCTGAACCTCCTGTGGGTAGCAGGCCTGGGTCTCCCTTTGGTCTAGAGGACAAAGCCTCCCTGAACCTCCTGTGGGTAGCAGGCCTGGGTCTCCCTTTGGTCTAGAGGACAAAGCCCCCTGAACCTCCTGTGGGTAGCAGGCCTGGGTCTCCCTTTGGTCTAGAGGACAAAGCCCTCCTGAACCTCCTGTGGGTAGCAGGCCTGGGTCTCCCTTTGGTCTAGAGGACAAAGCCCCCACTGAAACTCCTGGATGTTTAATTTTGGAGGATTTACAGACTCTCCACATCCCCACAAACAAGAAACTACAGGTTTGGACACAATGCCAGAATACTTCTTTCTTTCCTTGGTGACTGCTTGTTTTCTTTCAAGAACATCTTGAGGCAAAGGGAGATTTTAAAACAATCTGAAATCAGGGAAAAATGCCGAGAAATAACAGGCCTGGTAGATCTTGTGTCAGAAATGTTATTTCTGCACCGACTACTATATGGCCTCCCCCCCCCCCACCATGTTGCCGTCACCAAGGCAGAAACAAAATATTGAAAATTTTCCTGATATTGTACTCTTTCCAAGATTTTCCATAAATACATATGAAGATTTATAAAATGTTTTTAGATATTTTCACAAAATAGCAGCAAAATCATTTAAATCTACCATTACCCTGGGCGTTTGACAGTGGTTTTCAACAACAAAAATTGGTGTCTAAAGGGTTAATGGAAATTTTTTTAAATGATGGTGTTTTTATAAGTCTTGTATCCTACCTGCTGCAAACCATCAGAGTAATACCCAGCACTGCAAGGAACCTGACTATCACTGTCTGTTCTAGGGCATGCGCTTCCTGCTGGACAGTCCGTGCACTTGGTGGCATTCCCCGTGGAGTATGTACCCTGAAATTACAAAAAGGCACCTTCTTACTTCACAAAATGTTTGAATCCACAACACTGGTTTATTATTATTATTTTTTTTTAAATTGAAGCTTTTATTCTAAACTTAGGGAAGAGGGCCAAAGTCGTGATACAGCCAAGTATTTAAGAAGCCCTGCCAGGCCCAGGCTACCTGGCCTCCTAATCTGTCTTTTTGTGAGTCCTAATCCTGTAACAATACAGTACCTGCCAATCAACATAACCTGGGCTTCTGGAGGGCCTAGCCCAGCCAAGTAGAGCTCATTATAATGGCTGCAGTTGTGAACAAAAGACAGCTGAGGCATCAGTCAAGTCTGTGTTAACAATAAGAGCCATGTATCTGAGATCTATTAATTAGTAAAGGGTCTTTTGTGCTCAGATAGGGGATTAGGGCCTGGGCCTGGCCAGGCTACTCAAAGGCTTGGCTGTACCACAACTTTGGTTCTCCTCCCTTAGATAATTACAAAGGAGACTATCCACTGTTGTTGTTCTTTGTAATTCCGTGTATGGCTTTTACCTCTCAATAGCATTGCTTTTTTAGGAAAAGCTTTTCTTCAATTATCATGTCTTGTTTTGTTATCAATTTTTATTGTACGTATTTGGTTATGAAGAGAAAAAAAGTTACATAAATAAATTTTAAAAATAAAAATATTATAATCCTTGTCAAAATAATATTTGTACTGATCCCTATGTTCAATTGTACAACCCTCGTACTATAGCTGAAATTGACAAGTAGCTGTAGAGGTTCAAATCAGTCAACTGCCTGTTTTGACTGTTGACCCAAAAGTGCACAGTACACAGGAGCATTTTTGACTGGTTTTTACTGTCATTTTGACCACCCTCAACAATAAAAGACGATGCTTTTACCAGTCAAAAAGGGTCGACTCATTTTAACCTGTAAATGTACTTACTTCACGTAAAGTTTGACAGTGTTTGACTTTTAAGTGCACTAGATATACCTTGGCAAGTACATGTATATAAACATTTTGACTGATTTTGACCCTTGTAGTCACAGAAGGGTTAAATCATGGCTATAAATTCTACTGCAGATCCTGCAAAAAAGTAAGGGACAAGAGCCAAAGTCATGGTACAGCCAAGCCTTTGAGAAGCCCGGTCAGGCCCAGGCTTTTCCCCTGCCTACTGGCCTATATAATGAGCTCTGCTTGCCTGGGCTAGGCCGTCCAGAAGCCCAGGTTATGTTGATTGGCAGGTACTGTATTGTTACAGGATTAGGACTCACAAAAGACAGATTAGGAGGACAGGTAGCCTGGGCCTGTCCGGGTTTCTCAAAGGCTTGGCTGTACCATGACTTTGGCCCTCCTCCATAAGCAAGAAACATACATCTTTTTATTAACCCTCCTACACATGGAGGCCACTCCGATCCACTAAATTCTGTTCATGAGCAACCTTCAGTACATACAAGTACAAGCCTGCTGTCCTTTCCAAGTAATCTTACAAAATCGACTGTGTGCCACCCAAGGCCACTGTTTGAACATATTAGTATGGCCTGCAATGTATCAATGGGAGACCACCTTACCCTGTAATCTCAGTGGTGTGACAGTGCACAGAAGGGTAACCATAAGAGGCCACTGGCAAAAGCTAATGGCTTGGAGTGGCCTGAATGCGTTGTTTCAAAAATTACACTGATTGTACATGTCGGAGGGTTAAAGAATCTACTCATTTGAAAATCTCAAAATGATTATCAAGAATAAGAACCATATAAATTCGACTGCAGATCCTGCAAAAAAAAGTAAAAAAGAAAACATGCGTCTTTTTAAGAGTCTACTCATTTGAATAATAAGACTTACAGCTATGCAAGGTGAATTTCCACTGCCATCAACGGATGGACACTTCCAGCCAGCAGAACAGCTAGTACAATAAGCAAACGCTGTGTAGGAATAAAAGCCAGGGGTACAGTCGCCGTTGGAGGTGTCCGTAGTAGTGTCTGGACAGAACTTACCGGGGGCGCAGGCTGTACATGATGACTGACCGCCGAGAGAGTAGGTTCCTAAAATAGTGTAGATTGGGAATGATGTTAATCTTTAAAGGTATGATGTAAATCTTTTAACAGTATTGTCGCGATCAGAGTAGACTTTCAACAGGGCATGGAATCGGTGTCCTAGTTTTAAGATGAACACAGTGACTGAAAATTACTGACTCACTTATGCAGCAGCAATGACCTTTTCATGTGGGGTAATATTTTCAGTTAATCTAAAACCAGCACTCTGATTCCATGCCCTGTTCATCATAAAATATTTGCCAGAAGCTTGGTTTCACAGTAAATAAGTCCTTTACTAAATATTATGACGAAACCCACTGTTATGTCCAAGATAATAATAATAATGTGTGGACTTATATAGCGCACGTATCCACCAACTAAGTGGTGCTCAAGGCGCATTATATTATTACCCCTGCTCATAAGGCTCATGAGGCTCATAAATCATTCCTGAAACCATCTCAGCTCCCTGGGGAGTATACAGCTCAATTGCTGCCATTACAGCGCATATAGGGCTAATCAACCAACTCTGCCCTCACAGGTACCCATTTAACCCCTGGGTGGAGAGAAGCAATTATGGTTAAGTGTCTTGCTCAAGGACACAAGTGTCACGGCCGGGATTCGAACCCACATTCTGCTGCTAACACCAGAACTTGAGTCCGGTAAGCTAGACCGCTCAGCCACGACACTCTGTAATGCCGGCCAATTCTAGCCGGCCAATTGTCATCGGGCAAGCTCGGTGGTCCAGAGGTTAAGACGTCTGCACTAGTAAGCAGGAGGTCGTGGGTTCGAATCCCGCCCGAGTCGCCTGTGTAGTTTTTTCACAGACACTCGGAAAGCACTGAGCATACAGTAGGGCAAAATTAAATCAATTGTTTATCTCCCGACGCAAGAATTTCACCAACCTATACTCTGTAATGGATTGACTGTTTACAAGATAATTGTGCAGCAACCTGATGTTTTATTATTAATGGATCAGCTCATAAAATTGTGTGTGTTTATGTCAAGAGATCATAAGAGCGAGGGTATTTTATTTTTAACAGTAAACTTAAGCGTATACATAACATGAATGTGTAATTACCATAATATGCATTAGGTTACAAATACAACAGCTGTAAAACTGAAAACTCAATTAGGCTTTACCTCTTGAAATACAACAGTCCAGATGATATTGTTCCCATTACACAAAATAAAGGCACTCATCAATATTTTATATGTACATTAATTCACATCATTGTCATAGACCATTTAATAATTGTTGCCTGGCGTGATGGGGTCCATGGCGTTTTGTACACCCGAGGGGGCTGATGGCACCCGAGGCGAAGCCGAGGGTGCCATCATCAGCCCCCGAGGGTGTACAAAACCCATGGACCCCCATCACGCCAGGCAACAATTATTTTGTTATACCATGGTATTAGATTACGTTACCGAAGAAATCTTCCAGTAAACTGTCTAAGTCTGTAACTGGAAGTGTCTGGAAGTTGCTGTCATCTCGTCCCGTTTCGTTTGCAGTATTCGCGAACTATTCGCACTGCATGGTCGGCGAACAAATTCACCACGGCAGACAAGTTGTTTAGCTGGTCCCTACAGTGCATCAAATTGAAATATAGCGTGTTCTGCGGAGTACCAGCAATATAACAACCTCGGTCGCTGTTTTCACTTCTTGCAACTCAAAGTAGCACTTGTGAAAGATATA
This sequence comes from Zoroaster sp. YZ-2022, assembly GCA_029582265.1. Taxonomy (NCBI): domain Eukaryota; kingdom Metazoa; phylum Echinodermata; class Asteroidea; order Forcipulatida; family Zoroasteridae; genus Zoroaster; species Zoroaster sp. YZ-2022. The sequence goes on from CM055816.1 coordinate 10,054,240, forward strand.
TGGGGGATGATACTCCGGGGCGATCAGGGTGATGTACCACTTTTGAGAGGTGAACATCACTTTTTGAGTGACGTCACGAGGGTAACATCACTTTTTGAGTGACGTCACGAGGGTAACATGAAGATTTGTGATTTGTCATGTGACAGGCTTTCGACCAATGAAATTACACAATCTAATACCATGGTATAACAATGTGATTTGATGTCCAGAAGTGAGTGTTCAAATATAACACAGCCCTGTAGTTGTACATGTAGCTCGATCCATCACTTCAAATAATTACCATGCAGCTGACGACTATTTTGTGAAATATGTTATTTATTAAGTGTTTGTTATCTTAACCCATATCCGCCGATCTACGTGATAACCCGTAGATATGTAAAACGCTACAAACGCCGACCTACGTGATTTTCCGTACCGTGTTTTTGTCCAATTCCAATTTACTACATTTTTCCGATGACTGTATTTCATGATGATAGATATGAAATTAGACAAGTCTGACATCATAATAAAGTGCATGTTCTCCTCTTTCCATCAGTATATAATGTGTCTGTGTCAGTGATTGTAATATTCTCTAAATAAGGAATCTTTCTGATTGTGTGCAAAAACAAAGTATCTCTGTGCGGGGGCTTAGGCACATACAGTCTTATGTGTGTTTACATGGTTAGGCGGATATGGGTTAATCAATAGTAGGCATGTGGAGTGCTATGGCGGTTTAGTGCATCAGATTTGTGTTCTGATGGCTGAGTCGTCAGAATGTGGGTTCGAATCCCAGCCGCAACCGGGGTGCTTGTGTCCTTGAGCAAGACACTTTACCATAATTGCTTCTCTCCACCCAGGGGTAAATGGGTACCTGTGAGGGCAGAGTTGGTTGTTGTGTTTGATTAGCCCTATATGCGCTGTAATGGCAGCAATTGAGCTGTATACTCCCCAGGGAGCTGAGATGGTTTTAGGAATGATTTATGCGCCTGATGAGTAGGGGTAATAATATAATGCGCCTTGAGCACCAGTTTGGTGGATACGTGCGCTATATAAGTCCACATTATTATTATTATTATACTCCCCAGGGAGCTGAGATGGTTTTAGGAATGATTTATGAGCCTGATGAGCAGGGGTAATAATGCCATGTGCCTTGAGCACCAGTTTGGTGGATACGTGCGCTATATAAGTCCACATTATTATTATTACTATTATTATTATTATTATTATTATTGCAAATTAAACAAATGTTCCCTAACAAATACCCACCAGGAAGACACTCAAACTTAGCTGTTGGATCTGTCGATGATGGACACGCGTACCCAGGTGAGCATGCAGTGCAATTAGTCTGTAGTCCAGTGGAGTAATACCCTGGTAAACACACGACGGGGCGCTGGTTGGTGGTCGCACTTTTTTTCGCTGGGCAGTCAGTGCACTCGGTAGCTTTAGCAAGGCTGTAGGTACCAGAGGTGCACGACTGGGGTGCTTGGCTGTTGGATATAAAGGGATCGGTTTAAGCAAGGCTGTAGGTACCAGAGGTGCACGGCTGGGGTGCTAGGCTGTTGGATTTCAAAAGGGAATGATTTAAGCTGATGAAGATTCTTTATACCTATTTTTGATGGCATTTGTTTACACCGGAAGTGACCTTTAACCCTCCTACTACTACAACGGTCAAAATCAGTCAAAATGTTTATATACTTGGCAATCTAGTGCACTTAAAAGTCATATATATAAATGGTAGCACTTTTAAGACTAACTAAAATTAAAAATAAGCATAAGCTTTCGTAGCTACAGCTACTTCATCAGATGCATCTGATGAAGTAGCTGTAGCTACGAAAGCTTATGCCTAGTTTTAAGTTTAGTTAGTCTTAAAAGTGCTACCATATATATATCTTATTCTACCTGACTAACACGGCTGCATACAGATCTATACTTAAAAGTCAAACACTGTCAAATCTTATGTGTAGTAAGTACATTTACAGGTCAAAATGAGTTGACCGATTTTTGACTGGTAAAAACATTGTCTGGTGTTGTTCAGTGTGGTCAAAATGGCAGTCAAAACCAGTCAAAAATGCCCCTGTGTGCACATTTGGGTTAAAAGTCAAAACAGGCAGTTGACTGATTTTGACCTCTGTGTGCAACAATAGTAGGAGGGTCAGAGTACCAGGGCATATTCAAAATACATATAGTGCAGTCTTATAAAGCTCAAAATCTATCATGATGTATAATAGTCTAAGGGAGTAGGGCGCCAAAGTAATGGTACAGGCAAGCCTTTGAGAAGCCCAGCCTGGCCCGGCCTTTGCCCAGGCCTAGCACTATGAATAACTTTACCCTGAAAATGCCCTGAAAATCTGTTTTGCCGTGAAATAACAGTTCACAATGATTTCACGGCAATTTCATGGTGTCTCTTCCTCTCAGATATTGGCAATAATGTTCACAGTGATTTCAGGGCAAATTCACGGCGATCTTGAGAATTAATGAGCTGCCCCAAAACTGCCACAAGAAGTTCATGTTGTTTTCACGGCGTTTTCACGGCGAAGAAATTCCAAGAGTATTTCATGGCATTTTCACGGTGTTGTGTCGTCATGAAATTGCTGTGAACTATTTATTTCATGGTCAAACAGTTTTTCAGGGCATTTTCAGGGTAAAGTTATTCATAGTGTAGGAGCCTATATAATCCCTTAGCTGAGCACAAAAGACCCTTTACTAAATGAATAGATCTCAACTAGCTCTTATTGTTAACACAGACTTGACTGACACCTCAGCTGTCTTTTGTTCACAACTGCAGCCATTATAATGAGCTCTACTTGGCTGGGCTAGGCCCTCCAGACGCCCAGGTTATGTTGATTGGCAGGTACTGTACAGGGTTAGGACTCACAAACGACAGATTAGGAGGCCAGGTAGCCTGGGCCTGGCCGGGCTTCTCAAAGGCTTGGCTGTACCTCGCGTGATAATAATTTCAAAGAAAAATAAATGCAGTACTTACGCAGGATTCGAGCAGTATTTCCCAGCAACACAATTCATACACGCAGTTTGGTTTGCTAATCCGTCGGTATGCTGACCATCATCACAAGCGATGGGGACGTCTGTCTTGAATGGGCAGGCCGAGCCGGCAGGGCAACCGTGGCACTGGGAGTCTCCGTAGACGCTGTACGTGCCCACCGCGCACTCCGCGGCAGACGAGATCGTGCAGGAGGAGCCTGCGGGACACTGGAGGCAGATTGCGTTCATCTGGAGAAAATTGAACCAATACCAAGATTTATAATGAGATGCACTTTGAGAGAATTTGATTACAAATACGTGCGAGAAAGTGGTTAGTTACATTTTCACGACCCCCCCCCCCACTCCCTTCACGCCAAATAGTACCCATCAACCTTTGTTAATGCAATGTCTCTGCATTCGTAACTGTGGAAATAAAACCACCATTTTCAAAGACGAATATGACTAATAAACAACACCCCTCCTCCCGTTAGTAATCTCTGTTCTAACTTGAAAAAAAAAAATTTGATTTGTTTGCCCGACACCGACATATGTTTGAAGCAGTGTATACTCAGGTGACTCGGTGAGATTCAAACCCACTTTCCTTTTTACTAGTGAAAATCTTGGGGTATGGGAGGGGGGGGGGGGGTGCCAACAGGTTTTGCACACCATTGTAGCACCCCTCTCTTCTCGTTAGGCAAAAAAAAAAAAAAAAACGATGTCCAATTGCAGCCAAAATTACTGAGTAGATTGGAATTCTGCCGCGCTGTGTTACACATAGGGGTATGAACGTTTGCCGGATTTGTGTGGCCTCTCTTAACCACCTTACATACTTTGTGTATAGGAAATTTAGTCTGGTTCCAATAACCGTGTATACATGTATCACATACATGTACTTCATGGTTGATTTAATTTTGCCCTACACCGAAGTGTATATAGCACTGTATACTCGGTGCTTTTTCACAGACACCGGAAAGCACCGAGTATACAGTGCTATACACACGTCGGTGTAGGGCAAAATTAAATCAATTGTTAATCACCCGACGCAAGAATTTCACCAACCTATAAATACTTCACGGGATGGCCCAAAAAAAAAGTGCGTCACTGCACCAATTTTAAAAGCCGACCTTTGACCAGAAACCGAAGATGTTTTTTATGGCCTTAGTACTCTCCGTATTACCTTGAAAAATGTTGATAATTTTGGGACAATCTCTAACATTTGGCCAATTGTCATCGGGCAAGCTCGGTGGTCGAGAGGTTAAGACGTCTGCACTAGTAAGCAGGAGGTCGTGGGTTCGAATCCCGCCCGAGTCACCTGTGTAGTTTTTTCACAGACACTCAGAAAGCACCGAGTATACAGTGCTATACACACGTTGGTGTAGGGCAAAATTAAATCAATTGACCGGCCAATTGTCATTGGGCAAGCTCGGTGGTCAAGAGGTTAAAACGTCTGCACTAGTAAGCAGGAGGTCGTGGGTTCGAATCCCGCCCGAGTCGCCTGTGTAGTTTTTTCACAGACACTCGGAAAGCACTGAGTATACAGTGCTATACACACGTCGGTGTAGGGCAAAATGAAATCAATTGACCGGCCAATTGTCATTGAGCAAGCTCGGTGGTCGTGAGGTTAAAACGTCTGCACTAGTAAGCAGGAGGTCGTGGGTTCGAATCCCGCCCGAGTCGCCTGTGTAGTTTTTTCACAGACACTCAGAAAGCACCGAGTATGCAGTGCTATACACACGTCGGTGTAGGGCAAAATTAAATCAATTGTTTATCTCCCGACGCAAGAATTTCACCAACCTATATAAATCTCTAACATGGTTACCACCATCTCTACCTGTGAGTACTAAAGCCAGGAAATATTAACTTACCAGTGGACTGTAGGTTCCGTCGTCACAGTTCTGTGGAGTTTCCCCCGGGTTCAGACATGACTGGCCTGCCGGGCAGGACTCACACGAGTCTTGCATGGCCTCGGAGTAAGTCCCGAACGGACAGACCACTGGAGGTTGGGAGATGTCTGGGCAGTAGTAGCCTGCGGGGCATTCTTCACACGCTATGGCCTGTCAGGGGGATACAAGATAAGGGGTAAATATATTTAATCTTTTGCTGTCATAATAACAATAATAATAATAATAATAATGTGGACTTATATAGCGCACATATCCACCAAACTGGTGCTCAAGGCGCATTATATTATTACCCCTGCTCATCAGGCTCATAAATCATTCCTGAAACCATCTCAGCTCCCTGCCATTACAGCGCATATGGGTGGCGAGAAGCAGTTATGGTAAAAGTGTCTTGCTCAAGGACACAAGCACCATGGTCGCGGTTGGGATTCGAACCCACATTCTGACGACTCAGCCATCAGAACACAAATCCGATGCACTAAACCGCTCGCCCATAGCACTCCATATTTCAATTTTCATATTTCAATTTGAATGAATTTATTGCAGTTGGCAAGGGAAATCGTATAAGTATTAGACAATGTTACATATGTTTATAAAATGGAGATGTCAATTAGTGGAGTGCCGTGGTTGAGTGGTTTAGTGCATCGTATTTGTGTTCTGATGGCTGAGTCATCAGACTATGAGTGTGAATCCTGACTGCGACCATGGTGCTTGTGTCCTTCAGCCAGACACTTTACCATAATCAGGCGTGCAACTGTGGTTTGTCAAAATAAAAAGAGGAAAATGCCAGACACAGCAAGAATTTATACACTGTTTTTCAGTTTTCAATGGCACAGCTGAAAAACCGAAAAAGCGGAAATCAGGTGATCCACTTAAAAGCTGCATGCCTGCATAATTGCTTCTCTCCACCCAGGGGTAAATGGGTACCTGTGAGGGCCGAGTTGGTTGTTGTGTTTGATTAGCCCTACATGTATATGCACCGAAATGGCAGCAATTGGGCTGTATACTTCCCAGGGAGCTGAGACGGGTCCTCGGCCTGTGACGGGTACCTGGGGTTGCGGGTACCCGACCTGCAAGTTCAATACCTGGTTCCTTTTTACTGGTTTATGCACCTGAAACTCACTTTTTAAAATCTGATGAAACATTTCAGAAACTGAATGCCAGTCTTTGATGATATAATTAGGGGGGGGGGGCAATAATTGGGGGGGGCAATAATTGGGGGGGACAATAATTGGGAGGGACAATAATTGGGAGTGACATTGCCATTACTGTCCTTTACTGTCATAAACAATGGGGGGGGACATGTTCCCCCAGCCTCCCTGGATTGCATCCCATGAGTCATTTATTACCTCTCCGGGACTACTCCATGTTCCAGTTTGACAAGCGACCGGGGTCATCCTTGGGTCAGTGCAGACAGAGCCGGCAGGACACACTGTACACACCTCTGCTTTAGCATTGCTATATGTACCTAACAAAAACAAATAACAAACAGTCAATAAAAACAGCAAAATGTGAAAAAGACAATCAGATTTCTGGATTTGAAGCTGACATGTGAATTGACAGTTCAAGCCTTTCCTATCAGCTGATAAGTGCCTTATCAAAGGCATATAGCCGGAGGGGAAGAGGGGGGGAGGGGGAGGGGGGGAGGGGGAGAGAGGGGGGTGGGGGCGGGGGCGGGGGTGTTGCCCACTTGATCCTTTTTGAACTTATTTTTTTTATAAATTGAATTCAAGAGACAATATCGTCGTGATCAGAGCAAACTTTCGACAGGACATCTAATCAGCTCTCTGAAATTGGCCCCAAATAAAGTTGGGTATAAGCTTGGGCGATATCGATTTTTTTCATCCACGATATATCGGCAAACATATATCGCGATTTTCGATAATATCGCGATTATTATTTCATTCATGCATGATTGCTTTAGAGCCGATAACCACAGGTATGTACCCTTCTACAAGCATCACAATAATTTGCAAATTCGTTTGCAGAGTGTGTATGTACTTCTGAAGTAGTTCACTTTTGTATCTCACTTCTAAAGCTCAAAAGACTGTTCTAATTTTGTTTCCATGGAATTTCTGACGTGACTCACAATGCCGATTTTTTGTTTAATCGCGATTTGCCGATATCTCGATAACTTAATAAGGTTCTCGATATCGTAATCGAATAAAAAAAGGTATCGCGATATTCGATATTATCGTGTTATCGCCCAAGCTTAGTTGGGTATGCTTTGCGCCTTACTTTTTAATTGCTACTTACCAAGAGGGCAGAGTGAGCATTCGCCATCACCCCTGGCTGCGTAGTATCCTGCCTCACAATCCACTGGAGCTATGGTGAGGGAACCATTCAGGCAGGTCTGGCCGGCAGGGCACAGACTACAGGATGACGCCCCAGAGTTACTCCACTTTCCACCAGGACACGGCTTCAAGAAATTAATCAAAGGAAATTTTTTTTTAAAGGAAATGTACGTTGGTTATGACCAGGGCCCAATTTCATAGAGTTACTTAGTAGCCGATTTTTTGCTTACTGTAAGTTTTTCATTTCATAGCACTGCTAACCGTTAAGCATAGAGAAAGGCACGCTAACTTGCCGGCCGTTATTGCTAGCAAATGAGTGACACAACAATACAAATCCATAGTGAATGTGCACACGCTGCTATGAATTGTCTTGCTAACCTGAATATTTTTCATTTCATAGCGCTAGAGAAAGGCACGTTAACTTGCCGGCCATTATTGCTAGCAAATAAGTGACACAACAATACAAATCCATGGTGAATGTGCACTTGCTGCTATGAATTGTCTTGCTAACCTGTACGTTTTTCATTTCATAGCACTGCTAACCGTTAAGCATAGAGAAAGGCATGCTAACTTGCTGGCCGTTATTGCTAGCAAATGAGTGACGCAACAATACAAATCCATGGTGAATGTGCACTTGCTGCTATGAATTGTCTTGCTAACCTGAATATTTTTCATTTCATAGCACTGCTAACCGTTAAGCATAGAGAAAGGCACGCTAACTTGCCAGCCGTTATTGCTAGCAAATGAGTGACACAACAATACAAATCTATGGTGAATGTGCACGCGCTGCTATGAATTGTCTTGCTAACCTGAATGTTTATCATTTCATAGCACTGCTAACCGTTAAGCATAGAGAAAGGCATGCTAACTTGCCGGCCGTTATTGCTAGCAAATGAGTGACACAACAATACAAATCTATGGTGAATGTGCACGCGCTGCTATGAATTGTCTTGCTAACCTGAATGTTTATCATTTCATAGCACTGCTAACCGTTAAGCATAGAGAAAGGCACGCTAACTTGCCAGCCGTTATTGCTAGCAAATGAGTGACACAACAATACAAATCTATGGTGAATGTGCACGCGCTGCTATGAATTGTCTTGCTAACCTGAATGTTTATCATTTTATAGCGCTGCTAACCGTTAAGCATAGAGAAAGGCATGCTAACTTGCCGGCCGTTATTGCTAGCAAATGAGTGACACAACAATACAAATCCATGGTGAATGCATACGCGCTGCTCTGAATTGTCTTGCTAACCTGAATGTTTATCATTTCATAGCACTGCTAACCGTTAAGCATAGAGAAAGGCATGCTAACTTGCCGGCCGTTATTGCTAGCAAATGAGTGACACAACAATACAAATCTATGGTGAATGTGCACGCGCTGCTATGAATTGTCTTGCTAACCTGAATGTTTATCATTTTATAGCGCTGCTAACCGTTAAGCATAGAGAAAGGCATGCTAACTTGCCGGCCGTTATTGCTAGCAAATGAGTGACACAACAATACAAATCTATGGTGAATGTGCACGCGCTGCTATGAATTGTCTTGCTAACCTGAATGTTTATCATTTTATAGCGCTGCTAACCGTTAAGCATAGAGAAAGGCATGCTAACTTGCCAGCCGTTATTGCTAGCAAATGAGTGACACAACAATACAAATCCATGGTGAATGCATACGCGCTGCTCTGAATTGTCTTGCTAACCTGAATGTTTATCATTTCATAGCACTGCTAACCGTTAAGCATAGAGAAAGGCATGCTAACTTGCCGGCCGTTATTGCTAGCAAATGAGTGACACAACAATACAAATCTATGGTGAATGTGCACGCGCTGCTATGAATTGTCTTGCTAACCTGAATGTTTATCATTTTATAGCGCTGCTAACCGTTAAGCATAGAGAAAGGCACGCTAACTTGCCAGCCGTTATTGCTAGCAAATGAGTGACACAACAATACAAATCCATGGTGAATGTGCACTTGCTGCTATGAATTGTCTTGCTAACCTGAATGTTTATCATTTTATAGCGCTGCTAACCGTTAAGCATAGAGAAAGGCATGCTAACTTGCCGGCCGTTATTGCTAGCAAATGAGTGATGCAACAATACAAATCCATGGTGAATGCATACGCGCTGCTATGAATTGTCTTGCTAACCTGAATGTTTATCATTTCATAGCACTGCTAACCGTTAAGCATAGAGAAAGGCATGCTAACTTGCCGGCCGTTATTGCTAACAAATGAGTGACACAACAATACAAATCTATGGTGAATGTGCACGCGCTGCTATGAATTGTCTTGCTAACCTGAATGTTTATCATTTTATAGCGCTGCTAACCGTTAAGCATAGAGAAAGGCACGCTAACTTGCCAGCCGTTATTGCTAGCAAATGAGTGATACAACAATACAAATCCATGGTGAATGCATACGCGCTGCTATGAATTGTCTTGCTAACCTGAATGTTTATCATTTCATAGCACTGCTAACCGTTAAGCATAGAGAAAGGCATGCTAACTTGCCGGCCGTTATTGCTAACAAATGAGTGACACAACAATACAAATCTATGGTGAATGTGCACGCGCTGCTATGAATTGTCTTGCTAACCTGAATGTTTATCATTTCATAGCACTGCTAACCGTTAAGCATAGAGAAAGGCATGCTAACTTGCCGGCCGTTATTGCTAACAAATGAGTGACACAACAATACAAATCTATGGTGAATGTGCACTTGCTGCTATGAATTGTCTTGCTAACCTGAATGTTTTTCATTTCATAGCACTGCTAACCGTTAAGCATAGAGAAAGGCATGCTAACTTGCCGGTCGTTATTGCTAGCAAATGAGTGACACAACAATACAAATCCATGGTGAATGTGCACGTGCTGCTCTGAATTGTCTTGCTAACCTGAATGTTTATCATTTCATAGCACTGCTAACCGTTAAGCATAGAGAAAGGCATGCTAACTTGCCGGCCGTTATTGCTAACAAATGAGTGACACAACAATACAAATCTATGGTGAATGTGCACGCGCTGCTATGAATTGTCTTGCTAACCTGAATGTTTATCATTTTATAGCGCTGCTAACCGTTAAGCATAGAGAAAGGCATGCTAACTTGCCGGCCGTTATTGCTAGCAAATGAGTGACACAACAATACAAATCCATGGTGAATGTGCACTTGCTGCTATGAATTGTCTTGCTAACCTGAATGTTTATCATTTTATAGCGCTGCTAACCGTTAAGCATAGAGAAAGGCATGCTAACTTGCCGGCCGTTATTGCTAACAAATGAGTGACACAACAATACAAATCTATGGTGAATGTGCACGCGCTGCTATGAATTGTCTTGCTAACCTGAATGTTTATCATTTTATAGCGCTGCTAACCGTTAAGCATAGAGAAAGGCATGCTAACTTGCCGGCCGTTATTGCTAGCAAATGAGTGACACAACAATACAAATCTATGGTGAATGTGCACGCGCTGCTATGAATTGTCTTGCTAACCTGAATGTTTAATCATTTCATAGCGCTGCTAACCGTTAAGCATAGAGAAAGGCATGCTAACTTGCCGGCCGTTATTGCTAACAAATGAGTGATGCAACAATACAAATCCATGGTGAACATGCACGAATTTTCTTGCTAACCTGTGAAATACGCTTATGCTTAAGCAAATTTGTCTGCTATAGTTAGGATCAAAATTTGTTTTCTTGTATTAGCAGAGTTATGAAATCAAGCCCTGAGTATCAGATTAACTTATCTAAACACTTCGGCATCTGGTCTTTACAGATCCCATTGAGCAATCATTAAACTATTGGCCAAAACTATTCAAAGCTTGCTTCATTCCAATTTACCAGATTTGAAAGCAATAGTTACACATGGAACAGATTCTGGAAGCAGACAAAAGAAGTGATAATTGACAGTCCTTATAACTACAAAGCAGCTACTGTAGTCTGGAACATCAATGACACTGACACTGCTAATCCTTCACTAATCCTCCCTACACAATAGTCAGTAATCCCTTAATAGCCCTTTTGTCTGACACAAGAGAGGCCAGTTTAGCTGGGTGCATTCAAGCATTGAACAAACTATCCTCTCAATAGTTCAACCGTTGAATCATCTTCCAATAGTTTAACAATTCCTGTCTTCTCAGATATTTGTACCAAGTATGTGTAGACGTGTGGTCCTTATAGAGCCCAATGAGTAATGTCGAATTTACAAAAATGCCTGATGATTTTTCATTGTTTTTTTTGCAAAAACGTGAGCATCTATTGTGATGTAATTTTCACAGGTTAGTTTCATGATATATAGTTCTATAAGACCAATATTGAAAAACCCTCCTACACATTGAAGCCACTCCCAACCACTAAATTCTGTTCTTTAGCAACCTTCAGTAGCCTGCTGTCCTTTCTACAAAATCAACTGTGTGTCACCCAAGGCCAATGTAAATGTTTGAACATATTAGTATGGCGTACAATGTATCGATGGGAGACCACCTTAACATGCAATCTCAGTGGTGTGACAGTGCACAGAATGGTAACCATAGGAGGCCACTGCCAACAGCTAATGGCTTGGAGTGGCCTGAATGGGTTGTTTCAAAAATTGCACTGATTGTAGGAGGGTTAGAAGACAGTAAGTACCAATTTTTCAATAAAATTCTTCAGAGCAAATTAGCAATTACTTTCTAAATGCAAATAAAAAATTAAAAAAACTGCTTTAAATTAGCCTACCGTGCACACTTGTTGTCCAACTAGACTGTAAAACCCAGCGGCACAGTTGACCGGTGTGTCGGCAGCATTGAAGCAGGATTGACCAGCGGGGCACAGGAGGCATCTTGTTTGACCCTGCTGGTCTTGGTATGAACCCCCTAGGCATGCCTGAGGGGTGTCGATGGGGGACGGGCAGTTGTGTCCTACGGGACAGGAGACACAGTGGGTACCGTTGGAGTACTCTCCAACCTATCCAGGCGACAAAATTAGGATTTAACAACATTTTATCAATTGTTTAGAATTCAAAACTAGTATGTGACAGTGTTCTTTTAACCCTCTTATAGATACACTTCAGTGGCAAGTAGCTGTAGTGGTCAAAACCAGTCAACTGCCTGTTTTGACTGTTGACCCAAACGTGCACACAGGGGCATTTTTGACCGGTTTTTACTGTCATTTGACCACCCTGAACAATACCAGACAATGCTTTTACCAGTCAAAAACAGTTTGACCTGTAGATGTGCTTACTACACGTTAGGTTTGACAGTGTTTGACTTTTAAGTGCACTAGATATATACATTGGCAAGTATATCAACATTTTGACTGATTTTGACCCTTGTAGTAGTAGGAGGGTTAAGTACACTAGATATACCTTGGCAAGTATATCAACATTTTGACTGATTTTGACCCTTGTAGTAGTAGGAGGGTTAATGTACTTACTACACGTAAGGTTTGACAGTGTTTGACTTTTAAGTGCACTAGATATACCTTGGCAAGTATATCAACATTTTGACTGATTTTGACCCTTGTAGTAGTAGGAGGGTTAAGTGCACTAGATATACCTTGGCAAGTATTTCAACATTTTGACTGATTTTGACCCTTGTAGTAGTAGGAGGGTTAATGTACTCACTACACGTAAGGTTTGACAGTGTTTGACTTTTAAGTGCACTAGATATACCTTGGCAAGTATTTCAACATTTTGACTGATTTTGACCCTTGTAGTAGTAGGAGGGTTAATGTACTTACTACACGTAAGGTTTGACAGTGTTTGACTTTTAAGTGCACTAGATATACCTTGGCAAGTATTTCAACATTTTGACTGATTTTGACCCTTGTAGTAGTAGGAGGGTTAATGTACTTATACACGTAAGGTTTGACAGTGTTTGACTTTTAAGTGCACTAGATATACCTTGGCAAGTATTTCAACATTTTGACTGATTTTGACCCTTGTAGTAGTAGGAGGGTTAATGTACTTACTACACGTAAGGTTTGACAGTGTTTGACTTTTAAGTGCACTAGATATACCTTGGCAAGTATATCAACAATTTGACTGATTTTGACCCTTGTAGTAGTAGTAGGAGGGTTAATGTACTTACTACACGTAAGGTTTGACAGTGTTTGACTTTTAAGTGCACTAGATATACCTTGGCAAGTATTTCAACATTTTGACTGATTTTGACCCTTGTAGTAGTAGGAGGGTTAATGTACTTACTACACGTAAGGTTTGACAGTGTTTGACTTTTAAGTGCACTAGATATACCTTGGCAAGTATTTCAACATTTTGACTGATTTTGACCCTTGTAGTAGGAGGGTTAATGTACTTACTACACGTAAGGTTTGACAGTGTTTGACTTTTAAGTGCACTAGATATACCTTGGCAAGTATATCAACATTTTGACTGATTTTGACCCTTGCAGTCATAGGAGGGTTAATGTACTTACTACACGTAAGGTTTGACAGTGTTTGACTTTTAAGTGCACTAGATATACCTTGGCAAGTATATCAACATTTTCACTGATTTTGACCCTTGTAGTAGTAGGAGGGTTAATGTACTTACTACACGTAAGGTTTGACAGTGTTTGACTTTTAAGTGCACTAGATATACCTTGGCAAGTATTTCAACATTTTGACTGATTTTGACCCTTGTAGTAGTAGGAGGGTTAAGTGCACTAGATATACCTTGGCAAGTATTTCAACATTTTGACCCTTGTAGTAGTAGGAGGGTTAAACATTACAGAAATTTTGGAAATCAAATCAAGGTGGGAATTTATGAATGGGAATATAAGTTTTATGCTTAGTCTTTTTCGCAGGAACTGAGATGGTTTCAGGAATGATTTATGAGCCTGATGAGCAGGGGTAATAATGTAATGCGCCTTAAGCACCAGTTTGGTGGATACGTGCGCCATATAAGTCCACATTATTATTATTATTATTAGTACCATAACATACGCGCATAAAGTGTACGCACAACGCTCACTTGACGCCAAAGTGGCTATCATCAAGACACTGGGTGCAAATTCACCACTAGAGGGCTACGATGTGCACTGAGCGGCTAGCCCATGGCCGTGACCCTCGTATTTTATCCTGCAGTAAAGACCACGCAACAAACTTTTATTCCCTTTTAATGCTGCGTTTCCCTAATGATAAATAAACAGGACTCCAGCAAGGGATTTCAAGATGTTTTTTTGTTTTTTTCTTTACATACCAAGCACAGTCCTGGGTCCGAGTCCCCGCCACAAGCCGTACCAATAGGACAATCAAAACACTTAGTCGATCCTTCAGGTGCAAACTACAGAGAAAACAACAACATTTGGTGTCAGGAAAACACACACAAGCCTTTAAAATGTATTTAATTATAATAATATCAATTTATAAGCATTTTTTTCTGTTAAAATCTGTCACTGGTTTGACCAAATCTATCTACCAAGGTGTTAGCCAGATTTAGAAATGGGGCGTCCTAATTTGCTGGAAATTTCAAAACAGGGTGTCCAAACTGTCCACTTACAATACTTTTACACGTAAATGGCAGATGAAATAGGGTGTCCAAAATTGAAACAGTGTGTCCAAAAGACACCCAGACACCCCTCTGGCTAATACTATGCTATCTACCAGTTTGGAAAAGTATGTTCCTTTTTATCTGGGCCCAAGGAAAACTTAACACCAATATTTTATAGAAGAGGCATTTTTAAACTGCTAAATACAGTAATTCAGGACACACTCATATTAATAAGCAAGTCATAAAGAGGTAATGGCTTCTTCCAGAGCTGCTTATCACCTTTTTGATTGCTGTAGGGTAAGATTGGGCAATAACACGATAATATACGGGACAAGGGCCAAAGTCATGGTACAGCCAAGCCTTTGAGAAGCCCGGCCAGGCCCAGGCTTTTCCCCTGCCTACTGGCCTATATAATGAGCTCTGCTTGCCTGGGCTAGGCCCTCCAGAAGCCCAGGTTATGTTGATTGGCAGGTACTGTATTGTTACAGGATTAGGACTCACAAAAGACAATTAGGAGGCCAGGTAGCCTGGGCCTGGCTGGGCTTCTCCAAGGCTTGGCTGTACCATGACTTTGGCCCTCCTCCCTATAATATCGCAATACCTTTGTTTATTCGATTACGATATCAAGAAACTTTTCAAGTTATCGAGATATCAGCAAATCGTGATTAAAAAAATATTTTTTTAATCACGATTTGCTGATATCTCGGAAATTCCATGAAACAAAATGCAGAATCACAATTATGGCAGCGCCCAGTGAAAAGGTCTATACTTACGAAATACTTGCAAAATAGTCTATACTTACGGTTCCTCCGATGCATGGCACTGGGCTTTCGCTTTTGACAGCACACTTGTTGTTGGACGGACAGACAGTACAACTAGTTGATCCATTACTTGTGGTGTAGTAACCATCACCACACTGGAAATAAAACAGTTCCAATTTGAAAATGTTGTACCTTCCCTTTCATACATATCTTGATTCAAATCATTATAACAGTTTTATTTTCTAAAAAATTTAAAGTAAACAAAAACCAAAAATAATTTGGGAGGTATTTTGATTGATAGAACTTACCGCTGAGCATGCGGAAGCCCCAGTGATGTCCGTAAAGTACCCAGCAGGGCATTCAGATGGTGATGAAGTTGGGTCTGGACATGCAGAACCTGATATCATGGTGGGAAAGCATTTTACACAGAGTTAGAAGTGCCCATTCCGATTTCATGAAACTCATCTTAAAAACATTTGGGTGAATAATTCCTGTTTAACTGAGCTATCTTGTGCAATAACTCACTTCAAACTATTTGTTTTTCTTTTTACAGGTTACATTATTTGTTTAACTCTTTGATGCACAGATTAATTCTATTAATTCTATTGTTTTAACGTGTTTTTGGCGGTCGCTAGTGACCGTCGTGTGCGTCAAAGGGTTAACCATCCTACTATCTGTGTTGTTCTTAACAAAGTCGACCCATACTTCAAAATGTCACAACCAACAAAATACACTGTACATATAGCAGGGGTTATCCACAAAATACCATGTGGCACCCTGTGGCCTCCTACTATCACTGTTGTTCTTAACAAAGTTTACCCATACTTCAAAATGTCACAACCAACAAAATACACTGTACATTTCGCAGGGGTTATCCACAAAATACCATGTGGCACCCTGTGGCCTCCTACTATCACTGTTGTTCTTAACAAAGTCGACCCATACTTCAAAATGTCACAACCAACAAAATACACTGTACATATAGCAGGGGTTATCCACAAAATACCATGTGGCACCCTGTGGCCTCCTACTATCACTGTTGTTCTTAACAAAGTCGACCCATATTTCAAAATGTCACAACCAACAAAATACACTGTACATATAGCAGGGGTTATCCACAAAATACCATGTGGCACCCTGTGGCCTCCTCCTATCAGTGTTGTTCTTAACAAAGTCTACCCATACTTCAAAATGTCACAACCAACAAAATACACTGTATATTTCGCAGGGGTTATCCACAAAATACCACGTGGCACCCTGGGGCAAATCTCGGTTTGTGTGAAGGTCAGAACACTGTTTTTGTCCCAGGGGCATTTTGGGGTATCCATGTACCACTTTTGTGTACAGTATGCAATATTTTAAGGGATGCATAGAAAAAGCATTGCGTATTTAGCAGACCCAAGTTTTTGTGGCATTTTGGAGACTGCATGGATACAAGGGTTTAATCAATGTTCCAATTAAAAAAAAATTCAACAAAATTTAAATTAAAAATTGGTAGGATACAGAAAAAAAGACATTTTCAATTGTGCAGTTCCCACATTTATGACGGATCAGAATGGGAAATGGGAAATTTCCAACTGTAAAATGAGATTACAGTGACAGGAAAAGTAATCACAATTCTCCCTCAAAATCTTCAAAAGTTTATTTATTTATTTATTTCGGTTTAAACACATCAAACATGGTCAGTAGCATAAAAACATACCAAATTAACATGCGTACAATATTAATCCTAACCACCCCAAACCCATCTCACTCCAACGGCTGGTTGTGTTGCATTTTGATGGACTCAGTACTGTACAGCCCTAACCACCCCAAACCCATCAAACTCCAACAGCTGGTTGTGTTGCATTTTGATGGACTCGGTACTGTACAGCCCTAACCACCCCAAACCCATCAAACTCCAACAGCTGGTTGTGTTGCATTTTGATGGACTCGGTACTGTACAGCCCTAACCACCCCAAACCCATCAAACTCCAACAGCTGGTTGTGTTGTATTTTGATGGACTCGGTACTGTTATAGCCCTAACCACCCCAAACCCATCAAACTCCAACAGCTGGTTGTGTTGCATTTTGATGGACTCGCATGGTGTTGGATTTTGGTGGATTCAGGAAGGTCCCTAGCTAAAACCATTAGGAAGTTAGGGTTTAAAGGGCAACGCATGAAAATAAATTGATCCAATAGGTCAAAGGTGAAAATGAACATGAACTATTTGAAGCTGCCCGGCCAGTAAACCCTATCACAGTAATATGCGCCATGTTTTTGACGGGGCAAAACTGTTTATTTCGAAAACTCGTTGCCGTCTGCGACCCGGCACTCGAATTCCACGCACACTCCAGACGCGTGCGTGAAATTTGAGCACCAGGTCACAGACGGCAACGAATGTTCGAAATAAACAATTTTACCCTGTCAAAAACATGGCACATATTACCGTGATAGGGTTTATTGGACAACCCTTAATTTTGCACCAGAAATCTACTTATTTCTTATTTAACCTGGGGAGACCTTTCAGTTAAACACCGTTTTTCAAAGGTGCCCAGGAAACCTGTAAACAAGGGCACTTGCTATGTGAACCAGAAATACGGGGTAAACCCCTACTCTTCCACAATAAGTGTTCGGGTTCTTTTACTTTATTACTTAATCTAGTACACGGGAGCACGACAATGTCCCATCCGGCGGGATTCGAACCCACATTCTGACAACACCAGAACTTGAGTCCAATGCCTCAGACCGCTCGGCGAGCACTCCATCTACAAATATTTCATCTGCCATCTTACCGATTGGACATGTAGTACAGTTAGTTCTTCCTTCCGTATCGGTATACCAGCCGTTGGAGCAGTCAGAAGGAGAGGCTGGTGGAGGGTCGGCGCAGTATTTACCCTTGGGGCAGCCGCTACAGGATTGACGGCCGGCCGGTGCGTACTCACCGGAGCTACATACGATGGGAAGTTGGTCTGTTGTAGGACATCTAAAACAAAGATTCAAAAAAGGGAATCGTGTGAAATAAATAAGATTACAATATTCATACTGAACAATGTTGATTTTAATAAAAAATACTATGTAGTCTCAACAGAATGTTCATACATTATACTGTTTAAAATGTTGGTCAAACTTGTAAAATGAAATTTTGGAAAATGAATTTCAGGGAATTTTTAAACATTGCATGACTTATACAATTATTAATCTTGAAGGGTTTATTTTCTTTGCATTTTTTTGTCATCAGTGATAGATCGTTTCTATAAAAATTTGTATGCATGAGGGGTCTAGTGGAAAAGCAGTCTGAACAACAAATTTAGCCTACCTCTTAAAAATTAAAAGAAAAATGTTTCAAGGTTTATACAAACAAATAATGTGAAAAACTAACCTTGAGAGTGGAAAGTCACATTTCATAATTTGAAGCTAACTGACTATTAAAATTAATTAATTTAATTTTGCCCTACACCGTGTAGTAAATAGCACTGTATACACAGTGCTTTCCAAGTGTCTGTGAAAAAAATTACACAGGCGACTTGAGGCGGGATTGAACCACGACCTCCTGCTTACTAGTGCAGACGTCTTAACCTCTCGACCACCGAGCGATGTCGACTGGCTGGCTAGAATCCTTTGATCGTCCTCCTCCTGAGGATCGCCTCCTGATGACGATCAGAGCATACTGATAAACGTAGAGTTGTAAAATCCAGTTCTTTGAAGAAATAATTACTACTCAATTAGTTTTACTTACAGTGTACCAATTTTTAATCTGACCTATGACCAGAAACCAGAGACCTTTTTTGTCTTATAGTGACATTGGAGTGTCGTGGCCGAGCGGTCTAGCTTACCGGACTCAAGTTCTGGTGTTAGCAGCAGAATGTGGGTTCGAATCCTGGCCGTGACACTTGTGTCCTTGAGCAAGACACTTAACCATAATTGCTTCTCTCCACCCAGGGGTTAAATGGGTACCTGTGAGGGCAGAGTTGGTTGATTAGCCCTATATGCGCTGTAATGGCAGCAATTGAGCTGTATACTCCCAGGGAGCTGAGATGGTTTTCAGGAATGATTTATGAGCCTTATGAGCCTTATGAGCAGGGGTAATAATATAATGCGCCTTGAGCACCACTTAGTTGTGGATACGTCACGCTATATAAGTCCCACACATTATTATTATTATTATTATTGTACAATATTTAGTCATATCCTGATATTTACTGCCAAATTATTGAAATAATTTAATCCTATGGTAATATTAAAAGATGAACTCAGGTCCAGTTATCCCTGATAAAATCACAAGTCTCATCTACATTATTTAATCGAATATCGAAAGCTGCCCTTTTACATAAATATACTTATTGTATTCTAGAACTGGACGCATATCGTCCTGTCAACAAGGTCATATCTAAAAAATGCAACAAGGTCGTATGTGCAATAGTGCCTAAATTTGCATACATTCAAACAATTGAATACGTCGTCGTATCTTCTTCCATAGGTTTTGCGTGTTCATCTTGGAACTGAGCAAAATCCATGTCTGCAACAAGGTCGCAACTATGATACGACCTTGTTGCACTGAGCAAAATATGTCTGCAACAAGGTTGTAACTATGATGCGACCTTGTTGCACTGAGCAAATCAAGTCTGCAACAAGGTTGTAACCATGATACGACCTTGTTGCACTGAGCAAAATCCATGTCTGCAACAAGGTCGCAACGATAATGACCTTGTTGCACTGAGCAAAATCCATGTCTGCAACAAGGTCGTAACTATGATAATGCACCTTGTTGCACTGAGCAATCAAGTCTGCAACAAGGTCCTAAGTATGATACGACGTTGTTGCACTGAGCAAAATACATGTCTGCAACAAGGTCGTAACTATGATACGACCTTGTTGCACTGAGCAAAATCCATGTCTGCAACAAGGTTGTAACTATGATACGACCTTGTTGCACTGAGCAAAATCCATGTCTGCAACAAGGTCGTAACTATGATGCGACCTTGTTGCACCGAGCAAAATTCAAGTCTGCAACAAGGTCCTAAGTGATATGCGACCTTGTTGCACTGAGCAAATACATGTCTGCAACAAGGTCGTAACTATGCTACGACCTTGTTGCACTAAGCAAAATCCATGTCTGCAACAAGGTCGTAACTATGATACGACCTTGTTGCACTGAGATCAAGTCTGCAACAAGGTCCTAAGTATGATACCTTGTTGCACTGAGCAAATATATGTCTGCAACAAGGTCGTAACTATGTTACGACCTTGTTGCACTGATGGTTAATATGATCCTGGCTGAGGGTGATGTGGTGGAAATGCGCTTTGAGGCCTGTGCAAAAGGCACTAAATAAATGCTTTATTATTATTATTAATAATTTTTTGATTGACATACTTGTATCCTCCAGGACAGAGTGTACAGCTTGAGTTACCACCAAGAGAGTAGAAGCCAGGAGTACAGGCGATGGGTGTAGAGTAACGGTCCACACACTCTGACCCAGCTGGGCAAAGAGTGCACTCTGTGGCTCTTGTGGTGTTGGAGAACTTCCCTTCCTCACAGCTGGGGAAATAAAAAGAGATTATGTGGTCGTTATTGTCTTGTACTTGGTTATGGCAACCGTGGTGAGTCTTATGGAGTGTTCTGTGTAATGATATTTTTTGTATCTTTTGTTTATACTGATCTGGAGTGCCATGGTCGAGGAGTGCCATGGTCGAGGAGTGCCATGGCCGAGCGGTTTAGTGCATCGGATTTGTGTTCTGATGGCCGAGTCGTCAGAATGTGGGTTCGAATCCCAGCCGCGACCAGGGTGCTTGTGTCCTTGACCAAGACACTTTACCATAATTGCTTCTCTCCACCTAGGGGTTAAATGGGTACCTGTGAGGGCAGAGTTGGTTGTTGTGTTTGATTAGCCCTATATGCGCTGAAATGGCAGCAATTGAGCCGTATACTCCCCCAGGGAGCTGAGATGGTTTTCAGGCATGATTTGTGAGCCTGATGAGCAGGGGTAATAATATAATGCGCCTTGAGCACCAGTTTGGTGGATACGTGCGCTATATAAGTCCACATTATCATATGATATTATCATCTACATGTATGTGAACGTGATTAGTGGGTTTCCTTTCCTTGTCCTCTTGCATCAAGCCCTTCACGGGTGCTGCCAACATTTTACTTTTAGTTCCCTTCGGCTGTATATCCTAAATTTTAAATTTAGGATATTGTAATTTTAGGTATATTTTTTATTGTATTGACTGTTGTAATTATTGTTTAATTGTATTGTTATGTGTATGATGTTGTGAGTCTAATATTACAAATTCCTGTGATTGTTTTTTAATCATTGGCTAAATAAATAAACTATTAAACTATTGGGTGTTTGGGTTGTTTTTTAATTGGGGTTACTGGTTGGGCTGTAGGTGGGGGGAGGGGGGGTCTTCACACTTGGGTCCTGACTTGGGTTTTGCTTGAGATCTAGTTGGCGGCACCTGTGGTGGGTCTTATAGCGTGTATTGCACAATGTATCTCTCTTTAACTATTTATTTCTTGCCAAAATTATATTTCTTTTATATTTATATTTATTTGGGATTAATGTCTGTATTGTCTTCCATGGGTACCTTTGAAAAAACAGTGTTCACCTGAAAGGTCTCCCCAGGTTAAAATAAGAAAGAAAGAAAGAAATATTAGGGGAGTGAGAGGTCATGATGTGGATCGAGTCACCAGACTGTTTTGGCCAAGGGTAGGTGTTGGAATACATCACTTCCTATTATGTGATCATTACTGTCCAGTTAGGAATGATGGATAAGCTGTGTAGATAACACTACCATGTATAGTACCATTTAGCAAGCATTACATATAATAATAATAATAATAATAATAATAATAATAATAATAATAATAATAATAATAATAATAATAATAATAATAATAATAATAATAATAATAATAATAATAATAATAATAATAATAATAATAATAATAATAATAATAATAATAATAATATATTAATAATAATAATAATAATAATAATAATAATAATAATAATAATAATAATAATAATAATAATAATAATAATAATAATAATAATAATAATAATAATAATAATGCGCACATATCCACCAAGAAGTGCTCATAAGGCGCTTTACAGTAAACAAGAAATCATACCATAGCATAACAATACAATAGCAACCCAAAAGATTATTTTTTTTTTTAAACATAAATGAATGTTAGTAGTCCTTATAGGCAATACACATAAGATGAGTTTTTAAGTTTTTCTTGAAGGAGTCATCAGTTTGAGATTCCACGAATGTGCAGAGGCAAATCATTCAAAAGTGGAGCCACAACTTCAAAAGATCCGTCACCCCACATGCTGGCATATCTTTATCTAATGATATTGAATGATGAATCAACAGGAGGGTTTATAAAAAATTGAATACATTACCTGATTTGTGCAGAGAGTCCCGACGTTGGACAATAAAAACCTATGGTACAGGAATAACAGTCCTGGCTCCTTCTGGGAATAGTATTTTAGCAAGACAGATTGATCGGTGCAGAAGATTTGGAATTTACATTGGAAGCCACCAGGGCACAGGGTGCACATTAGTCGTGTTGCCGGTGAGTAGTAGCCATCGTCACATTCGGTAGGAGCTGTAAGGCGGGTTGAAAATAATGTTTGATTCGATTTTGCCCTTACACTGATGTTAATGTATGAAGCATTGTATAGATTAATCCGCGACTACTATTTTCCACCGTGTGTGCGTGTTCAACCAAATATTCTCATTGGAAAACTCAAAAAGCACTGAGTATACAATAGCTTCACACATATTGATTTAATTTTGCTCTACACCGGCGTGTGGATAGCACTGCATATTCCGAGTGTCTGTGAACAAACTACAGGTGACTCGGGCGGGATTTCAACCCACGACCTCCTGCTCACCGATGACAATTGGCAGGCTAGAATCCTATATATATATTTTAATATATATATATATATATATATGTTTTAATTTTGCCCTACACCGACATGTGCATGCTCAGTGCTTTCTCAGTGTCTGTTAAAAAACTTCACAGGCGACTCAGGCAGGATTAAATCTATTGTTTATCACCTGACCCAGCTTTCACACATGTTGGTTTAAGGGATGAAGGCTAAAGTCGTGGTACAGCCCAAGCCTTTGAGAAGCCCTGCCAGGCCCAGGCTTTGCCCAGGCCTAGAGGCCATATAATCCCTTTACTAATAAATAAATCTCAAATAGCTCTTATTGTTAACACAGACTTGACTGACACCTCAGCTGTCTTTTGTTCACAACTGCAGCCATTAATAATGAGCTCTACTTGCCTGGGCTAGGCCCTCCAGAAGCCCAGGTTATGTTGATTGGCAGGTACTGTATTGTTACAGGATTAGGACTCACAAAAGACAGATTAGGAGGCCAGGTAGTCCAGGACTAGCCGGGCTTCTCAAAGGCTTAGCTGTACCATGACTTTAGCCCACTTCCCTAAAGCCGTGTTCGCACTGGACGTTTTTTGGTAAAACTTACCGAGACGATGGGTACTTTTCCCATTTTAAGTCCAGTGTGGACAGCCTGGGACATTTTCCTCTCAGTTACTTTTCCTGAGTCCAGCGGTTACTTCTACTGGCCAACTGCTGCCCAGGAAAACTGACCAGGTAACTTTTCCCGAGACTATAAGTCCAGTGCGGACAGTGCGAGTCGGTAAAAGCGGCTCAGGAAAGCGTACATCCGGCCCGAGCGCAAGGTCGTGCTACACAGGGACACGCATGCGCTTTGCATTGTTTCACCGGCAGCGGTGGGGCGGGCCGAGGCGCGATTTAATGCATGTGCATGTGTAGCAAGTTTTCTGTGCGTTGTTGCTGTTCCTCTTTTGGTCGCATAATCATGGCAGATATTATCATTGATACAGTCGGAAGTTTGATTGGTGCTACCAGTGCATCATTTCCAGATGATAATGAAGGGCGATCAACGTGGTGTCTTCTGACGAAAGACAGCGACAATGGATGTTTCGCTGCTCGTCAAGCGTGGTCAGCGTAGAAAGGTCATGCAAAGCGCCCTCATGAGTCATTATACTGACAGCTCGGTTACTTCTACCACGGTCTCGGTAAAATTTTCCGTGTCGAAAGTCCAAGTGCGGACAGAGGTCACATTTGACCATTTTTCATTTTACCATCGTCTCGGTAAAACCTTCCCAAAAAAAAGTCTAGTGCGAACACGCCTTAAGGCAAAAAAAATCTAATCAATATTAAAATATTCCCTGAAAGGGTAACATTACCTGAGCTTGAATCCAGGCAGGTATATCCAGCAGGGCAGGGATCACATGATGAAGACATAGATGAATTAGTATAGCTACCTTCTGGACAGTCTTTGCAGTACTTCACAGAACCCGTACTAACAGAGGAAACAATTGTAATAATTACCTCAGGTTGGAATAGCGGTACTTCCATTCCCTTTCATCTCTGTGGACCCTTTTTGAACCCAATAAACCCTATCCACGATGATAATTTAACGCCATGTTTTCACGAGGGCAAAATGTTTATTCAGAACACGCATTTGCCGTCTCGACCCAAAGAGTGAAGTGCGCGTGAAGTTCGGCGCTGGAGTCGCAGATGGCATCGAGTTCTGAATAAACAATTTTGCCCGTGAAAATACATGGTGCATATCAACCATATTTCAAGTGTCTGTTGTACCACGGTGGATATGTGATTGAGTTTTCAGTACATGATATTGTGGGCTTTTCCTTGAATATTTTTTCTGGGGTTTGGCTCCCACATCTAAAACTGAACATTTCATCAGCATCATATTCTCTTCACAGGTTTCTTGGGTTATGAGCTACAGGAATTGCTTTAATGCGCTTCTGAGGAATCATAATTTCCATTACCATAATAATTAACCAACCTACAAGTGTACTTGTGTGGTGTATTAACCTTCCTACAATCAGTGAAATTTTTGAAACAACCCATTCAAGCCACTCCAAGCCATTGCTATGGTAGGCAGTGGCTCCTCATAGCTATACTGCATAGTAACATAATGCTTCATACATGTATGTCTGTTGGTTTTAGTGGTTTGTGATTGACATATTGCAGGGCATATTACTTTTGTTCCAGACCTCAGTGGCTGGTGGCATGCGTTACTATGGAGAATCTGTGTTTACAAAATAACTGCTGAAAATCCCAATGGATGATGGAGGCTTGGTATGGTTTATTGGTCTCAGCGGCTGATAGTGATTTATTATTGGGAGTTTGCTTACAGTATAACCTGCTGAAAATAAGGTCAACTGTGGTATACATGTGTCTTTGTATGCATGTATGTACACTGGAGATTACTTCAAAGGGGCAGTGTGGCTTATATGCACAAACAACGTGTGTACAACACATTGGACATTTAGTGGTTTACAGTGGCCTCTATGTGTAGGAGGGTTAAGGATGTGTACAACACATTGGACATTTAGTGGTTTACAGTGGTCTCTATGTTGTAGGAGGGTTGGGATGTGTACAACACATTGGACATTTAGTGGTTTACAGTGGCCTCTATGTGTGTGGAGGGTTGGGATGTGTACAACACATTGGACATTTAGTGGTTTACAGTGGCCTCTATGTGTAGGAGGGTTAAGGATGTGTACAACACATTGGACATTTAGTGGTTTACAGTGGCCTCTGTGTGTAGGAGGGTTAAGGATGTGTACAACACATTGGACATTTAGTGGTTTACAGTGGCCTCTATGTGTAGGAGGTTGGGGATGTGTACAACACATTGGACATTTAGTGGTTTACAGTGGCCTCTATGTGTAGGAGGTTGAGATGTGTACAACACATTGGACATTTAGTGGTTTACAGTGGTCTCTATGTGTAGGAGAGGTTGGGATGTGTACAACACATTGGACATTTAGTGGTTTACAGTGGTCTCTATGTGTAGGAGGGTTGAGGATGTGTACAACACATTGGACATTTAGTGGTTTACAGTGGCCTCTATGTGTAGGAGGGTTAGGGATGTGTACAACATTGGACATTTAGTGGTTTACAGTGGCCTCTATGTGTAGGAGAGGTTGGGATGTGACAACACATTGGACATTTAGTGGTTTACAGTGGCCTCTATGTGTAGGAGGTTGAGATGTGTTACATTGGACATTTAGTGGTTTACAGTGGCCTCTATGTGTAGGAGGGTTGGGATGTGCTTGGCATTGGACATTTAATTTGGTTTACAGTGGCCTCTATGTGTGAGAGGTTAAGGATGTGTACTAACACATTGGACATTTAGTGGTTTACAGTGGCCTCTATGTGTGGGAGGTTGGGATATGTACAACACATTGGACATTTAGTGGTTTACAGTGGCCTCTATGTGTAGGAGGTTAAGGATGTGTACACACATTGGACATTTAGTAGTTTACAGTGGCCTCTATGTGGGAGGGTTGGGATGTACCACATTGGACATTTAAAAGGTGGTTTACAGTGGCCTCTATGTGTAGGAGGGTTAAGGATGTGTACAACACATTGGACATTTAGTGGTTTACAGTGGCCTCTATGTGTAGGAGGAGGTTAGATGTGTACAACACATTGGACATTTAGTGGTTTACAGTGGCCTCTATGTGTAGGAGGGTTAACAACGTGTACAACACATTGGACATTTAAGTGGTTTACAGTGGCCTCTATGTGTAGGAGGTTGAGGATGTGTACAACACATTGGACATTTAGTGGTTTACAGTGGCCTCTATGTGTGGGAGGGTTGAGATGTGTACAACATTGGACATTTAGTGGTTTACAGTGGCCTCTATGTGTAGGAGGGTTAGGGATGTGTACAACACATTGGACATTTAGTGGTTTACAGTGGCCTCTATGTGTAGGAGGGTTAGGGATGTGTACAACACATTGGACATTTAGTGGTTTACAGTGGCCTCTATGTGTAGGAGGTTAAGGATGTGTACAACACATTGGACATTTAGTGGTTTACAGTGGCCTCTATGTGTAGGAGGTTAGGGATGTGTACAACATTGGACATTTAGTGGTTTACAGTGGCCTCTATGTGTAGGAGGTTAGGGATGTGTACAACATTGGACATTTAGTGGTTTACAGTGGCCTCTATGTGTAGGAGGGTTGGGATGTGTACAAAACATTGGACATTTAGTGTTTTACAGTGTCCTCTATGTTTAGGAGGTTTAAGGTGGTGTACAACTCATTGGACATTTAGTGGTTTACAGTGGCCTCTATGTGTAGGAGGGTTAACAACGTGTGTACAACACATTGGACATTTAGTGGTTTACAGTGGCCGCTATGTCTAGGTGGGGTAAGGATGTGTACAACACAGTGGACCGTTAGTGGTTTACAGTGGCCTCTATGTGTGTGGGAGGGTTAAGGATGTGTACAACACATTGGACATTTAGTGGTTTACAGTGGCCTCTATGTGTAGGGAGGGTTAGGATGTGTACAACACATTGGACATTTAGTGGTTTACAGTGGCCTCTGTGTGTAGGAGGGTTGGGATGGATGGACTCTATTGTGAGTTAGGATGTGTACAACACATTGGACATTTAGTGGTTTACAGTGGCCTCTATGTGTAGGAGGGTTAAGGATGTGTACAACACATTGGACATTTAGTGGTTTACAGTGGCCTCTATGTGTAGGAGGTTAAGGGTGTGTACAACACATTGGACATTTAGTGGTTTACAGTCCCCTCCGTGTTGGAGTGTTAAGGGTGTGTACAACACATTGGACATTTAGTGGTTTACAGTGGCCTCTATGTGTAGGGAGGGTTAGGGATGTACAACACATTGGACATTTAGTGGTTTACAGTGGCCTCTATGTGTAGGGAGGTTAAGGATGTGTACAACACATTGGACATTTAGTGGTTTTTACAGTGGCCTCTATGTGTATGATGGTTAAGGATTTGTACAACAGATTGTAATTTTAGTGTGTTTCAGTGTCCTCTTTGTGTAGTAGGGTTAAGGATGTGTTCAAAAAATTGGTCATTTAGTGGTTTACAGTGGCCTCTATGTGTAGGGAGGGTTAAGGATGTGTACAACACATTGGACATTTAGTGGTTTACAGTGGCCTCTATGTGGGGAGGTTGAGGATATGTACAACACATTGGACATTTAGTGGTTTACAGTGGCCTCTATGTGTAGGAGGGTTAAGGATGTGGCAACACATTGGACATTTAGTGGTTTACAGTGGTCTCTATGTGTAGGAGGTTAGGATGTGTACAACACATTGGACATTTTAGTGGTTTACAGTGGCCTCTATGTGTGGGAGGTTGGGATGTGTACAACACATTGGACATTTAGTGGTTTACAGTGACCTCCTATGTGTGGGAGGGTTGGGGATGCCCTTGGACATTTGGTTTTACAGTTGTAGGGAGGTTGGATGTGGCCAACACATTGGACATTTAGTGGTTTACAGTGGCCTCTATGTGTAGGAGGGTTGGATGTGTACAACACATTGGACATTTAGTGTTTACAGTGGCCTCTATGTGTAGGAGGGTTGAGGATGTGCAACACATTGGACATTTTAGTGGTTTACAGTGGCCTCTATGTGTAGGAGGGTTAGGATGTGTACAACACATTGGACATTTAGTGGTTTTTGGCCTCTATGTGTGTAGGAGGGTTAAGGATGTGTACAACACATTGGACATTTAGTGGTTTACAGTGGTCTCTATGTGTAGGAGGGTTAGGATGTGTACAAATTGACACATTGGACATTTAGTGGTTTACAATTGGCCTCTATGTGGGGAGGGTTGAGATGTGTACAACTTTTGGACATTTAGTGGTTTACAGTGGCCTCTATGTGTGGAGGGTTAGGATGTGTACAACACATTGGACATTTGGTGGTTTACAGTGGCCTCTATGTGTGGCGTTAAGGATGTGTACAACACATTGGACATTTAGTGGTTTACAGTGGCCTCTATGTAGGGAGGAGGTTAAGGATGTGTGCAACACATTGGACATTTAGTGGTTTACAGTGGCCTCCTGTGTAGGGAGGGTTAAGGATGTGTACAACACATTGGACATTTAGTAGTTTACAGTGGCCTCTCTATGTGGGAGGGTTAACGTGTGGGTTTTTGACTTTCAATGGAATCTCTGAATAATTTGGTTACTTTCACTTTAAACATGACATATTTGGCGGTTGAGCACTGGGATCTCTTGGATATTTATACCTCTTTTCCTGGGGTACATGGTTTGGAGGTGATGCCGACGTACTGCTATGGGTGACCTGAAGGGCAAGGGGGGAAGGAGGTTGAACCTCGGGGGGTAATACAATATTGATTATAAATTCTCAAACAAAGATTCACAGGTAGGATTGAAGCTTTGCATGGTGGAAATACATTAGTACAGTATGAGTGGTGTACTTCATTCTTGATTCAACTACCTTCATAAACCTTACTCTAGGCCACAATTCCTCGTCACATCTGGCTCATCGGAGGCTGGCGGCCTCAATGCCCAATGTGCCTTAAAAATGTTCCCATGGGCGGTTCTGATATTCCTGGCAGGGCCCGCTTAACTCCGGAAAAGTGGCCCTTGCCCCTACAAAGGTGAACAAGAGAAATACTCTGGGCCTGTGGAAATTTCATGGAGGCCTGGCCTCCATTGCACTGAGTAACTGATGCCTTGGTATCCCTAAAAAAAATGTTTATGGACACTTCCTGATATTCTAATGGAAGTGCCCTTTACCCAGGAAAAAGTGGCCCTTGTTCCTATGAACAAGAATGAACCAAAAATACTCTGAGCTGGGTTTCATGGAAGCCATGGCCTCCTTTTGCCACTAATATGGCCTTGGGTCCCCTTACAAATGTTCCCATAAAACGATAGTGTCCTATTAGGTGTACTTAACTCCAGCTTTTGTGATTGCTCCTACTTTGAACAAGAGAAATACTCCTGGCCACTGGCGTTCATGGAGATCATGGCCTTCATTATAGTCTTGGTCTTGGCAACTGGTGCCCCCAATACAAATGTTGGCCCCATAAGCGGTGTGATATCCTAATAGAAGTTCCCTTTACTCAGGAAAAGATGGCCCTTGCCTACAAAGATATTTCAAATACTCTAGGCCCTGGAGTTTCATGGAGGCCATGGCACTCCGTGCAACACCTTGTTCTGGTCCAGGCAGTATGGACTGTATCGCATGGGACAATTCTGTTGTTTAAATTCTAAAGGGCCTTGCCAGATTAATGTGGCCTTGCTCTACTAGAACAAATTCAGGCATGGATCCACCCCTCCCTTGAGTGATAATATGGTTGTATACTCAACCAATGAAATCCAATAATTAAGCTCTCAGCTTTTTGACGATTGCCGCTGAAATCATATGAGCGTTGTCGGGTACTTTATGTCGTATGTTATGGTACTAAGCGGCGGTGTATTGTGCTTCTACCAATATTGATGGCTGGAGATATTCGGCGATGTCATACATCAACATCTGCTCAGAGCAGTATGGACTTATACGCACTTGATGACAATTTTATTGTTTAATGACAAAAGGTCTTATAAGATTAATTAAGTGTAATTACCTAATTAAGTACAACATAATGGATCTTGAGTGCTAAATATAAATTGTGAGTATTACCATTGTTAAATAAAACATCAATCCAAATAATTAAGTTTTCTTAACATAATGGAATTGCAGGTAATTTATAGGCCTTATACATGTAAGTCCTTTCTGCTCAGACATTGCATGTATAGATCTTATTAGTCCTTTCTGCTCAGACATTGCATGTATAGATCTTATAAGTCCTTTCTGCTCACACATTGCATGTATAGATCTTATAAGTCCTTTCTGCTCACACATTGCATGTATAGATCTTATAAGTCCTTTCTGCTCACACATTGCATGTATAGATCTTATAAGTCCTTTCTGCTCACATTGCATGCGTATGAGATCTTATAAGTCCTTTCTGCTCACACATTGCATGTATAGATCTTATAAGTCCTTTCTGCTCACACATTGCACGTATAGATCTTATAAGTCCTTTCTGCTCACACATTGCATGTATAGATCTTATAAGTCCTTTCTGCTCACACATTGCATGTATATATCTTATAAGTCCTTTCTGCTCACACATTGCATGTATAGATCTTATTAGTCCTTTCTGCTCAGACATTGCATGTACTGTATATATCTTATAAGTCCTTTCTGCTCACACATTGCATGTATAGATCTTATAAGTCCTTTCTGCTCGCACATTGCATGTATAGATCTTATAAGTCCTTTCTGCTCGCACATTGCATGTATAGATCTTATACATGTAAGTCCTTTCTGCTCACACATTGCATGTACAGATCTTATAAGTCCTTTCTGCTCACACATTGCAGGTATAGATCTTATAAGTCCTTTCTGCTCACACATTGCATGTATAGATCTTATAAGTCCTTTCTGCTCACACAATGCACGTATAGATCTTATAAGTCCTTTCTGCTCACACATTGCACGTATAGATCTTATAAGTCCTTTCTGCTCACACAATGCACGTATAGATCTTATAAGTCCTTTCTGCTCACACATTGCACACGATAGATCTTATAAGTCCTTTCTGCTCACAATTTGGCATTATAGATCTTATAAGTCCTTTCTGCTCACATTGCATGTATAGATCTTATAAGTCCTTTCTGCTGCCACATTTTGTATGAGATCTTATAAGTCCTTTTCTGCTCACACATTGCTGCGTATAGATCTTATAAGTCCTTTCTGCTCACACATTGCACGTATAGATCTTATAAGTCCTTTCTGCTCACACATTGCATGTATAGATCTTATAAGTCCTTTCTGCTCACACATTGCATGTATAGATCTTATAAGTCCTTTCTGCTCACATTGCGTATAGATCTTATAAGTCCTTTCTGCTCACATTGCATGTATAGATCTTATAAGTCCTTCTGCTCGTGCACATTGCTTATGGATATCTTAAGTCCTTTCTGCTCACATACATTGCAGGTATAGATCTTATAAGTCCTTTCTGCTCACACGTGCATGTATAGATCTTATTAGTCCTTTCTGCTCACACATTTGCCGATACAAGTCTTATAAGTCCTTTCTGCTCGCACATTGCACGTATAGATCTTTATAAGTCCTTTCTGCTACTGTTCGTATAGATCTTATAGGTCCTTTTCTCTCACATTCCGTATAGATCTTATAAGTCCTTTCTGCTCACACATTGCATGTATAGATCTTATAAGTCCTTTCTGCCTCGCACATTGCACGTATAGATCTTATAAGTCCTTTCTTCTCACACATTGCGTATAGATCTTATAAGTCCTTTCTGCTCACACATTGCACGATTATAGATCTTATAAGTCCCTTTCTTCTCACACATTGCCACATTATAGATCTTATAAGTCCTTTCTTCTCACACATTGCACGTATAGATCTTATAAGTCCTTTCTGCTCACACATTGCATGTATAGATCTTATAAGTCCTTTCTGCTCGCACATTGCATTATGATCTTATAAGTCCTTTCTGCTCACACATTGCATGTATAGATCTTATAAGTCCTTTCTGCTACATTGCATGTATAGATCTTATAAGTCCTTTCTGCTCGCACATTGCACGCGTATAGATCTTATAAGTCCTTTCTTCTCACACATTGCATGTATGAGATCTTATAAGTCCTTTCTGCTCACATTGCACGTATAGATCTTATAAGTCCTTTCTGCTCACACATTGCACGTATAGATCTTATAAGTCCTTTCTGCTCACACACATTGCATGTACAGATCTTATAAGTCCTTTTTCTGCTCACATTGCATGTATATATCTTATAAGTCCTTTCTGCTCACACATTGCATGTATAGATCTTATAAGTCCTTTCTGCTCACACATTGCGTATAGATCTTATAAGTCCTTTCTGCTCACACATTGGTATAGATCTTATAAGTCCTTTCTTTCACACATTGCATGTATAGATCTTATAAGTCCTTTCTGCTCACACATTGCATGTATAGATCTTATAAGTCCTTTCTGCTCACACATTGCACGTATAGATCTTATAAGTCCCTTCTGCTCACACATTGCATGTATAGATCTTATAAGTCCTTTCTGTTCACACATTGCATGTATAGATCTTATAAGTCCTTTCTGCTCACACATTGCATGTATATATCTTATAAGTCCTTTCTGCTCACACATTGCATGTATAGATCTTATAAGTCCTTTCTGCTCACACATTGCATGTATAGATCTTATAAGTCCTTTCTGCTCACACATTGCACGTATAGATCTTATAAGTCCTTTCTGCTCACACATTGCGTAACGATAGATCTTATAAGTCCTTTCTGCTCACACATTGCACGTATAGATCTTATAAGTCCTTTTCTTACATACTGCATGTATAGATCTTAGCAGTCCATTCCGATCACACATTGCATGTATAGATCTTATAAGTCCTTTCTGCTCACACACATTACGTGACAGATCTTATAAGTCCTTTCTGCTCACATTGCATTATAGATCTTATAAGTCCTTTCTGCTCACACATTGCATGTATAGATCTTATAAGTCCTTTCTGCTCTGACCGGCGAACTGCAAAATATACCAAATGCGTACGCACTATCGCTGGCCTTTCCGCCAACCATAGCTCTCAACAGCTCATGCGGTGCGAATACCCAGGGCGTGCACCCACAATATATACTACTCAAAACAATTTAGGAACAACACAATTTAGGAACAAAACAATTTAGGAACACGGATTTACTCCAAGGGTGGTCACACCCGTTATTGAAATGTTCCATGAACCGAATTTTCATTTGCAACCCCCCCCCCCCCTTTCAGTAGTCATGTCATGAAATGTGTAATCACTACATGCATCCTTTATCATCTGTTTCATTGTGCAGTTGTTTCTCATCGATTCTGTGAAACATTGTGTTTATCTGAAATAAATGATCTCGCTTTTAACTGAGATTATTCCGTATTCCCTAAATTGTTTCGTTCCTAAATTGTTTTGAGTAGTATATATTCCCTCACATTTTATGTTTACAAACCTAAAGCATCTGCATATTCGCCATCTGCACATGCCCTGCATTCTGCCCATCCCTCCTCACTGTAGTGTCCTCTTGAGCATACCACAGGGGATAGATGGGGGCTGGGGCATCGGTACCCTGCCTCACAGTCAGTGCATATGGTGGAACTGGTCACATTTGCATAGGTACCTGAATAATTCATAATATGTAAATTAGTAGGTGGAGATATGGAGACAATGGTTGGAGCTCTCACAATTATTACATGTGAATGAAACAGTCTTCTTAAGAAACAACTGAAAGGATGAACCATTCATTACCATGTGTATGTAAGGAAATACATGTATGTACATGTATGAATATTGATAATACATGAATATGTATAGAAATACTATACAATGTTAATATGACTCTATGAATATTTACATGTACAATGTATATAATCACGAAAGAATGTACAGTATGATCATAATATGAATATATGAATATATGATCAACCATGAATATTTAAATGAGATGAATATATGAATATTTAAATTATTACCATGACTATTTACATGATTACCATGACTATTTACATGATTACCATGGCTATTTACATGATTACCATGACTATTTAAATAATTACCATGAATTTATATATCAGTGATTACCATGAATATTTACTATGATCACCATGAATATTGATAGTATCACCATGAATTTTAAAAGTTATTTCCCTCACCATGTACATACCTGTATCTGCAAATGAACAATGTGCAAGTTTATGGTGCAAACCAAGGACTCATAACAAAAGGGAACAATGGGTCCTCGGTAGGAGGGCACTGTTTGAAAATGTCCTCAATTGTAAAACGTGTACAAATCAAATGGGAGATGAGTATAAAAGTCCAACAACAATAGAGGGAACAATAGAGGAGAACAATAGAGGAGAACACTAGAGAACAATAGAGAACAATAGGAGGTCCTCGGTTTACATCGTATACATACATGTACATGGCTGAGCTGTACAGGTGTATTTTACTTAGGATTTGAAGCTTTGCATGGTGGATGTACATGTAATGTACAGTAGGAGTAAGGTTAGCTAGCTGTATGCACCATGTACATGTAACAGTCTTATTGGTTCTGAGAAGAACTCGTTACATACATGTACAGTAGTATGTTAACATGATCAACCATGAATATTTAAATAATCCAGATGAATATTTTTATTTACATAATCCAGATGAATATATGACTATTTGTACATGATTACCATGACTATTTACATGATTACCATGACTATTTAAATAATTACTATGAATGTTTAAATAATTACTATGAATTTATATATCAGTGATTACCATGAATATTTACTATGATCACCATGAATATTGTAGGGCCAATGATTTTCCGTTTCAGAAAAGTGCAAATTCCGTTTTCAAAAATCTTAAATTCCGTTTCAGGCTGAAAAATTCCGTTTCACATTTTTTCAATACATAAAAGTGCATTTAAACATACACCTTGTATACAGACAGAACATAAAATTGTAAATGTGAAAGGATAATGCATTGTTTAATAATTAACTAGCAAAGGTTCACAGTTGTTTTATGCTAGAAATGTGTCTTATTGCCATGGCTGTTGTGTGTACATGTAAGTGCCAGTGTAAACTTACACAAAAGCTAAGTGTTAGGCCAAAAAAAAGTATTTGGTTTCTGGTAATCAGTCGGCTTCAATATCGGTGCGGTGACGTGTTTTTTTTTTTTTTTTTTTTGCCAACAGGAAATCGTGATACATTGTATACATGTACGTGGGGACCAAATTTCCCATTATGGTGGCTAAGAGAGGCCTCACAACCGGTAAACGTTCATACCCTATGTGGAAAAGTTGTTCTAAAGCTCAGCATGGGAGAATTCCAATCGATCCAGCAATTTTTGCTGCAATTGGACATCGTTTAAAAAAAAAAAAATTTTTTTTTGGCCTTAGCCTTAGCTGTAATGTGTCACAAACAAAACATGAGAACCAAATATTTATTTGCAAAGCACAACTTTGCCTAATACCCAACTTGCCGTTAGAATGTGATCAAAATTAAACAACAACAAGCGTGATACATGTAATTGTGCACCAAGCTTGGGAATTACATTGTACATGGAGTGCAGTGTGTGAAATGAACACCAACAAGCGTGATGTTTAACTGTACACCAAGCTTGGGAATGAGTGCAGTGTGTGACATGAACCCCCAATACTGTGAGGTTTACTGTACAACAAGCTTGGGAATGAGTGCAGTGTGTGACATGAACCCCAATACTGTGAGGTTTACTGTACACCAAGCTTGGGAATGAGTGCAGTGTGTGACATGAACCCCAATACTGTGAGGTTTACTGTACACCAAGCTTGGGAATGAGTGCAGTATGTGACATGAACCCCAATACTGTGAGGTTTACTGTACACCAAGCTTGGGAATGAGTGCAGTGTGTGACATGAACCCCAATACTGTGAGGTTTACTGTACACCAAGCTTGGGAATGAGTGCAGTGTGACATGAACCCCAATACTGTGAGGTTTACTGTACACCAAGCTTGGGAATGAGTGCAGTGTGTGACATGAACCCCAGTACTGTGAGGTTTACTGTGCAACAAGCTTGGGAATGAGTGCAGTGTGTGACATGAACCCCTATACTGTGAGTTTTACTGTACACCAAGCTTGGGAATGAGTGCAGTGTGTGACATGAACCCCAATACTGTGAGGTTTACTGTACACCAAGCTTGGGAATGAGTGCAGTGTGACATGAACCCCAATACTGTGAGGTTTACTGTACACCAAGCTTGGGAATGAGTGCAGTGTGACATGAACCCCAATAGTGTGAGGTTTACTGTTGCTTGGGAATGAGTGTAGTGTAGGATGGCAGAGTACACAAAATACTATCATCACCTGCTGAGCAGTTAATCTGCTGGGATGTTCCGTCAAAGGGACAGTAGTGTCCGATACCGCAGGGTTCACACGAGTCACTCCCTACAGCGGCATACGTTCCAGCGATGCACTGCACTGGGGCGCACCCCCGCGCAGGGAGAACCCAGCAGGGCAGTGATCGCATGAAGTAGCCTCGGCGAGACTGTAGGTGTCCGGGTTGCATGCCCGTCTGAGTCGTCGATGTGCAGAAATAGCCAGCAGTGCAAGGTAAGCAGGATTGCTGACGGTGGTATTCTGATAGGTGCCTTCAGGGCATGGGTAGGGTCACCGCACCACTGGTCGGGCAGTAATAGCCTTCGTCACAGTCACTGCAAGTGCTGCTTGGGGCGGGGTAAGTACCTGCAGGGCACTCTTCAGGCGCCCGTCGTCCCAGCGCATTTGAAACCGCCGTCGCAAAGCAAGCATGAGCGTTGCCCGGCGTAGCTGTAAAATGAGGGATCGCATGCCGTTTCACTTATGCGCAGTGCAGTAATAGCCAGCACGACACTGCGTGCACGTATCAGCACCTGCTGAATCGTTGAAGAACCCATCCGGGCACTGTACTGGCTCGTAAGTTCCTGGCGTCTCACAATAAAACCCTGCACCGCAACTCTCACAGCTGCTGCTACCATTCCGACATCGTTCCCGCCAGGCACTGGACGGGGGTACCAGCACCAGTACAGGCGTACCCACCAGGACATGATGAACAACTTGTTGCGCCGGTGTCGCTGTAAGTCCCCGACCCACAAGCTGTTTCCTCCGTCGCCGAGCAGCTGTAGCCTGCCCTACAAGTGTAACATTCCACCAAGCCGGTCACGTTAGCAAAGTCACCCAAAGCACAAGGTATCTGTACTCCGCTCTGGTTGACAGGACAGTAATGTCCCATTCCACAAGGCTCACAGTTCGAGCTACCGAGCACGGCGTATCTACCAGCCAGACATCCTACAGGCACTGCATTCCCGGCACAACTGTAGCCCTCGGGACATTTGATACAAGACGTGGAGTTGGCCGAGCTGTACTTGCCGGCGTCGCAAGCCGTTTCTGATAATAGAACATTAGTAACCTTCTCTGCATGGAGTGCATGATGACTGACCATCTGTGCTAGTGTAAGTACCTATTTGATTGGGGAGTAAAGTGGTTGTTCTCAAGCTCTTTCGTGAACACAAAAGGCAAACCTCGAAATTCCCACTTACCGGGAGGTAAGTGGACTTTTCAGGCGGTAAGTGATTTTAAAAAGTGGGTAAGTTGCTGGCTAAGTGTATCTATCTGTGTTTTTATGTCATGTCCCATAACAACATGGCCAGACAATGAAATCAGGTAAGTGACTTTTGGAAACGGGTAAGTTGAAAATACAAGGGTGGGTACATGTAAGTGCTGGGTAAGTGACCAAAAAAAAATAATTTTGAGGCTTGACAAAAGGGTTATATTTCCAAAATTAAAAGAGCTTTAATCATACATGTAGTTTTTCTACCTTTTTAGCACTTCTTCACTACTTCTCTCTCCCTCCATTCCCACTTCTCCCTTGGTTCCCACTTCTCCCTTGGTTCCCACTTCTCCCTTGGTTCCCACTTCTTCCTTGATTCCCGCTTCTTCCTTTTAAGTGCCTTGTATCCTTTGGCAATTTGGCACTCTATAAATCCAGTTATGATTATTACCCTGTATTCCTTGGTTCCCAATTGTTCCTTGGTTCCCACTTCTCCATTGGAAGTTGGTTCCCACTTCTCCCTTGGAAGTTGGTTCCCACTTCTCCCTTGGTTCCCACTTCTCCCTTGATTCCCACTTCTCCCTTGGTTCCCACTTCTCCCTTGATTCCCACTTCTCCCTTGATTCCCACTTCTCCCTTGATTCCCACTTCTCCCTTGATTCCCACTTCTCCCTTGGTTCCCACTTCTCCCTTGGTTCCCACTTCTCCCTTGGTTCCCACTTCTCCCTTGGTTCCCACTTCTTCCTTGGTTCCCACTTTTCCCTTGATACCAACTTCTTCCTTGGTTCCCTCTTCTCCCATATTACCTGTTGGACAAGCAGTGCACTTCGATGCTCCTCCTAGACTGTAATAACCAGCGAGACAGTCCGAGCATGTTGGCTCGCCTGCGTTGGAGTAGGTCCCAGCTGTGCAGTTATCACAACCAGTCTGAGATACATCGGGAACGGAGCCACTACCGCAGCTCTGTAGTAATTATAGGAAGAAAATGATATGCAAAACTGATAATGTAAGATAATTTACAATATTAAAGAAGTAAGGTATGAAAGAGTAAAGAAAAACTGGTAAAACTGGTAAAGAAAAATTGGTAAAACATGTACATTGTACATGTATACTATGTAGATTGATGAAATTCTTGCGTCGATAAGCTTAAGGCGATATTGATTTTTTTTTCATCCATGATATATCGGCAAACATATAATATCACGATTTTCGATAATATCGCGATTATTTTTTCATTCCTGCATGATTGCTTTAGAGCCGATAAACACAGGTATTATCCCTCTACAAGCGTCACAATAAATCGTTAATTCATTTTGCAGAGTGCATATGTACTTCTCAAGTAGTTCGCTTTTGTTTCTCACTTCCAAAAGCTGAAAAGACTGTTCTAATTTTGTTTCCATAGAATTTCTGACTTGACTCATAATGGTGATTTTTTTTTAATCACAATATATTTTTTGGGGGGATTTGCCAATATCTCGATAACTTAAAAAAGTTCTCGATATTGTAATCGAATAAAAAAAAGGTATCGCGATATTCGATATTATCGTTTTATCGCCCAAGCTTACTTTCCAAGTGTCTGTGAAAAAATCCACTATAAGCGACTCAGGCGGGATTTGAACCCACAGCCTCAAAGCTTTTATGAAATACAATGCTTTCAGTTTTGAGTTGAGAACTAAAAGCTAGAATGAAAGAAATGGTTCAAAATGAAGAAATAGAGTTTTCCTAAAATTTATTTAGGACTTTCTTGAGGACGACCAATCAAAGGGTTACTATTGAATGTCTGAATTTTACTGATTAACTCTACGAGATATTGTTTAGGAATTGAATGTATTTGTTAATGCATTTTCTCTATTTTCTTATTAACGATATCAGGACGTACAATTACTTGGATTATAAGTTTGGCGGGGAAAAATTAAACAAAGAAACAAAAAAGGAAAACGCAACTGATTTTTTTTTTCAATACCTGTGTTTATCGGCTCTAAAGCAATCATGCATGAATGAAATATAATCGCAATATTATCAATTTATTGTGATGCTTGTAAAGGGGTACATACATGTACCTGTGGTTATCAGCTCTAAAGCAATCATGCATGAATGAAAAAAACAAATCGCGATACTATTGAAAATTGCGATATATGTTTGCCAATATATCATGGATGAAAAAAATTGATATCGCCTTTGAAGATTAACCCTTTCATTACCGATTTGTTTCAACAGGATGTCCCACTGGTTACCGAATTGTTTGCCCAGTCATGCATGAATTCACACATTATTGCACAACAGTATGCATCCATTTACAGGCACTTTTTCTAAACTCGTTTTTCTTCATGAAGAATTTGTTGGAGAAAGATACATTCAATGAAATGATTGTTGCTTATGAAATTCCCTTTCATATGATACCAAAATCATTGGCATTGCATATAAAATGATCGGGTTATTTATTTTACTTCCCCTGACTTCGTTCACAAACACAGAGAGCATTTTGTACACACGTGTATGGCGTTCCATAGCACAAATGGCCATTGAAAGGATTGACTTGTATTATGTCTGATTTCTATAATAGCAACATGTAGGTTGGGTTACACCATTAGAAAGATAAGGAATCAGTCTTTCCAACCATATATAGCATGGGTATGGACTGCGAAGAATGGAAAAAAATACAGCTGTTTTAAAAGTTGGTCATGATACTCCCAATTAAGTGCTGTGTGTGTGG
The DNA here is from genome assembly GCA_029582265.1 of Zoroaster sp. YZ-2022. Lineage (NCBI taxonomy): Eukaryota > Metazoa > Echinodermata > Asteroidea > Forcipulatida > Zoroasteridae > Zoroaster > Zoroaster sp. YZ-2022. The sequence goes on from CM055816.1 coordinate 10,095,349, forward strand.
TGACCTTGGTCTACTAAAGTCGCCAATGGTAGTGAAAGGGTTAAACATGCATTACTTGATGTTGTTGGCAAACCACCAACTGGTTTAATGTGCTATACCTTTGGTCCTTCATTCTCATTTGGGCAGTAAGACCCAGATGGGCAGCTGTTGCATGCCAACTCTGCATCCAGTGAATACTCGGGTGCTATGCATGGTCTCTGCACACCGGTTGTAATGTTGCATGAATACCCACTTGGGCAGACTGTACATGAACACGATCCCATTATAAGGCTGTAGCTACCACTTGGACATGACTGCAGAAAGGGAAAAATAAAACTTGTATAAACCATACTGTTTAACCAGTTCGCGTCGGGAATAAAACAGTTTTTCTGGGCCCCTGTGCGGGTTTCTTTTTCCCACACACACGTTAATGGAAGCTTCCACAGCTCGTGGCCACGTCTTCCGAGCATGTCGCCGTACACGCGTGGCTCAACCGAGCATGCATACAAATATTCCGGAGTTTCCTATGGCGTGTTTAGACGCTCTCCGATCCGTGGTGCAAAAAAAAATTGCGTGTATACACGGCCTCCGACGCGAACTGGTTAAAGGGAAGGTCCACCTTTGGTTAGGCCAAACAAAAAAGTTGTGTTTCTGGTAACCCGACCGTCGCAATAATATTTTTTTCAGGATTTATTTATTTTTTTGTGTGTTCCATTTTAATATTATTTTTTTCTAGGTGTGTATTTTTTAAACACAGTATTGAATACAAAAAAAAGAAGAAAACAAACCAATTACAGTGTACATGTACATGTACATTTTCATTTCATGAAATTTGTTTAAAATGTATTTTTAAACATTGACGTACATGTACATGTACGTATGCTACACATGTACATGCATCAAATCCGATACAAAAGTAAACAAATTATCTACCTACCTACTCATTATTTTTGTGGACTTAGCAGAAACACAACATTTATTTTGTTTGGCCTTCAACCCTCCTACAAAAATTGCAGTTTTGGGCCTAGAAACTGCACCTTTCAAAACCTGTCAGCCGGAGGGTTTTGAAAGGTGGTGATACTACCATACATTATGTACTATACATGTACATAGTTTGTGTACATAACTGTTTACTGTTAGTCACTGCACATTTCAAATCCCTTTGGCAAGTACATAGACTGATAGATGTGTATATACAATGTAGGGATTACTGTTTATGTACAGGGTAGCTCAGGCACCTTCTGAAAGGTTTTGACAGTTGGATGAACTTTGTTGATGATTACTTAGCTTTACTCTAAGACTTAGTACTGGTACCTTTCAAACCCTTCCAACAGGTTTTGGCATGTACATGTGTACAGTAATAGGAGGGTTAATTCCACATTATCAAATGAATGAATTGTTATACATACATGTAGTATCTAACACATACATGTACATCATCCTGAGACAGTACATGTACAGTGTATATGACATAAAACACAATAACGGGGGCCACTTTGCATCCGTCACGTTAGCAGTTTTTCCAATGGTTGTTATTTATTTTTAAGTACCTGAAACCGACCAAAAAGTGTTTCAACATGTGAATGGACATGCAGGCTTATACTAGAACTAATTTAAGTTGATTTATTTGATTTTTTAATTTTTTTATTTATTTTTTCACCCTCAAATTTCCATAAAAATTGGACGGAAAAAGTTACCTCACTTTTCCGTCCATTTGTTGATGGAAATTTTAGGGTGATTAAACAAATAATAGTAATAATCAACTCAAATTATCTTTAGGATAAGCATGCATGTCTATTCAAATTCTTTTTGGGTGGTTTCAGATATTTAAAAAAAAATTACAACCATTAGAAAAACTGCTAACGTGATGGTAGGAAAGTGGCCCCCCCTTTATTGTGTTTTATGTCATATGTATTTCGTCTGAAGGGCTTTCATCTTAGAGAATACAGTGAGTTGTTACTGTGTGTCGAATTTACCAAAAAAAGCCGGACTGCAGTTTTTGGTTGTACTCGCCAGTAATAATAATATTAATAATAATGTGTGGACTTATATAGCGCACGTATCCGCCAACTACATGTAAGTGGTGCTCAAGGCGCATTATATCATTACCCCTGCTCATAAGGCTCATAAATCATTCCTGAAACCATCTCAGCTCCCTGGGGAGTATACAGCTCAATTGCTGCCATTACAGCGCATAAACATGTAGGGCTAATCAACCAACTCTGCCCTCACAGGTACCCATTTAACCCCTGGGTGGAGAGAAGCAATTATGGTTAAGTGTCTTGCTCAAGGACACAAGTGTCACGGCCGGGATTCGAACCCACATTCAGCTGCTAACACCAGAACTTGAGTCCGGTAAGCTAGACCGCTCGGCCATGCATTCACAAGTATTGACCGATTCTTTTGTCTTTTTATTAAACACAACAATCAGTAATAATATCAGATGTTTTCATAAAAACTATCATAAAACATAATTAAAACTTTGAAACAGTATACAACATGTAATTTCTGAAATAAGTGAATAACCATTGCAGTGACCTACATGTAGGCTAGTAAATTTCACTCTCATAGTATGAGTATATGCATACAATGTAAAGGGTTAAAGAAGTAATTTTAAAAAATGCGGTCAATTACACGTACAATGTACTTGTGATTAATTTAGTACAGTTTGCGAGTAATTGCTGTGCGATTGCTCGAGTAGTGAATTTCACTAATCGCCCAGCACTAACTGAAATTAGATAATCTAGATAGCAATTTGTTGTACAGTACCTTCCCTTTAGATAGCGACACAACAGTGTGTGTTGTTTTATTGTCCACATTCAAAAAATACAGAAATTTAGCTTCCATTGGTTTAAAAGACATAACAAGAGAAAAGTTTAATGTACAATGTATTTTATATTAACCCTCCTATTATCAGTGTAGTTCTTTACAAAGTGGACCCATACTTCAAAATGTCACAACCGTGACATTTTGAGGTACACACTTTCTTATCTAAAGATTAATGGCATAGCCCAAGGCTCTTCAGAGAGATGAGGTAAACTGAAGCAGCCACCTGCTTTGTTTCATTGCAAGGCTAACTTGAAATAAACCAGTGCAGTAACTCGGGGTATACACATGTACTGTGTGAAGGTCAGAACACTTTGTTTTTGTCCCAGACCCAGGGGCATTTTGGGGTATCCATGTACCATTCTTGTGTACAGTATGCAATATTTTAAGGTATGCATAGAAAAAGCATTGTGTACTTAGCAGTTTTTGTTTATTGTGGCATTTTGGAGACAGTATGTACATGTATACAAGGGTTAACACGTTCAAAAGTATTCTGACTTAATTATAAGTCCACTTTTCCTAATTTTTATGAAATAAATTTGGGTATTAAAATAAAGTCGAATTTAGAAAAATTGCAATAAAATGATAATTTCTTTCATAAAAATTATGAAATTTAAAACTTTTTCATTAAAATGAAAATTGTATTTCATAAAAAATAGGAAAAGTGGACTTACATGTATGATTAAGTCAAAATATTTTTGAACATGTTATAAATATACAAAATGTCAAACAATCTGAATGTACACGTACATGTATCTAACTTAACCCTCCTATAATCAGTGCAATTTTTGAAATAACCCATTCAGGCCACTCCAAGCCATTAGCTGTTGCCAGTGGCCTCATATGGTTACCCTTCTGTGCACTGTCACACCACTGAGATTGCAGGGTAAAGTGGTCTCCCATTGATACATTGCAGGCCATACTAATATGTTCAAACATTTACAGTGGGTGGCACACAGTTGATTTTGTAAGATTACTTGGAAAGGACAGCAGGCTTGTACATGTACATGTATGTACTGAAGGTTGCTAAAGAACAGAATTTAGTGGTTGGGAGTGGCTTCAATGTGTAGGAGGGTTAATGGCACAAACTTGTACTTTGGTCAGACAACAATGAAGCACCTACATGTATTGCCACATTCACACCTTTGTACAGCTATTAAAAAATAGATCAAAGTACTTTAAATACATGCTGTTTAACCTTTCAAGTGCATTCACGAACCAAATCTTTTACATGTACATGTATCTGGGCTTCATTGTCAATGCAACAACCAATCAAGCGACAGGTTAGAAGTTTCAGACAACAATGACTGACCCATCAAAAGAGGCCTACTGGGGAAAAAAAGTGCATGTCACTGAAACAGGGCCGAGAGCATTGAAATAATTAAGTATTACACAATTCTCAATGCAAACGTGAACCCAATCAGAAAGTTGTTTAAACAGCGATCCAATTTATGACCAACAATTAGTACTTTGGAAGAGAAAGAACATCTTAACCCTAACTCCCTAGGCCCATTTGCTTACACATAACCTCAATCCTTCCTAACTCCCTAGGCCCATTTGCTTACACATAACCTGAATCCTTCCTAACTCCCTAGGCCCATTTGCTTGTAAACACATAACCTGAATCCTTCCTAACTCCCTAGGCCCATTTGCTTACACATAACCTGAATCCTCCAAAATCCTTCAGTACTAGTAAAGCAAGCACATGACATGTATGCACACATGTTTCTAATCGTTGATGCATGTACTGTACATGGCCAGGGACCTTCCCTGCATGCATGGAGCAATAAACAGTGTCCACTGACCCAAGCACTGACCTTGCAATCACTACAACAAACATGGATGTCCATGTACCATGGCAAGGCAAGTTTGCCTAATAACCTCAATCCTCCAAAATTCTTCACTTTATCAAAGAGCATGTAGCACGTAACCTCAATCATTCAATATCCTTCATTTTGGCAAAGAGGATTTTGGAGGGTTAGGGTTAAGAAAGTTTAAGACATTACAATGTACAAGGATTAGTATCACCACGATCAGAGCAGACTTCCAACAGTGCATGGAATCAGTGTCCTACATGTAGTTTAAGATGAACACAGTGACTGAATATTACTGGCTCATTTATGCAGCAGCAACGGTCATGTGGGGTATTTTTTTTCAGTCACTGAGTTAATCTAAAACTACATGAGCGCTCCAATGCCGTGCCCTGTTGATCGTAACGATATTAGCCCTACGAGGATTAGCTGTGCTGTGTTCAAAACGTAGTGAAACTTCCATATGAAAATTCATGTGGCAAGACACATGAACGAAAAGTGAAGTTTCCTTACCGTGCAATCGGCACTTGATGACGAACCATTGTTGGGATTATGAGTTCCAATTGAACAGGCACTGGATGAGTTAGCTCCACCTTCACAACTGTCAGAAAAAAATAATAAGAAAATCCTTTTAAAATACACTGTTGTTACAATTATGGTGTAAAGATGCGAGATTTGTGCGAATGATACACAAAAGATGAGCTCATGTTAACTTGAGCTAATCATTTTCACACGCATAAATGTACAGTGTATGAACTATTAAATCACCTTTTTTCAGAATTATGCGTTCAGCAAGTACTCCCACTTAAAAGAACAAAACCCTTATGTGACTGTGAGGGTCAAAATCAGTCAAAATGTTGATCAATACTGTACTTACCAAGGTATATCTAGTGCACTTAAAGGTTGAACACTGTCAAACCTTACATGTACGTGTATTAAGTACATTTACAGGTCAAAATGAGTCAACTGTTTTTGACTGGTAAAAGCATTGTCTGGTATTGATCAGGGTAGTCAAAATGACAGTAAAAACCAGTCAAAAATGCCCCCGTGTTGCACATTTGGGTCAACAGTCAAAACAGGCAGTTGACTGGTTTTGACCACTGTAAATACTTGCCACTGAAGCTCAGCTATAGTAAGAGGGTTTAAAAGTCTAGATAATTCTGTGTACAACCATTTACATGTAGGAAGAAGAGTACATTTCTTAAAAAGATATGATCAGTTCATATGTAAAACAAATTTTAAAGTCAAATCCTTGTGGAAATCATTTGCATGAAGTATGTATGAACCGGACTTCATCACTTTTTTTTATATACATGTAATTATGCATTCAGTGGGTACTGTACATGTGTACTGTATCCAACGTGTACTGTACAGTACCAGAACGGTACGTTTCTTCAAAGTAATTCTCCTGTGTGCAAATATTTGATGGATGGCAACTTTTTGAAAATAAATTCCCACAAAAACCATTAAAACTAGTGTTTTTTCGTTTTCCCAAAAAATCAGCACACGATATTAAACATGTTATGTACATAAATGTATGAAAAACTAAGTATTGTGGACATGAACATTATATGTATGTACATGTACATGAACATTTGCACAAATCTTCTAAAAGAACCTTTCAATTAAGGTGCACTCATTAATAACTAGGGCTGTGCGTTTTCGGTTATTTCTGGAACCGGATACCTGCAGTTGGAAATCTTCGGATACCCGGGTACCCGTAAACACTTTTGTAGAAACACATAAATACTCCAGCCTTAACCCTCCTACATGTAGTTCTGGTGCCTTTTTCAGACAAGTTGATGCACCATTTGAAACCATTCGTTTTGTGAAACACACCAAGGTGTAGTGTATCCACCATTCAAAACCATTTGAATGATTAATAAGCCACTGTGTAGTACATTCACCATTTGAAACCATTCGGCTATGGAAACACACCAAGGTCTAGTGTATCTACCATTCAAAAACCATTTGAATGAATTTGAATGGTAGTAAAGCTTGCTACCAACACTTTTCAAATGGTATCACCATGTGTGTACAAAACCAATGGCCATTATGGTAAGTGGAAATTTTGAATGGTTTCAAATGGTCAAACACTAGGAGGGTTAAAAAAACTAAGTAATATGAACACAAGTTTCAAACAAAAGCCGGCTAGTCTGTGAAAGGCTCTCGGCAAATGTTTCTTCTAAAGCCTTCATCTAAGTTTTCTTCACTTTGTTAGCAAACAATCAGAGACTTCAATAATTTTGTGTGGCTTAAAATGTTCAGTCAGAATTTTAAAAAGTCGTTTACGGGTATTAAATTGGAACCGAAAAATGGAACCGGGTAATTACATTTTCGGTTGGGTATCCGGATACCCGACACAGCGTTATTAATAACATTTCTCAAAACGTTTTGACTTTAGGGACAAGGGCAAGTCATGGTACAGCCAAGCCTTTGAGGCCTAGGCTTTTCCCATGCCTACTGGCCTAGATATATTGAGCTCTGCTTGCCTGGGCTAGGCCCTCCAGAAGCCCAGGTTAATGTATGTTGATTGACAGGGTTAGGACTCACAAAGGACAGATTAGGAGGCCAGGTAGCCTAGGCCTGGCCAGGCTTCTCAAAGACTTGGCTGTACCATGACTTTGGCCCTCCTCCCTTAGAAGAACATCAAGAATAAGAATCCCTGATCCCCCACAGAAAATTTTGTGAATCTTTCACATCTTAAATGCTTCACTGACCCACCCCACAATTGCCATCAAGATTATTAACCCAAACTCACTGTTCCGCTCTTTGCACACCGACAAAAAATGGGGCCCAACACATGATCAATAACGAGCAAACAATGCTTCCGATGTACGTATTTTGTAAGTACAGTGTAGATCAGCACTGACAGTGTGTACACCTGTTTCCTAAACTGTTGCTAGGATATCGGATGCATTGAGGTAATACTAAATAAATACAAGGGTTGAAGGATTGTTCAAAGAGATCGGTTTACTCAAATGCTTGGTAAACTACCAAATGTCCACACTGTTACAGATTCCGCACATTACATGTATGCGCTGTTTGTTTTTCACCTGATGAACTGTGAATTGTGTAAATTTACAGTCACTTTTTCTCCTTTTATTATTTTAGTTTAACCCTCCTATTTGTGGTACATTTTTCATACATGTTGCTCCAACATTTGAAACCATTCGCTTTTGTGGTTTTGAATGGTGAAATAACTGTGTACAGTATTGATTCCCCCAAATGGTTTTGAATGGTAGGTCAGCTAATACAAAACCTTGTTTGGATCTTTCCAAATGGTAGTACAGCTAATACAAAACCTTGTTTGGATACTTCTAAGTGGTGAATCAATGGACCCTCTATGCATTTGAATGGATTTGAATGGTAGTAAAGCTTGCTACCAACACTGTTCAAATGGTATCACCATGTGTGTACAAAACCAATGGGCATTTTGGTAAGTGGAAATTTTGAATGGTTTCAAATGGTCAAACAGTAGGAGGGTTAATTCAATTCATGGAAAGAGCAGCGGTTTCGAGTGGCAGTCCCAACCCCGCCCCCCCCCCTTCATTCTGAAAATCCTGGCTACATGTACATGTACATGTACGTCACTGATGTCAGTCAGCAAAGTGGCTTCCACAACCCCTCCCCCCAAAGAAAAATTATGCTTTATGCTAAGCCCCCAAGTAATACATGTGTATATTGTACATTAATTCAATTCATATGGAAAGAGCAGCGCTTCCGAGTGGCAGTCCCCCCCCTCCCACCTCCATTCTGAAAATCCTGGCTCTGTCACTGATGTCAGTCAGCAAAGTGGCTTCCACACCCCCCCCCCAAGAAAATTATGCTTTTGTTACGCCCCTGACTAATACATGTGTATATTGTACATTAATTCAATTCATGGAAAGAGCAGCGGTTTCGAGTGGCAGTCCCAACCCCCCCCCCCCCCATTCTGAAAATCCTGGCTACATTGTAAATCACTGATTTGTTTATCTGTTGTTTTTATTTTGTAATACTTTGTATTTTACTCATGGAAAGAGCAGGTTTCCAGTGGCAGTCTCACTGAAAATCCTAGCTCTATCACTGAATTGGCTTCCATACCCCCCCCCCCCCAAGAAAATGTATATTGTAATTCAATTTATTTAATTTATTTTCACAGGGCAAAATTAAATCAATTGTTTATCTCCCGACGCAAGAATTTCACCAATCTATATATCGCGGAACCCGCTGCTATATAGGATTCTAGCCGGCCAATCGTCATCAGGCAAGCTCGGTGGTCGAGAGGTTAAGACGTCTGCACTAGTAAGCAGGAGGTCGTGGGTTCGAATCCCGCCCGAGTCGCCTGTGTAGTTTTTTCACAGACACTCGGAAAGCACTGAGCATACAGTGCCATACACACGTCGGTGTAGGGCAAAATTACCGTAATGTCCGGAATATAAGCCGCGGCTTATACGTTGATTTTGACACGGTAAAAGTTGCCTGCGGCTTATACGCGGTGCGGCTTATACGCCGAGGTATGAATCTTGAAGAACAAAACACAATGCACAATTAAGCAAAAATCGTTGGTAAACAGACAGAAACAGAAACCTAAAAACCTTTATTGTTCGTAGCGAAATGGTCTGGTCATTGTCAGTTTTAGTGAGCGGACCTCGATGCACAGATTTATTCAAAACTTCTGAAAAACCGTTGCAACGCTAGCGCCAGCGACATCAGAATCCACGACATAGATCGTAGTCTATGCCATGCGGTACCAGAGAGCCAATAGGAAAATTCACGTGGCAGGCGATGAGTCATCGCGTTGGTTGCCGTTGTAGTGATTACATGTACGTTGTGCAGAAAGCAGGCAACCAGCGGGACTACGTTCGACATTCCCGAATGCCGTAAATAGTGATACGGGAACGGAACAGCAAAATAAAAATGTCGCAGAAAGCTGCGGTGCAGAAATTTCGAGATAAATACTCAGAAAGCTACCCAGTTATTGCTGCCTCCAAACTTGGGGAACTTCACGCATTTTGTAAAATATGTGGAGTCGAAGAAACATCGATCCCACAAGCAGTGCCATTGATTCCTGTACATGCACATGTATTTCGGACATGCGTAAAATGTGCCAAACTTTACTATTACTAGTATTACGAATTTTCACTTGTCAAGGTTGGTAGGTATGCTATTGTGTCTCTTTCAATACATTTTAACTTGAACGCAACACAATGACCCCCTTTGTGGCGATGTACCGACAGTGAGTGGCGTCCGGCGGGCCTCTGTGTGTGCGGCTTATACGCGGTGCGGCTTATATGTTGACGCGTGAATCTTGTTTTGGTGATTTTGGGGTAGTGCGGCTTATATTCCGGAAATTACGGTAAATCAATCAATTTATTTTTACCAACAGTGAGTTGTTATTACATGTAGTATTACGTAGACTTAAATTTAAATCTAAATTGAATTTTGTTTCTGCAAGCCACACCATTTACATGTAAGCAACAACACTCAAATCTGCTTAAATGGAATTTGACATCTTAAATCGACACGGTGTACGGCACTTTTACAAAAGGCTTTACAATTTGTAGCCATGACACTAAATTCAACACAAAACAACTTGCTTTGTTACAACCTGTATGGTGTTGACTCATCATTAAAAGTGTTGTCAATGACAATCTGTTCATATTTATAAGCAAGATTTGGTGCGTGAAGTCTATTATAGCATGCAATATAATGTCATTGTTCACGCACCTTCACACTACAGTACAGTATGTGTCTCGGTCACATACAGCTCACACGCACAAATGACTTTGAATGGCCTATGAAAATGTTTACATGAAAAGATTATATGCACAGTACATGTAAAGTTCTCTATCAATTTTGACATTACTTGTACCTTTTAATCAAAACGGGTCAACTCACACCCAAGTCTACTTGTACCCAGGTCTTCTAGTACCCAAAAAACTTACCCAAGTCAACTCATACCAAGTCAACTTGTATATATTAGCATATACTTACTAGTATCCTGGATTACATAGTGCGCATACACTGACAGTGCCATCAAAGAAGTAACCTGGACTACATGATGTCGGACAGTCTAATGTGCAGTTGGATACAGCGTTTACTGAACCTATGGAAAGAGAGAATAAAAAATAATTAATCAACAATTTGCTTTTAAAAGGGAACAGGTGAACACGCATCCAATACTTTATAAATACGAACCAATAAGGTTTATTGCAAATAGCACTATTAAGCAACTGCCGCAAAGCATACTGGGATACAATTTGGGGCATCTGTTTGGAGCGGCTTGTGTGACGTCATCAATATTTTGTTTGTTTGCGCGGCACGCAGTGGCGCTGTTGCACCCACAGACATCCCATGATTCCTTGCAGCCGCTATTTGCGATAAACCTTATAGATTTAGTACAGACACCAACCTCAGGTGTGGAATTTCACGAAGGAAACAGTCTCAGTAGCCCTGGTCTTGACCTTGGTGCCCCTTACAAATGTTCAGGAATAAGTACATTGTATTTCTGATATATTCTTATGGAAGTGCCCTTTACTCATGAACAGTGGCCATCCCACTACAAGAATGAAATTGCAGGCCTGCAACCTGTGAAAATTTCATCTCATTTCATTGTGTCATTTTGGCCCAGTCAGCACGGCACCCACAGACAGTCACTTGAGTATTTTTGGGTGCATTGCCAATTAGTAGGTCAAACCACAGAGTCACACAGAGCTGTGTATGTACTGTCGAGTGGTTTTGGTTTGACCTATCCTAGCCACATGTCCTTGCATTTATTTGAGTGCACTGCACAAAGTCAATGGGTTGGGAGTTACATACAAATTTTGAGTGTATTTGAGTGCACTGCACAAAGTCAATGGGTTGGGAGTTACATACAAATTTTGAGTGTATTTGAGTGCACTGCACAAAGTCAATGGGTTAAGAGAGACATAAACATTTTGAGTGTCTTTGAGTGTTAAACCTATAGGAGGGTTAGAGAAAATAGTGAAAAATGCATTTGGATATGTTTGCATTCATTTTAATTTTGAAAATAGATCATGGTCGTGATCTATTTCAAATTGAATGATCTATTTCAAATTGATACATTTCACGTTTGGGTAGAATGTCGTATCTGACCGCCACTTTTTCTCATTAAATATAACCAATAATGTAATCTTACCTACAGTGGAGAACATATGGATGATGATGGATAATTCAAATTATTCCAGGATATTTATTTCATGAAAAATCAGGCATTTTTGGTATACGATGACTTCCTCAGTCATGTCAGTCTGATCTTGTCAACTCCCCCATACATTAAGTGACCAACACGTTCATTGTACATGCGAAGTGGCAACTATAATAGGATCCTTCTATTTTCTGAAGGGGGGGAGTTTTTAGAAGGGAAATCAAGTCTGAAAACCATCATAAAAGTGGATTTTAATGATAGTATTCGCTTTCTGTACCCCCAAAAATCGATGGAATCATTTTTTAACTGGTTAGTGGTTGCAAAAAAATGTCAAAAAACCCTTAATAAGTGGCGGTTGGATACGACATTCTATCCTCACGTTTTCTCAAAAATCATGCCTGGAATTTTATCTTTGATGGGGCATGGTCACTTTTCCTGAGTAAAGGGTGGAAAGAATGTCGTATCCGACCATCACTTTTGAAGGGTTTTTTGAAAAATTTTTAACCAGTTAAAAAATGAATTATCGATTTTTGGGGGTACAAAAAGTGAAAACTATCTTTAAAATCCACTTATGATGTTTTCGGACTTTATTTCCCTTCTAAAAAAATCCTCCCCTTCAGAAAATAGAAGGATCCTATTATAGCTGCCACTGTGCATGTAACTGTTACATGTAGAATGACCGTGTTGGTCACTAATGGGGGAGTTGACAAGATCAGACTGACATGACTGAGGAAGTCATCGTATACCAAAAATGCCTGTTTTTCATGAAATAAATATCCTGTAATAATTTGATTTATATGTCCATCATCATCCATATGTTCTCCACTTTACTAGGTAGGTAAGATGATTTTATGCTTTTTGAGAATACCAAAGGTGCCTTTAAAAATTTAAATTTAACGTTTAATAATTTAAATTATAAATGCCCAAATTCCCCCAGTTTCTCCTTAGGACGATCAGAGAATACTGATCGAAACGTCGAGTTGTAACCTCCAGTTCTTTTCAGAACTAATGTTAATTACTACTCAATAGAGAATTTCACATGGTGTCACCGCAATAAACCCTTTCACGGTAATATGCGCCATGTTTTTGACGGGGCAAAATTGTTTATTTCTAACACTCGTTGCCGTCTGAGACCCAGCGCTCGAACTTCACATACATTCCAGACACGTGCGTGAAGTTCGAGCGCTGGGTCGCAGACGGCAACGAATGTTCGAAATAAACAATTTTGCCCCGTCAAAAACATGGCGCATATTACCGTGAAAGGGTTTATTAATATTAGTTATATTACTAGTCTTACTTATCCTCTTCACCATGCAAACATGGAGGTAATTTTTTACCTCCATGATGCAAAGCTACAACTACAAGCTTTGCCCAAATTCCTGTAAATAAATTGTCCATGAACATGAAGTTAAAAATGCGCTTATATATTACTATAGTGTTTTGTTGAAAAATTGCAGGTATAATAGTAAAATCTTCCCTGCTACCCAAAATAAATAAACACACAGAGCCTAACTCAACTGTACTAACTATAGACAGTTCACCTGTGCCACTGCCCTACCGCGCGACAGCGTGGAGTGGTACAATTAGTAAAGTTCTGTTTGGTATTGGTAGCAAACTGCGCTAGTTAGTACAAGGTAAACTCCAAACTCACCTGTAGCGAAGCTGAGCAGGAAAACCACAAGAAATTTCCATCTCCACGATCCCACAAGATCAGTATATATTCCAAGGGAGATAGCTGGAGTCCTTGTACCTCTCATTTTACTCATTTAGAATCATACGGCTCCTTAGAATAACGCCGTTACGAATATCAACAACACCGGTCCGCCATTTTGTGCAAGTTTATATAGGCTAGCTAAACAATTTTTGTCGTCAGTGAAGTTCTTCGAAACCTGTTGCACCTAAGCTGCCAGACGTACGACGGAAGAACTTCTCCAAGTATATTCCAGTTGTATTTCCTCTTTTAGTATATCAACTTTCTAATCAAATGTTTGGCTCAAATTTAGTTAAACTTCAAAGTTGTATTTATGAGAGTTTTTTTTATAACTTCGCAGTGAAGGGTGCAATGTGTAGTTTGCATGCTTTGGTTGATTGCATAATTAGCATATTGACGTCAAAGCGTTGGCCATTGCCAAGCGACTGTTCCGGGTATGGCCGTGACATATTTATATAATGTTACTTTTAATTAGATTCATCCAACGCAAGAATTTCATCAAACCAACGCAAGAATTTCATCAAAAATTTATGTTACGATAAATAGACTACTAAGAAAAATGTTGTTATTTATTAATTAATTAATTTTTTAATTGTAATTTGATCTGAAGTTTTTATCTTAGCACTAGCAGAACCCAAATAGCACAAACATAACACACGAGTAATAGACAATGCTCGCATCGGCCGCGGTACAGGCATAACAGCAAATGCATTAATAGGCCAAGAATAATTATGGCTGGGGTAAAATAGAACACATGAGTGGGTGAACAGAATGGTTACACTCATTTTAAACTTAGTAATTTATTTATTGCCCTCGAATGAATAAAATATACTGTAGACGCCGCAAATTCTTTATCGTATTCTTTGCACTTTTCTGTTATCTAAAAATAAGCTGTACCAATTGTTAAAATTTACATGGCCACATAGTTGATTGTTAATGGTTAATTTGTGCCGGCCGTCATCAGGATGGGTGCACTAAGCAATACAGACATGTCAAAAAAATGTTGCAGTTACTTTTGACGGTTTAAAAACGATAATTCCAACGGTGAACGGATTAACAGCTCGGATGGTACAACATTGGTCATCAAATTAATCAAATTAAAGAATATTTATCTAAACATTTACTTGGCGTAACAAAAGCATCAATCACTCGAAAATACTTTAATCTTTTGTATACACTATACAAATGGTTTTTAGAATTTAAACACATTTCTAAACACTTAGCTTGTACACACTTTTTTCACGTGTTTAGCCAAAAACATGTTTAAAGATTGTGTTTTCTGTGTGATGTGTGTTTGAATGCTAAATACCATATGAACAGGTGTCAAAAAGCTAAGCACGTTTAGCTTTGTGACATGTACAGAGGCGTTTAGCATTTAAACGCATTCCTAAACGCGTTTATTTTGCGTGTGTTTAAATTCTAACCACCATTTTTACAGTGTAGTAGAGAAATCAGGAATTGTTTTGTCAAAAATTTGCATAACACTAGGCCTACTGCTACGCAACTCACCAGTTCAATACAGTGAATAAAATTAACAAAAAAGGGGGTGAATTGGTGTGTCAACCAGCGGTGTAGCCAGGACTTTTTCAGTGGGGGAAGGGAAGGCACAGGGGCACTGCTTTTCAGTGGGGGGAACAGGGGGTATGGATTTTTTCCCTTTTCTTTTTCTTTTCTTTTTGGGGCACTATCGGGATTTTTCGTGGGGGCATGGGGCACTGGAAATTTGTGGGGGGGGGGGGGAGGGCACGTGCCCTCAGGTCCCCCGTAGCTACGCCTGTTGTTATGGAGTACTGTTGTCACATCTGGTCTGGTGCTCCAGCTTGTCACCTATTCTTGCTAGACAAAATACAGCGGCGTGTTGTTAACCTGGTAGGCCATGAACTGGCAGCTTCATTGGAACCCCTTATTCATCGTCGCAATGTATCATCACTTTGTCTCTTCTATAGATACTATCATGGAATGTGCTCCAACGGTCTTTCGTCCGGTCGTCCTTCCAAACCGTCCTTTTGGTCGCACTACTGGCTTCTCAGTCCATTCACATCCTCATACAGTCACAGTTCCCAAATGCAATTCTAAGATGTATTCAACAAGTTTCTTCCCACGTACTGTTTCACTTTGGAATTCCCTTCCTTCATCTTGTTTCCCTGTTGCATACAATCTATTTAAATTCAAGTGTAATGTCAACAGGTTTCTCTTAACTTGACTAATTTTCTTGTTAGCCCTCACCTTGAGTGGCCTTTTGGCCTTGTGATGGGCGACTTACATAATAAAAAATAAAAAACTAGGTTATATCTTCCATTGATGAACACCAATCGTATAGTTTTTAACACCCTAGTTTGCAAAGTGTTCTATATAACCAGTGTAGGAGCTAATGGGGTGGGGGGGGGGGCATCGTCCCCCACTTGTTGGATAAATAGTGTGTCTGTCTGTAAATTCACAAATTTGTTAGTATTTCTGATTGACATAAATTAAGATAAGATAAGATTGCATTTATTGTCCACGTTTAAAAACATAGAAATTCAAATTTAACTGGCAATGCATGCAGGTAACAGCGACAGTACAATACGTACACAGCATAAAATACACAACAACATCCAATAAACCACAATGAATCAACAACAAACTGACTACTAATGCCAACAAAAGTCTCCGGTTTCTGGGTTGGCTTCAAAATCGGTGCGGTGACGCGCCTTTTTTTTCGGCCATCTTTTTTTTTTTGGCCAACAGGGAAATGAGTGCGGCTATAAGCCAGGCACTTCGTGTCTGACGTCACTGTGTTTGATCTGGTATTGCGCGGCGCCCAGTTGAGAACCCATTTGCAAACATATAAACAATATGCACACGTGTGCGTGCTTATATTATCGAGTCACAGTGTTTGCAGTATTTCAGCTAATTCAACGTATTTCAGCGTCAGCTAATTGAATTGTAACTGTGACAACTAGTGTAAATATTACAAAATGATGTAATTTTTTGACGAATTGAGAATTCGTAAATGGGCATCATGTGATGAGCCTGCACTTGGTGACGTCATACACGAAGTGCCTGGCTTATAATTATAGCCGCACTTCACAGGGAAATACCTGACACATTGTATACGCGGGGACCAAATTTCCCAAATACAAAGTATGGTGGCTAAGAGAGGCCTCACAAATCGGGCAAACGTTCATACCCCTATGTGAAAAAGTCGTTTAAAGCACAGCATGGCAGAATTCCAATCGATCTAGCAAGTTTGGCTGCAACTGGACATCGTTTCATAGAATTTTTTTTTTTTAAATAAATAAATAAAAATGCCTACACGCGGGTCTGAGGCAACAAGTGGGGACACCAGATAGCGGAGATTTCTTCTTCTTCTTTTGGGGGGGGGGGGGGCATTAAATTTAATAAACAAAAGCATCACGTTATAATGGAGAAGACCAAAAAATAAATAAATAAATAATAAATAAATAAATAAATAAATATTCTGGTTGGCAGAATGTGCCCGTCCGCACGGAACAATAAGGTTTTTTCACCGATAGAGGGCTTTATTAAATGCGCATTGAACGCAACTTCGTACCCATGGATTTCGAGCAGCCCTGGAAATGGTCGATTCCAATAGCCAACAATCTTGCTTAATATGCAAATTCAGGTGATATAGTCGGCTAACGTTATACTGAGAATAACATGCGCCATCCATTTTTTTTCATCATAATTTCGGTAAAATAATTCTTCCAACACAATTCCATAAAGGCATTTAAGTATGAAGAATTAGAAACAAAAAGAAATATATTTCCTCTAAATAATGTTCCAACCAATCAGCGGTTGCGAAAAACACTTTTCCCAGTTCTCACCAGCTGCAGGGTCTAGTCAAGAGAATGAAGTGCACCCTGGGGACATAGGTTGCAAAATATTATTATTATTAGAAAATAAAATAACAATGGTGGCTTTATTAAGTGATTTTTGTTTCACCAAAATGCCCCCTTCCGCAGGAGCCTGTCTCCAGAGAGGGATTTACGCTATACGAGCTGACACTTTCAGATTGGGATTCCCTTATCCAACACTCCTGGATCCACCCTTGAAACAAATATGGCTGCTTGAATACAAATATACAAGTATATATACCTATAGGCTATATATAAGGTCTGTTGCATGTGTTTTGGTCGTTGACGCGACATAAATCACTGCAAATGGTGAAGGTTAATTTGCATGTATATGGCATCTTCTTTATTATTTTGGCACAGAAACTAGCTTCAAATCCAGTGACCGATCGATATGCCTATCTTCATTCAGCAAAATAGCTCTTGTAGAGGGATCAAAATCCCCGTGAAATTGTGTATTGTCTATTTTGGCTACGGACAACCTTCTACATCGAGAAAAGTCAATATCTTCTGCTGTTTGTGAAACCTTGGCACTGGTACACCGTAGGCCACTCTTAAAATTGCCGGAAACAGTAATTGTTCATCATTATCAAAATATATATATAAACAGGATCAATTAAATCCACTAATAGGTTGGTATGACAACGAACCCCAACTCATTTACGTAGGCTGCCTCGTTTTCCCCCGTCTATACCATACAGATTGAAACCAGTTTTAATCCTTTAGGCGTAACCTAGACATGTCTAGTCGATCATTCACTTTCGGTGTAGCCTCAGTTCGCTTTACTTGGCACGGATCCTCCACAAAATCATGGGCGGATCCAGAATATTTTTAGGGGGGGCTGAGAATCAAGAACGATTTTTCAGTACTACAACAATTACAATGAAATAATCAAAGGGAGAGGAAAACAAAGCACAACAGTGAGGGGGAATAAGGGGAACATGAGGGGGATACCTTACCGTTTGTATCTGATTCTGTTCTTTTTAAAATATTTGTTAAACGATTTTAGGGGGGGGGGGGGCCAATGAAAATTTTATTCACTTGTGTGTGTATGTGTGTGTGTGTGTATATACATGTATATATATATCTGGGATACCACGAGCGCCTTGAGTAAAGGCTAGTATATAGGTCCCCGTAGCTTTGTCACTGACTATTTATGGTATAACCAATATATCTGCGATAACTATTTTATGGTCTGCACTACGTTTGGGAGGCTTTATGTCGTGGTAACATAAAATTATATTTAATAATCAGCAGGTAATTTTATTTTTAATTTAATGGGAATGTACAACATTGGTTATTAGGCCAAAAAAGTCTCCGGTTTCTGGTCTCCGCGCGCATTGCCTCATACCTGTGCGTCAGCATTTTTAATTTTTTAATTTTTAATTTTCTTTTTTGCTATGAAACGATGGCCAATTGCAGCCAAAATTGGTGGATCGATTGGAATTCTACCGTGCATGCTGTGCTTTAAACAACTTTTTCACATTGGGGTATGAACGTTTATCCGATTTGTGAGGCCTCTCTTAGCTACCATACTTTGTACATGGGAAATTTGGTCCCTGCGTTTTAAACGTATCACGTATTTCCCTGTTGGCAAAAAAAAGAAGAAAAACAAATGGCTGAAAAAGCGCGTCACCGCACCGATTTTGAAGCCGACCGATGACCAGTAACCGGAGCCTTTTTTGCATGGCCTTATACTGTAGATTACAATATTTCATTCTGAAAAAAGACTGTCTGAAGTCAGCTCTCGTTTCAGAGCAATAAAATACGAAAAAATTCACGTTTGCTCCAAGTGTTTTCTGTAACCAATTGTGAACGCTTCTAACTTTTCTCTTAAGTTAGACTCTGCAGTGAAGCTTGTACAGGTTGTGTTTCAATGTTAAGGCCTATCTTGAAAAAAAATGTACTCTCTCACCATTAAAGGTCCTAGGAAATAGAAATTTTTAACAGTGAAAACAATAAAGTATACCTATTGGAACATATATTTGTCATTTGTCTATTTTATCCCCGCCCCTTTGCACATTAAAAAATAAAATCTAAAATTAGGGGGGCGCCACGCTCCTCCCCTACCTCCTCATTATCATATTATAATCAGCAAATCCGTGACGTAGACCTAGGAAGTTCGAGCGCTGCCTGCGATGAAGTTTCAGTCAATTCGTACTCAAAACCACTGAAGTTGATGTGTCATATTAGATCTTCTTTTCAGCTAAATTTAGTAGATATCCCACATTTTTGGGAAATGCCTTGTGGGTGTGTTGTTGCTGGGTGTAGCAACACCACAAAGGAAGGTGTCAGCCTTCACCGATTTCCACCAGACCCTAAATACAGGCGAATTTGGACGGCAGTGTGAAGCTGACCAGGGCGAAATGGTCAGGACCAACGGAGCACTCTATGATATGTAGCGCTCACTTTGAGCCAACATGACCGGGGGCTCCAGAGCCAGTTTGGCATGAGATTTAAAGCCATGCTGCGCCCTGATGCAGTGCCAACAATATTTCCCTTAAGTCAGAAGGCCAGAAACGTCCAGAAAAGAAAAGAGTAGCTTTCTTGAAGCGAGAAAGTCTCAGGGTAAGTTGCTTTGTTTTCCGTGTAACTTACATGTGTATGTGCACCCACAAGCAATAGGCTTATTACTAACGTTTAGAGGTCGATTGTTACACTTGCACACCACATTAACGCTAAAATGTCGTTTCATTGTGAAGTCACTGAAGATGTCATTGTACAATTCTTTGACAATGTTAATTATGTGTGTGATTTTTGGATCTTGTTTCAAAATCATCGAGTGCAGAATTATGTTTTGAAACAGTCATAACGACGGCTTACACACAATTCACCAATGACTCCTGGCCATGTATCCATGCCATTGATTCGACAGGGCCTTGCGCTTCGTTTTACGGTAGAGCCTACAGTACAGATTTATCGGTGCTATACGGTCATATTTACTATGGAACTTGCAAGTCGTGCACATACACTGTACATGTGTACGTTGCGCACAGTTTATGACCCTTTTTATAATCCCACGGTTTAACCATGGAGCAACTAAACACAGTGGCAACATTGGTGCCTAACATTGGAGCTTAGTTTATTCATGGTTTATTGCTCCATGCTAACCACAATTACCGTTCCCCGGCCTCCCTGGGTCTACGTCACGAACAGCGCCACCGCGCGTTGGGCAACATTTGAATTAGATGAGGCAATTTTGTAAAAATCAAATTAAAAATAATTAGCCCAATCCAGACAAAAATTAAACGTAAAATTGTTTTTTATTCATATCAATTGATAAAATAACAAAAAATAAATAAATAAGCACAATTTGACTCTTCCTAGGACCTTTAACATTTACAGTGACGTATCTTACCTTTAAAACGACTGCGTGGCAAACCTTACGCAAGCTAAATATGTACACATTATAGACCCACATAAAACAGCTCAGAAACGATGATATTAAAAAAAGGAGTTTCAAAGCCTTGACGCGTCATCCGATCAGTAGTTGATATGGCAACGAGGAACAACATTACTGTTTACTAATAACAAAACGCACAATTTGACAGTATGCTTTGAGACACACTTTCGATCGGCACACTGGATCTAAGATTTCTCGCTCATAGTCGCTGGTTGGTATCTTAAGTTGTACATGTACATGACAGCTAGTTTTTGAAGTTATACGACATCGACATGTTTCAATTCATTTGTCGTCAGTTGTGTTCCCGTCGCTACAGAAGCAAAATACGGTAAGTTTCTGTCGAAAAAATTAGCTCTATAGTCAACATAGTACATTTTTATCAAATTCA
>CM055816.1:10121970-10142151 GCA_029582265.1 Zoroaster sp. YZ-2022
GACATTGCAAATGCAAAAATTCATTTTTTTTTCTTTTACCAAAACAGATTGAGCAAGACGACAGTGAGCTGTATCCACAAAAGTCTACTCTTCTCTACCAGAAGTGGCCTAGCTACACTGTCAACTTGCATCCTGGCATATGCCAACAGTGTTTCGGCAGGATGGAAGAGATGTTATAGCGTTGAGAGTGTTGATGACACCAAGTTCACCAGTGGTATGTAAAGAAAATGCTTTCTAGCATTTTATAAGATGCAGAAGTTTAATTTCTCAGATTATTTTCAGATTTCAAGGCTTGAGCTTCCAAAGAAGTAGGCAGCCACCAAAGGGAGACATAAATGCTTTGTATTTTTGAATATTTGACAGATGTTTGTATACTTATGTGCACATTATTTGCAGATAAAAGAGTTAATTTGGCCTTTTTTGTGCTAGCCAGACTCTTTGAGGGTAGGAAATTAGTCAAAGGGGGTGGAAGAGCCTCGTCCAAGGAAACGCTTGACTATTTCATTGACTTCCAAAAGGTATGTGTTCTATGTAATTTCCATAATAATGTTAATAATCATGGGTTTAATGATGTGAATCTTCAAGGATCTTTTCCAACTCAAGTGCCTAATTCAGGGTAAAATTTCATGCGACTATTAAGCAAAGTAATACACTGTAAAATACAAAATTTGTCAAGCAATATCACTGACAAATTGTGTTGCTAAGCAACAAGTAATACACACTTATTGTCTGAAAATCTGAATCTGCTATGCAAAATCTTCATGTGCTTAGCAAATTTGTAGGATTGCCGGCTTTATGGAATTTGGCCAGGAGCTTTGCATTTAGAACACCTGGTGGGTAATTAATATGTTGATGAGAATGTAAGTGTCTGAGTTAAGACTGGCTCATGCTCAAGGGAAATAGGAGTTTGACATTACAGTAGACCAATCCATGTATGTAATACTACGTGTGCCTCTCCGAGCATCACAAATACTTACACTCTTATCAGACTTGGTTACACAATCATGGCTGTGATTAGTCATTGCATCATCAGTAGGGCTTAATGGATTAATATATTCAGAGCGAATAATTTGCCTCTATGAAATATAAGTTTATTCTGAAAAATGCATTCTTCTGAAAATATTTAATGCAGTTTTTAGGTGGACCAACATATGGAGTGCCATGGTCGAGCGGTCTTGTGTTGTGGTGGCTGGGTCGCCAGAGTGTGGGTTCGAATCCCGGCCGCGACCGTGGTGCTTTACCGTAATTGCTTCTCTTCACCCAGGAGTATAAATGGGTACCTGGCAATAGCTGGGGAAGTAACCTGCGATAGACTGGCATCCTATCCAGGGGGAATGGAAATATTCTCAGTCGTTTCATGCCAACGAAACCGGAGATAAACACCGGCCATCTAATTTTGTTGTGTAAATTTTTTTTAAGGAAGGTGTTGGCAATGTGAAAAAGATAGACCACTATGGCAGAAGCCAGCCATTCATCCTGGTGCTTGGGGGGAAGTTCATAGCTCCGATGCAGACCTTTGTCATTATTGAGCGGCAGGCCATCCCTTGTGAAAGTCTCCTTCAAGCAGTTGATAAATGCTACAAGGCATTTCAGGTACTAGACCTAAGTTATCCACCTCAAGCTGCTGTACTTTGGAGTTTCCTTGACAATGTTGTGTTCGAAGTCAAGGTTTTCAATGAGGCAAGTGCTTTAAAAGCCTTCAGGGCCTAATGTCATTTCTCACAGTCTTTTGTTTGTTGTTAGTAGTATAAGAGGCGCTTTTCAGACCCAGTTTGTGAACTAAAAATGTGCAAAAATGAGTGTGTGCAAAAATGAGTGTGTGCAAATGTGCAAACTTGTGTTGAGTAGTGTTAGCGCGCTAGCGCGAGAGGGCGGGCTTTAAGTACAACGTCCGTGACGTTATACTTAATGGCGTGTGGTCAGACTTGTAAAAGTCTGACCATTATTACTGACAATTTTGATGTCTGCTCTTGCTACAACTTGACAATTATAATGTATGATCTTGCTACAACCTGACAATATTGATGTATGTCCTTACTACAACTTGACAATTATAATGTTTACTCTTACTACAACCTGGCAGTTATAATGTTTACTCTTACTACAACTTGACAATTATAATGTCTACAATTTCCGCTGTATTTTAGTGTTATTTATATTACGGGTCGTACCGCTGGACAATGTCCTTGGTAGAGGAATAAACAAGTTAGTACATAGGCCTACCGATACGTAAGTTCTTCCTCGAAAGGATTATCGAAACCGTTATAAAGTGACCGGGACCGGAACCGTGACGCATGTATACCAAATGCATGTGAATACATGTAGCTATACACAATGTATGATATTTCCCTATGAAAATTGTCACCAACCAGGAGATTCTCATAGGAGCAGACCAAGAAGGATTGTGACATTATATTTTTGGTGTCTAATTAACTTAATAATTTATGTATAAAATGCTATGCCGACTTTATCTACATGTATATTCCCAACGTGTTTTTAATCATTTATTTATTTTTCAGGTATTTCAGTATGTAAAGTACAAAATGAGTGTTGTGCATAAAATGAATGTTTATCTTTATTAACTGAAACTTGTTCATTTCTAACTGGTCTGATAGATTAATATACATATGAGTCCAGAATTAATCCTAACCAGAGAAACAAGCTCAGGACTTACCCTACCGTGAAAATAAATTTGAGTTTGAGTTATATTTGTATTGTGATAATAATTCATCATACCGTCATTCCTTGTTTCGCCCATTTAGATGTTCTTTACACAAGCTGTTTATTGAAACATGGAAATAATTGGTCAAGATTCCAGTCAGAGAATTTGCCCACGCTGGCTGGCACCTTGATGTTGAATCAGAAATCAGAAAATTCATTTTTTTTTTGGTTTGATTGTCTACTATCCTACAAGGACTTTAGGAAAATGTATGTTTGCTGATATTATCAAATCAAATGATCACTTTGAATTTTGACTGACAAAGAAAGACAGAATTTCCTTATGAACTCTTCAGATGAAGTTACCATTAATTGCGCTGCCAAACATATATTTTCTTTGTAAATCAAAATGAAAGAGTATGCTCTTTGTAAACACTCCTTCAAGTGCGATTATTATTATTATTAAACGGGTAAAGGGGTTTGTTCCAGATTCAGGACAAAATATAATACAATACAATTAATATTATTATTTGAAACTATTATGTTACAGCTTTAACTAAGAACTTAGGTCACTCTTGTGTAACCGAATTATGCAGGGAAAATGGCTTACGAGACTCGAAAACATTCACCATAAAATTTAAACTTACAAGACCTATTATACTCGAATTTTACATGAAGACCATTTTAATACTAGAAAAGACACTGTATGGAAAACATTAATGTATCAGCATAAGACATGTACGAAGGTATACACCCACAAAAATTTACTTTATTGAATGTCCGTCAAATTGATGGAAAAACTCAATGAGGTTAATAATTATACCCACATCCGTTTGTGGGCACTGAATGTCTGAACAATAAAGCAGTAATAAGTGTCGGGGTGAACTGACAATCGTTGGGTCCGACTTGATTTGTAATTATTATTGTATTTCATTAGGCCTCGCCTATCTTATGAAAATGAAATGGTTTGCTTTTGTTACAACGGTTTTTGTTACAAGGGAAATCTGTTATAAGGAGCAAAACACGGTGATCCAATCGATGGGTATTAGGGATGGATTAAAGATGATACAAGGGGTGGCATGCACAAAATGCGTATCGTCAATGGCCATACATGGTTTGAGGGGATTAACCCGGGTGAAAATAAATGATGCATGATGTATGAGAATGTAGGCCCTAAATATGAATGAGTATGTAAATAAATGTACAGACTTCCCAGAAAAAGAAATGTTCTCCCTTTATGGAACAATTTACTAATTGGTAGAGTTATGGAGGGATTACACAAAAAGGGGGGGGGGGGGGAGTTAGCGGTCATCGAACTTACATGCAGTACTGTTATGAAATGATCATCATGAATAAAAGCTCTCATTCCTTACGCCATGTTTATTTCCACCCACCTCTTTATGAATGACGAAGTTGACGAGGCATTAACCTTGGACCCACTATGCTAATATACAGGAAGTGTAAAGCACGAAAGACGCCTGCAAGCCCCAATGAATGTTTTTTCACACTCGTCTGTGCTCTTCTTTACTAACGTTACTCTTAAATCCGCTCCATTCTTTCTGCACAATCACATTTTAGTAAATAATACAGTTCACTTAAACATTTTGGTACCAAAGGGGAGCGTAACGATAGCAAATGAATTGGTGTATGCGATTATTGGATAGGCCCTAAATAAAAAATATATAAAAATTCGCATAGGTTGTACTTTAAACGGATGTCTGCATAGCTTCACTACATTGCTTTTTTAAAGAGTATTATACTGCAACTAATAACACCAATATCTTTAGTATGACGTCTTTTTAAAACAAGATCCATTGCAACGTCGAATGCGTCAATTAACAAAATTAAACACACATCAAAACAAAGTGGTCACTAGAAGAAGATAAAAAACTAAGTCATTTAAGGACGAAAATAATATAAAAACATTGAAAATCAACAGGTTATATCTAAACACGGTAAAAAAGAGGGAGGAAAAAGAAATACTTATTTATTGTTTAATGATAGACATGGTAATATTCTCTTTTTTTAATAGTTGAAAGATCTGAAAACAGCTGGTAGTATCTGAAAAGAGCTAGTAGCAAAAGAAACGACGATCCTCTGCTGCCAGTGTAGAGTTTGACGATGTGTAGCCAGTCTTTGAAGTATCGCATTTTCAGCTTATTTCAATATATCATAACTTTCTTAACACTAAACAAGAACTTGGGACATCAGTGCCCAATATTATCAATACATCCAAAACCCATGTCAGCGTTTTCATCAAAGGCTTAACCTCTAGTTTTTAATCTGAAACTCCATGAACTGAAGCCAGCATGATAATAAATATTTAGGGTACTGTGCCAGAATGACCTTAAATTTTTAGAAAGGCATGTATTAAGCATGACATATTGTAGTATATTTTCATCAGAAAAAAGTATAGATCTTATAAGTCCTTTCTGCTCTGACCTGACGAATATATCTTGAACTAGTTATTCAAAGTTATAGCTAACATTGCGTTTAATTTAAATGAATATGCACTTATAGGCTTCATTTACATGTATCTTGTGATTTTATGCCTAAAATTAAAGATGAAGTTTAATGAAATTAAACAAGTTGCATTCCCACAGTGATTGCATTTCATGATTTGCAAAGCATTGTACAGGCCAGTTTGTTCCAGACACTATGGCTGTAAGTCAGCCACATAAGTTCACTTGCAGCCTTTGGAGCTGTTGTTTTTCCAGGCATGTCATTAAACGTTTCCCCAAATTTCCCAAAAAAACTTTCTGAATTGTCATGTGTTTTATCAGGACAATTTGTTTCCTGTCATCCTCCTCGATAGCAGTTACATTTATACAACCACCAAAACCATATTTATTTTAAGTCGCTTCTTTGAAACATCCTGACAAAAATTTCCTGGAGATCATGTTATTTATATGATAAACTGCTAAATGTCACACATTTGTTTTATCAGTTACCGCCCTTAACCTCAATGCAAATAAAACAAGTTTAAAACAAACAGAATTGGAGCCAACCTTACTTTTGTTTGTTTTGGCAATCTAAATGCAATGGGCGTATTTTAATAAAGTAAATTAAATTAAATTAAATTAAATTAAATTAAATCAAATTAAAAAGATTTATGTCATGATATTGAATCTCAACTGGAAATGTAAATCTGCCATGGATGATGGAAAAATCACTGCATTAGTTTTGTTCGACTTAAGCGCCGCTTTTGACACGGTCGATCACAAAATCCTTCAATATCATCTTGGAATACATGACACAGCCCTGGATTGGTGTAGGTCCCTTTTCCTTCCTCCATGGTCCTACCTTTTAAATAGGCCCCAGCATGTTTGTATTGGTAACGCTATCTCCGAGCCTGTTATTCTTGACTATTCTGTACCCCAAGGCTTTGTGCTCGGCCCACAGTGGTTTACTGTTTATACCTTTCCAGTTTGTGATATCATTTTGAAGTATAATTTAAATTACCATGTCTACGCTGATGACACACAGCTTTACATTACTTTTAAATCTTCTCAAGAACCTGCCGATTCTTGCATTACAACACTGGAGAAATGTATTCAAGAGATTCGAAGTTGGATGAGACAAAACTTCCTGAAATTGAACGACGAAAAAACAGAATTTGTTCTATTTGGATCACGTCAGCAATTGTCTAAAGTTTCTCTTCCATTTATTACAATTGGTGACTCGCAGATAACTCCCTCATCACAAGCACGTAATTTGGGTGTTATATTTGACTCGACAATGACTTTAAAACCTCATATCTCCAACATAGTTCGCATATCATCATTTCATATCAGAAATATTAGCCAAATAAGGAAATACTTGAATAAAAGTGCTGCTGAACAAATTATACAGTGGCTTGGCCCTACTTTACAAAATAAGTAATATTATTTTCAGATTTCAAGACTCAAAATATAACATTAAATGGAAAACAACAATGTATTAGGTGGTCAGAGAGTAACAAATTTGGGAAAAATATGTCCAAAATGGTGGCCATTTTGAAATCCAAAGGAATGGATTTGACAGTCGTGCTATGCTCGTCACAATTTCGTTTATTTTTGTAGGGTATGTTGTGATTCACAGAAACGTATTTTCAGTATGTTCCCCACACCCGAGCAAGTGCATCCCCTCTGAGTCAGCTTACTATCTCATGTAGAAAGTGACATAACACTGTTAAACTGTACTCTGTCCTTGACTACTTGTAATGCAGCTATGTTTGCACAAAGCCAGTTTTTGAGGCACACTACATCTGGAACATGGTTTTATTCCTTAGGGCAATATAGTTAGGGTGCCATTATTTTCATTGGCATCTTTGGCTGCCATTCTGGATTTCAACGTGGCAGCAATTTTGGAAATATTTCCATTATTGTTAAAGTAGGCCTACTTTTACACCTAAATTTTGTATTGCCAAAATTATGTTAGGTAAATGATTCTTGCGTCGGGTGATAAACAATTGATTTAATTTTGCCCTACACAAGTCATGTGTACTTAATACGCCAATTGCATTTAGATTGCCAAAACAAACAAAATTCTGTTTGTTTTATTTGCATTGAGGTTAAGGGTGGTAACTGATAAAACAAAAGTGTGACACACATTTTAGCAGTTTATCATATAAATAACATGATCTCCAGGAAATTTTTGTCAGGATGTTTCAAAGAAGCGACTTAAAAATAAATATGGTTTAGGTGGTTGTATAAATGTAACTGCTATGGGGGCGATGACAGGAAACAAATTGTCCTGATAAAACAGATAACAATTCAGAAAGTTGTTTTTTTTTTTAATTTGGGGAAACGTTTAATGACATGCCTGGAAAAACAACAGCTCCAAAGGCTGCAAGTGAACTTATGTGGCTGACTTACAGCCACAGTGTCTGGAACAAACTGGCCTGTACAATGCTTTGCAAATCATGAAATGCAATCACTATGGGAATGCAACTTGTTTAATTTCATTAAACTTCATCTTTAATTTTAGGCATAAAATCACAAGATACATGTAAATGAAGCCTAAGTGCATATTCATTTAAATTAAACGCAATGTTAGCTATAACTTTGAATAACTAGTTCAAGATAATATTCGTCGGGTCAGAGCAGAAAGGACTTATAAGATCTATACTTTTTTCTGATGAAAATATACTACAATATTGTCATGCTTAATACATGCCTTTCTAAAAATTTAAGCTCATTCTGGCACAGTACCCTAAATATTTATTATCATGCTGGCTTCAGTTCATGGAGTTTCAGATTAAAAACTAGAGGTTAAGCTTTTGATGAAAACGCTGACATGGGTTTCGAATGTATTGATAATATTGGGCAGTGATGTCCCAAGTTCTTTTTTAGTGTTAAGAAAGTTATGATATATTGAAATAAGCTGAAAATGCGATACTTCAAAGACTGGCTACACATCGTCAAACTCTACACTGGCAGCAGAGGATCATCGTTTCTTTTGCTACTAGCTCTTTTCAGATACTACCAGCTGTTTTCAGAGCTTTCAACTATTAAAAAAAGAGAATATTACCATGTCTATCATTAAACAATAAATAAGTATTTCTTTTTCCTCCCTCTTTTTTACCGTTTTTAGATATAACCTGTTGATCAAATAATAGGTCCCATGCTGCACTTCTCTTTTTGAAATATAATACCCTGTCGGTTTTTGGTTAATATAAGTATCAACCTTGGAGTATTAACGTTTCAAGTTCATAAGAAACTGTTTCCTAACTCAATATCAAATATTATTTCTAAAAACATGGATATTTATAACTATAATACAAAAAAATACAACAAGCGAGAATCACAATCCTTAAATCAACTGTTAGGCATCAATGACCTCATTTGTGGAATAGTTTATCTCTCTTTCCCTCTCAATTACGGTCATTGAATAGCTTTAAGATTAAATTTTAAAATATGTTTGGTAAGGTATATACTACAATGCATAAATGATACTAAATAACTAGATTGCTATCAATAATTGACGAATAATGTTCCGAGCTAGTAATGTATTTACAAGTTTTTGCATTCTACCCCATGTATCACCCTGCATGTTGTTAATAACCATTGTAATATTTATATTTATAATTATTTATGCTAATGAGTGTTTATACTGTTTATAAATAATACAAATAACAATGACAAAAATTAAAAGTTCCCATAAGTCAAATCGCTGCAAAATGCGCTAAAAATATATATATCTTTTTACACGATACAAGAATGAACTGACACCACGTGTGTAGTTTTAACACCCTGTATCAGGTCCCCCTATGTACAAGTAAGGCCTGTGGTGGCACAAGTTCTTTATGATGGAATGGTGCAAACGAGGGACAATATCTTATTGGCAGGCTGGAGAAGCTATTTCAATTACAGCCGCGTACGCCTTGAATAAAGGCTACATTGTAAATAAGATTTGAAGCTTTGCATAGTCAAAGCATTATATAGGCTGATATGCAGATGCACAATGTAAATTCTTTTTTAGGTAAAATTGTGTTGATTCAGTCAGTCAGTCAGTCAATCAAGCAAGCAAGCAAGCAATCCAGCAAGCAAGCACTCAGTATGCTATTGTCGTCTTCAGAACCAAAACAATTATAGTGTGTTCTCTGCAACAGACCTGAGAACAACACTTGTGGTTTCACTGCTAACTTCAAGCCTGTCAATCTCTTGTCAGCGGAGGTGGGCAGTGCACTCCACGAGGTGGAGGGGGCGGAGCTTCCTCTTCCTGATCAGCACTCCAGTTATTCTCCCATTGTCCCTCATTATCCCCTTCCCAGCTGTTGCCAGATGACGGTGAATTACCGTTGGTGGCACAAGTCAAGAAGTGCCGAATGTCAGCGTATTGCGTTGGGGCTTCTGTACGGATGGGAGGTGCGTTCTGAGGATGTTCCCGCGTGTGCTGCAAGTCGGCGTAGATCAATTCACCCGGACGAGCCACCTAGGAGTGAAAAATGTCATGTCTTGAGGACGTTAACTCACACCAAACCATAACTTACACGTACAACATTATCAAGCTGCTGCTACCTTGTTTTTTTAGTTTTTTTTTAAAACAAATCCACATGATTCAAATCGAGGCTGGAAGTGAAAATATGAATTGAAAATGATTGTAATCTATCCATGGCATCCAGTGCATGTAATGTAAGCAGACGACCCTCCATCCAGTCAGTATAATATACAACAGTGATTGCAATGCGTGGTTTATGAGAGTGGCAACATGGCATCCAGTGCATGTAATGTAAGCGCATGACCCTCTATCCAGTCAGTATAATATACAATAGTGATCGCTATGCGTGGTTTATGAGAGTGGCAACATGGTATCTAGTGCATGCAATGTAAGCGCATGACCCTCTATCCAGTCAGTATTATATAGAGATCAGTGGGTGCGTTCGAGTAGCTTCCCTGAGGTAACCCAAGTACGTCACACGGGTGAGCCCCGAGTTCAACCTAATCGAACGAGCATGCTGTTGAACGTTCGCCCTCTTGTGGTCGTTAAAGTGATGTGAAGAATGCCAAAGGTCATACGGACTTTGTAAACGATTGCAAAATAGCTCTTTCCCAGATAAAAACGGAACTAAATGATCTTATTACTTCTCAGGTTCGTACAAAACAACGTGTTCTTTAGTACAAGAACAGTATCTACTTACAACTTATTTTTTTAAGAGATGAAAATGTATCTCAAACTTCACGAAATTGCCGCACTGAAAACAAAAATGGCGGCCATTCAGAATATTTTCAAAGTGACGTCGCAAACATCACTGACCCGGGTGTGCCTCATCAAGTGACCTGCTTCGCGAGCAGGTTACTTGAGGCTGACCTAGATAAGCTCCAGCAATGACGTCAGGCATACTCGAACGTACCAGAGTCAGACCCAGGTTGACCCGGGGAAGCTACTCGAACGCACCCAGTGATTGCAATGCATGGTTTATGAGAGTAGCAACATGGTATCCAGTGGATGCACTGTAAGCACATGACCCTTTATCCAGTCAGTATAATAGAGATCAGTGATGGCAATGTGTGGTTTATGAGAGTGACAACATGGCATCCAGTAGATTCAATGTAAGCACATGACCTTCTATTCAGTCAGTATAATAGAGATGCGTGGTTTATGAGAGTAGCAACATGGCATCAAGAGGATGCAATTCAATAACATGACCCTCTCTCCAGTTAGTATAACAGAGATCAGTGATTGCAATGCGCGGTTTAGGAGAGTGACAACATGGCGTCCAGTGCATGCAATGTAAGCACATGACCCTCTATCCAGTCAGTATAATAGAGATCGGTGATTCCAATGTGTGGTTTATGAGAGTGACAACATGGCATCCAGTGGTTTCAATGTAAGCACATGACCTTCTATTCAGTCAGTATAATAGAGATCAGTGATTGCACTGCGTGGTTTATGAAAGTAGCAACATGGCATCAAGAGGACGCAATGCAATAACATGACCCTCTATCCAGTCAGTAGAACAGAGATCAGTGATTGAAATGCGTGGTTTATGAGAATGGTAACATGGCATCCAGTGTATGCAATGTAAGCACATGACCCTCTATCCAGTCAGTACAATAGAGATCAGTGATTGCAATGCGTGGTTTATGAGAGTGACAACATGGCGTCCAGTGCATGCAATGTAAGCACATGACCTTATATCCAGTCAGTATAATAGAGATCAGTGATTGCAATGTGTGGTTCATGAGAGTGGTAAAATGGCATCCAGTGTATGCAATGTAAGCACATGACCCTCTATCCAGTCAGTATAATAGAGATCAGTGATTGCAATGCGTGGTTTATGAGAGTGACAACATGGCGTCCAGTGCATGCAATGTAAGCACATGACCTTATATCCAGTCAGTATAATAGAGATCAGTGATTGCAATGTGTGGTTCATGAGAGTGGTAACATGGTATCCAGTGGATTCAATGTAAGTAAATGACCCTCTATCCAGTCAGTATAATAAAGATCAGTGATTGTACTGCGTGGTTTATCAATATAATAGAAACCAGTGATTGAAATGTGTGATTTGTGAGAGTGGCAACATGGCATCAAGTGGATGCAAAGTAAGCGTAATACAGATCAATTATCTTTAAACAATCACGTACTTTCTTATTGGGCCATCTTTTGGCAGGAACGGCAACTCCACGTTTGTCACTGGAGTTACTGGAGGCGATTTGGGGACTCTCTTGGCGGCTGACTGAAGCATACGTGACTCCATGTTCTATGATTAAAATTTCATTCGAGATTTAAAACTGTAAGAGTGAACGCTGAAATTTCGACATAAATTGCAGGAGGATAAAGTTCATCAGAGGCGGATCCAGTAATGGGGAGTGTGAAATTTGGTTTTGAATTTTACAAGACTATGATATATTAACTATTATGACTTGAAATAAATAAAGAATTATTTGGTGCAAACTGCTTACTAACCTAAAGGACCTGTAGTATAAATGCAAAATAGTAGTTATTGGCCTTACGTTTCCAACCTAGCAGGTTCTTTCTCAAAGGCAAAATGGACGATATACAAACATGAACAAATACATAAACACAAGAGTAAATAGAGAATTAGCTGATTGCAAACTGCTTACCAACCTAAAGGACCTGTAGTATAAATGCAAAATAATGGTTATTGGCCTTACGTTTCGAACCTAGCAGGTTCTTTCTCAAAGGCAAAATGGACGATATACAAACATGAACAAATACATAAACACAAGAGTAAACAGATAATTAGCTGTTGCAAACTGCTTACCAACCTAAAGGACCTGTAGTATAAATGCAAAATAGTAGTTATTGGTCTTACGGTTTCTCAAAGGTTTTCTCAAAGGCAAAATGCACGATATACAAACAACATACATAAACACAGGAGTAGTGCAGAAGTCAGTCCAGAAGTTAGGACTGTATTCTGTCCCATTTTGCCTTTGAGAAATATCCTGCTAGGTAAGACCAATAACAATATTTTGCCATTATGGCTTGGTTATGACTATACGAGCAGACTGTTGTTTCTCGTAGATGTAGCAGCTGGGACTCAAAAGCATGCAGATAGTTCAGGGGATCTTCAGCCCCCAGCCCCTGAACGATCATTTGGGGATGGGGGATGTCTGTAGGGAGGGGATCAATGGGGGATAAGGTCATTATCTCAACTGCCCCCAATCGTAACAAGAAATTTATTTATTTATTTCTGCCTGTGTATATTCAGTAGCTTGAACATTGTTCCCTGTGTGTCTCTGATTTACTGCGCAACACTCACGATTGAGCCTGTGAATCGAAAGTACTTTTGTTTCTTGACAGAGTATCGGCCCAATCCAAGTGACAGGAAAAATAAAACCATATAGTTGACGCAACATCCTCTGGTGATTGTTCCATTGTATTTACAAGCATGAGTGTTTTTCTTTCTATAGCATTAAGAAACTATAGCTTTAAGAAAACATCAAAATACAGCACCGAAGGACTCACAAAGTATATTCAAACTTCCGTGTTTATGAATCTTTAATATTACACAGGGACATCCATAACTTACATATTCTCAGGAAACGGTGCCTTCCAAAAAATGTTGAGTACCCTTAAATTTCAAGTACTTAAAATAAAGAATATCCCCAATGTATGTCAAATGACAAATGTTTTTTAATGAAAATATTAAATACCAGTTCTGTAATGCTGAATGTTCTCGCTTCGGTGTGGGTTCACTGAGGAGGCCGGTATTGCAGGGGGAACTGGATGGCTGATCAACGATGAAGTATCTTCATAGGTGTTTCTTGCACCTTTGTATAATGTCATATAAGGTTGATTTAATTATTTAATAAAGCCGGGTTACACCTCAGACACCTCGACAGACACCTCAACAGACACCTCGACAGACACCTCATCAGACACCTCATCAGACACCTCGACAGACACCTCGACAGACACCTCGACAGACACCTCGACAGACACCTCGACAGACACCTCGACAGACCCCCTGAAAAACTGGGGTGTTAAAATAAGACCAGTGGTTTGAATTTATTCTTCCGTGGTGTGAATATTGGGCAAGTTGCCAAATATAAACACCAATGGTGTACTTTTTTAACACGCCAGTTCTTAAAGTGCGGACAGATTTTTGAAAATACACTGTTGACCGTCAGGAATTAATTGGCAGATTCATAGGTCAAAGAGAAATATGTCAAGTTTCACTTTAAGAAAAGCGAAACTGCTTCTAACAGTATGATTAGATTCTTCAAAAGATTATATACATTAAACAACCAATTACCAACGTGTACAAGTTTCAGCTTAGAGCGTGTTTAATTATTATTTTTTCGATCTGCAAACATGCAAACATAAAAATTGTATTCACATAACGTGTCTTTTGTATACAGTACTGTTTAGAAAATCCGATTTAAAGGGGCAATATCGTCACGATCAACAGGGCATGGAATCAAAGTGCTAGGTTTAGGTTAACACAGTGACTGAAAATAATACCCACATGATAAGGTCATATTACCGTTGCTGCTGCATAAAATGAGCCAGTAATTTTGAGTCACTGTGTTCATCTTAACTTGACTAGTACACCGATTCCATGTCCTGTTGAAAGTCTTCTGTGATCGTGACGATACTGTCTCTTTAAATTTATTGGGGAATAATATTTGAATATTCTAAAAAACGACATTTCCTCATATACATTTCAATGGTAATTTCATACCATCAGCAATGTTTACGCCATTAAGGTTTAGGTATTAGTTTGATTGACCTTTAATTATTATTATTTGTTTTAAAACCCAATGTAGTATCCTTTAAATCAAGACAATGATTCCATAACAAGGCAAAGACACCCTAACATGTCGTTGGATCAATAGTTTATATTGTGATTGCATTTCCACTGCACATAAACACTCAATGTTTTTTTATTATAAATAAAACATGTAATTGTAACCTTGATCTTGGGATCTGCTTGAGTCGGTCAGAACAGGTTGCATGCCTAATGGAATGGAGTTCCTTCTGAACTGCACAACGGCCCTGTTTTCGGCAAAGCAGTAAGAAAACGTCATAACATGATGGCATCATAATTATGCAACAAAAAATCGGAAAGAGGTTAATACTGCGGGTATTCATAGCCGTTAATGGTAATTAATTTCTTTGTGTCTACAATCGATTATCCTTTCTTTTGTTTTTGCAAATGTTTTCATAAAGACTAGTATTCATTTCCACAAACGGAAGATCAACATTAATTATGGAAATATCTTTGGCCTTGTTTAACCCCAGACATGATACCTTACAATTGACACATTGAAACTGCATGATTGAAACTGAAAATATAAATAAAACGCCTTAGGCCTAACCTTGGGGAAAAAAACCTAAGTAGAATTGTGATCTAAGCAATTAAAGGAGAAATGCAATGACATTTCACATATCTAATTACTTAGAACAAAATAGGAGGTCTGTTTGTTTGAACTTGATAAAAGAGTGTCAGCACAGTGGTGTCAAAAATACAGTGTACATCATGGCACCAGTTAAATTATATGTATTACATAATTCATTCATTATAATAAGAATCACTTACTGGTTTATATCTGTAGGAGAGTAACCTGAAACACAACCAAGCGGTAATATTTATATTAGTTATTTATTTAATTTTGCCCTACACCGACATATGTATAGCACTGTATGCTCAGTGCTTTCCGAGTGTCTGTGAAAAAACTACACAGGCGACTCGGGCGGGATTCGAACCCACGACCTCCTGCTTACTAGTGCAGATGTCTTAACCTCTCGACCACCGAGCTTGCCCAATGACAATTGGCCGGCTAGAATCCTATATAGCAGCGGGTTCCGCGATATATATAGATTGGTGAAATCACTGAGCATACAGGAAAGCACTGAGCATACAGTGCTATACACACGTCGGTGTAGGGCAAAATTTAATCAATTGTTTATCTACCGACGCAAGAATTTCACCAATCTATATATATTAGTTATTATTATCCATGAAAAAATGTTTTTATAAGTAAGAAACCCTTTCCCTTTCACTGTACTGTTTTTCTTTCACTGCGTATAATTTTATGACATTGAACTGTTTTAATACATGAACAATGAACCACTTTTTAATTCAACTACTGCTATATAGAGTTATAATTACTTACAGAAAAAATAAAACACAAAGTTATCTTTAAATAATATCATTGCCAAACATGACGACGACCACCCATGCACTTGTTATCTTCAAGGAAATTCCACACATTTTCCATACTCTGTAAACTACATTTTGTTTGATTCATAATTTGAAAACTATCAAATTATCTACAGTCCTTTTACCATTTAAATAATGCCATTTAAGTGATATTTTCCACTCTGAAAACAGAGTGAATGTTTACAACCCTACTCTCTCTGGCGGACAAATCTTTTTTGGAGTAAAACCCACTCTGATTCGATTGAAAAATACAGTAAAAGGCTACAATTCACTCTTTATACACTACAAATTTTACTCTTTATCCTCTCCAAAAAGACTTGTCCGCCATATAGCTCTAAAAGAGTGGTTTTTACTCTTTTACATTAAGAGAGTATGGTATTTGCTCCAGTGTTCCATGTTTAACAATAAGAAATGTCTTTACACGCAGCGTTGCTCAACATGTAAATTGTTTCGCTTTGCATTTAGAACGGCGCAAAAACACCTGCTTCAAATAATTGCTTTCGTGGGGTTGAGGAGGGGGTAGCGGGGGCAGGTCGTTTACACAGAGCTATAGGCAGAGCAGCGGCGTAGCCAGGACTTTTTCAGTGGGGGGGGGGGCACGGGGGGCATTGCTTTTCAGTGGGCCAGAGGTATGGGGTTTTTTACCTTTTCTTTTTCTTTTCTTTTTTGGAGGCACTCTCGGGATTTTTTGTGGGGGAACATGGGGGCACTGGAAATTTGTGGGGAGGGGGGAGTGCACGTGCCCCAGGCCCCGTGGCTACGCCGCTGAAGCAGAGCTACAGAAGTTGAGGGAAGTAAACTTACGTTTACGACGGAAACAATATACAGTCACCAATAGGCCTAGAATGATAACCAGGAGAACTGCAGATGCTGTTATGCCTAGAATCAGGAACGAGCTAAACCTATCACGCGGTGCCTTTGATTCGAATGCTATCGTGCCTATTTTTTTAAGGGAAAAGGACAAATGTTTTGGGAAATAAGTTGATTAAATTCAGAAGATTGTTAAATTTGTGATTAAAAAATGTAATTTTAATTTTGTAATGTACACGTAGGCCCTGTCATGTTCAATTTGTATTTAAACAATATACAGTCACCAATAGGCCTAGAATGATAGCCACGAGAACTGCAGATACTGTTGTGCCTAGAATCAGGAACGAGCTAAACCTACCACGCCGCGCCTTTGGTTCGGATGCTGTCGTGCCTATTTTTTTTTACAAAAAGGGACAAATGTTTCGGGAAATAAGTTGATTAAATTCAGAAGATTGTTAAATTTGTGACTAAAAATGTTATTTTAATTTTGTAATGTACACGTAGGCCTTGCCATGTTTAATTTGTATTTATAATATTATACAACACAAAAGGCTCACGATAAGAAGCGGTTTTTTTTAACATATTCATTGGGGCATATACCTCTTGTTCATAATACCCCAGAAATAACATACATGGTTGATTCGTTTACGTTAATTGAAAAAATCAAAAACAAAAATAAACAAACAAACAAACACTTCATGTACAAATTTTAAAGGGAATCTACAACATTGGTAATATTGGTAAAACTGCTTTTACACTTTTAAAACTCAAGTGTTGAATCAACATTTTAAAGATTTCGTTCAGTGACAACTCGTTATAAAGTCCAATTTGAAAGTGTTGAATTAACATTGATAAAGTTAGACTTAAATTTACTCCGTGTTAATTCAACACTTTCTTTGAGTTGAATTTGACTTTATAAAGTGTTGTCACCAACCGAACTCTTAAAAAGTTGATCCACACTTTAGTGTTAATTCAACACTTTCTTTGTGTTAAATTTGAATTTATAAAGTGTTGTCACTCACTGAACTCTATAAAAGGTTGATCCACACTTTAGTGTTAATTCAACACTTTCTTTGAGTTGAATTTGACTTTATAAAGTGTTGTCACCCACTGAACTCTTAAAAGGTTGATCCACACTTTAGTGTTAATTCAACACTTTCTTTGAGTTGAATTTGACTTTATAAAGTGTTGTCACCCACTGAACTCTTAAAAGGTTGATCAACACTTTAGTGTTAATTCAACACCTTCTTTCAGTTGAATTTGACTTTATAAAGTGTTGTCACCCAATGAACTCTTAAAAGGTTGATCCACACTTTAGTGTTAAATTTTCCAACTTTTTTTTGAGTTGAATTGACATCATAAAGTGTTGTTACTCACTGAACTCTTAAAAGGTTTATTCCACACTTTAGTGTTAATTCAACACTTTCTTTGAGTTGAATTTGACTTTATAAAGTGTTGTCACCACTGAACTCTTAAAGGTTGATCCACATTTTAGTGTTAATTCAACACTTTCTTTGAGTTTAATTTGACTTATATAAAATGTTGTCGCCCACCGAACTCTTAAAGGTTGATCAACACTTTAGTGTTAATTCAACACTTTCTTTGAGTTTAATTTGACTTTATAAAATGTTGTCGCCCACCGAACTCTTAAGGTTGATCAACACTTTAGTGTTAATTCAACACTTTTCAATTTAATTTGACTTATATAAAATGTTGTCGCCCACTGAACTCTTAAAGGTTGATTCCACACTTTAGTTTTAAGAGTGTACTCTTCCTTTCATTTAGTCAAGATATAGCCTTCATGTCAACTGTGAACTTCATGTCAACTCAA
Source organism: Zoroaster sp. YZ-2022 (assembly GCA_029582265.1). NCBI lineage: Eukaryota > Metazoa > Echinodermata > Asteroidea > Forcipulatida > Zoroasteridae > Zoroaster > Zoroaster sp. YZ-2022. Next base: position 10,140,387 of record CM055816.1, read on the forward strand.
TTTAAAATAAATAAATAAATATAAAGGAAATGGTCCAACCCCAGCAACCTTTTGAAAATGTACATATTTTTGTTATTGTTTTTCTGAAAGCACTTCAAACAGAGTACGTTTTCAGGATCATAGGTATCTTTACCAACTTCACATCAAGTTAGGATAATAATATAATCTTGTAATCAGATAATTGTCAATGTTCCTTCACAGGGACATCATTGGTAAATAACAATTATCAAGTTAATGAATATCTTAACACACTTTCATAGAGAAAGAATCTATCCTTTCTCTATGGTACAATAAAATATTCCTCTGATGTGAAACCTCAGAGAAAACAGTAATTCTTGTGTCGAATTTGTTGGACGGCACCATATGATGCTCGATATGACAGAGAGCGCACCCTCCACTCCATTGTGTCTTCATTGTGTTCCAGGAATCTTAGGAATTCTTTAGAGGATTTGGGGGGGGGGGGGTTCGTTAACAAAAAAAAAACAGTTTGTTAGTGTAGGGACATCTGGGGTGGCACTCTACCGCGTATCGAGCATGGTATAGACCCGGCATCTTTATGTAAAACATCTTAAAACAAATCTACATGTATTACAGGTATATTACATTTTCTCAACAACGTAACCGCCTACTGCGATGCAACTTTCACAGGTTAGTTTTATAATATATTATAAACTAGAGGGTTGAATTTAAACCAGTGTTGTATCTTGCAAAGTAAATAAACAGAGCGCAGATCAACCTATTTTTTTTTGCTGGGGGTATACAGAACTTCTGTGCACTTCGCATTGGATTGTGTGCAGCCTCCTCAAATATCTCTTTGAAATATTTTGTTTTCAGTCTGGAAGCTTAGCTGGGAAACTAAAATGAAGTATCATAAATATAAACGTAGGCCCTATAAGCATTACAACACACCGTATTTAAAAAGTGTAGTGTGTAACAGACCAAAAGTATGTGGCTAGACTAATAAAAGTGTTTTGGTGTTTGCAGGAAAAGTGAACGTGCAGTCGCAAGACTTGCACGTTTAATACCTCCATAGTTGCAAATAAAGTTTCAGGGACAACCAACCCTTGACAATGCATGTGAATATTGAACTCACTTGCTGTTTCAGACGTTGATGTTTTCATATTTGTTGGATCCTCTCTTTGATTGTCGTCAGTTTTCGCCGTTCTTGTGGTTGCTGTTGGCACTGTTGAGTCTAAATTTGAACGGCACGGTTTTAAATAACAGCAAAACAAAAATATTTTGAATTAAAAAATTATGAAACTTTATTACAATTACTCCTATTTTGAATCTTTATGTCTGATTTCCAAGTGTTACGTCATACAGCTGCACGTTCATCAACCAACCCTTGACAGTGCATGTGAATATTGAACTCACTTGCTGTTTCAGACGTCGGTGTTTTCATATTTGTTGGATCCTCTCTTTGATTGTCGTCAGTTTTTGCCGTTGTTGTGGTTGCTGTTGGCACTGTTGAGTCTAAATTTGAAACGGCATGGTTTTCGTAAATATAGCCATTAAAACAAAGGGGAAGAAGCGTATCCGACCGCCACTTTTTAAAAGCTTTTGGATTTACCGCAACGCCACTAACCATTAAAAAAGAAATTTGTTCTATCGATTTTTGGTGGTACAGAAAGCGAAAACCATATCTTTACAAATCCACTTTTATGATGGTTTTCGGACTTTATTTCCTTCTAAAAAATCCTCCCCTTCAGAAAATAGAAGGATCCAGGTTGCAATTTATCGGTTTAAAAATTTTGGGGTTATGTGT
>CM055816.1:10142651-10204347 GCA_029582265.1 Zoroaster sp. YZ-2022
TGGAGGCAGATTGCGTTATTCTGGAGAAAATTGAACCAATACCAAGATTTATAATGAGATGCGCTTTGCGAGAATTTGATTACAAATACGTGCGAGAAAATGGTTTAGTTACATTTTCACGACCCCCCCCCCCACTCCCTTCACGCCAAATAGTACCCATCAACCTTTGTTAATGCAATGTCTCTGCATTCGTAACTGTGGAAATAAAACCACCATTTTCAAAGACGAATATGACTAATAAACAACACCCCTCCTCCCGGAAGTAATCTCTGTTCTAACTTGAAAAAAAAAAATTATTTGATTTGTTTGCCCGACACCGACATATGTTTGAAGCAGTGTATACTCAGGTGACTCGGTGAGATTCAAACCCACTTTCCTTTTTACTAGTGAAAATTTTGGGGTGTGGGAGGGGGGGGGGGGGTGCCAACAGGTTTTGCACACCATTGTAGCACCCCTCTCTTCTCGTTAGGCAAAAAAAAAAAAAAAAACGATGTCCAATTGCAGCCAAAATTACTGAGTAGATTGGAATTCTGCCGCGCTGTGTTTAAAACGACTTTTACACATAGGGGTATGAACGTTTGCCGGATTTGTGTGGCCTCTCTTAACCACCTTACATACTTTGTGTATAGGAAATTTAGTCTGGTTCCAATAACCGTGTATACATGTATCACATACATGTACTTCATGGTTGATTTAATTTTGCCCTACACCGAAGTGTATATAGCACTGTATACTCGGTGCTTTTTTTCACAGACACTCGGAAAGCACCGAGTATACAGTGCTATACACACGTCGGTGTAGGGCAAAATTAAATCAATTGTTAATCACCCGACGCAAGAATTTCACCAACCTATAAATACTTCACGGGATGGCCCAAAAAAAAAGTGCGTCACTGCACCAATTTTAAAAGCCGACCTTTGACCAGAAACTGAAGATGTTTTTTATGGCCTTAGTACTCTCCGTATTACCTTGAAAAATGTTGATAATTTTGGGACAATCTCTAACATTTGGCCAATTGTCATTGGGCAAGCTCGGTGGTCGAGAGGTTAAGACATCTGCACTAGTAAGCGGGAGGTCGTGGGTTCGAATCCCGCCCGAGTCGCCTGTGTAGTTTTTTCACAGACACTCAGAAAGCACCGAGTATACAGTGCTATACACACGTTGGTGTAGGGCAAAATTAAATCAATTGACCGGCCAATTGTCATTGGGCAAGCTCGGTGGTCAAGAGGTTAAAACGTCTGCACTAGTAAGCAGGAGGTCGTGGGTTCGAATCCCGCCCGAGTCGCCTGTGTAGTTTTTTCACAGACACTCGGAAAGCACCGAGTATACAGTGCTATACACACGTTGGTGTAGGGCAAAATTAAATCAATTGACCGGCCAATTGTCATTGGGCAAGCTCGGTGGTCGAGAGGTTAAAACGTCTGCACTAGTAAGCAGCAGGTCGTGGGTTCGAATCCCGCCCGAGTCGCCTGTGTAGTTTTTTCACAGACACTCAGAAAGCACCGAGTATGCAGTGCTATACACACGTCGGTGTAGGGCAAAATTAAATCAATTGTTTATCTCCCGACGCAAGAATTTCACCAACCTATATAAATCGCTAACATGGTTACCACCATCTCTACCTGTGAGTACTAAAGCCAGGAAATATTGACTTACCAGTGAACTGTACGTTCCGTCGTCACAGTTCTGTGGAGTTTCCCCCGGGTTCAGACATGACTGGCCTGCCGGGCAGGACTCGCACGAGTCTTGCATGGCCTCGGAGTAAGTCCCGAACGGACAGACCACTGGAGGTTGGGAGACGTCTGGGCAGTAGTAGCCTGCAGGGCATTCTTCACACGCTGTGGCCTGTCAGGGGGATACAATACAAGGGGGAAATATATTTAGTCTTTTGCTGTCATAATAACAATAATAATAATAATAATAATGTGGACTTATATAGCACACGTATCCACCAAACCGGTGCTCAAGGCGCATTTTATATTATTACCCCTGCTCATCAGGCTCATAAATCATTCCTGAAACCATCTCAGCTCTCTGGGGAGTATACAGCTCAATTGCCGGCATTTCAGCGCATATAGGGCTCATCAAACACAACAACCAACTCTGCCCTCACAGGTACCCATAAGCAATTATGGTAAAAGTGTCTTGCTCAAGGACACAAACATCATGGTCGCGGTTGGGATTCGAACCCACATTCTGACGACTCAGCCATCAGAACACAAATCCGATGCACTAAACCGCTCGACCATGGCACTCCATATTTCAATTTTCATATTTCAATTTGAATGAATTTATTGCAGTTGGCAAGGGAAATCGTATAAATATTAGACAATGTTACATATGTTTAAATGGGGATGTCAATTAGTGGAGTGCCGTGGTTGAGTGGTTTAGTGCATCGTATTTGTGTTCTGATGGCTGAGTCATCAGACTATGAGTGTGAATCCTGACTGCGACCATGGTGCTTGTGTCCTTCAGCCAGACACTTTACCATAATCAGGCATGCAACTGTGGTTTGTCAAAATAACAAGAGGAAAATGCCAGGCACAGCAAGAATTTATACACTGTTTTTCAGTTTTCAATGGCACAGCTGAAAAACCGAAAAAGCGGAAATCAGGTGATCCACTGAAAAGCTGCATGCCTGCATAATTGCTTCTCTCCACCAAGGGGTAAATGGGTAGCTGTGAGGGCCGAGTTGGTTGTTGTGTTTGATTAGCCCTATATGCACCGAAATGGCAGCAATTGGGCTGTATACTTCCCAGGGAGCTGAGAAGGGTCCTAGGCCTATGACGGGTACCCGGGGTTGTGGGTACCTGACCTGCGAGTTCAATAACCCGGTTCCTTTTTACCGGTTTATGCACCTGAAACTCACTTTTTAAAATCTGATGGAACATTTCAGAAACTGAATGCCAGTCTTTGATGATATAATTGGGAGGGACAATAACTGGGGGGACAATAATTGGGGGGGACAATAATTGGGGGACAATAATTGGGGGGGACACAATAATTGGGGGGGACAATAATTCGGGAGACAATAATTGGGGGGACAATAATTGGGGGGGACAAATAATTGGGGGGGACAAATAATTGGGGGGACAAATAATTGGGGGGACAAATAATTGGGGGGACAATAATTGGGGGACAAATAATTGGGGGGACCAATAATTGGGGGACCCAATAATTGGGGGGACATTAATTGGGGGACAATAATTGGGAGGGACAATAATTGGGAGGGACAATAATTGAGGAGGACAATAATTGGGGGGACATTGCCATTACTGTCCTTTTGTCATTAACAATGGGGGGACATGTTCCCCCAGGCTCCCTGGATTGCCGCCCATGAGTCATTTATTACCTCTCCGGGACTACTCCATGTTCCAGTTTGACAAGCGACCGGGGTCATCCTTGGGTTAGTGCAGACAGAGCCGGCAGGACACACTGTACACACCTCTGCTTTAGCATTGCTATATGTACCTAACAAAAACAAATAACAAACAGTCAATAAAAACAGCCAAACGTGAAAAAGACAATCAGATTTTTGGATTTGAAGCTGACATGTGAATTGACAGTTCAAGCCTTTCCTATCAGCTGATAATTGCCTTATCAAAGGCATATAGCCAGAGGGGAAGAGGGGGAAGAGGGGGAAGAGGGGGAAGAGGGGGAAGAGGGGGAAGAGGGGAAGAGGGGGAAGAGGGGAAGAGGGGAAGAGGGGAAGAGGGGGAGGAGGGGGAAGTGGTTCGCCCACTTGATCCTTTTTGAACTTATTTTTTTTATAAATTGAATTCAAGAGACAATATCGTCGTGATCAGAGCAAACTTTCGACAGGACATCTAAGCAGCTCTATGAAAAATTGGCCCCAAATAAAGTTGGGTATAAGCTTGGGCGATATCGATTTTTTTCATCCACGATATATCGGCAAACATATATCGCGATTTTCGATAATATCGCGATTATTTTGTCATTCACACATGATTGCTTTAGAGCCGATAACCACGGGTATGTACCCCTCTACAAGCATCACAATAATTTGCAAATTCGTTTGCATAGTGTGTATGTACTTCTGAAGTAGTTCGCTTTTGTATCTCACTTCCAAAAGCTCAAAAGACTGTTCTAATTTTGTTTCCATGGAATTTCTGACGTGACTCACAATGCCGATTTTTTGTTTAATCGCGATATATTTTTTTTAATCGCGATTTGCCGATATCTCGATAACTTAATAAGGTTCTCGATATCGTAATCGAATAAAAAAAGGTATCGCGATATTCGATATTATCGTGTTATCGCCCAAGCTTAGTTGGGTATGCTTTGCGCCTTACTTTTTAATTGCTACTTACCAAGAGGGCAGAGTGAGCATTCGCCATCACCCCTGGCTGCGTAGTATCCTGCCTCACAATCCACTGGAGCTATGGTGAGGGAACCATTCAGGCAGGTCTGGCCGGCAGGGCAGAGACTACAGGATGACGCCCCAGAGTTACTCCACTTTCCACTAGGACATGGCTTCAAGAAATTAATCAAAGGAAATTTTTTTTTTAAGGAATTGTATGTTGGTTATTACCAGGGAGCAATTTCATAGAGTTGCTTAGCAGCCGATTTTTTGCTTACTGTACATTTTTCATTTCATAGCGCTGCTAACCGTTAAGCATAGAGAAAGGCATGCTAACTTGCCGGTCGTTATTGCTAGCAAATGAGTGACGTAACAATACAAATCCATGGTGAATGTGCACGCGCTGCTATGAATTGTCTTGCTAACCTGAATGTTTTTCATTTCATAGCGCTGCTAACCGTTAAGCATAGAGAAAGGCACGCTAACTTGCCGGCCGTTATTGCTAGCAAATGAGTGACACAACAATACAAATCCATGGTGAATGTGCACTTGCTGCTATGAATTGTCTTGCTAACCTGAATGTTTATCATTTCACAGCGCTGCTAACCGTTAAGCATACAGAAAGGCATGCTAACTTGCTGGCCGTTATTGCTAGCAAATGAGTGACACTACAATACAAATCCATAGTGAACGCACACGTGTCACTCTGAATTTTCTTGCTAACCTCTGAAATACGCTTATGCTTAAGGAAATTTGTCTGGTATAATTAGCATGAAAATTTGCTTTCTGGTATTAGCAGAGCTATGAAATCAAGCCCTGAGTATCAGATTAACTTAGGCATCTGGTCTTTACGGATCCTATTGAGCAATCATTAAACTATTGGCCAAAACTATTCAAAGCTTGCTTCATTTATTTACCAGATTTGAAAGCAATAGTTTCTGTCGCAGCTCCGAGACTCTGGAATCATCTTCCAACTAAACTCAAATCTTGTCATAGTATAACCAGATTTAAGTCGATGCTTAAAACTCATCTTATGTCACAACTCTTCAAAGATGACGTATATTTGTAATTGCATTGTAGGTACATGTATTCTGTGAAACATTGTGTTTATCTGAAATAAATGATCTTGCTTTAACTGAGATTATTCCGGTGTTCCCTAAATTGTTTTGTTCCCTAAATTGTTTTGAGTAGTATACTTCTTGTAAACTAGTGGGTTGAAATTAATATAAGACCAATGTTGAAAAATTCCTTTAGAAGACACAGTATTAAAGTACCAATTTTTCAATAAAATTCTTCAGAGCAAATTACTTTTTATATGCAAATAACGAAAACAAAAACTGCTTTAAATGAGCCTACCGTGCACACTTGTTGTCCAACCAGACTGTAAAACCCAGCGTCACAGTTGACCGGTGTGTCGGCAGCATTGAGGCAGGACTGACCAGCGGGGCACAGGAGGCATCTCGTTTGACCCTGCTGGTCTTGGTATGAACCCCCTGGGCATGCCTGAGGGGTAACGATGGGGGACGGGCAGTTGTGTCCTACGGGACAGGAGACACAGTGGGTACCGTTGGAGTACTCTCCAACCTATCCAGGCGACAAAATTAGGATTTAACAACATTTTATCAATTGTTTAGAATTCAAAACCAGTCTGTGACAGTGTTATTTTAACCCTCTTATAGATACACTTTAGTGGCAAGTAGCTATAGTGGTCAAAACCAGTCAACTGCCTGTTTTGACTGTTGACCCAAACGTGCACACAGGGGCATTTTTGACCGGTTTTTACTGTCATTTTGACCACCCTGAACAATACCAGACAATGCTTTTACCAGTCAAAAACAGTTTGACCTGTAGATGTGCTTACTACACGTTAGGTTTGACAGTGTTTGACTTTTAAGTGCACTAGATATACATTGGCAAGTATATCAACCTTTTGACTGATTTTGGCCACTGTAGTAGTGGGAGGGTTAAACATTACAGAAATTTTGGAAATCAAATCAAGGTGGGCATTTACGAATAGGAATAGACGTTTTATGCTTAGTCTTTTTCACAGGATAAAGACCTCGGGGTTGTGGAAACAGGTGATAAAGGAACTCGCCTACGGTTCAGTCCTATATTCGCACCGTGCATGAGCTGTTGAGGGGGTATGTTGTTAGATCACGGTGTGGGTGAAAGGGCAGCGATATTGCGTCACGTTTGGCGTATTTTGCAGTTGATGTACGTACACGCGGAATATCTCCAGCGATCATTGGCTGGCAGAAGTACACGCGCGCTTAGTACCACAACATACGCACATAAAGTGTACGCACATAAAGTGTACGCACATAAAGTGCACGCCCATAAAGTGCACGCCCATAAAGTGCACGCCCATAAAGTGCACGCGCATAAAGTGCACGCGCATAAAGTGCACGCGCATAAAGTGCACGCGCATAAAGTGCACGCGCATAAAGTGCACGCGCATAAAGTGCACGCGCATAAAGTGCACGCGCATAAAGTGCACGCGCATAAAGTGCACGCGCATAAAGTGCACGCGCATAAAGTGCACGCGCATAAAGTGCACGCGCATAAAGTGCACGCGCATAAAGTGCACGCGCATAAAGTGCACGCGCATAAAGTGCACGCGCATAAAGTGCACGCGCATAAAGTGCACGCGCATAAAGTGCACGCGCAGAATGTGCACGCGCATAAAGTGCACGCGCATAAAGTGCACGCGCATAAAGTGCACGCGCATAAAGTGCACGCGCATAAAGTGCACGCGCATAAAGTGCACGCGCATAAAGTGTACGCACAACGCTCACACGACGCCACTATAATAATATCAACTTATAAGCATTTTTTTCTGTTAAGAAATAGGATTCAGAACTAGGGTGTCCAAATTTGCTGGAAATTTCAAAACAGGGTGTCCAAATTGTTCACTTACAATACTTTTACATGTAAATGACAGATGAAACAGGGTGTCCAAATTGTTCACTTACAATACTTTTACATGTAAATGACAGATGAAACAGGGTGTACAAATTGTTCACTTACAATACTTTTACATGTAAATGACAGATGAAACAGTGTGTCCAAATTGTTCACTTACAATACTTTTTACATGTAAATGACAGATGAAACAGGGTGTCCAAAATTGAAACAGGGTGACACCCAGACAACCCTCTGGCTAACACTATGCTATCTACCAGTTTGGAAAAAATGTTCCTTTTTTCTGGGCCCAAGGAAAACTTAACACCAATATTTTATAGAAGAGGCATTTTTAAACTGCTGTATACAGTAAATCAGAACACACTCATATTAACCCTCCTACACATGGAGGCCACATCGATCCACAAAATTCTGTTCTTGAGCAACCTTCAGTACATACATATATACAAGCCTGCTGTCCTTTCCAAGTAATCTTACAAAATCAACTGTGTGTCACCCAATGCCACTGTAAATGTTTGAACATATTAGTATGGCCTGCAATGTATCGATGGGAGACCACTTTACCCTGCAATCTCAGTGGTGTGACAGTGCACAGAACGGTAACCATAGGAGGCCACTGGCAACAGCTAATGGCTTGGAGTGACCTGAATGGGTTGTTTCAAAAATTGCACTGATTGTAGGAGGGTTAATTAATAAGCAAGTCATAAAGAGGTAATGGCTCCTTCCAGAGCTACCTATTGATTGCCGTAGGGTAACATTGGGCAATAACATGATAATATAAAATATTTTGATACATTTGTTTATTCAAGAAACTTTTCAAGTTATCGAGATATCAGCAAATCGTGATTTAAAAAAATATGTCATGATTTAAAAAAATATAAAAAAAATAAAAAATAAAAAAATCGCAATTGTGAGTCAAGTCGAAAATTCCATGGAAACAAAACACAGAACCATAATTATGGCAGCGCCCAGTGAAAAGGTCAGCAAAATAGTCTGTACTTACGGTTCCTCCGGTGCATGGCACTGGGCTTTCGCTTTTGACGGCACACTTGTTGTTGGATGGACAGACAGTACAACTAGTTGATCCATTACTTGTGGTGTAGTAACCGTCACCACACTGGCAATAAAACAGTTCCAATTTGAAAATGTTGTACCTTCCCTTTCATATATACATAACAGCAAAAGAAACATCACCCCTAAAAATATTTATTATTTTCATTTTATAATTAATATAATTTGTTTAATGAAGAATATTATGAGTATGAAGTGTAACACGAACACAATGTGGCAAATTTGGTTGACCTGGCAGCCAACCATCCCACAACATTGTATATTTATTATGTTTAATAATATAATTACTTATTAGGGGTGACGTTTCTTTTGCTGTTATGTATATATCTTGATTCAAATCATTATAACAGTTTTATTTTCTAAAATAATTAAAGTAAACAAAAACCAAAAATAATTTGAAAGGATTTTGTTTGATAGAACTTACCGATGAGCATGAGGAAGCGCCAGTGATGTCTGTAAAGTACCCAGCAGGGCATTCAGATGGTGATGAAGTTGGGTCCGGACATGCAGAACCTGATACCATGGTGGGAAAACATTTTACATAGAGTTAGAAGTGCCCATTCCGACTTCATCAAACTCGTCTTAAAAACATTTGGGTGAATAATTCCTGTTTAACCAGTTGACGTCGGGAATATTTATTTTTTTCCGGTCCCCCGTGCGGGTTTATTTTCAGTGAAAAATCTGAAAAAATTTCTAGCCATTAATAATTTTTTTTTGTCAATGAAACTAAGTTCGGACAACCAAATAAACACCTTTACTCATTGACATTTCGAGAATTAAAAGGCTAGTTTTTTAATTACGGTTGTGTTTGTTCAGCACAATTAGACCGTTGGCAAGCTCCGATGCAACGGCCTATTAGCGACCAGCGCCCGGTCGAAAAGACGGCATACCTGGAGAGAGATCAAATGCCTCGTAAACAATGGATATAAATCCGTCTTTACAAATGCTTGGCTGGTACGTCAAAGGAACAGGTCTTGGATAAAGGGATTAGGCAAAAATCAACAAAAAGAGTGAACTCGTTCAGTATTTGCAGTGCATTTTGTCCGGGGCCACCGAACCGTGACCCCATGTACTCCGAGAAACGATTCCGTGTATACACGTCAGCTGCCACGATGGCACGCCACGTGTGGCGTGTTGACAAGTCTCCCGGTGGCACACACAAAAATCGGAATGCGTGTTTAGACGTTCTCCGATCCGCTGTACAAAAAAAAAATTGTGTGTATACACGGCATCCGAAGCGAACTGGTTAACTGAGCTATCTTGTGAAATAACTCACTTCAAACTATTTGTTTTTCTTTTTACAGGTTATAATCAATGTTCCAATAAATAAAAAAATTCAACAAAATTCAAATTAAAAATTGGTAGGATACAGAAAAAAAGACAGACATTTTCAATTGTGCAGTTCCCACATTTATGACGGATCAGAATGGGAAATGGGAAATTTCAAACTGTAAAATGAGATTACAGTGACAGGAAAAGTACTAACAATTCTCCCTCAAAATCTTCAAAAGTTTATTTATTTATTTATTTCAGTTTAAACACATCAAACATGGTCAGTAGCATAAAAACATACCAAATTAACATGCGTACAATATTAATCCTAACCACCCCAAACACATCTAACTCCAACAGCTGGTTGTGTTGCATTTTGATGGACTCAGTACTGTACAGCCCTAACCACCCCAAACCCATCAAACTCCAACAGCTGGTTGTGTTGCATTTTGATGGACTCGGTACTGTACAACCCTAACCACCTCAAACCCATCAAACTCCAACAGCTGGTTGTGTTACATTTTGATGGACTCGGTACTGTATAACCCTAACCACCCCAAACCCATCAAACTCCAACAGCTGGTTGTGTTGCATTTTGATGGACTCGGTACTGTATAACCCTAACCACCTCAAACCCATCAAACTCCAACAGCTGGTTGTGTTACATTTTGATGGACTCGGTACTGTATAACCCTAACCACCTCAAACCCATCAAACTCCAACAGCTGGTTGTGTTACATTTTGATGGACTCGGTACTGTATAACCCTAACCACCCCAAACCCATCAAACTCCAACAGCTGGTTGTGTTGCATTTTGATGGACTCGGTACTGTACAGCCCTAACCACCCCAAACCCATCAAACTCCAACAGCTGGTTGTGTTGCATTTTGATGGACTCGGTACTGTATAGCCCTAACCACCCCAAACCCATCAAACTCCAACAGCTGGTTGTGTTGCATTTTGATGGACTCAGTACTGTATAACCCTAACCACCCCAAACCCATCAAACTCCAACAGCTGGTTGTGTTGCATTTTGATGGACTCAGTACTGTATAACCCTAACCACCCCAAACCCATCAAACTCCAACAGCTGGTTGTGTTGCATTTTGATGGACTCGGTACTGTATAACCCTAACCACCCCAAACCCATCAAACTCCAACAGCTGGTTGTGTTGCATTTTGATGGACTCAGTACTGTATAACCCTAACCACCCCAAACCCATCAAACTCCAACAGCTGGTTGTGTTGCATTTTGATGGACTCGGTACTGTATAACCCTAACCACCCCAAACCCATCAAACTCCAACAGCTGGTTGTGTTGCATTTTGATGGACTCAGTACTGTATAGCCCTAACCATCCCAAACCCATCAAACTCCAACAGCTGGTTGTGTTGCATTTTGATGGACTCGGTACTGTATAACCCTAACCACCCCAAACCCATCAAACTCCAACAGCTGGTTGTGTTGCATTTTGATGGACTCAGTACTGTATAACCCTAACCACCCCAAACCCATCAAACTCCAACAGCTGGTTGTGTTGCATTTTGATGGACTCGGTACTGTATAACCCTAACCACCCCAAACCCATCAAACTCCAACAGCTGGTTGTGTTGCATTTTGATGGACTCAGTACTGTATAACCCTAACCACCCCAAACCCATCAAACTCCAACAGCTGGTTGTGTTGCATTTTGATGGACTCGGTACTGTATAGCCCTAACCACCCCAAACCCATCAAACTCCAACAGCTGGTTGTGTTGCATTTTGATGGACTCGGTACTGTACAGCCCTAACCACCCCAAACCCATCAAACTCCAACAGCTGGTTGTGTTGCATTTTGATGGACTCGGTACTGTATAACCCTAACCACCTCAAACCCATCAAACTCCAACAGCTGGTTGTGTTGCATTTTGATGGACTCGGTACTGTATAACCCTAACCACCTCAAACCCATCAAACTCCAACAGCTGGTTGTGTTACATTTTGATGGACTCGGTACTGTATAACCCTAACCACCCCAAACCCATCAAACTCCAACAGCTGGTTGTGTTGCATTTTGATGGACTCGGTACTGTACAGCCCTAACCACCCCAAACCCATCAAACTCCAACAGCTGGTTGTGTTGCATTTTGATGGACTCGGTACTGTATAGCCCTAACCACCCCAAACCCATCAAACTCCAACAGCTGGTTGTGTTGCATTTTGATGGACTCGGTACTGTATAGCCCTAACCATCCCAAACCCATCAAACTCCAACACCTGGTAATGTTGCATTTTGATGGACTCGGTACTGTATAGCCCTAACCACCCCAAACCCATCAAACTCCAACAGCTGGTTGTGTTGCATTTTGATGGACTCAGTACTGTACAGCCCTAACCACCCCAAACCCATCAAACTCCAACAGCTGGTTGTGTTGCATTTTGATGGACTCAGTACTGTACAGCCCTAACCACCCCAAACCCATCAAACTCCAACAGCTGGTTGTGTTGCATTTTGATGGACTCGGTACTGTACAGCCCTAACCACCCCAAACCCATCAAACTCCAACAGCTGGTTGTGTTGCACTTTGATGGACTCGGTACTGTTATAGCCCATGCATGGTGTTGGATTTTGGTGGATTCAGGAAGGTCCCTAGCCAAAACCATTAGGAAGTTAGGATTAAAGGGCAATGCATGAAAATAAATTGATCCAATAGGTCAAAGGTGAAAATGAACATGAACTATTTGAAGCTGCCCGGCCAGTAAACCCTATCACAGTAATATGCGCCATGTTTTTGACGGGGCAAAACTGTTTATTTCGAAAACTCGTTGCCGTCTGCGACCCGGCACTCGAATTCCACGCACACTCCAGACGCGTGCGTGAAATTTGAGCACCAGGTCACAGATGGCAATGACTGTTCGAAATAAACAATTTTACCCCGTCAAAAACATGGCATATATTACCGTGATAGGGTTTATTGGACAACCCTTAATTTTGCACCAGAAATCTATTTATTTCTTATTTAACCTGGGGAGACCTTTCAGCTAAACACCGTTTTTCAAAGGTGCCCCAGGAAACCTGTAAACAAGGGCACTTGCTATGTGAACCAGAAATACCGGGGTAAACCCCTACTCTTCCACAATAAGTGTTCCGGGTTCTTTTACGTGTATTACTTAATCTAGTACACGGGAGCTACGGCTTAATGTCCCATCCGAAGGCCGGGATTCGAACCCACATTCTGACAACACCAGAACTTGAGTCCAATGCCCTAGACCGCTCGGCCGGAGCACTCCATCTACAAATATTTCATCTGCCATCTTACCGATTGGACATGTAGTACAGTTAGTTCTTCCTTCCGTATCGGTATACCAGCCATTGGAGCAGTCAGAAGGAGAGGCTGGTGGAGGGTCAGCGCAGTATTTACCCTTGGGGCAGCTGCTACAGGATTGACTTCCGGCCGGTGTGTACTCACCGGAGCTACATACGATGGGAAGTTGGTCTGTTGTAGGACATCTAAACAACGATTCAAAAAAAGGGAATCGTGTGAAATAAATAAGATTACAATTTTCATACTGACCAATGTTGATTTTAATCAAAAATACCATGTAGTCTCAACAGAATGTTCATACATTATATTGTTTAAAATGTTGGTCAAAATTGTAAAATGAAATTTTGGAAAATGAATTTCAGGGAATTTTTTAAACATTGCATGACTTATACAATTATTAATCTTAAAGGGTTTATTTTCTTTGCGTTTTTTTGTCATCAGTGATAGATCGTTTCTATAAAAATTTGTATTCATGAGGGGTCTAGTGGAAAAGCAGTCTGAACAACAAATTTAGCCTACCTCTTAAAAATTAAAAAGAAAAATGTTTCAAGGTTTATACAAACAAATAATGTGAAAAACTAACCTTGAGAGTGGAAAGTCACATTTCATAATTTGAAGCTAACTGACTATTAAAATTAATTAATTTAATTTTGCCCTACACCGACGTGTGTATAGCACTGTATACACAGTGCTTTCCGAGTGTCTGTGAAAAAATTACACAGGCGACTTGGGCGGGATTCGAACCCACGACCTCCTGCTTACTAGTGCAGACGTCTTAACCTCTCGACCACCGAGCTTGCCCGATGTCGACTGGCTGGCTAGAATCCTTTGATCGTCCTCCTGAGGATCGTCCTCCTGATGACGATCAGAGCATACTGATCGAAACGTTGAGTTGTAACATCCAGTTCTTTGCAGAACTAATTACTACTCAATTAGTTTTACTTACAGTGTACCAATTTTTAATCTGACCTATGACCAGAAACCAGAGACCTTTTTTGTCTTATAGTGACATTGGAGTGTCGTGGCCGAGCGGTCTAGCTTACCGGACTCAAGTTCTGGTGTTAGCAGCAGAATGTGGGTTCGAATCCTGGCCGTGACACTTGTGTCCTTGAGCAAGACACTTAACCATAATTGCTTCTCTCCACCCAGGGGTTAAATGGGTACCTGTGAGGGCAGAGTTGGTTGATTAGCCCTATATGCGCTGTAATGGCAGCAATTGAGCTGTATACTCCCCAGGGAGCTGAGATGGTTTCAGGAATGATTTATGAGCCTTATGAGCCTTATGAGCAGGGGTAATAATATAATGCGCCTTGAGCACCACTTAGTTGGTGGATACGTGCGCTATATAAGTCCACACATTATTATTATTATTATTATTGTACAATATTTAGTCATATCCTGATATTTACTGCCAAATTATTGAAATAATTTAATCCTATGGTAACATTAAAAGATGAACTCAGGTCCAGTTATCCCTGATAAAATCACAAGTCTCATCTACATTATTTAATCGAATATCGAGTGCCCTTTTACATAAATATACTTATTGTATTCTAGAACTGGACGCATATCGTCCTGTCAGAAAAACAAGGTCATATCTAAAAAATGCAACAAGGTCGTATGTGCAATAGTGCATAGATTTGCATACATTAAAACAATTGAGTACAACGTCGTGTCTTCTTCCATAGGTTTTGCGTGTTCATCCTGGAACTTTGTAAAAGGATACGACCTTGTTGCACTGAGCAAAATCCATGTGTGCAACAAGGTCGTAACTATGATACGACCTTGTTGCACTGAGCAAAATACATGTCTGCAACAAGGTTGTAACTATGATACGACCTTGTTGCACTGAGCAAAATCCAAGTCTGCAACAAGGTCGTAACTATGATACGACCTTGTTGCACTGAGCAAAATCCATGTCTGCAACAAGGTCGTAACTATGATACGACCTTGTTGCACTGAGCAAAATCCATGTCTGCAACAAGGTCGTAACTATGATACGACCTTGTTGCACTGAGCAAAATCCAAGTCTGCAACAAGGTCCTAAGTATGATACGACCTTGTTGCACTGAGCAAAATACATGTCTGCAACAAGGTCGTAACTATGATACGACCTTGTTGCACTGAGCAAAATACATGTCTGCAACAAGGTTGTAACTATGATACGACCTTGTTGCACTGAGCAAAATCCATGTCTGCAACAAGGTCGTAACTATGATACGACCTTGTTGCACTGAGCAAAATCCAAGTCTGCAACAAGGTCCTAAGTATGATACGACCTTGTTGCACTGAGCAAAATACATGTCTGCAACAAGGTCGTAACTATGCTACGACCTTGTTGCACTGAGCAAAATCCATGTCTGCAACAAGGTCGTAACTATGATACGACCTTGTTGCACTGAGCAAAATCCAAGTCTGCAACAAGGTCCTAAGTATGATACGACCTTGTTGCACTGAGCAAAATACATGTCTGCAACAAGGTCGTAACTATGCTACGACCTTGTTGCACTGATGCGACAATATGATCCTGGCTGAGGGTGATGTGGTGGAAATGCGCTTTGAGGCCTGTGCAAAAGGCACTAAATAAATGCTTTATTATTATTATTAATAATTTTTTGATTGACATACTTGTATCCTCCAGGACAGAGTGTACAGCTTGAGTTACCACCAAGAGAGTAGAAGCCAGGAGTACAGGCGATGGGTGTAGAGTAACGGTCCACACACTCTGACCCAGCTGGGCAAAGAGTGCACTCTGTGGCTCCTGTGGTGTTAGAGAACTTCCCTTCCTCACAGCTGGGGAAATAAAAAGAGATTATGTGGTCGTTATTGTCTTGTACTTGGTTATGGCAACCGTGGTGAGTCTTATGGAGTGTTCTGTGTAATGATATTTTTTGTATCTTTTGTTTATACTGATCTGGAGTGCCATGGTCGAGGAGTGCCATGGCCGAGCGGTTTAGTGCATCGGATTTGTGTTCTGATGGCCGAGTCGTCAGAATGTGGGTTCGAATCCCAGCCGCGACCAGGGTGCTTGTGTCCTTGACCAAGACACTTTACCATAATTGCTTCTCTCCACCTAGGGGTTAAATGGGTACCTGTGAGGGCAGAGTTGGTTGTTGTGTTTGATTAGCCCTATATGCGCTGAAATGGCAGCAATTGAGCCGTATACTCCCCCAGGGAGCTGAGATGGTTTTCAGGCATGATTTGTGAGCCTGATGAGCAGGGGTAATAATATAATGCGCCTTGAGCACCAGTTTGGTGGATACGTGCGCTATATAAGTCCACATTATCATATGATATTATCATCTATGTGAACGTGATTGGTGGGTTTCCTTTCCTTGTCCTCTTGCATCAAGCCCTTCACGGGTGCTGCCAACATTTTACTTTTAGTTCCCTTCGGCTGTATATCCTAAATTTTAAATTTAGGATATTGTAATTTTAGGTATATTTTTTATTGTATTGACTGTTGTAATTATTGTTTAATTGTATTGTTATGTGTATGATGTTGTGAGTCTAATATTACAAATTCCTGTGATTGTTTTTTAATCATTGGCTAAATAAATAAATAAACTATTAAACTATTGGGTGTTTGGGTTGTTTTTTAATTGGGGTTACTGGTTGGGCTGTAGGTGGGGGGGGGGGTCTTCACACTTGGGTCCTGACTTGGGTTTTGCTTGAGATCTAGTTGGCGGCACCTGTGGTGGGTCTTATAGCGTGTATTGCACAATGTATCTCTCTTTAACTATTTATTTCTTGCCAAAATGATATTTCTTTTATATTTATATTTATTTGGGATTAATGTCTGTATTGTCTTCCATGGGTACCTTTGAAAAAACAGTGTTCCACTGAAAGGTCTCCCCAGGTTAAAATAAGAAAGAAAGAAAGAAATATTAGGGGAGTGAGAGAGGTCATGATGTGGATCGAGTCACCAGACTGTTTTGGCCAAGGGTAGGTGTTGGAATACATCACTTCCTCACAATTATGTGATCATTACTGTCCAGTTAGGAATGATGGATAAGCTGTGTAGATAACACTACCATGTATAGTACCATTTAGCAAGCATTACATATAATAATAATAATAATAATAATAATAATAATAATAATAATAATAATAATAATAATAATAATAATAATAATAATAATAATAATAATAATAATAATAATAATAATAATAATAATAATAATAATAATAATAATAATAATAATAATAATAATAATAATAATAATAATAATAATAATAATAATAATAATAATAATAATAATAATAATAATAATAATAATAATAATAATAATAATAATAATAATAATAATAATAATAATAATAATAATAATAATAATAATAATAATAATAATAATAATAATAATAATAATAATAATAATAATAATAATAATAATAATAATAATAATAATAATAATAATAATAATAATAATAATAATAATAATAATAATAATAATAATAATAATAATAATAATAATAATAATAATAATAATAATAATAATAATAATAATAATAATAATAATAATAATAATAATAATAATAATAATAATAATAATAATAATAATAATAATAATAATAATAATAATAATAATAATAATAATAATAATAATAATACAGAAGATTTATAATGCGCACATCCACCAAGAAGTGCTCATAAGGCGCTTTACAGTAAACAAGAAATCATACCATAGCATAACAATACAATAGCAACCCAAAAGATTTTTTTTTTTTTTTAAACATAAATGAATGTTAGTAGTCCTTATAGGCAATACACATAAGATGAGTTTTTAAGTTTTTCTTGAAGGAGTCATCAGTTTGAGATTCACGAATGTACAGAGGCAAATCATTCCAAAGGCGTGGAGCCACAACTTCAAAAGATCCGTCACCCCACATGCTGGCATATCTTTATCTAATGATATTGAATGATGAATCAACAGGAGGGTTTATAAAAAGTCGAATACGTACCTGATTTGTGCAGAGAGTCCCGACGTTGGACAATAAAAACCTATGGTGCAGGAAAAGCAGTCCTGGCTCCCTTCTGGGGAATAGTATTTAGCAAGACACTTGATCGGTGCAGAAGATTTGGAATTACATTGGAAGCCACCAGGGCACAGGGTGCACATTGTCGTGTTGCCGAGTGAGTAGTAGCCATCGTCACATTCGGTAGGAGCTGTAAGACGGGATTTGAAAAATAATGTTTGATTCGATTTTGCCCTTACACTGATGTTAATGTATGAAGCATTGTATAGATTAATCCGGCGACTACTATTTTCCACCGTGTGTAGCGTGTTCAACCAAATATTCTCATTGGAAAACTCAAAAAGCACTGAGTATACAATGCTTCACACATATTGATTTAATTTTGCTCTACACCGACGTGTGGATAGTACTGCATATTCCGAGTGTCTGTGAACAAACTTCACAGGTGACTCGGGCGGGATTTCAACCCACGACCTCCTGCTCACCGATGACAATTGGCAGGCTAGAATCCTATATATATATTTTAATATATATATATGTTTTAATTTTGCCCTACACCGATGTGTGCATGCTCAGTGCTTTCTCAGTGTCTGTTAAAAAACTTCACAGGCGACTCAGGCAGGATTAAATCTATTGTTTATCACCTGACCCAGCTTCACACATGTTGGTTTAAGGGATGAAGGCTAAAGTCGTGGTACAGCCAAGCCTTTGAGAAGCCCTGCCAAGCCCAGGCTTTGCCCAGGCAAAAAGTAAAAAGTCTGTCCCGCGCCATTGGCTCATCAGGCCGGTGTTTATCTCCGGTTTCGTTGGCATGAAACGACTGAGAATATTTCCATTCCCCCTGGATGGGATGCCAGTCCATCGCAGGTTACTTCCCTAGCTATTGCCAGGTACCCATTTATACTCCTGGGTGAAGAGAAACAATTACGGTAAAGTGCCTTGCTCAAGGACACAAGTACCACGGTCGCGGTGAGGATTCGAACCCACATTCTGGCGACTCAGCCATCAGAACACAAGTCCAATGCACTAGACCGCTCGGCCATGGCACCCCACTTTGCCCAGGCCTAGAGGCCATATAATCCCTTTACTAATAAATAAATCTCAAATAGCTCTTATTGTTAACACAGACTTGACTGACACCTCAGCTGTCTTTTGTTCACAACTGCGGCCATTATAATGAGCTCTGCTTGACTGGGCCATGGAGGAAGAAAACAGAAGGAGTCACAACGAAGGCATATCAAAGGTTCAATGTCTTTTGCCGCGGTCGTAAAATTTCTAAGCCAGCGCTAATCGTTTAATCCGATTATCGAGGAGAACTACAGCCAGGCTTTCTTTGCACATGCGCATTGCGCGCATTGCTGACGCGTTGTCCTATTGCACTACACGGAAGGCTGGCTCCCGATCCAACTCGACCTACGAATCCAACACTGCAATATCTTCATTGCACAGCATCGCACAAATATGAGGATTGAAATGATAAAAAGCTAAACAACACGTCTTTGAATTTGACAATTTGTTGGCTTCCGGAGATCACCGGAAATATCCTTAAAATAAGTTGCTAAAAAGACACTTTATTGTAACATCTGAATGTTATATTTACCGTAAGTCAGCTTCGGATTCGCCAAATTCGACGATCAAAACACCAAAATACTCTGTGGAAAAATCTCTGTGAAAATACTCTGTGAAGACAATGAACTGCGCAATATAAAAAGCCCGCGAAAAGTAGTGCGCATACGTTTTGTGTTTATTCGTTTGCTACAGATTTCTACCCTCCAATTATGTATGCTGGTCGCGAGCAGGCCGAGCGGCAAAAGACATTGTACACAAGGGGATTATCGCGGTCGTTAAATTGGTAAGCGCAGCGGGCGGCCGTAACGTATTTCCAATGGGCCACTCCGAAGTGCTAATTGGTTATGAAATAAGAGGCTGTAGTTCTCCTCGATAATCGGATTAAACGATTAGCGCTGGCTTGGAAGTTTTACGACCGCGGCAAAAGACATTGAACCTTTGATATGCCTTCGTTGTGACTCCTCCTGTTTTCTTCCTCCATGACTGGGCTAAGCCCTCCAGAAGCCCAGGTTATGTTGATTGGCAGGTACTGTATTGTTACAGGATTAGGACTCACAAAAGACAGATTAGGAGGCCAGGTAGCCCAGGACTGGCCGGGCTTCTCAAAGGCTTAGCTGTACCATGACTTTAGCCCGCTTCCCTAAGGCAAAAAAATCTAATCAATATTAAAAATATTCCCTGAAAGGGTAACATTACCTGAGCTTGAATCCAGGCAGGTATATCCAGCAGGACAGGGATCACATGATGAAGACATAGATGAATTAGTATAGCTACCTTCTGGACAGTCTTTGCAGTACTTCACAGAACCCGTACTAACAGAGGAAACAATTGTAATAATTACCTCAGGTTGGAATAGCGGTACTTTCATTCCCTTTCATCTCTGTGGACCCTGCTTGGAATCCCAATAAACCCTATCACGGTAATTATGCGCCATGTTTTTCACGAGGCAAAAATGTTTATTCAGAACACGCGTTGCCGTCTGCGACCCAAAAGAGTGAAGTGCGCGTGAAGTTCGAGCGCTGGGTCGCAGATGGCATCGAGTGTTCTAAATAAACAATTTTGCCCGTGAAAATACATGGTGCATATTAACCATATTTCCAAGTGTCTATTGTACCACAGTGGATATGTGGATTGAGTTTTCAGTACATGATATTGTGGGCTTTTTCCTTGAATATTTTTTCTGGGGTTTGGCTCCCACATCTAAAACTGAACATTTCATCAGCATCTTCTCTTCACAGGTTTCTTCGGGGTTATGAGCTACAGGAGTGCTTTAATGCGCTTCTGAGGAATCCTTGGTTCCATTACCATAATAATAATTAACCAACCTACAAGTGTACTTGTGTGGTGTATTAACCTTCCTACAATCAGTGAAATTTTTGAAACAACCCATTCAAGCCACTCCAAGCCATTGCTATGGAAGGCACTGGCTCCTCATAGCTATACTGCATAGTAACATAATGCCTCATATGTCTGTTGGTTTTAGTGGTTTGTGATTGACATATTGCAGGGCATATTACTTTGTTCCAGACTCAGTGGCTAGTGGTACGTTACTATGGAGAATCTGTGTTTACAAAATAACTGCTGAAAATCCCAATGGATGATGGAGGCTTGGTATGGTTTATTGGTCTCAGTGGCTGATAGTGATTTATTATTGGGAGTTTGCTTACAGTATAACCTGCTGAAAATAAGGTCAACTGTGGTATACATGTGTCTTTGTATGCATGTATGTACATTGGAGATTACTTCAAAGGGGCAGTGTGGCTTATATGCACAAACAACGTGTGTACAACACATTGGACATTTAGTGGTTTACAGTGGCCTCTATGTGTAGGAGGGTTAAGGATGTGTACAACACATTGGACATTTAGTGGTTTACAGTGGCCTCTATGTGTAGGAGGGTTAACGTGTAGGTTTTTGACTTTCAATGGAGATCTCTGAATAACATTTGGTTACTTTCCACTTTGCAATGCAATGTTACAAGCGAGGATTGAGGCACCAGGACCTCTCTTGGATATTTATACCTATATTTTCCTGGGGTACATGGTTGAGGTGATGCCGACGTACTGCTACATGAGTGACCTGAAGGGCAAGGGGTACAGGAGGTTGAACCTAGGAAGAGGTAATACAATAATATTGATTATAAAATTCTCAACAAAGATTCACAGGTAGGATTTGAAGCTTTGCATGGTGGAAGTACATTAGTACAGTATGAGTAATTGTACTTCATTCTTAATTGCAAAACTACCGCAAACCTTACTCTAGGCATGCAATTTCACAGAGGCTACGGCCTCCAATGCCCTGGTCTGTGCCCTTAAAAATGTTCCCATAGACATTCTGATATTCTAATGGAAGTGCCCTTAACTCAGGACAAGTGGCCTTGCCCCTACAAGAATTAACAAGAGAAAGACTATAGGCGTGGAATTTCATGGAGGCCATGGCCTCTGTTGCCCTAGTCTTGGCCTTGGTATCCCTAAAAAAATGTTCCCATAGATACTTTGATATTCTAATGGAAGTGCCCTTTACACAGGAAAAGTGGCCTTGTTCCTATGAACAAGAATGAACAAGAGAAATACTCTAGGCCTGGAGTTTCTAGGAAGCCATGGCCTCCATTGCACTGGTCTTGGCCTCGGTGCCCCTTACCAATGTTCCCATAGATATTCTGATATTCTAATGGAAGTGCCCTTTACTCAGGATAAGTGGCCTTGCTCCTACAAGAATGAACAAGAGAAATACTCTAGGCCTGGAGTTTCATGGAGATCATGGCCTTCATTGCACTGGTCTTGGTCTTGGCCTTGGTGCCCCAATACAAATGTTCCCATAGACGTTCTGATATCCTAATAGAAGTGCCCTTTACTCAGGAAATGTGGCCTTGCCTCTACTAGAACCAAATTCCAGGCATGGATCCACCCCTCCTTTAGTGATAATATGGTTGTATACTCCAACCAATGAAATCCAACAAGTGTTATTCGCTCTCCAGCTTTTTGACGATTGCCACTTTGGTATCATATGAGCGTTGTGCGAACACTTTATGTGCGTATGTTATGGTACATAATAATAATAATGTGTGGACTTATATAGCGCACGTATCCACCAACTGAGTGGTGCTCAAGGCGCATTATATCATTACCCCTGCTCATAAGGCTAATAAGGCTCATAAATCATTCCTGAAACCATCTCAGCTCCCTGGGGAGCATACAATGTACAGCTCAATTGCTGCCATTACAGCGCATATAGGGCTAATCAACCAACTCTGCCCTCACAGGTACCCATTTTAACCCCTGGGTGGAGAGAAGCAATTATGGTTAAGTGTCTTGCTCAAGGACAGAAGTGTCATGGCCGGGATTCGAACCCACATTCTGCTGCTAATACCAGAACTTGAGTCCGGTAAGCTAGACCGCTCGGCCACGACACTCATGTACTCATGTACTAAGCGCGGGTGTACATTGTACTTCTACCAGCCAATGATCGCTGGAGATATTCCGCGTGTACGCACATCAACTTGTCTGCTCAGAGCAGTATGGACTTATACGCACTTGATGACAATTTTATTGTTTAATGACAAAAGGTCTTATAAGATTAATTAAGTGTAATTACCTAATTAAGTACAACATAATGGATCTTGAGTGCTAAATATAAATTGTGAGTATTACCATTGCTAAATAAAACATAAATCCAAATAATTAAGTTTTCTTAACATAATGGAGTTGCATGTAAATTATAGGTCTTATAAGTCCCTTCATTGCATGTATAGATCTTATAAGTCCTTTCTGTTCACACATTGCATGTATAGATCTTATAAGTCCTTTCTGCTCACACATTGCATGTATAGATCTTATAAGTCCTTTCTGCTCACACATTGCACGTATAGATCTTATTAGTCCTTTCTGCTCAGACATTGCATGTATATATCTTATAAGTCCTTTCTGCTCACACATTGCATGTATAGATCTTATTAGTCCTTTCTGCTCAGACATTGCATGTATATATCTTATTAGTCCTTTCTGCTCAGACATTGCACGTATATATCTTATAAGTCCTTTCTGCTCACACATTGCACGTATAGATCTTATAAGTCCTTTCTGCTCACACATTGCATGTATAGATCTTATAAGTCCTTTCTGCTCGCACATTGCACGTATAGATCTTATAAGTCCTTTCTGCTCACACATTGCATGTATAGATCTTATAAGTCCTTTCTGCTCACACATTGCATGTATAGATCTTATAAGTCCTTTCTGCTCACACATTGCATGTATAGATCTTATAAGTCCTTTCTGCTCACACATTGCATGTACAGATCTTATAAGTCCTTTCTTCTCACACATTGCATGTATAGATCTTATAAGTCCTTTCTGCTCACACATTGCATGTACAGATCTTATAAGTCCTTTCTGCTCACACATTGCACGTATAGATCTTATAAGTCCTTTCTGCTCACACATTGCACGTATAGATCTTATAAGTCCTTTCTGCTCACACATTGCATGTATATATCTTATAAGTCCTTTCTGCTCACACATTGCATGTATAGATCTTATAAGTCCTTTCTGCTCACACATTGCATGTATAGATCTTATAAGTCCTTTCTGCTCACACATTGCATGTATAGATCTTATAAGTCCTTTCTGCTCACACATTGCATGTATAGATCTTATAAGTCCTTTCTGCTCACACATTGCATGTATAGATCTTATAAGTCCTTTCTGCTCACACATTGCATGTATAGATCTTATAAGTCCCTTCTGCTCACACATTGCATGTATAGATCTTATAAGTCCTTTCTGCTCACACATTGCACGTATAGATCTTATAAGTCCTTTCTGCTCACACATTGCACGTATAGATCTTATAAGTCCTTTCTGCTCACACATTGCATGTATAGATCTTATAAGTCCTTTCTGCTCACACATTGCATGTATATATCTTATAAGTCCTTTCTGCTCACACATTGCATGTATAGATCTTATAAGTCCTTTCTGCTCACACATTGCATGTATAGATCTTATAAGTCCTTTCTGCTCACACATTGCACGTATAGATCTTATAAGTCCTTTCTGCTCACACATTGCATGTATATATCTTATAAGTCCTTTCTGCTCGCACATTGTACGTATAGATCTTATAAGTCCTTTCTGCTCGCACATTGCACGTATAGATCTGATAAGTCCTTTCTGCTCACACATTGCATGTATATATCTTATAAGTCCTTTCTGCTCACACATTGCACGTATAGATCTTATAAGTCCTTTCTGCTCACACATTGCATGTATATATCTTATAAGTCCTTTCTGCTCACACATTGCATGTATAGATCTTATAAGTCCTTTCTGCTCACACATTGCATGTATATATCTTATAAGTCCTTTCTGCTCACGCATTGCATGTATAGATCTTATAAGTCCTTTCTGCTCACACATTGCATGTATAGATCTTATAAGTCCTTTCTGCTCACACATTGCATGTATAGATCTTATAAGTCCTTTCTGCTCACACATTGCATGTATAGATCTTATAAGTCCTTTCTGCTCACACATTGCATGTATAGATCTTATAAGTCCTTTCTGCTCACACATTGCATGTATAGATCTTATAAGTCCTTTCTGCTCACACATTGCATGTATAGATCTTATAAGTCCTTTCTGCTCACACATTGCATGTATAGATCTTATAAGTCCTTTCTGCTCTGACCCGACGAACTGCAAAATATACCAAATGCGACGTACTATCGCTGGCCTTTCGCCAACTATGGCTCTCAACAGCTCATGCACGGTGCGAATACCCAGGGCGTGCACTTACAATATATACTACTCAAAACAATTTAGGGAACAACACAATTTAGGGAACAAAACAATTTAGGGAACACCGGATTTACTCCAAGAGGTGGTCACACCCGTTATTGAAATGTTCCATGAACCGGAATTTTCATTTGCAACCCCCCCCCCCCCTTTCAGTAGTCATGTCATGAAATGTGTAATCACTACATGCATCCTTTATCATCTGTTTCATTGTGCAGTTGTTTCTCATCGATTCTGTGAAACATTGTGTTTATCTGAAATAAATGATCTCGCTTTTAACTGAGATTATTCCGGTATTCCCTAAATTGTTTCGTTCCCTAAATTGTTTTGAGTAGTATATATTCCCTCACATTTTATGTTTACAAACCTAAAGCATCTGCATATTCGCCATCTGCACATGCCCTGCATTCTGCCCATCCCTCCTCACTGTAGTGTCCTCTTGAGCATATCACAGGGGATAGATGGGGGCTGGGGCATCGGTACCCTGCCTCACAGTCAGTGCATATGGTGGAACCGGTCACATTTGCATAGGTACCTGAATAATTCATAATATGTAAATTAGTAGGTGGAGATATGGAGACAATGGTTGGAGCTCTCACAATTATTACATGTGAATGAAACAGTCTTCTTAAGAAACAACTGAAAGGATGAACCATTCATTACCATGTGTATGTAAGGAAATACATGTATGTACATGTATGAATATTGATAATACATGAATATGTATAGAAATACTATACAATGTTAATATGACTCTATGAATATTTACATGTACAATGTATATAATCACGAAAAAATGTACAGTATGATCATAATATGAATATATGAATATATGATCAACCATGAATATTTAAATGATCCAGATGAATATATGAATATTTAAATTATTACCATGACTATTTACATGATTACCATGACTATTTACATGATTACCATGGCTATTTACATGATTACCATGACTATTTAAATAATTACCATGAATTTATATATCAGTGATTACCATGAATATTTACTATGATCACCATGAATATTGATAGTATCACCATGAATTTTAAAAGTTATTTCCCTCACCATGTACATACCTGTATCTGCAAATGAACAATGTGCAAGTTTATGGTGCAAACCAAGGACTCATAACAAAAGGGAACAATGGGTCCTCGGTAGGAGGGCACTGTTTGAAAATGTCCTCAATTGTAAAACGTGTACAAATCAAATGGGAGATGAGTATAAAAGTCCAACAACAATAGAGGGAACAATAGAGAACAATAGAGGAGAACAATAGAGGAGAACAATAGAGAACAATAGAGAACAATAGGAGGTCCTCGGTTTACATCGTATACATACATGTACATGGCTGAGCTGTACAGGTGTATTTTACTTAGGATTTGAAGCTTTGCATGGTGGATGTACATGTAATGTACAGTAGGAGTAAGGTTAGCTGTATGCACCATGTACATGTAACAGTCTTATTGGTTCTGAGAAGAACTCGTTACATACATGTACAGTAGTATGTTAACATGATCAACCATGAATATTTAAATAATCCAGATGAATATTTTTATTTACATAATCCAGATGAATATATGACTATTTACATGATTACCATGACTATTTACATGATTACCATGACTATTTAAATAATTACTATGAATGTTTAAATAATTACTATGAATTTATATATCAGTGATTACCATGAATATTTACTATGATCACCATGAATATTGTAGGGCCAATGATTTTCCGTTTCAGAAAAGTGCAAATTCCGTTTTCAAAAATCTTAAATTCCGTTTCAGGCTGAAAAATTCCGTTTCACATTTTTTCAATACATAAAAGTGCATTTAAACATACACCTTGTATACAGACAGAACATAAAATTGTAAATGTGAAAGGATAATGCATTGTTTAATAATTAACTAGCAAAGGTTCACAGTTGTTTTATGCTAGAAATGTGTCTTATTGCCATGGCTGTTGTGTGTACATGTAAGTGCCAGTGTAAACTTACACAAAAGCTAAGTGTTAGGCCAAAAAAAAGTATTTGGTTTCTGGTAATCAGTCGGCTTCAATATCGGTGCGGTGACGTGTTTTTTTTTTTGTTTTTTTTTTTGTTTTTTTTTTTGCCAACAGGGAAATACGTGATACATTGTATACATGTACGTGGGGACCAAATTTCCCATGTATGGTGGCTAAGAGAGGCCTCACAAATCGGGTAAACGTTCATACCCCTATGTGGAAAAAGTTGTTCTAAAGCTCAGCATGGGAGAATTCCAATCGATCCAGCAATTTTTGCTGCAATTGGACATCGTTTAAAAGAAAAAAAATTTTTTTTTTGGCCTTAGCCTTAGCTGTAATGTGTCACAAACAAAATATGAGAACCAAATATTTATTTGCAAAGCACAACTTTGCCTAATACCCAACTTGCCGTTAGAATGTGATCAAAATTAAACAACAACAAGCGTGATACATGTAATTGTGCACCAAGCTTGGGAATTACATTGTACATGTACATGTAGTGCAGTGTGTGAAATGAACCCCAATACTGTGAGGTTTACTGTACAACAAGCTTGGGAATGAGTGCAGTGTGTGACATGAACCCCAATACTGTGAGGTTTACTGTACACCAAGCTTGGGAATGAGTGCAGTGTGTGACATGAACCCCAATACTGTGAGGTTTACTGTACAACAAGCTTGGGAATGAGTGCAGTGTGTGACATGAACCCCAATACTGTGAGGTTTACTGTACACCAAGCTTGGGAATGAGTGCAGTGTGTGACATGAACCCCAATACTGTGAGG
Source organism: Zoroaster sp. YZ-2022 (assembly GCA_029582265.1). Taxonomy (NCBI): domain Eukaryota; kingdom Metazoa; phylum Echinodermata; class Asteroidea; order Forcipulatida; family Zoroasteridae; genus Zoroaster; species Zoroaster sp. YZ-2022. The sequence goes on from CM055816.1 coordinate 10,170,678, forward strand.
TTTACTGTACAACAAGCTTGGGAATGAGTGCAGTGTGTGACATGAACCCCAATACTGTGAGGTTTACTGTACAACAAGCTTGGGAATGAGTGCAGTGTGTGACATGAACCCCAATACTGTGAGGTTTACTGTACAACAAGCTTGGGAATGAGTGCAGTGTGTGACATGAACCCCAATACTGTGAGGTTTACTGTACACCAAGCTTGGGAATGAGTGCAGTGTGTGACATGAACCCCAATACTGTGAGGTTTACTGTACACCAAGCTTGGGAATGAGTGCAGTGTGTGACATGAACCCCAATACTGTGAGGTTTACTGTACAACAAGCTTGGGAATGAGTGCAGTGTGTGACATGAACCCCAATACTGTGAGGTTTACTGTACAACAAGCTTGGGAATGAGTGCAGTGTGTGACATGAACCCCAATACTGTGAGGTTTACTGTACACCAAGCTTGGGAATGAGTGCAGTGTGTGACATGAACCCCAATACTGTGAGGTTTACTGTACACCAAGCTTGGGAATGAGTGCAGTGTGTGACATGAACCCCAATACTGTGAGGTTTACTGTACACCAAGCTTGGGAATGAGTGCAGTGTGTGACATGAACCCCAATACTGTGAGGTTTACTGTACACCAAGCTTGGGAATGAGTGCAGTGTGTGACATGAACCCCAATACTGTGAGGTTTACTGTACACCAAGCTTGGGAATGAGTGCAGTGTGTGACATGAACCCCAATACTGTGAGGTTTACTGTACACCAAGCTTGGGAATGAGTGCAGTGTGTGACATGAACCCCAATACTGTGAGGTTTACTGTACACCAAGCTTGGGAATGAGTGCAGTGTGTGACATGAACCCCAATACTGTGAGGTTTACTGTACACCAAGCTTGGGAATGAGTGCAGTGTGTGACATGAACCCCAATACTGTGAGGTTTACTGTACACCAAGCTTGGGAATGAGTGCAGTGTGTGACATGAACCCCAATACTGTGAGGTTTACTGTACACCAAGCTTGGGAATGAGTGCAGTGTGTGACATGAACCCCAATACTGTGAGGTTTACTGTACACCAAGCTTGGGAATGAGTGCAGTGTGTGACATGAACCCCAATAGTGTGAGGTTTACTGTTGCTTGGGAATGAGTGTAGTGTAGGATGGCAGAGTACACAAATACTATCATCACCTGCTGAGCAGTTAATCTGCTGGGATGTTCCGTCAAAGGGACAGTAGTGTCCGATACCGCAGGGTTCACACGAGTCACTCCCTACAGCGGCATACGTTCCAGCGATGCACTGCACTGGGGCAGCACCCCCTGCGCAGGAGAACCCAGCAGGGCAGTGATCGCATGAAGTAGCCTCGGCGAGACTGTAGGTGCCCGGGTTGCATGCCGTCTGAGTCGTCGATGTGCAGAAATAGCCAGCAGTGCAAGGTAAGCAGGATTGCTGACCGGTGGTATTCTGATAGGTGCCTTCAGGGCATGGAGTAGGGTCACTCGCACCACTGGTCGGGCAGTAATAGCCTTCGTCACAGTCACTGCAAGTGCTGCTTCCGTTGCGGGCGTAAGTACCTGCAGGGCACTCTTCAGGCGCCGTCGTCCCAGCGCATTTGAAACCGCCGTCGCAAAGCAAGCATGACGTTGCCCCGGCGTAGCTGTAAAATGAGGGATCGCATGCCGTTTCACTTGTACGAGTGCAGTAATAGCCAGCACGACACTGCGTGCACGTATCAGCACCTGCTGAATCGTTGAAGAACCCATCCGGGCACTGTACTGGCTCGTAAGTTCCTGGCGTCTCACAATAAAACCCTGCCTCGCAACTCTCACAGCTGCTGCTACCATTCCGAGCATACGTTCCCGCCAGGCACTGGACGGGGGTACCAGCACCAGTACAGGCGTACCCACCAGGACATGATGAACAACTTGTTGCGCCGGTGTCGCTGTAAGTCCCCGACCCACAAGCTGTTTCCTCCGTCGCCGAGCAGCTGTAGCCTGCCCTACAAGTGTAACATTCCACCAAGCCGGTCACGTTAGCAAAGTCACCCAAAGCACAAGGTATCTGTTCTCCGCTCTGGTTGACAGGACAGTAATGTCCCATTCCACAAGGCTCACAGTTCGAGCTACCGAGCACGGCGTATTTACCAGCCAGACATCCTACAGGCGCTGCATCCCCGGCACAACTGTAGCCCTCGGGACATTTGATACAAGACGTGGAGTTGGCCGAGCTGTACTTGCCGGCGTCGCAAGCCGTTTCTGATGTCGAGGAGCAGTAGTAACCTTCTCTGCATGGAGTGCATGATGACTGGCCATCTGTGCTAGTGTAAGTACCTATTTGATTGGGAGTAAAGTGGTTATTTCTCAAGCTCTTTCGTGAACACAAAAGGCAAACCTCGAAATTCCCACTTACCGGGAGGTAAGTGGACTTTTCAGGCGGTAAGTGATTTTAAAAAGTGGGTAAGTTGCTGGCTAAGTGTATCTATCTGTGTTTTTATGTCATGTCCCATAACAACATGGCCAGACAGTGAAATCAGGTAAGTGACTTTTGGAAACGGGTAAGTTGAAAATACAAGGGTGGGTACATGTAAGTGCTGGGTAAGTGACAAAAAAAAAAAAATTCGAGGCTTGACAAAAGGGTTATATTTCCAAAATTAAAAGAGCTTTAATCATACATGTAGTTTTTCTACCTTTTTAGCACTTCTTCACTACTTCTCTCTCTCCCTCCATTCCCACTTCTCCCTTGGTTCCCACTTCTCCCTTGGTTCCCACTTTTCCCTTGGTTCCCACTTTTCCCTTGGTTCCCACTTTTCCCTTGGTTCCCACTTCTCCCTTGGTTCCCACTTCTTCCTTGATTCCCACTTCTTCCTTTTAAGTGCCTTGTATCCTTTGGCAATTTGGCACTCTATAAATCCTGTTATGATTATTACCCTGTATTCCTTGGTTCCCACTTGTTCCTTGGTTCCCACTTGTTCCTTGGTTCCCACTTCTCCCTTGATTCCCACTTCTCCCTTGATTCCCACTTCTCCCTTGATTCCCACTTCTCCCTTGATTCCCACTTCTTCCTTGGTTCCAACTTCTCCCTTGGTTCCAACTTCTTCCGTGGTTCCCACTTCTTCCGTGGTTCCCACTTTTCCCTTGATACCAACTTCTTCCTTGGTTCCCTCTTCTCTTCTCCCATATTTACCTGTTGGACAAGCAGTGCACTCCGATGCTCCTCCTAGACTGTAATAACCAGCGAGACAGTCCGAGCATGTTGGCTCGCCTGCGTTGGAGTAGGTCCCAGCTATGCAGTTATCACAACCAGTCTGAGATACATCGGGAAAGGAGCCACTACCACAGCTCTGTAGTAATTATAGGAAGAAAATGATATGCAAAACTGATAATTTTACTGTAAGATAATTTACAATATTAAAGAAGTAAGGTATGAAAGAGTAAAGAAAAACTGGTAAAACTGGTAAAACTGGTAAAGAAAAACTGGTAAAACATGTACATTGTACATGTACATGTATGTAGATTGATGAAATTCTTGCGTCGATAAGCTTAGGCGATATCAATTTTTTTTCCATCCATGATATATCGGCAAACATATAATATCACGATTTTCGATAATATTGAGATTATTTTTTCATTCATGCATGATTGCTTTAGAGCCGATAAACACAGGTATTATCCCTCTACAAGCGTCACAATAAATCGTAAATTCATTTTGCAGAGTGCATTTATGACATAAAACACAATAAAGGGGGCCACTTTCCTACCATCACGTTAGCAGTTTTTCCACCCAAAAACCACCCAAAAAGAATTTCAACATTTGAATAGACATGCATGCTTATCCTAAAGATAATTTGAGTTGATTATTACTATTATTTTTTTAATTACCCTAAAATTTCCATCAACAAATGGACGGAAAAGTGAGGTAACTTTTTCCGTCCAATTTTTATTGAAATTTGAGGGTAAAAAAAATAAAAAAATAAAAAAATAAAAAAATAAAATAAATCAACTCAAATTACATGTAGTTCTAGTATAAGCCTGCATGTCCATTCACATGTTGAAACACTTTTTGGTCGGTTTCAGGTACTTAAAAATAAATAACAACCATTGGAAAAACTGCTAACGTGACGGATGCAAAGTGGCCCCCTTTATTGTGTTTTATGTCATATGTACTTCTCAAGTAGTTTGCTTTTGTTTCTCACTTCCAAAAGCTGAAGACTGTTCTAATGTTGTTTCCATAGAATTTCTGACTTGACTCATAATGGTGATTTTTTTTTAATCACGATATATTTTTGGGGGGGATTTGCCAATATCTCGATAACTTAAAAAAGTTCTCGATATTGTAATCGAATAAAAAAAAGGTATCGCGATATTCGATATTATCGTTTTATCGCCCAAGGTTACTTTCCAAGTGTCTGTGAAAAAATCTACTATAAGTGACTCAGGCGGGATTTGAACCACAGCCTCAAACTTGCTTTTATGAAATACAATGCTTTCAGTTTTGAGTTGAGAACTAAAAGCTAGAATGAAAGAAATGGTTCAAAATGAAGAAATAGAGTTTTCCGAAAATTTATTTAGGACTTTCTTGAGGACGACCAATCAAAGGGTTACTATATTTTACTGATTAACTGTATGAGATATTGTTTAGGAATTGAATGCATTTGTTAATGCATTTTCTCTATTTTCTTATCAACGATATCAGGACGTACAATTACTTGGATTATAAGTTTAGCAGGGAAAAATTTAAAAAAGAAACAAAAAAAGAAAAACGCAACTGATTTTTTTTTTCAGTACCTGTGTTTATCGACTCTAAAGCAATCATGCATGAATGAAAATACAATTGCAATATTATCAATTTATTGTGATGCTTGTGTAACTGGGGGAATATACAACCATGTCGGTTATATTATGGACGCAACGTTAAAAGGAATTTTCTTATTGTAGTTGTACGTTTTGTATCTTGTTTGCTTAATATTAGTTATGTAGTGTTGCTATTGCCTTCTCGTGTTACATTTTGGAATGTTCAGTTCGAGTATAAAACGCGGTAAAGCTAGGGGGTCTTGACACCACTGAGGGCTATAACACCTACGGCCTTGTCTAGCCCTGTGGCAATTTTTGGGGGGTTGCAGCGGGTACGGCGATTTAGAGCTTGGCTGGCACTTGCCAACGCGCTGCTGGTGACGGCGGTTGCGAAGGCGAACGTCTGTCCAGTGAGCCTTAATTGTAGTTTCATCTTTGTGTCGGGATGTCCTTCGACTATTACAGTACATGTCTGATACAGGTAAATGATACATTTTTACTTATTTTTTAAATTTTATTTTCACTGGAAATTGTCTTTGTAATTTTTAGAGTTTAGTAGGGGAAAGATAAGTTTAAGTAAAGAAACATTTTCTTTTTGGTGTCGAGACAAATTCTATAAGTGTTCGGTGAGCTTTGGGAATCGACGTCAAGTCGACCACAGCACCGGCTAGTTCATTAATTTAGCAGTGGGAAAAGTTACGATAACTTGGTATACGTCTCAGTGACGTGGTTGCGAAGATTAACCCTCCTATGCCCAGGCTGAAATTTGGCCCAGTCAGCACGGCACTCACAGACAGTCACTTGAGTATTTTTGGGTGCATTGCCAATTAGTAGGTCAAACCACAGAGTCACACAGAGCTGTGTATGTACTGTCGAGTGGTTTTAGTTTTACCTCCTAGCCACATGTCCTTGCATTTATTTGAGTGCACTGCACAAAGTCAATGGGTTGGGAGTTACATACAAATTTTGAGTGTATTTGAGTGCACTGCACAAAGTCAATGGGTTAAGAGAGACATAAACATTTTGAGTGTCTTTGAGTGTTAAACCTATAGGAGGGTTAATGGAGAAAATAACTTCCATTCAGAGTGAGGCATAACTCGAAATAATTTCGTAAGGGGCTAGCTTTGTTTGGGATTATTGGTTATCTGACAGGCGTATTGGAATGAATCCTTTACAGGAGGCCGTCAGTATTTGTCACTTTGTATAGTGATGGCAGACTTTTATAATTTGTCGCCGTTGATGTCAATAAGTAAATTGTTGGGATGTTTGGGAGAAATTAAACAAATAATATTTTCGGAAGACGGGAGATGCATATGGATTAATCGAGTATGTGTTTGTATGTATTTTAAAGATATTTTAAAGAAGTGCGATGAAGTTGTTTAGGGTTGGAGAGTGATAGAGATTTCTTTTCGGCTGTAATTCGAAGTCAATTCGTACAGTCCGATTTGAGTAATCTGGTCTTCCCATGGGGATTGTAGTTTACGAATGTGTTGTTTTTTAAAGTTACATGTATGAACGATGGAAGTTCCGCCGTTTTGTAGAGGCATTGCATGCGAGTCCGTCATGGACATCGGCATATTTCTTGTCATTACATGCACATACATGTAGATAGTGACCGCAGAACTTGAGCGTACTGTACATGATTGCATGGTTTTTGGTTGTGTTTTAGCATATTGTAATTCACTTCATTTCAGACCATCGTCCACCTGCTGATGACAGCTGAAGGTTGTTTTAGCCAGAGACTGGATTTTATCATGGTGCCGAAATGGTGGGTCCGTGATCTGTAGACCCATTGTCGTGATCTGTAGACCCATTGTCGCTGGTTGGGGTATGTTTATGGTCCATTAGTTATTCCGTTGATTGGTTTATGGGTTCTTGCAAAGGGATCGGGGATCGGGGATCGCTCTTAACGTAAATGGCTGTTGGGTCTGGTAATGATGTTTTTGTCGGAAAGCGCTATTATTGTTTATCATAATTATTGTTAATTGCGTCTTAATTCTTCCATTTCATTTTGAAATGTATACACCACTTTGTATTAAAGAAACTTGTGGTTAACTGAATAATTTAATTAGATTGATATAGAACATGAGGTGAACCTTATTTTGTGCTGATTTAAAGTTGTTATTTTTCTGTTTGTTTTAACAGGGTTTGTTTTTTTGGTGTGTGTAATTTGGTTTCGGGTTTACGTTTTCATTTTGGTTAAAGTTCATTGGTCCACGGTATCCTTACTTGCATTCTGTGTATTATTCCTGGGTGTGCAAAAGCTCCGGTTACACTTGTAAAAGGGTACTGTACCTGTGGTTATCAGCTCTAAAGCAATCATGCATGAATGAAAAAAATAATCGCGATACTATTGAAAATCGCGATATATGTTTGCCGATATATCGTGGATGAAAAAAATTGATATCGCCTAAGCATTAACCCTTTCATTACCGATTTGTTTCAACAGGATGTCCCACCGGTTACCGAATTGTTTGCCCAGTCATGCATGAATTCACACATTATTGCACAACAGTATGCATCCATTTACAGGCACTTTTTCTAAACTCGTTTTTCATCATGAAGAATTTGTTGGAGAAAGATACATTCAATGAAATGATTGTTGCTTATGAAATTCCCTTTCATATGATACCAAAATCATTGGCATTGCATATAAAATGATTCGGTTATTTATTTTACTTCCCCTGATTTCGTTCACAAACACAGAGAGCATTTTGTACACACGTGTATGGCGTTCCATAGCACAAATGGCCATTGAAAGGATTGACTGATTTCTATAATACATGTAGCAACATGTAGGTTGGGTTATACCATTAGAAAGATAAGGAATCATTCTTTCCAACCATATATAGCATGGGTATGGACTGCGAAGAAGGGAAAAAATACAACTGTTTTAAAAGTTGGTCATGATACTCCCAATTACATGTAAGTGCTGTGTGAGTGGTGACCTTGGTCTACTAAAGTCACCAATGGTAGTGAAAGGGTTAAACATGCATTACTTGATGTTATTGGCAAACCACCAACTGGTTTAATGTACTATACCTTTGGTCCTTCATTCTCATTTGGGCAGTAAGACCCAGATGGGCAGCTGTTGCATGCTAACTCTCCATCCAGTGAATACTCGGGTGCTATGCATGGTGTCTGCACACCGGTTGTAATGTTGCACGAATACCCACTTGGGCAGACTGTACATGAATCTGATCCCATTGTAAGGCTGTAGCTACCACTTGGACATGACTGCAGAAAGGGAAAAATAAAACTTGTATAAACCAAGTTTTTCTGGGCCCCTGTGCGGGTTTCTTTTTCCCACACACATGTTAATGGAAGCTTCCACAGCTCGTGGCCACGTCTTCCGAGCATGTCACCGTACACGCGTGGCTCAACTGAGCATGCATACAAATATCGGAGTTTCCTATGGCGTGTTTAGACGCTCTCCGATCCGTGGTGCAAAACAAAATTGCGTGTATAGACGGCCTCCGACGCGAACTGGTTAAAGGGAAGGTCCACCTTTGGTTAGGCCAAACAAAAAAGTTGTGTTTCTGGTAACCCGACTGTCCCAATAATATTTTTTTCAGCATTTATTTCTTTTTTTGTGTGTTCCATTTTAATATTTATTTTTTTCTAGGTGTGTATATTTTAAACACAGTATTGAATACAAAAAAAATAAGAAAACAAACCAATTACAGTGTATATGTATGTACATTTTCATTTCATGAAATTTGTTTAAAATGTATTTTTAAACATTGACGTACGTATGCTACATGTACACATGTACATGCATCAAATCCGATACAAAAGTAAACAAATTCTCTACCTACCTACATGTACTCATTATTTTTGTGGACTTAGCAGAAACACAACATTTATTTTGTTTGGCCTTCAACCCTCCTATAAAAATTGCAGTTTTGGGCCTAGAAACTGCACCTTTCAAAACCTGTCAGCCGGAGGGTTTTGAAAGGTTATGTAGTTGCTTCAGTATACACTACGCTAGCAGGTTTTGAAAGGTGGTGTAGATATACATGTACTACCATAATGTACTATACATGTACATGTACATAGCTTGTGTACATAACTGTTTACTGTTAGTCACTGCACATTTCAAATCCCTTTGGCAAGTAATAGACTGATAGGGATTACTGTTTATGTACAGGGTAGCTCAGGCACCTTCTGAAAGGTTTTGACAGTTGGATGAACTTTAATGAGGATTACTTAGCTTTACTCTAAGACTTAGTACTGGTACCTTTCAAAACCTTCCAACAGGTTTTGGCATGTACAGTAATAGGAGGGTTAATTCCAGATTATCAAATGAATGAATTGTTATACATGTACGCGATCGAAAGAAAGTAGACTGTCGCGATAGACTCCACGCGATAAATATTGCCTTATCGCGATAACTTTATCGCGATAAGGTTATCGCGATAAACAGGTTTTACGCAATAAGTATAAATAGCCGTCGGTAACATGTCACTATTAATATCGCGGTAAGATTATCGCGATAAAGCACATTCTCCACGCGATAAGATTATCGCGATAAAGCTTATTCCCCACGCGATAAGATTATCGCGATAAAGCATCATCCTCCACGCGAGAGTTTTTCGAGAAAATCTGAGAATTAACGTTGCCTATTTTTACCGCGCCGAGCCGATATTGCTTCCGCCATGATAATGCGCACGTGTACATACATGTACTGCACAGCGGCGGCACGGGTAGATCCTCCCATGCTGCCATAAAAAAACAGAATCGATCAGGGTTTTCACTAAAATATTAAAAATACAAACACTCGTCAAATATATCTGACAAATTCACTTAATAACTTGTTAATATATTTATTGTCTTAATTTGGACCATCTGTTCGTGGGAGCCTTCAGAAACCCGAAATCTAGGTAGATCCGATCACGTGTAGTGTTGTTTTTTGATAACGTTCCTCGTGTCCCAAACTGAATCGATCGGTGTTTTCACTAAAGTATTAAAAATACACAAACTCGTCAAATAATTATGCAAAATTCACAAGTATTAAATTATTAACTTGTTAATAGATTTGTTGTCTTAATTTGGATCATTCTGTTAGTTGGAGCCTTCAGAAAGCCGAAATCCAAACCAATCCGAAGACGCGTAGTGACGATTTTTGAGAATTTTCCCTCCCAGCCGTATGTTCGGCCCTAGCCATATGCCCAGCCTAAAGCTTAAAATTCTCCACGCGATAGTTTTACTGCGATATACGGTTTAATGCCGTCCTCCACACGAGAGTTTCTGGATAAAACGTGAGAATGGACGTTGCTGATTTTCACCGCGCCGGCCAGCCGGCCGCCGAGCCCCTGTTTCTGTAATTCCATAATGCGCATGATGTACCGTGTATATATTGTACATGTACTCTGTACATAATGTACCTAGCTTGTGAGCGGCGGCATGGGTAGATCCTCAGTCACAGTCATTATAAACAGAAACAGGTCAACTCGTACCTTCGCCAACTCGGACCTTGTTAAGTCAACTCGTACCTTGTATGTACCGGTGACAGAAGGAAGGCTTACAAGTTTTACGTTCGTGAAAGGGGCCGGGAGCTACACTTGACGACAGAGGGCATACTTAAGTTACGGATGGTCATTATCAAAATGTTATTATTTAATAGTGAACTTGCCATTAAAGTCCATAAAAAGTTTTTCTCAACATTAGTCAATTAGTGTTTTAATGGTTTATCATATTGGATTGGACGTGAGGCAGAAGAACGCCTTGGTCTGGAACAAGATGTTCTGGGGAATGAAGCAAATAAAGTCAAACAAAGCAAAACCACCAACATTAGTCATTAGTGTTTTATTGTTGTCATTAAAGAATTATTGTTAATGGCGTTTTTGTGATATGTTGCCGATGTCAATCATGACCATACTGGATGCCTCGTTTTCAATAATGGCGTCATAATTAGCCACCATCCTTTTTGATGTCGCCGATGTCACAATACTGTTGTCATTAAAGAATTATTGTTAATGGCGTTTTTGTGATGTTGCCGATGTCAATCATGACCACACTGGACGCCCCATTATCAATGGCATCATAATTAGCCATCCATCCTTTGTGATGTCCCGAAGTTACTCTTGACCGCACTGGAAATTCATGCTTCACTTGTGCCAAAGCGTCGGAGGCTGCGTGAAATTGTGATTGGATAAAAAAAACCTGACGGACCACTGCACACAGCCGTTTTATTGTGCAACACATATTAAAAATTACCAATACAGCGCAATTGAAAAGAAACCCTTCATTTTGAAACTGCGATACTGCGCAATTATTAAAACATTCGTAAAAGGGAAGCCTATCGGCCGTCCAAATTTTGATGACACCATATGTACGAGAGTATTTAACTGTTGCGTTGACTATACGAGTTGACTATAGAGAAGGTACGAGTTGACTATAGAGAAGGTACGAGTTGACTATAGTGCAGGTACGAGTTGACTATATAGTGCAGGTACGAGTTGGTGAAGGTACGAGTTGGCGAAGGTACGAGTTGAATCGATCGAGGTTTTCACTAAAATATTAAAAATACAAAAACTCGTCAAATATTTCTGACAAATTCACAAGTATTCAATTAATAGATATGCTGACTTAATTTGGATAAATCTGTTAGTTGAAGCCTTCAGAGACTCGAAATCCAAATCGATCCGATTTCGTGTTGTAATTTTTGATAACGTTCCCTAGCCGTATACGCAACATGTACATTACTGTCACAAATTGAATCGGTCGGGGTTTTCAGTAAAACATTAAAAATACAAATACTCGTCAAATAATTCAGCCACATTCACAAATATTACACTAATAACTTGTTAATAGTTTTGTTGTCTTAATTTGGATCAATCTGTTAGTTGGAGCCTTCAGAAACTAGAAATCCAAGTAGATCCGATGACGTTATAGTGCTGAATTTTGAGAATTCTTCCTCCGGCCAGCCGTATGCTCGGCCGTAGCCGGCCGTATACACAAACTAAATCGATCGGTGTTTTCACTAAAAAAATTAAAATACAAACACCAGTCACATAATTCTGCACAATTCACAAGTATTAAATTAATAACTTATTAATAGATTTGGATCAATCTGTTTGTGGGAGTCTTCAGAAAGCCGAAATCCAAACCAATCCGAAGACGCGTTGTGATGATTTTTGAGAATGTTTACTCCCAGCCGTATGTTCCGCCCTAGCCGTATGCCCAGCCTAAAGCTTAAAAATCTCCACGCGATAATCTTATTGCGGTATACGGCATAATGCAATCCTCCACGCGAGAGTTTCTGGAGAAAACGTGGGAATGGACGTTGCTTATTTTCACCGCGCGGGCCGGCTGGCCGGCCGCCGAGCCCCAGCTTCTGTAATTCCATAATGCACATGATGTACATGTACATGTACATGTACGTGTACATGTACATGTACAGTGTACCGAGCCTGCGAGCGCCGGCCGGCACGGGTAGATCTTCACAGTCACAGCCATAAACAAATTGAATCGATCGGGGTTTTCACTAAAATATTAAAAATACAAAAACTCGTCAAATATTTCTGACAAATTCACAAGTATTCAATTAATAACTTGTTAATAGATTTGTTGACTTAATTTGGATAAATCTGTTAGTTGAAGCCTTCAGAGACTCGAAATCCAAATCGATCCGGTTTCGTGTAGAATGGTGATTTTTGATAACGTTCCCAAGATGTATGCGCAACATGTACGTTACTGCCATCACAAACTGAATCGATTGGGATTTTCACTAAACTATTAAAAATACAAACACTTGTCAAACATTTCTGCACAATTCACAAGTATTAAATTAATAACTTGTTTAAATATTTGTTGTCTTAATTTGGATCAATCTGTTTGTGGGAATCTTCAGAATCTGTTTGTGGGAATCACCAACTGTATGCGCACCACGCATCGTTACAGTCTTTCATATGTAAATCCGAATAGTTCATATAAAAAGGTGCCTGATGTATAAATCTACACAATTTAACATTCATTTATTTGCATTAATTCTCTTAAAGTTTTATCTTACAGGTTTCTGTTCAAGCCCAACTGAACGTACAAGAAATTGGTTCAAGTCACACCCCAAGCGCTCTCAAGCCAACTTTCACCCAGGTCAAGCTAAAAGCAGAACCCATTCCTAAATCCAGTCAAGTCATTTCAAGCTATTGTCTACCCAAATCAAGCTGAATACTGCATGAAGTCAAGCCATGACATTTAGCGGCAACAAGTACCCTTCCAGTGCTGAGCCAAGACCATCAACATACAACAAAACCCAACGGTCCTTTTCAGGACCACCACAATTGTCAAAAAGAGGTTTATTTCCATGTCTGAAGAAAAAAAGATAGAGAGAAAGTCTTAACCAATCGTGTTTTTCCATGTTGGCCAAAAAGAAAAAAGAACGCATCACCACACCAATTTTGAAGCCGACTGATTACCAGAAACCGGATATTTTTTGGGTTTATATTTCAATGGGTGATTTTTTTTATGTTAGCTACAAAGACATTTAATTCGGCAAACAAAAAGAACAAGATAACTTTATACATAGCGGCTATCTAATTTATTTATTTATATTTATTTACATTTACATTTATTTATATTTATGTATATATATATATATATTTTTTTGTATTTTTTTTGTATTTTTTTAATTTTTTTTGTTCATTTAAATTTTTTTTACATTTTTTTTATTACTTACTAACAGTGACATTTCACAATTAACAGTGTTAATTAATTTTGTTGAGGCAAAATCCCAAAATATGAGGACCTCGAAACTACGGTACGTTAGGTGAGTATGGTGTATTTGAATATGTGTGGTTTGTATAAGAACTGTTAACGTTTCGAGCAGTGTACTTCATCCGACTTCTGGACTCACCACCATCGGTTCTTATCAGAACTACACATAGGCCTACATCTTCACAGAAGATATTATTTCACATGGTGTAACCAGCAATTTTAGTCATCATTATCCATCACACCATGCATTCCATGCAAAGCTTCAAATCATACTGACAAGACAATAATCCTTCTCATTTTTCCACTCTTAATTCCTGGGAATATTAATACCTTCATCATTTTTTGAATTAACAATTTTATTCCTCATATTTTTAATTCTAAAAACCCTTGTGCTAGAAAAACAACATGATAATTCTAATAACTATCTCGCACATGCTGTTGTTGCTAATTTGGGAAATATTGTTAATTGCTATAGCATGTTTTAACATTTCATTTGATTTAACACGTTTTTATAATGTTGTTTTACATTGTTAATAACGCTTTATTTACTTCAAGTTTATTCAGTTACTGTTGAGACAATAAAACGTCATTTTCCCTTGGCTGATGAGTGCGGAGTCTGCACTTCTGCATTTGATAAATGTAGAAGATCCAATAATGGCGTTCTCAAATAACACTGCAAAGAGGATCGAAACAGACTTTATTTTGTTTATTGTTCGGTGACCACGATGTGCCTAGATCCAATTTAAAAAGGCAACAATGTCTCTACATTTTAATAATTTCTTACCAGAGCTAATATTAATCTCTGAAAACAATAAACCAAAAAATTAATTTCAAAATGAAGTCTGTCCCAAGGGTAAGCCATATTGTTCAATTTCTTGAACTTGGGCAAATGTTAATACATGTTAGTACCAGCCAAGTTGATGATGGACCTGCTGTATTTGACATGGATGAATTCCCCTGTTTGCATTCAGGGGTAAAGCTGGGAGGATATTTTTAACTGTAAAAACTGAAGTACGCTAAAAGGTAAGTTTTAATTTAATACATGTGAAATTCTCAGGTACGTAGGGCGACCGGATGTATTTTTAATATTTTACCAACAAAAAAAACCCAACAACTTCCAGTCAGTTTGTGTATTAGTGGTGCAGCTTACTGTGTACGTGAGGTATACGGCTGAGCGTAAAATCAACACTAAGGGTAAATTTAGATTTTTGGTTTCTCAGCGCTCCCTCCAACCAGATTTATAAACAGGTAATTAACTAAATACTTATATTTTCATATTGATAAGACGACATTTTATATTTTTAATACTTTTCTTAAAAAAACAGTCAAATCAGTTTGCAGTAGTATGAATGTGCAGATATTGACGGCCTTATGTAAAAATGATACACCGGGTCGATTTTGATTTTTCTCAGGTTTAATTTTACGGATTGATTCAATTGAAGATGACGAATCTATGAATTAGTAATTAATTAATGACTTGTGCACTTTTCAGATTTATAGGACGACATTTTACATTTTTAAAACATTTCTGAAAACCTATTTGAATCAGTTTTCAGTAATGTGGCGATAACGGCCTTGTGTAGAATTCATCAAAAAATCAACACTATAGCCTACCGGTCGATTTTAATTTTGGGTTTCTCGGGGCTACTTTTTACAGATGGATTAAATTGAAGACGATGAATCCATTAAGTTATTAATTTAATACCTGTGAAATAGTCAGATTTTTAGTAGTACTGTTTATATTTTTATATTTTCGTGAAAACTCCGTTCGAATCATTTTGTGGAATGTAGTTACCTAGTTTGAAGATGCGACTACGTAAATCAACACTTTGGGTCGATTTGGGTTTCCTAGGGCTCCAGTTTACGGATTGATTCGATGAAGCTTTTAACGAGCAATTAATTTAATACTTATGTAATTTTCACACTTATACGACGCCTGTTTATATTTTTAATAATTAAGCGAAAAACCCGTTCGAATCAGTTTGTGGCATGTAGTGGTATGAATAGGTGGGTGTGTGTAAGAGAACTCAAAATAACAGTCAGTTTGTGTATTAGTGGTGCAGCTACTGTGTCGTGAGGTATACGGCTGAGAGTAAAATCAACACTACGGGTAAATTTAGATTTTTGGTTTTTGACTGCTCCTCCAACCAGATTAATGCAAGAAAAGACATTGCATTTATAAACAAGTAATTAATTAAATACTTGTGAAATTGTCAGATTTATAGGACTACTGTTTATATTTTTAATATTTTAGTGAAACCCCCGTTTGAATCAGGATGTAGTTACCTATTTTGAAGAAGCACAGACGACTGTCATTGGCGGATCTGGGGGTGGGCTAAGGGGGCTGTAGCCCCCCCCCGTCCCCCATAAATCGTTTAAAAAAAAAAAAAAAAAAAACTCAGATACAAACGGTAAGGTATTCCTCTCATGTTTCCCCTCACTGTGCTTTGTTTTCCTCTCCCTTTGATTATTTCATTGTAATTTTGAAAAATCGTTCTTGATTCTCGGTCTCCCCTCTAAAAAATATTCTGGATCCGCCCATGACTGTACTTACATGCACTCAAAATCAACACTTTGGGTCGATTTGGATTTTAGGTTTCTGATGAGGGCTCCATTTTACGGACTGATTCGATTAAATGCGATGAAGCTATGAACGTGTAATTAATTTAATACTTATGTAATTTTCACACTTATACTTTATAGGACGCCTGTTTATATTTTTAATAATTCAGCAACAAACTCGTTCGAATCAGTTTGTGGCATGTAGTGGTATAAATATGCGTTATACGGCTGTGTAAGAGTACTCAAAATCCACGCTAATTTAGGTCGATTTGTATTTTGCAATGCTGAGCGACGACCCATTAATGAGTTATTCATAAAATACTTGTGAAATGTGCATATTCATAGGACGAAAACTGGGAGGATATTTTAAACTAATTAATATCACCATGAGACAGACCACATCTATTTTTTCTTCTTTTTTTCTTCCTTTTTATTCCCACATTCATGTTTGTGTTGTCAAAATGGTCCTCATACGCTTTGTTTTCATTTCATTCATTTCCATTTCGATTTTGAATTTCTCTGGTTTAATTTTACGGATTGATTCAATTGAAGATGACAAATCTATGAATTAGTAATTCATTAAAGACTTGTGAACTTTTCAGATATATAGAACGACATTTTACATTTTTAAAACATTTCTGAAAACCTATTTGAATCAGTTTTCAGTAATGTGGGGATAACGGCCTTGTGTATAATTCATCAAAAAATCAACACTATAGCCTACCGGTCGATTTAAATTTTGAGTTTCTCGGGGCTACTTTTTACAGATGGATTAAATTGAAGACGATGAATGCATTGTTGAGTAATTAATTTAATACCTGTGAAATAGTCGGATTTTAGGACTACTGTTTATATTTTTAATACTGATGACAAACATTCGAATCTGTTTGCAGTAGTGAACGTATTTCGTATACATGTACTATGTACAGTACATGTACAATATACAGGACTACATGCTGTAAACTGTATGTTTAGGTTGCTGTCCTGGCCTATCTAGTGTACACAGCACAGTGTGTATTATAAACGTTATACATGTACTAATTCCATTGCGTACTGTATGCCAAGTTAGGCCAAGAGTGTATCACATTGTATACATGTTGCTCTGGTTGGCAAAAGTATTACATTGTATGTAGCGCGTATTTCGTTTGCCATGCCTCTTCGCCAAATTGTGTACCTTACCGCGTTACAACGTCTGTGTCTAATTCCTTGAATGCAACACTTATGGACTGCGCCAATTCCAAAAAAGGGGCCAGCATATTTATGTGTAGCGATAGCAGCCATAGTGTATCATCATGCATACTTGACTCGGCTAGCTTGGCTGGCGCGTGCTTGTACATGTACTGTATATAGTATACATGTACTATATGTACATCTCCATATGATCCACTGTACATCTAGCCTGTACATGTACAGTATATTACTGTTGGGTTACGTGCAATGAAAACAAAGCGTATGAGGACCATTTTGACAATTAACACATAAACATGAATGTAGGAATAAAACAGGAATAAAAAAGAAGAAAACATAGATCTGGTCTGTCTCATGGTGATATTAATTACAGTTTAAAACATCCTCCCAGTTTTCGTCCTATGAATATGCACATTTCACAAGTATTTTATTAATAACTCATTAATGGGTCGTCGGTCAGCATTGCAAAATACAAATCGACCTAAATTAGCGTGGATTTTGAGTACTCTTACACAGCCTTATAACGCATATTTATACCACTAGGCCTACATGCCACAAACTGATTCGAACGGGTCCCCTCTATAGTGTTGATTTTTATGAATTATACACAAGGCCGTTATCCCCACATTACTGAAAACTGATTCAAATAGGTTTTCAGAAATGTTTTAAAAATGTAAAATGTCGTTTTATAAATCTGAAAAGTTCACAAGTCTTTAATTAATTACTAATTCATAGATTCGTCATCTTCAATTGAATCAATCCGTAAAATTAAACCTGAGAAAATCAAAATCGACCCGGTGTATCATTTTTACATAAGGCCGTCAATATCTGCACATTCATACTACTGCAAACTGATTTGACTGTTTTTTTAAGAAAAGTATTAAAAATATAAAATGTCGTCTTATTAATATGAAAATATAAGTATTTAATTAATTACCTGTTTATAAATCTGGTTGGAGGGAGCGCTGAGAAACCAAAAATCTAAATTTACCCTTAGTGTTGATTTTACGCTCAGCCGTATACCTCACGTACACAGTAAGCTGTACCACTAATACACAAACTGACTGGAAGTTGTTGGGTTTTTTTTGTTGGTAAAATATTAAAAATACATCCGGTCGCCCTACGTACCTGAGAATTTCACATGTATTAAATTAAAACTTACCTTTTAGCGTACTTTAGTTTTTACAGTTAAAAATGTCCTCCCAGCTTTACCCCTGAATGCAAACAGGGGAATTCATCCATGTCAAATACAGCAGGTCCATCATCAACTTGGCTGGTACTAACATGTATTAACATTTGCCCAAGTTCAAGAAATTGAACAATATGGCTTACCCTTGGGACAGACTTCATTTTGAAATTAATTTTTTGGTTTATTGTTTTCAGAGATTAATATTAGCTCTGGTAAGAAATTATTAAAATGTAGAGACATTGTTGCCTTTTTAAATTGGATCTAGGCACATCGTGGTCACCGAACAATAAACAAAATAAAGTCTGTTTCGATCCTCTTTGCAGTGTTATTTGAGAACGCCATTATTGGATCTTCTACATTTATCAAATGCAGAAGTGCAGACTCCGCACTCATCAGCCAAGGGAAAATGACGTTTTATTGTCTCAACAGTAACTGAATAAACTTGAAGTAAATAAAGCGTTATTAACAATGTAAAACAACATTATAAAAACGTGTTAAATCAAATGAAATGTTAAAACATGCTATAGCTTAATTAACAATATTTCCCAAATTAGCAACAACAGCATGTGCGAGATAGTTATTAGAATTATCATGTTGTTTTTCTAGCACAAGGGTTTTTAGAATTAAAAATATGAGGAATAAAATTGTTAATTCAAAAAATGATGAAGGTATTAATATTCCCAGGAATTAAGAGTGGAAAAATGAGAAGGATTATTGTCTTGTCAGTATGATTTGAAGCTTTGCATGGAATGCATGGTGTGATGGATAATGATGACTAAAATTGCTGGTTACACCATGTGAAATAATATCTTCTGTGAAGATGTAGGCCTATGTGTAGTTCTGATAAGAACCGATGGTGGTGAGTCCAGAAGTCGGATGAAGTACACTGCTCGAAACGTTAACAGTTCTTATACAAACCACACATATTCAAATACACCATACTCACCTAACGTACTGTAGTTTCGAGGTCCTCATATTTTGGGATTTTGCCTCAACAAAATTAATTAACACTGTTAATTGTGAAATGTCACTGTTAGTAAGTAATAAAAAAAATGTAAACAAAAATTAAATGAACAAAAAAAAATTAAAAAAAATAAATAAAATACAAAAACAAAAAAATATATATATACATAAATATAAATAAATGTAAATGTAAATAAATATAAATAAATAAATTAGATAGCCGCTATGTATAAAGTTATCTTGTTCTTTTTGTTTGCCGAATTAAATGTCTTTGTAGCTAACATAAAAAAATCACCCATTGAAATATAAACCCAAAAAATATCCGGTTTCTGGTAATCAGTCGGCTTCAAAATTGGTGTGGTGATGCGTTCTTTTTTCTTTTTGGCCAACATGGAAAAACACGATTGGTTAAGACTTTCTCTCTATCTTTTTTTCTTCAGACATGGAAATAAACCTCTTTTTGACAATTGTGGTGGTCCTGAAAAGGACCGTTGGGTTTTGTTGTATGTTGATGGTCTTGGCTCAGCACTGGAAGGGTACTTGTTGCCGCTAAATGTCATGGCTTGACTTCATGCAGTATTCAGCTTGATTTGGGTAGACAATAGCTTGAAATGACTTGACTGGATTTAGGAATGGGTTCTGCTTTTAGCTTGACCTGGGTGAAAGTTGGCTTGAGAGCGCTTGGGGTGTGACTTGAACCAATTTCTTGTACGTTCAGTTGGGCTTGAACAGAAACCTGTAAGATAAAACTTTAAGAGAATTAATGCAAATAAATGAATGTTAAATTGTGTAGATTTATACATCAGGCACCTTTTTATATGAACTATTCGGATTTACATATGAAAGACTGTAACGATGCGTGGTGCGCATACAGATGGTGATTCCCACAAACAGATTCTGAAGATTCCCACAAACAGATTGATCCAAATTAAGACAACAAATATTTAAACAAGTTATTAATTTAATACTTGTGAATTGTGCAGAAATGTTTGACAAGTGTTTGTATTTTTAATAGTTTAGTGAAAATCCCAATCGATTCAGTTTGTGATGGCAGTAACGTACATGTTGCGCATACATCTTGGGAACGTTATCAAAAATCACCATTCTACACGAAACCGGATCGATTTGGATTTCGAGTCTCTGAAGGCTTCAACTAACAGATTTATCCAAATTAAGTCAACAAATCTATTAACAAGTTATTAATTGAATACTTGTGAATTTGTCAGAAATATTTGACGAGTTTTTGTATTTTTAATATTTTAGTGAAAACCCCGATCGATTCAATTTGTTTATGGCTGTGACTGTGAAGATCTACCCGTGCCGGCCGGCGCTCGCAGGCTCGGTACACTGTACATGTACATGTACACGTGTACATGTACATGTACATCATGTGCATTATGGAATTACAGAAGCTGGGGCTCGGCGGCCGGCCAGCCGGCCCGCGCGGTGAAAATAAGCAACGTCCATTCCCACGTTTTCTCCAGAAACTCTCGCGTGGAGGATTGCATTATGCCGTATACCGCAATAAGATTATCGCGTGGAGATTTTTAAGCTTTAGGCTGGGCATACGGCTAGGGCGGAACATACGGCTGGGAGTAAACATTCTCAAAAATCATCACAACGCGTCTTCGGATTGGTTTGGATTTCGGCTTTCTGAAGACTCCCACAAACAGATTGATCCAAATCTATTAATAAGTTATTAATTTAATACTTGTGAATTGTGCAGAATTATGTGACTGGTGTTTGTATTTTAATTTTTTTAGTGAAAACACCGATCGATTTAGTTTGTGTATACGGCCGGCTACGGCCGAGCATACGGCTGGCCGGAGGAAGAATTCTCAAAATTCAGCACTATAACGTCATCGGATCTACTTGGATTTCTAGTTTCTGAAGGCTCCAACTAACAGATTGATCCAAATTAAGACAACAAAACTATTAACAAGTTATTAGTGTAATATTTGTGAATTTGGCTGAATTATTTGACGAGTATTTGTATTTTTAATGTTTTACTGAAAACCCCGACCGATTCAATTTGTGACAGTAATGTACATGTTGCGTATACGGCTAGGGAACGTTATCAAAAATCACAACACGAAATCGGATCGATTTGGATTTCGAGTCTCTGAAGGCTTCAACTAACAGATTTATCCAAATTAAGTCAGCATATCTATTAATTGAATACTTGTGAATTTGTCAGAAATATTTGACGAGTTTTTGTATTTTTAATATTTTAGTGAAAACCTCGATCGATTCAACTCGTACCTTCGCCAACTCGTACCTTCACCAACTCGTACCTTCACCAACTCGTACCTGCACTATATAGTCAACTCGTACCTGCACTATAGTCAACTCGTACCTTCTCTATAGTCAACTCGTATAGTCAACGCAACAGTTAAATACTCTCGTACATATGGTGTCATCAAAATTTGGACGGCCGATAGGCTTCCCTTTTACGAATGTTTTAATAATTGCGCAGTATCGCAGTTTCAAAATGAAGGGTTTCTTTTCAATTGCGCTGTATTGGTAATTTTTAATATGTGTTGCACAATAAAACGGCTGTGTGCAGTGGTCCGTCAGGTTTTTTTTATCCAATCACAATTTCACGCAGCCTCCGACGCTTTGGCACAAGTGAAGCATGAATTTCCAGTGCGGTCAAGAGTAACTTCGGGACATCACAAAGGATGGATGGCTAATTATGATGCCATTGATAATGGGGCGTCCAGTGTGGTCATGATTGACATCGGCAACATCACAAAAACGCCATTAACAATAATTCTTTAATGACAACAGTATGGTGACATCGGCGACATCAAAAAGGATGGTGGCTAATTATGACGCCATTATTGAAAACGAGGCATCCAGTATGGTCATGATTGACATCGGCAACATATCACAAAAACGCCATTAACAATAATTCTTTAATGACAACAATAAAACACTAATGACTAATGTTGGTGGTTTTGCTTTGTTTGACTTTATTTGCTTCATTCCCCAGAACATCTTGTTCCAGACCAAGGCGTTCTTCTGCCTCACGTCCAATCCAATATGATAAACCATTAAAACACTAATTGACTAATGTTGAGAAAAACTTTTTATGGACTTTAATGGCAAGTTCACTATTAAATAATAACATTTTGATAATGACCATCCGTAACTTAAGTATGCCCTCTGTCGTCAAGTGTAGCTCCCGGCCCCTTTCACGAACGTAAAACTTGTAAGCCTTCCTTCTGTCACCGGTACATACAAGGTACGAGTTGACTTAACAAGGTACGAGTTGACTTAACAAGGTCCGAGTTGGCGAAGGTACGAGTTGACCTGTTTCTGTTTATAATGACTGTGACTGAGGATCTACCCATGCCGCCGCTCACAAGCTAGGTACATTATGTACAGAGTACATGTACATGTACAATATATACACGGTACATCATGCGCATTATGGAATTACAGAAACAGGGGCTCGGCGGCCGGCTGGCCGGCGCGGTGAAAATCAGCAACGTCCATTCTCACGTTTTATCCAGAAACTCTCGTGTGGAGGCGAGGACGGCATTAAACCGTATATCGCAGTAAAACTATCGCGTGGAGAATTTTAAGCTTTAGGCTGGGCATATGGCTAGGGCCGAACATACGGCTGGGAGGGAAAATTCTCAAAAATCGTCACTACGCGTCTTCGGATTGGTTTGGATTTCGGCTTTCTGAAGGCTCCAACTAACAGAATGATCCAAATTAAGACAACAAATCTATTAACAAGTTAATAATTTAATACTTGTGAATTTTGCATAATTATTTGACGAGTTTGTGTATTTTTAATACTTTAGTGAAAACACCGATCGATTCAGTTTGGGACACGAGGAACGTTATCAAAAAACAACACTACACGTGATCGGATCTACCTAGATTTCGGGTTTCTGAAGGCTCCCACGAACAGATGGTCCAAATTAAGACAATAAATATATTAACAAGTTATTAAGTGAATTTGTCAGATATATTTGACGAGTGTTTGTATTTTTAATATTTTAGTGAAAACCCTGATCGATTCTGTTTTTTTATGGCAGCATGGGAGGATCTACCCGTGCCGCCGCTGTGCAGTACATGTATGTACACGTGCGCATTATCATGGCGGAAGCAATATCGGCTCGGCGCGGTAAAAATAGGCAACGTTAATTCTCAGATTTTCTCGAAAAACTCTCGCGTGGAGGATGATGCTTTATCGCGATAATCTTATCGCGTGGGGAATAAGCTTTATCGCGATAATCTTATCGCGTGGAGAATGTGCTTTATCGCGATAATCTTACCGCGATATTAATAGTGACATGTTACCGACGGCTATTTATACTTATCGCGTAAAACCTGTTTATCGCGATAACCTTATCGCGATAAAGTTATCGCGATAAGGCAATATTTATCGCGTGGAGTCTATCGCGACAGTCTACTTTCTTTCGATCGCAACTGTACGTTGTAGTATCCATGTACGTGTACAATCATCCTGAGACAGTATATAATGACATAAAACACAATAAAGGCGGCCACATTGCATCCGTCACGTTAGCAGTTTTTCCAATGGTTGTTATTTATTTTTAAGTACAAATGTACCTGAAACCGACCAAAAAGTGTTTCAACATGTGAATGGACATGCAGGCTTATACTAGAACTAATTTGAGTTGATTTATTTTATTTTTTATTTTTTAATTTATTTTTTCACCCTCAAATTTCCATAAAAATTGGACAGAAAAAGTTACCTCACTTTTCCGTCCATTTGTTGATGGAAATTTTAGGGTGATTAAAAAAATTAATAGTAATAATCAACCCAAATTATCTTTAGGATAAGCATGCATGTCTATTCAAATGTTGAAATTCTTTTTGGGTGGTTTCAGATATTAAAACAAAAATTACAACCATTAGAAAAACTGCTAACGTGATGGTAGGAAAGTGTGCCCCCCCCCCTTTATTGTGTTTTATGTCATGTATTTCGTCTGAAGGGCTTTCATCTAGTTGTTACTGTGTGTCAAATTTACCACAAAAAGCCGGACTGCAGTTTTTGGTTGTACTCGCCAGTAATAATAATAATAATAATGTGTGGACTTATATAGCGCACGTATCCACCAACTAAGTGGTGCTCAAGGCGCATTATATCATTACCCCTGCTCATAAGGCTCATAAATCATTCCTGAAACCATCTCAGCTCCCTGGGGAGTATACAGCTCAATTGCTGCCATTACAGCGCATATAGGGCTAATCAACCAACTCTGCCCTCACAGGTATCCATTTAACCCCTGGGTGGAGAGAAGCAATTATGGTCAAGTGTCTTGCTCAAGGACACAAGTGTCACGGCTGGGATTCGA
Organism: Zoroaster sp. YZ-2022; assembly: GCA_029582265.1. Lineage (NCBI taxonomy): Eukaryota > Metazoa > Echinodermata > Asteroidea > Forcipulatida > Zoroasteridae > Zoroaster > Zoroaster sp. YZ-2022. Next base: position 10,195,415 of record CM055816.1, read on the forward strand.
ACCCACATTCTGCTGCTAACACCAGAACTTGAGTCCGGTAAGCTAGACCGCTCGGCCACGCATTCACAAGTATTGACCGATTCTTTTGTCTTTTTATTAAACACAACAATCAGTAATAATATCAGATGTTTTCATAAAAACTATCATAAAACATAATAAAAACTTTGAAACAGTATACAACATGTAATTCTGAAATAAGTGAATAACCATTGCAGTGTAGACATGTACATGTAGGCTAGTAAATTTCACTATCATAGTATGAGTATATGCATACAATGTAAAGGGTTAAAAAAGTAATTTTTAAAAATGCGGTCAATTACACGTACTTGTGATTAATGTAGTACTTGCGAGTAATTGCTGTGCGATTGCTCGAGTAGTGAATTTCACTAATCGCCCAGCACTAACTGAAATTAGATTTATAATCTAGATCTATAGCAATTTGTTGTACAGTACCTTCCCTTTAGATAGCGATACAACAGTGTGTTGTTTTATTGTCCGCATTCAAAAAATACAGAAATTTAGCTTCCATTGGTTTAAAAGACATAAAAAGAGAAAAGTTTAACCCTAACGATCCCCATCCAGCCAAACTCCAACACCAGGGATTGTTGGAGTTTGATGGGTTGAGTACTGTGTACTTCTGATATGGCATGTGTAAAGTGTTGGAATATGGCTGGATGAGTACTGCATGTGTGCAGTAACAGTGTTGGATTTTGATTGAGTGAGGACGGTGGTTCTACTAGCATGCAACATTGTTAGACTTTGAGTGGCGAGAGTGTGTGTATGCAACCTGCTGTAATAAACTGATAAAGGCAAATATTGTACTTAGGTATGCTTGGCATTGTGTCTAACATCATACAACTAGAACCTACCATTTATTCCATAGGGTGTTTTAGTTTTTGTATATAGTTAAGTTTTTTTAGCATGAAAACAATTGCTGGATTATGATGGGCTGAGTACTGTGTGACTCCAGTGTTCAAACTTTACTTTGGGCCATGTGTCCCCACTCAATCAAAATCCAACAGCTAAGGGCCTGTTGGAGTTTGACGGGTTTGAGTACTGTTATGGCAAGTGTACTGTTGGAGTTTGATGGGTTGAGTAGTGTAAACCAGCAACAGTCAACCATGGTGTTGGGATTTGATAGGTTGAGGAAGGTTTCTAGTAAAAATGCTTAGGGAGTTAGGGTTAATGTACAATGTATATTAACACGTTCAAAAGTATTCTGACTTAATTATAAGTCCACTTTTCCTAATTTTTATGAAATAAATTTGGGTATTAAAATAAAGTCGAATTTAGAAAAATTGCAATAAAATGATAATTTCTTTCATAAAAATTATGAAATTTAAAACTGTTTCATTAAAATGAAAATTGTATTTCATAAAAAATAGGAAAAGTGGACTTATGATTAAGTCAAAATATTTTTGAACATGTTATACATGTACAGTGTAAATATACAAAATGTCAAACAATCTGAATGTACACGTACATGTATCTAACTTAATGGCACAAATTTGTACTTTGGTCAGACAACAATGAAGCACCTACATGTATTACCACATTCACACCTTTGTACAGCTATTAAAAAATAGATCAAAGTACTTTAAATATATGCTGTTTAACCTTTCAAGTGCATTCACGAACCAAATCTTTTACATGTATCTGGGCTTCATTGTCAATGCAACAACCAATCAAGCGACAGGTTAGAAGTTTCAGACAACAATGACTGACCCATCAAAAGAGGCCTACTGGGGAAAAAAAGTGCATGTCACTGAAACAGGGCCGAGAGCATTGAAATAATTAAGTATTACAATCAGAAAGTGAACCCAATCAGAAAGTTGTTCAAACAGCGATCCAATTTATGACCAACAATTAGTACTTTGGAAGAGAAAGAACATCTTAACCCTAACTCCCTAGGCCCATTTGCTTACACATAACCTCAATCCTTCCTAACTCCCTAGGCCCATTTGCTTACACATAACCTGAATCCTTCCTAACTCCCTAGGCCCATTTGCTTATAAAATACATAACCTGAATCCTTCCCAACTCCCTAGGCCCATTTGCTTACACATAACCTGAATCCTTCCTAACTCCCTAGGCCCATTTGCTTACACATAACCTGAATCCTCCAAAATCCTTCAGTAGTAAAGCAAGCACATGACATGTACATGTATGCACACATGTGTTTCTAATCGTTGATGCATGTACATGGCCAGGGACCTTCCCTGCATGCATGGAGCAATAAACATTGTTATATCATGGTCTTAGATTGTGTAATTTCATTGGTCGAAAGCCTGTCACATGACAAATCACAAATCTTCATGTTACCCTCGTGACGTCACTCAAAAAGTGATGTTCCCTCTGACGTCACTCAAAAAGTGATGTTCACCTCTCAAGAGTGGTACATCACCCTGATCGTCCCCGGGTGTATCATCCCCATATCTTTCACAAGTGCTACTTTTGATTGCAAGAAGTGAAAACAGCGACCGAGGTTGTTATATTGCTGGTACTCCGCAGAACACGCTATAATATTTCAATTTGATGCACTGTAGGGACCAGCTAAACAACTTGTCTGCTGTGTGTGAATTTGTTCGCTTCGACCATGCAGTATGAATAGTTCGCGAATACTGCAGCAAACGTTTCAGTTACAGACTTAGACAGTTTACTGGAAGATTTCTTGATAACGTAATCTAATACCATGGTATAACAAAATAATTGTTGCCTGGCGTGATGGGGGTCCATGGGTTTTGTACACCCTGGGGCTGATGGCACCGGCTTCACCTCGGGTGCCATCAGCCCCCTCGGGTGTACAAAACGCCATGGACCCCATCACGCCAGGCAACAATTATTAAGTGTCCACTGACCCAAGCACTGACCTTGCAATCACTACAACAAACATGGATGTCCATGTACCATGGCAAGGCAAGTTTGCCTAATAACCTCAATCCTCCAAAATTCTTCACTTTATCAAAGAGCATGTAGCATGTAACCTCAATCATTCAATATCCTTCATTTTGGCAAAGAGGATTTTGGAGGGTTAGGGTTAAGAAAGTTTAAGACATTACAATGTACAAGGATTAGTATCATCATGATCAGAGCAGACTTCCAACAGGGCATGGAATCAGTGTCCTACATGTAGTTTAAGATGAACGCAGTGACTGAATATTCCTGGCTCATTTATGCAGCAGCAACGGTCATGTGGGGTATTTTTTTCAGTCACTGAGTTAATCTAAAACTACATGTACGTACATGAGCACTCCAATGCCGTGCGCTGTTGATCATAACGATATTAGCCCTACGAGGATTAGCTGTGCTGTGTTCAAAACATAGTGAACCTTCCATATGAAAAGTCATGTGGCAAGACACATGAACGAAAAGTGAATTTTCCTTACCGTGCAATCAGCACTTGATGACGAACCACTGTTGGGATTATGAGTTCCAATTGAACAGGCAATGGATGAGTTAGCTCCACCTTCACAACTGTCAGAAAAAAATAAGAAGAAAATCCTTTTAAAATACACTTTTGTTACAATTATCGTGTCATCAAAACACGAGATTTGTGCAAATGATACACAAAAGTTGAGCTCATTTTAACTTCAGGGCTAATCATTTTCATACGCATGTAGTACAATGTACAGTGTTTGAACTGTTAAATCACTTTTTTTCAGAATTATGCATTCAGCAAGTACTCATGCCATTGTGTACGCTTAAAAGAACTTAACCCTTCTGTGACTGTATGGGTCAAAATCAGTCAAAATGTTGATGTACATACATGTGTATAACCAAGGTATATCTAGTGCACTTAAAAGTCGTGTATTACATGTAAGTACCTTACGTGTATTAAGTACATTTACAGGTCAAAATGAGTCAACCGTTTTTTACTAGGGCTGTGCGTTTTCGGATATTTTTGGAACCGGATACCCGAAATCAGGAAACTTCGGATACCCGGATACCAATTTTCATTTTTGTTGAAAACATGCCTACGATGGTGTACAAATACATGTACTGTAAATGGTAACAAATTGACTTTTACAATACAGAGGATACCATACTTAAATCGATCTTTTCTTTATTGGAGTGCAACTCTTAAATTGAAAGATAATTGTCTGTAAAAGTGTAAACATTACATTGTTCAAGAGTCACAGATTTCTGTTCGCACCGCTCAAATGTTAAGTCCAAATTTTAAAAAGTCGTTTACGGGTAATTGGAACCGAAAAATGGAACCGGGTAATGACCGTTTCGGTCGGGTATCCGGATACCCGGATCAGCCCTATTTTTGACTGGTAAAAACATTGTCTTGTATTAACCCTAACCACCCTGAATCCATCAAAATCCATCCCCCTGTTTTGGAGGATTTCGGCGGATTCAGGATATCTCCACATTGAGCATATGGCGGACTTTGATGGATTCAGGATTTCAATAGTTTTTAACTGCTTAGTCATGTTGGTTGATTTTATTTTGATGGATTATAGTTATGTACTGTACATGTACAGCCAACACTTGTATGTGTTAGATTTTGATGGATTCTATGTACATGTAGCAACATACTATACAAATTTTCATGTGAGCATGGTATCCTGAATCCGCCAAAATCCGCCAGAAATTTAGTGACCTAGCGGATTCAGGATACATGTATGTCCAATATCTACACTGGCGGATTCTGATGGATTCAGGACACCAGCATTTTGTGTGTGACAAAAATGGTGGATTTTGGTGGATTCAGGATACTTTTATAGTAAAAAATACCCAAGGGGTTAGGGTTAATGTTGATAGTGATGGTGGTCAAAATGACCAGTCAAAAATGCCCCTGTGTGCACATTTGGGTCAACAGTCAAAACAGTCAGTTAACTTATTTTGACCACTATAAATACTTGCCACTGAAGCTCAGCTATAGTAAGAGGGTTTAAAAGTCTAGATAATTCTGTGTACAACCATTTACATACATGTAGGCCTACATGTATGTACGTGTAGGAAGAAGAATACATTTCTTGAAATAATATGATCAGTTCATACGCAAAACAAATTTTAAAGTCAAATCCTTGTGGAAATCATTTGCATGAAGTATGTATGAAAATGGGGTGTCGTGGCCGAGCGGTCTAGCTTGCCGGATTCAAGTTCTGGTGTTAGCAACATAATGTGGGTTCGAATCACGGCCGTGACACTTGTGTCCTTGAGCAAGACACTTAATCATAATTGCTTCTCTCCACCCAGGGGTTAAATGGGTACCTGTGAAGGCAGAGTTGGTTTGCTCTATATGCGCTAGAAATGGCAGCAATTGAGCTGTATACTCCCCAGGGAGCTGAGATGGTTTCAGGAATGATTTATGAGCCTTATGAGCAGGGATAATAATATAATGTGCCTTGAGCACCACTTAGTTGGTGGATACGTGCGCTATATAAATCCACACATTATTATTATTATTATTATTATGAACTGGACTTCATCACTTTTTTATCTAACCCTAACCCTCCAGGGTATTTTGGCTAGAAACCCTGCCAGACGCAACAGATTGCATCGTTTGTCAAAGTGACTTGACTGCCCAGTGCAGCAAAATCCATCAGGTCACAAATCTCAAGGCCGAACTGCCTCAGAGTCTGTGGTCACCAAACGCAGCAGGATACAACTCTGGCATTGTTCAATGGGACCAGCTCTCAATAGAAACAGACTTGGCTGCTTATGCACTGGTGTTGACAGCTGAATGCATCAAAGTGCACCAGACTTTTCCACCTGATGCACTTTGCTGCGTCTGGCAGGGTTAGGGATAATATGCATTCAGTGGGTACTGTGTTTACATAAGTGTACTGTATCCAACGTATTGTACATGTACTGTACAGTACAAGAACGGTACGTTTCTTCAAAGTAATTCTCCTGTGTGCAAAATTTTTTAAGTTGCTGGATGGCAACTTTTTGAAAAAAAATTCCCATAAAAACCATTAAAACTAGTGTTTTTTCGTTTTCCCCAAAAAAATCAGCACATATTAAACATGTTATGTACATAAATGTATGAAAAACTAAGTGTTGTGTACATGTACATTATGTACTGTACATTTTCACAAATCTTCTAAAAGAACCTTTCAAAATTTTGTAAGGTGCACTCATTAACCCTTCTACTTCTGGTACCTTTTTCATACAAGTTGATCCACCATTTGAAACCATTCGCTTTTGTGGTTTTGAATGGTGAAATACATGTAACTGTGTACAGTATTGATTCCCCCAAATGGTTTTGAATGGTAGATCAGCTACATGTAATACAAAACCTTGTTTGGATCTTTCCAAATGGTAGTACAGCTACATACAAAACCTTGTTTGGATACTTCTAACTTAGTGGTGAATCAATGGACCCTCTATGCATTTGAATGGATTTGAATGGTAGTAAAGCTTGCTACCAACACTGTTCAAATGGTATCACCATGTGTGTACAAAACCAATGGGCATTTTGGTAAGTGGAAATTTTGAATGGTTTCAAATGGTCAAACAGTAGGAGGGTTAATGACTAGGGCTGTGCATTTTCGGTTATTTCGGGAACCGGATACCTGCAGTTGGAAATCTTCAGATACCCGGGTACCCGTAAACACTTTTGTAGAAACACATAAATACTCCAGCCTTAACCCTCATACATGCAGTTCTGGTGCCTTTTTCAGACAAGTTGATGCACCATTTGAAACCATTCCTTTTGTGAAACACCAAGGTGTAGTGTATCCACCATTCAAAACCATTTGAATGATTTATAAGCCACTGTTCGGCTATGGAAACACACCAAGGTGTAGTGTATCCACCATTCAAAAACCATTTGAATGGATTTGAATGGTAGTAAAGCTTGCTACCAACACTTTTCAAATGGTATCACCATGTGTGTACAAAACCAATGGCCATTTTGGTAAGTGGAAATTTTGAATGGTTTCAAATGGTCAAACACTAGGAGGGTTAATGTATAAAAAAAACTAAGTAATATGAACACAAGTTTCAAACAAAAGCCGGCGAGTCTGTGAAAGGCTCTCGGCAAATGTTTCTTCTACAGCCTTCATCTACATGTAAGTTTTCTTCACTTTGTTAGCAAACAATCAGAGACTTCAATAATTTTGTGTGGCTTAAAATGTTCAGTCAGAATTTTAAAAAGTCGTTTACGGGTATTAAATTGGAACCGAAAAATGGAACCGGGTAATTACATTTTCGGTTGGGTATCCGGATACCCGACACAGCGTTATTAATAACATTTCTCAAAACGTTTTGACTTTAGGGACAAGGGCAAGTCATGGTACAGCCAAGCCTTTGAGGCCTAGGCTTTTCCCATGCCTACTGGCCTATACATGTATATTGAGCTAGAGCTGCTTGCCTGGGCTAGGCCCTCCAGAAGCCCAGGTTAATGTATCTTGATTGACAGGGTTAGGACTCGCAAAGGACAGATTAGGAGGCCAGGTAGCCTAGGCCTGGCCAGGCTTCTCAAAGACTTGGCTGTACCATGACTTTGGCCCTCCGCCCTTAGAAGAACATCAAGAAGAAGAATCCTTGATCCCCACAGAGAATTTTGTGAATCTTTCACATCTTAAATGCTTCACTGACCCACCCCACAATTGCCATCAAGATTATTAACTCAAACTCACTGTTCCGCTCTTTGCACACCGACAAAAAATGGGGCCCAACACATGATCAATAACGAGCAAACAATGCTTCTGATGTACGTATTATGTACACTGTAAGTAGATCAGCACTGACAGTGTGTACACCTGTTTCCTAAACTGTTGCTAGGATATCGGATGCATTGAGGTTACTAAATAAATACAAGGGTTGAAGGATTGTTCAAAGAGATCGGTTTACTCAAATGCTTGGTAAACTACCAAATGTCCACACTGTTACAGATTCCGCACATTACATGTACGCGCTGTTTGTTTTTCACCTGATGAACTGTTGTGAATTGTGTAAATTTACAGTCACTTTTTCTCCTTTTATTATTTTAGTTTAACCCTCCTATTTCTGGTACATTTTTCTTTCAAGTTTCTCCAACATTTGAAACCATTCGCTTTTGTGGTTTTTGAATGGTGAAATAACTGTGTACAGTATTGATTCCCTCAAATGGTTTTGAATGGTACATGTAGGTCAGCTAAGACAAAACCTTATTTGGATCTTTCCAAATGGCAGCTAATACAAAACCTTGTTTGGATACTTCTAAGTGGTGAATCAATGGACCCTATATGCATTTAAATGGATTAGAATGGTAGTAAAGTTTGCTACCAACACTTTTCAAATGGTATCACCATATGTGTACAAAACCAATGGGCATTTTGATAAGTGGAAATTTTGAATGGTTTCAAATGGTCTATCAGTAGGAGGGTTAATAATATTCAGTTGTAACCTTCAGTTATTTTCCGAACTAATTACTACTCAATTGCAAGCACTTTAACCCTAACCCTGCCAGACGCAGCACAGTGCATCAGGTGGAAAAGTCTGGTGCACTTTGATGCATTCAGCTGTCAACACCAGTGCATAAGCAGCCAAGTCTGAGGCTCTTGAGAGCTGGTCCCATTGAACAATGCCAGAGTTGTATCCTGCTGCATTTGGTGACCATAGACTCTGAGGCAGTTCGGCCTTGAGATTTGTGACCAGATGGATCTTGCTGCACTCTGCAGCCAAGTCACTTTGACAAAAGATGCAATCTGATGCGTCTGGCAGGGTTTCTAGCCAAAATACCCTGGAGGGTTAAGGTTAATGGAATTTTGAACTGTCATCTGAGAAGATTGATTGATTTAATTAATTGTTGTACTAGCTTAAACAGTAATGGGCAACAGTACACTTCACATTAAACATTGGACTGTATGCTACAAATGTACTTGAAACACAGTGAGGTTTAAACTTACAAAATGGTGCAATATTGGTACTATTGACAAAATGGCATACACTTTGAACATGAACGTACGAGAATGCTTTTAAATGCAATAAATCCT
>CM055816.1:10204847-10236892 GCA_029582265.1 Zoroaster sp. YZ-2022
TTGCAATGTCGTCAAGTCAAATTTACTCAAGTCAAGTCAAGTCACAAGTCATTTTTGTCCAAGTCAAGTCAAGTCCCAAGTCATTTTTGTCCAAGTCAAGTCAAGTCGCAAGTCACAAAAATTGGCGACTCGAGTCGGACTCGAGTCCGAGTCACCGACTCGAGTCAACAACTCTGCTATGAAACGATGTTCAATTGCAGCCAAAGTCGCTGGATCGATTGAAATTCTGCCGTGCTATGTTTTAAACGACTTTTTCCACATGATGAACGTTTGCCCGATTTTAAGGCTTCTCTTAGCCACCATACTTTGTATATGGGAAATTTGGTTCCCGTGTATACCTATATCACGTACCGTATTTGCCTGTTGGCATAAAACAAAACAAAACAAAACAAACATCTTCCAAATAAAAAAATAATAAATAACATTTTTAAAAAGCGTCAGCGCAACGATTTTGAAGCCGACCGATTACCAGAAACCGGAGACTTTTATGGCCTTAGGCCAATCATAACGTTCGCATATACTGTTTAGGCACGAGGTGATCCATAAATCAGATGGGGGCCTAGTCTATTGTACTATTTGGCCATAAGAAGAAATAAATGTATGTTAATGAATGAATGAATGAATTAAATTAAATTAATAGCCATTTCTAAAAAGAAATTTCCTTTTTCAGATTGTTATGTAAATCCATGAAAATTACACTCGCTCGTCATATGGGGGTATCGCTCGATATGGGAGGATATCGCTCGTCATATGGGGGGATATCGCTCGTCATATGGGGGATATCGCTCGTCATATGGGGATATCGCTCGTCATATGGGGGATATCGCTCGTCATATGGGGGATATCGCTCGTCATATGGGGGATATCGCTCGTCATATGGGAGATATCGCTCGTCATATGGGGGATATCGCTCGTCATATGGGAGATATCGCTCGTCATATGGGGGATATCGCTCGTCATATGGGGGATATCGCTCGTCATATGGGGGATATCGTCATTATATGGGGGATATCGTCATTATATGGGGGATATCGTCATTATATGGGAGATATCGTCATATATGGGAGATATCGTCATATAGAGATATCGCGTCATATGGGAGATATCGTCATTATATGGGAGATATCGTCATTACATGGGGGATATCGTCATATGGGGGATATCGCTAATATGAGATATCATATGGGGATATCGCCGTCATATGGGAGATATCGCTCGTCATATGGGGGATATCGCTTCGTCATATGGGGTCCTTTCAGAGATATCGCTTCGTCATATGGGGGATATCGTCATCATATAGGGGGATATCGTCATATGGGGGATATCGTCATCATATGGGGATATCGCTTCGTCATATGGGGATATCGTCATTATGGGAGATATCCTTTCGTATGGGAGATATCGCTCGTCATATGGGGATATCGCTAGTCATATGGGGATATCGTCATTATGGGAGATATCGCTCGTCATATGGGATATCGTCGTCATATGAGAGATATCGTCATATATGGGGATATCGCTTTCGTCATATGGGGAGATATCGTCATCATATGGGGATATCGCTTCATCATATGGGGATATCGTCATATATATGGGGATATCGTCATATATGGGGATATCGCTTCGTTATCATATATGGGGATATCGCTTCGTCATATGGGGATATCGTCATATGGGGGGGATATCGTCATTACATGGGGATATATCGTCATATAGAGATATCGTCATATATGGGGGATATCGTCGTCATATGGGAGATATCGCTTCGTCATATGGGAGATATCGCTTCGTCATTATAGGGGGATATCGCTTTCGTCATATATGGAAGATATCGCTTTCGTCATATGGGGATATCGCTCGTCATATAGAGGATATCGCTTCGTCATCTGAGGGGATATCGTCATATAGGGATATCGCTTCGTCATGGCGGTAGATATCGCTCGTCATATGGGGGATATCGCTCGTCATATGGGGATATCGCTCGTCATATGGGGGATATCGCTCGTCATATGGGGGATATCGCTCGTCATATGGGGGATATCGCTCGTCATATGGGGGATATCGCTCGTCATGATGGGCATATCGCTCGTCATATGGGGGATATCGCTCGTCATATGGGGGATATCGCTCGTCATATGGGGGATATCGTTCGTCATATGGGGATATCGCTCGTCCTATGGGGGATATCGCTCGTCATAAAAGTGGAGGGATATCGCTCGTCATATGGGGGATATCGCTCGTCATGATGGGCATATCGCTCGTCATATGGGGGATATCGCTCGTCATATGGGGATATCGCTCGTCATATGGGGGATATCGTTCGTCATATGGGGATATCGCTCGTCATATGGGAATATCGCTCGTCATATGGGGGATATCGCTCGTCATATGGGGATATCGCTCGTCATATGGGGGATATCGCTCGTCATATCGGGATATCGCTCGTTATATGGGGGATGTGGTCATACCGTCACAGTTAAAGGGAGCCAATGTACACCTTTAGTAAAAATGTCTGTAAATGCATCCATAATATATCAATTAATTGTATTGCGTCAATGGTGAAAATTAATGCATTTAGATTATTTTGTTTGCATTTTGTCTCAATGTGACGTACGTAGAATTTGATCATGCAAAACCCCGCTTTGCAATTGCATATGGTAGAGCGTGCAATTGCATATGGTAGAGCGTGACAATTATTCTAGTTTAGTGAATTACAGACATACACACCTTTTCAAATATGCGTCCTTGTGGAGACACGTATTGTTCTTTCCTTTGTCTCTGTACTTAACAATTTCTCGTAGGGTTTGTAGACAAATTTCCTTGTGGAGCACGGAGTCCTTTAGAATTACCATGTGGAGACCAATTGTTCTTGCCTATCCCTTTTGTTATAGGACTCCACAGGGTAGCGATTATGGAAACACACACCCGCACCCCCCCCCCCCCCACACACACACACACACACATTATTTGGACACAATGAGTCTCTTAAAATTAGACGTGTATCAAATTCCAAGATAATATAAAATTCCAAGATAATATTACAAATAATAATAACACATACAAATTTAAAAAGGTTTGTTACAGATGTGTCGCTCGTATTTTACCGACAATTTTCGGAAATGTTTCATTGGAACATTGATAACTTCCTTTTATAAAGGAAAGCCCGGTTACTTTGAAATAATACATTTCACAAAATGGTTGTCCGAAGCTTGGTTTAAACGTATTTAAAAACGCCAATATATGCCAGGACCCACCATCAATTAATTTCGGTATGTATGTAATGTTAAACCATGCTTCTCATGATTATTGATCAAAATGTGTAATTTGTTTGAAAGCACGTGTTGTCACTTCTTCAAGTAAAATAATAAGAATAATAATAATAATAATGTAGCGCACGTATCCACCAAACTGGTGCTCAAGGCGCATTTATATTATTACCCCTGCTCATCAGGCTCATAAATCATTCCTGAAACCATCTCAGTTCCCTGGGGAGTATACAGCTCAATTGCTGCCATTACAGTGCTTATTGGGCTAATCAAACACAATAACCAACTCTGCCCTCACAGGTACCCATTTACCCCTGGGTGGAGAGAAGCAATTATGGTAAAGTGTCTTGTTCAAGGACTGGACACAAGCACCATGGTCGCGGTTGGGATTCGAAGCCACATTCTAACGACTCAGCCATCAGAACACAAATCCGATGCACTAAACCGCTCAACCATGGCACTCCATAGCAATGATCAAGTAAAAAAACAAATTAAAAGAAATTGTAAATTTAATTTTTTTTTTTTTAAATTCAGGAAAAATAGCAAAACAATATAAAAACGGGCAAAAGGTCTACATCTTCAAATTTCTGGTTTCATCTAATTCAACATATTAATATAGAGGTCCCTGATGTTTCAAGTTGAGTTAAATAATAAGCGTCTTGATGATGTCCTACCGGTACTTGACGATACTTGATTACAAAACAGCCCCAGGCCCGGGGTCAAACCCGTAACAGGCAACATGGTGTGCGGTTGTATGTCAGAACACTATAAAATCTTGTTTTATTCTTCAGGAGATTTCAGTGGTAAAACAATGGCAATGTTGACAACACGACGAGTGTGTTTAAACGAGTGTGCCCCCTCTCATTGAATCGAGATACACATTAAGCAACCGACCTGTGCAAGTTTAGGCTCCTTATGCGGCGTCGTTCACAAGAAATAAATTGTGAAAATGCATTCACATTTTGTGTATTCATAGAATTCGAAGAATTTAGGAAGCAGTACTATTTTCTAAATTCAAACTGAAAGTTTGTTCACTGTTCTTAATCAGACACAATTATTTCTAGGAGAAGATTAATACCATCGTGTCAGCTGTAATATAAGAACGTTTTACATTTAAATGTTGAATTGCTTTTTTCTGGGGTTAAGGAAGTTGAAAGCTTTAATTTGAGACATTGAACGAAACAAATCTGTCAAGGAATTAGTACCAGTAAATTAAAAACTCAAATTAGTGAAGGGCGAGCGTTTTAATCACCAGGTGACCACTTAATTTGTATGTAACGGGCTGAGGGCGTGGACAGGCTTCCGATTGGCCAGCGCGGCTGTCAATCAGAATCAAGCGCGTTTGGAATATCGCTTTTATTTACAGTTTCCGATATCTGTATTTCATGTTTTATTTTGTTTCATTCAACAACGATATTATCTTTCAAAATTCGTTTGCTTTATGAAGTCTATATTATTGTGGGTCATCTTGGCCAAACACTGGCGATATACCTTTAACGCTTGATCATTTTGTTGTTTTTGAATGACAAATCCATATAATTATTTCCATTATTGTGCTGTCCGTCACGCGTTTGGTATGTGGCTTGACCAATTTATTTTATTTATTGATTTGATTTGTTTTTGTTTTTGTTTGTTTGTTTGTTTGTAGTGTTTAATTTTCACCTCATGAACATACATGGGGCCATGCAGGATTGTTTTGAATTCCTACTCTGTCCATCCAAGCGATTTAGCAATTCATGATCAGAAGTGAATGTCTGTCTTCAATGAAAAGAAGAAGAAAAACAAGTATTTTTTTATAACAACAAAATTAAATCCGCTTCCGAATTGATTGGATCTTCGCGTCTGACAAGTCGATACAGGTATATATCTTCAATTTAACATCTTGTCACATCACCGATACGTGATCAAATGTATGTCGTAGAGGATTTTTCTCAGTGAAGTCTTAACAATAAAGGACCTACATTCACCCTTATATATTGAATAGATCTATTTTCTAAAGGTTTGTTTTTCTAAGAGCTTCACTGTTCAATGTACATTATACATACTTTAAAGAGGAGCTGTAAGCAATCCTACTGCTAATTGACCTGTCTCCATTTTTAGAGAGGGAATGTCTTAAGGAAACTGTACAACTTAAATTCCATTATCAAAAACCCAATGAAAAATACTGCAAACAAGTCATTTTCTCAGAACCCCTTTTTGTCTCGAAATCAGATTTCAACAACCCTGTGGTGTATTTGCCATTGCATGTATTTGCCATTGCATGTACATGTACATCATAAACATGTACATGTAATTGAGGTACAGCAAACGGCCCTTTTATGTTTCTATTGCTGGTTTTTTTTCCATCTCGCCTCCCCTTTGTTTTTATTTCATCATGTTTACACTAGACTTATCCCGTTATAAGTACAAAGCCATTTTCAGTTCAAGTGATGCACCAGCCAAACTAGCTAATAACATCAATACTATTTATTATACGTTTTTCTGCAAAAAAATCTGCTCAACAACATATTTTGCTTAACAGGTCTATGAGATTGGCCTAAAAAGGAGTCATCGTTAGAATGCGCGCTTGTGTTATCCCCAAGCTAAAACCTCCCACATATAATTACCGATACCCTCACTTCCTCACTTAATAATAAAATGTCTACTGTTGGTGTATTTATCATTGATCATTATGAAGTCCGGTTTGTAGTCTGGTTTGTAGACTACCTTAACAACAGGAAACAGTATACTGCTGGAACAAAATACGAGTCTTTTCTGAATGACATTATCCATGGTGTTCCACAGGGCTCCATTCTTGGTCCTTTACTTTTTCTCTTATATGACAACGATCTAATTACTACTCAATTGAGATTCCACATGGTGTCACCGCAATTAGTCTTACTTAGTCTTAGTCTTACTTAAGTTTTACCAAGGAACTTGTTACCCCTGCGCATCAGGCTAATAAATCATTCCTGAAACCATCTCAGCTCCCTGGGGAGCATACAGCTCAATTGCCACCATTTCAGCGCATATGGGCTAATCAAACACAATAACCAACTCTGCCCTCACAGGTACCCATTTAACCCTGGGTGGAGAGAAGCAATTATGAAAAGTGTCTTGCTCAAGGACACAAGTACCCCGGTTGCGGTTGGGATTCGAACCCACATTCTGACGACTAAGCCATCAGAACACAAATCTGATGCCCTAAACCGCTCGACCATAGCACTCCATATGATGATGTAAAGGAGCGTTCATTTTCAAATCAAATTGAATGAGTTCGGTATTAAATTGAATGAAAAAGGTTTGAAATTCGCCGGGAAAACCTACAGTTCTTGTTGGGTACTATCAAATTTTTGATATTGGCATTAAATATCAAGCAATTGGATAGCGACACAAAAGAAGTTTCGAAAAGGCCTTAGTGACTTTCACAACTCACAACAACCAAAATCATCCGAAAACTTACTGAAATTTGCCCTGGGCGCATTTGAATACTCTTAAGATGAAATTAATTGCCCATAAATGAAGGCAAAAACTTCTACAAAATTATTTCCACATCGATGATTGTTAACCTGAATGCATCAATTGCGAAAAGACGCAAAACGTCCAATTTCAGGATGACATAATTGAAGTCATGAATGCCAAAAAAACGAAATAAAACTAAATAAACGCAATTATGAATGACAGGAACGAAATAATGACTGTCCAGAAATTAATTTGAACGCAACAATCTAAAACAAGAAATCCTAATTTGATCGGATCAGTAAAAACGACGTGAATTTGAATGTTCTTTTATGAAAATGAAGAAAAAAGTTTTTAAATTGGCCGGGAAAACCTATATTAACACATTTCAACTGGGCATTTTCTCCCTTGCATTATCTCATGTTATTTCACATCTATTAACGATATTCACAATCACTGTACTAGATCACGTAATGTATGTACTATTCATATGCACGTCATTCTTTATCAATACTCTGATACTATGGTCCTCGTCTTAGATCGGGACCATTTAATCAAAACTTATAATATATATACCGGTATGTAATGTAACACTGTTTTTCTTGTGTACATATTTTCTTAAACATTGGGTGCCTGGTCTCGTATAAGCCTTTGCTTTCTACCAGGTACCTCCATGCATCACTGTCATTTATTCATCTGATATTGTTTTTGCTGTGTTTCACTGATGGTATGAAAAAAAAATAATAATAAATAAAAAAAATAATAACAATAAATTCAATCCTCTATGTGGACCAGCTGAAAAAAATCATACAAAACGTTTCTTATTTCCGTAGTATGCAACATAGTTCCCTTCCTACTGATCATCGCTTACCATCACTGACTGCGATTTTTTGTTCTACAGTACACTTCTTCCATTATAATGTATTTGTATACTAAAATTAATTTTTGACTTCATTTTCCTTAAAAAAAACGTTCAACAACCGCGAATTACTATTACATAGAAAGGCCTTGCTTCTGAATTAATGTTGTAGTTAAAAAGTGTATAAAAAAAATTATATAAACAAATTTATAAAAATGATGAAAACCTAATTTTGAACTCGTTACCTCTTACTTTCGAGGCGAACGTTCTAACCACTAGACTACCATGCCAGTCGGATGTATCGGTGAATTATTTATTGAAGAACTTTTCTGAATTAGATTTCTATGCCAATTTCTAAGCCATTGACGAAGTGTACTGCAGAAACAATCTCCCTTCTATTTTTGTAGGCGTACAACGTGCATGGATTGTATTTAATCTTTATGTTGATGAAATTCTTGCGTCGGGTGATAAACCGACGTAAATATATGAAGCACTGTACAGATATCGCGGAACCCACTGCTATAGGCTATAAGATTCTAGCCGGGCAATCGTTATCGGGCAAGATCGAGAGGTAAGACGTCTGCACAAGTAGGGTCATCTTGTGGGTCATCTTGGCCAAACACTGGCGATGTACCTTTAACGCTTGATCATTTTGTTGTTTTTGAATGACAAATCCATATATTTCCATTATTGTGCTGTCCGTCACGCGTTTGGTATGTGGCTTGACCAATTTTTTTTATTTATTGATTTGATTTGTTTTTGTTTTTGTTTGTTTGTTTGTTTGTAGTGTTTAATTTTCACCTCATGAACATACATGGGGCCATGCAGGATTGTTTTGAATTCCTACTCTGTCCATCCAAGCGATTTAGCAATTCATGATCAGAAGTGAATGTCTGTCTTCAATGGAAAGAAGAAGAAAAACAAGTATTTTTTTTATTTTATAAAAACAAAATTAAATCCGCTACTGAATTGATTGGATCTTCGCGTCTGACAAGTCGATACAGGTATATCTCTTCAATTTAACATCTTGTCACATCACCGATACGTGTCAAATTTATGTCGTAGAGGCTTTTTCTCAGCGAAGTCTTAACAATAATGGACCTACATTCACCCTTATATATTGAATAGATCTATTTTCTAAAGGTTGTTTTTCTAAGAGCTTCACTGTTCAATGTACATTATACATACTTTAAAGAGGAGCTGTAAGCAATCCTACTGCTAATTGACCTGTCTCCATTTTTAGAGAGGGAATGTCATAAGGAAACCATAGCCTACAACTTAAATTCCATTATCAAAAACCCAAGGAAAAATACTGCAAACAAGTCATTTTCTCAGAACCCCATTTTGTCTCGAAATCAGATTTCAACAACCCTGTGGTGTATTTGCCATTGCATGTATTTGCCATTGCATGTACATGTACATCATAAACATGTACATGTAATTGAGGTACAGCAAACGGCCCTTTTATGTTTCTATTGCTGTTTTTTTCCATCTTGCCTCCCCTTTGTTTTTATTTCATCATGTTTACACTAGACTTATCCCGTTATAAGTACAAAGCTATTTTCAGTTAAAGTGATGCACCAGCCAAACTTGCTATTAACATCGATACTTTATATTATACGTTTTTCTGCAAAAAATCTGCTCATCAACATATTTTGCTTAACAGGTCTATGAGATTGGCCTAAAAAGGAGTCATCGTTAGAATGCGCGCTTGTGTTATCCCCAAGCTAAAACCTCCCACATATAATTACCGATACCCTCACTTCCTCACTTAATAATAAAATGTCTACTTTTGGTGTATTTATCATTGATCATTATGAAGTCCGGTTTGTAGTCTGGTTTTTAGACTACCTTAACAACAGGAAACAGTATACTGCTGGAACAAAATACGAGTCTTTCTGATGACATTATCCATGGTGTTCCACGGGGCTCCATTCTTGGTCCTTTACTTTTTCTCTTATATGACAACGATCTCCACCACTGTTCTTTTCGATTGTCGTTTACCCTTTTTGCGGATGACACCACCGTCTTGTTTTCTTTACGTAACATCCTCAACAAGGAACTTGTTACCCCTGCGCATCAGGCTAATAAATCATTCCTGAAACCATCTCAGCTCCCTGGGGAGTATACAGCTCAATTGTTGCAATTACAGCGCATATTATGGGCTAATCAAACACAATAACCAACTCTGCCCTCACAGGTACCCATTTACCCCTGGGTGGAGAGAAGCAATTATGAAAAGTGTCTTGCTCAAGGACACAAGTACCCGGTTGCGGTTGGGATTCGAACCCACATTCTGACGACTGAGCCATCAGAACACAAATCTGATGCCCTAAACCGCTCGACCATAGCACTCCATATGATGATGTAAAGGAGCGTTCATTTTCAAATCAAATTGAATGAGTTCGGTATTAAATTGAATGAAAAAGGTTTGAAATTCACCGGGAAAACCTACAGTTCTTGTTGGGTACTATCAAATTTTTGACATTGGCATTAAATATCAAGCAATTGGATAGCGACACAAAAGAAGTTTCGAAAAGGCCTTAGTGACTTTCACAACTCACAACAACCAAAATCATCCGAAAACTTACTGAAATTTGCCCTGGGCGCATTTGAATACTCTTAAGATGAAATTAATTGCCCATAAATGAAGGCAAAAACTTCTACAAAATTATTTCCACATCGATGATTGTTAACCTGAATGCATCAATTGCGAAAAGACGCAAAACGTCCAATTTCAGGATGACATAATTGAAGTCATGAATGCCAAAAAAACGAAATAAAACTAAATAAACGCAATTATGAATGACAGGAACGAAATAATGACTGTCCAGAAATTAATTTGAACGCAACAATCTAAAACAAGAAATCCTAATTTGATCGGATCAGTAAAAACGACGTGAATTTGAATGTTCTTTTATGAAAATGAAGAAAAAAGTTTTTAAATTGGCCGGGGAAACCTATATTAACAAATTTCAACTGGGCATTTTCTCCCTTGCATTTTCTCATCTTATTTCACATCTATTAACGATATTCACAATCACTGTACTAGATCACGTAATGTATGTACTATTCATATGCACGTCATTCTTTATCAATACTCTGATACTATGGTCCTCGTCTTAGATCGGGACCATTTAATCAAAACTTATACTAATATATACCGGTATGTAATGTAACACTGTTTTTCTTGTGTACATATTTTCTTAAACATTGGGTGCCTGGTCTCGTATAAGCCTTTGCTTTCTACCAGGTACCTCCATGCATCACTGTCATTTATTCATCTGATATTGTTTTTGCTGTGTTTCACTGATGGTATGAAAAAAAAATTAAATAATAAAAAAATAATAATAACAATAAATTCAATCCTCTATGTGGACCAGCTGAAAAAAATCATACAAAACGTTTCTTATTTCTGTAGTATGCAACATAGTTCCCTTCCTACTGATCATCGCTTACCATCACTGACTGCGATTTTTTGTTCTACAGTACACTTCTTCCATTATAATGTATTTGTATACTAAAATTAATTTTTGACTTCATTTTCCTTAAAAAAACGTTCAACAACCGCGAATTACTATTACATAGAAAGGCCTTGCTTCTGAATTAATGTTGTAGTTAAAAAGTGTATAAAAAAAATTATATAAACAAATTTATAAAAATGATGAAAACCTAATTTTGAACTCGTTATCTCCTACTTTCGAGGCGAGCGTTCTAACCACTAGACTACCATGCCAGTCGGATGTATCGGTGAATTATTTATTGAAGAACCTTTCTAAATTAGATTTCTATGCCAATTTCTAAGCCATTGACGAAGTGTACTGCAGAAACAATCTCCCTTCTATTTTTGTAGGCGTACAGCGTACATGGATTGTATTTAATCTTTATATTGATGAAATTCTTGCGTCGGGTGATAAACCGACGTAAATATATGAAGCACTGTACAGATATCGCGGAACCCACTGCTATAGGCTATAAGATTCTAGCCGGCCAATCGTTATCGGGCAAGATCGAGAGGTAAGACGTCTGCACAAGTAGGGTCATCTTGTGGGTCATCTTGGCCAAACACTGGCGATATACCTTTAACGCTTGATCATTTTGTTGTTTTTGAATGACAAATCCATATATTTCCATTATTGTGCTGTCCGTCACGCGTTTGGTATGTGGCTTGACCAATTTTTTTAATTTATTGATTTGATTTGTTTTTGTTTTTGTTTGTTTGTTTGTTTGTAGTGTTTAATTTTCACCTCATGAACATACATGGGGCCATGCAAGATTGTTTTGAATTCCTACTCTGTCCATCCAAGCGATTTAGCAATTCATGATCAGAAGTGAATGTCTGTCTTCAATGAAAAGAAGAAGAAAAACAAGTATTTTTTTTATAACAACAAAATTAAATCCGCTTCCGAATTGATTGGATCTTCGCGTCTGACAAGTCGATACAGGTATATCTCTTCAATTTAACATCTTGTCACATCACCGATACGTGATCAAATTTATGTCGTAGAGGCTTTTTCTCAGCGAAGTCTTAACAATAAAGGACCTACATTCACCCTTATATATTGAATAGATCTATTTTCTAAAGGTTTGTTTTTCTAAGAGCTTCACTGTTCAATGTACATTATACATACTTTAAAGAGGAGCTGTAAGCAATCCTACTGCTAATTGACCTGTCTCCATTTTTAGAGAGGGAATGTCTTAAGGAAACCGTACAACTTAAATTCCATTATCAAAAACCCAAGGAAAAATACTGCAAACAAGTCATTTCTCAGAACCCCTTTTTGTCTCGAAATCAGATTTCAACAACCCTGTGGTGTATTTGACATTGCATGTATTTGCTGTTGCATGTACATGTACATCATAAACATGTACATGTAATTGAGGTACAGCAAACGGCCCTTTTATGTTTCTATTGCTGTTTTTTTCCATCTCGCCTCCCCTTTGTTTTTATTTCATCATGTTTACACTAGACTTATCCCGTTATAAGTTCAAAGATATTTTCAGTTAAAGTGATGCACCAGCCAAACTAGCTAATAACGTCAATACTTTATATTATACGTTTTTCTGCAAAAAATCTGCTCATCAACATATTTTGCTTAACAGGTCTATGAGATTGGCCTAAAAAGGAGTCATCGTTAGAATGCGCGCTTGTGTTATCCCCAAGCTAAAACCTCCCACATATAATTACCGATACCGTCACTTCCTCACTTAATGATAAAATGTCTACTGTTGGTGTATTTATCATTGATCATTATGAAGTCCGGTTTGTAGTCTGGTTTGTAGACTACCTTAACAACAGGAAACAGTATACTGCTGTAACAAAATACGAGTCTTGTCTGAATGACATTACCCATGGTGTTCCACAGGGCTCCATTCTTGGTCCTTTACTTTTTCTCTTATATGCCAACGATCTCCGTCACTGTTCTTTTCGATTGTCTTTTACCCTTTTTGCGGATGATACCACCGTCTTGTTTTCTTTACGTAACATCCTCAACAAGGAACTTGTTGAAGTATCTTCCTGGTTCAAGGCTAATATAAAGCTCTCTTTGAACTTAAAACCAACTACATAATCTTCAGCTAGTCTATCTATCAGCAATCCCAACATTATCACCAATTATGTACCAAAAGGATCCATTCTACCAAATTCCTTACAGTCATCATTGATGACAAACTTCCCTGGACTCATCCATTAAATCATTTCCCACAGCACTGGTGTAATGTCCAACCTTCGTTCATTTTCTCACTTCTATCACTTTGATTTCTCTCTACAACAAACTTATCTTTCCATATCTTTATATGGAATGAAAAAGGTTTTAAATTCGCCGGGAAAACCTATAGTTCTTGTTGGGTCCTATCAAATTTTTGACATTAGCATTAAATATCAAACAATTGGATAGCGATTGACTGAAATTTGCCATGGGCACATTTGAATACTCTTAAGATGAAATTAATTGCCCATAAATGAAGGCGAAAATCAAAAACGTCTACAAAATTATTTACTTGAATGCTACAAATGCAGCATTCAAGGATGACATAATTGAAGTCATGAATGCCCCACAACGAAATAAAACTAAATAAAATTCTTTACCTGAATGCTACAAATGCAGCAGTCAAGGATGACATAATTGAAGTCATGAATGCCCCACAAATAAAACTAAATAAACGTAATTATGAATGACAGGAACGAAATAATGACTGTCTCGAAATTAATTTGAACGCAACAATCTAAAACAAGAAATCCTAATTTGATCGGATCAGTAAAAACGGCGTGGATTTGAATGTTCTTTTATGAAAATGAAGAAAAAAAGTTTTTAAATTGGTCGGGAAAACCTATATTAACAAATTTCACCTGGGCATTTTCTCCCTTACATTTTCTCATCTTATTTCACATCTATTAACGATATTCACAATCACTATATGTATTTGTATACTAAAATAAATTTTTGACTTCATTTTCAACAACCGCGAATTACTATTTTATAGAAAGGCCTTGCTTCTGAATTAATGTTGTAGTTAAAAAGTGTATAAAAAATATATATATAAACAAATTTATAAAAGTGTTGAAAACCTAATTTTGAACTCGTTACCTCCTACTTTCGAGGCGAGCGTTCCAACCACTAGACTACCATGCCAGTCGGATGTATCGGTGAATTATTTATTGAAGAACCTTTCTAAATTAGATTTCTGTGCCAATTTCTAAGCCATTGACAAAGTGTACTGCAGAAACAATCTCCCTGCTATTTTTGTAGGCGTACAACGTGCATGGATTGTATTTAATCTTTATATTGATGAAATTCTTGTGTCGGGTGATAAACCGACGTAAATATATGAAGCACTGTACAGATATCGCGGAACCCACTGCTATAGGCTATAAGATTCTAGCCGGCCAATCGTCATCGGGCAAGATCGAGAGGTAAGACGTCTGCACAAGTAGGTAGAGAGGTCGTGGGTTCGAATCATGTGTCGCCTGTGGAGTTATTTTTTCACAGACACTCGGAAAGCACTGAGCATGCAGTACTTCATAAATACGTCAGTGTAAAGGCAACATAAAATCAAAAGTACTTAATCTTGTTTTATTTTTTTCAAAGACAATCCGCTACAAGCATCAGGCTTAATATTTGACTTTGCCTCCATCCTGTATTATCAGTATTTAGAGCTGCATCACACGTGTTTTTCGCTATTTTAACGGCAACATTGTTATTTTTCCCGAAGAAGGGAAAACTACACCATTCTCAAAATAATCTGTTTTACAGTAAATTTGTACCGAAATTCTTTTATGGTGGGGCTCGTCAGAAATTTGTTTGCACCTTTATAAATGTTAAATCAAGCTTTTGACAACTATATTGTGAAATATCTTATTTCAAAGCATTTAGTTTCCTTTCCAATGAAAAACTAAAATAAAAATGATAATTGCTAGTAAAACACGGACGATACATCTTTAATGTTAGGCCAAAAATGTCTCCGGTTTCTGGTCATCGTTTGGCTTCAAAATCGGTGCGGTGACGCGCTTTTTCTTTCTTTTTTCTTTATTTATTATCTTTTTTTTTCTTTCTTTATTATTTTTTTATTTGGAATTTTTTTCCAACAGTAAAATACGTGATAGGCCTACTGATATACGCGGCGACCAAATTTCCCATATACAAAGTATGGTGGATAAGAGAGGCCTCACAAATCAGTCAAACGTAGCCTATATATATGTGTGTGTGTGTGTGTGTGTGCGTGTGTGTGTGTGTGTGTGTGCAAGCGTAGCATACACTATGTGGATTTCAGAACAAAGAATGTCCACACAGTGTAGGAACTCTGTGCACTATGTGGACTTACACACGTCCACACAGTGTTTTTGGACTTTGGAAAAGTACGAATATCTCTGAAATTAGTGATTTGTCTAGGCAGGTTCTTTGACTTAAATCGAAGGATATTATTAAAAGGGAAAAATAGAACGAAAACCGCTCTCAAAACACTCTTCTGTGTGAAGTGGGAACGATTTTAAGAAATTCCTGTGCTTAAGTACAGGAAAACAAAGGAATGTCCACATAGTGATAGCAACAAAGGTCTGTGTGCAGGCGTAGCATACACTATGTGGACTTCGGAAGAAAGGATGTCCACACAGTGTAGGATATACTCTGTGCACTGTGTGGACTTACACACGTCCACACAGTGTTTTTGGACTTTGGAAAAGTACGAATATCTCGGAAATTAGAGATTTGTCTAGGCAGGTTCTTTGACTTAAATCGAAGGATATTATTAAAAGGGAAAAATAGAACGAAAACCGCTCTCAAATCACTTGCGTGTGTGAAATGGGAACGATTTTAAGAAATTTCTGTGCTTAAGTACATGAGAACAAAGGAATGTCCACATAGTGATAGCAACAAAGGTCTGTGTGTGTGTGTGTGTGTGTGTGCGTGTGTGAGCGCATTCAAACCGGGGACATATAAGAAAAGGGACAATGGTCCCCGGTTGCTCTCACAATGGAGAACAATATGTCCCCGCTTTTTTGGACAAAGGAATTTGACAAAGGATGTCCCCGATTGCAGGCGTTTACACACGTGTGTGTGTGTGTGTGTGTGTGTGTATGTGTGTGTGTGTGAAAAGTCTTTAAAAACACAGCATGGCAGAATTCCAATCGATCCCGCAATTTTGGCTATAATTGGACATAATTTCATATCAAATAATAATAATAATAAATAAATAAATTTAAAAAATAATTTAAAAAAAAATGCCGACACGCGGATCTGAGGCGACGCGTGCGGAGACCTGACATAAAATGTGCACTTTAATTTACGTTAACTGAATTTTTTGCTCGCCAAGGGTACTCTTCTAAACGTTTTAGATTGAAATTCACTCTAACCGATTGATACGAAAGATAATGTCACTAGTTTCAATCAATCAGCTTCTTTCAATCAACGTCTTTCAAGAGAGTATTTTCTTCAAGAGAGATTTGTGTTCAGTACGTATGTTATCATATCAAATGATGCACGGTATAATTTACATTAAATATGTGGGAAATAATGTTTTAGACCAAAACATGGCAAACAATTAGCCTTTATTGAAATATTGTATACTAGCACCCTCCTTGATCCTATGTCTCCGCAACACTTCAAAAGGCTAATGGGTAGTAAAGAGCCCTTAACAGTGAGCTATGGAAATGTGTATGACCTCATCCGAAAGATCTTGTTAAACTCAACATCCTATATGTACAAAGTTTCATGATATGGTTAATAATCTCACGTTATGAAACGAATGCAAAATGCCCATTACCTTACGGTATCAGAAGCCAATACACCATTAGTGTATAGCATGACTCGTGGTTATCATTATTCTCATTCAGTGCCAAACCTTGAAAATCTCAGACAAGTATAGGAACACTCACACGATCAAGTACAGTGACGAATTAACAAGTTTAATTAATAGCCAAAGAGCCTAGAGAAACATCATACAACAGCCGTCGGGAACAGAAACGATGCCTTCATCACAAAAAGATGGCAAAATCAGCAATCTCGTAAGCACATGGTATATACCTGATGTAATACATCACCGCGTTATATAGTTTCATTTCACTCTGATAAAATGACTATATAAAGAAGGCGAGTTTACTTCACATCTGCTCCATACTGTATTCAGTCTGTCAACGCGAGATCTCAACAAGCACATTTGATACAGTCATCACGACTCAGAGCATGGTATGTTATGATTTTGTCCACGTTAACCGTTTATGTTAATAATGATTTATCAGTTCACTTCCATGGTATGTAATGATTTTGTCCACGTTAACCGTTTATGTTAAGAATGATTTATCAGTTCACTTCCTCCAGTATATATATTAAAACCATATGGTGGTGGTGATCAGCATGAACTTGAGTTTAAAAGGTCCCTGTCAAACGACAATTCTAGGGATCTCCGCACTCATCATAAGGAACATTTTAAACTAATAGTCTGGCTAACTTACGGACATTATTTAGATATATTCTGTATGAAGTGATAAATTCATTTGTAAAATTCCTTAGTTGAAATAGCTCCTCGGAAATATATTATTTGATTTTTTACTTTTAAAAGATTGGCTAAGTTCTCCCCACGAGGAAACTGGTGTCCGTGTTGGGCGTTGAATTTTTTTAACTGCCCTGTTTTTGTAGCGTTGTATCAATTTCCCTTACAATTATGTCCTTCGATGTTAATTTTCCTGTGTCCATTTTGTATACATTCACGTTGCATTAATGCATGTATAATTATTTTTATCTGTCAAGTGCAAATGAAAGAACTATTAATTTTTATACCAATGTTATTTTTTATGCGGGCAGTAAGGCCACGAAAAACCGGTCTCCGGTTTCCGGTCCAAGGTCGGCTTCAAAATCGGTGCGGTGGCTTTTTAGGTGTTTGTACTAGCAGCGCTAGTATGGCGGCTAAGAGAGGTCTCACAAATCGGGCAAACGTTCAAACACCTATGAGAAAAGCATTATTAAAAATTAATCAAATTAAAAATGTTTCTGCTGATATCTCAAAATATCAGATTGTATGGTTTTTGTCAAAGACCAGTGTACATTTTGTGCCCAGCGCAGTTTGATCATTTTGGCTTTTTTGTAAATATGTAATGTCAAAAACCTAGATCACATCGTCTATTACAAACCAACCTCTGAAATTTGCAGTTTATTTCATCGTTCCGTTAACGAGAATAACATTAAATAAATATGCGTTCAGGTAGCTCGTATTAATTCCAACGTGACATTTCTGTCTTCGTGTGACACTTCCTTTTGGAAAATAATTATTTCAGTAATTTCAGCACGCATCTGACACAAGAGTCTGACATCTTAATGCATTTCTTTCACCTATTAGTTTTTTATTTGTTGCAACACTGTTACATAGCTTACTTAAACATGTTAATTAAAACATGAAAAAATTGGTCAGTATATTGAGTGGCAATCGTTAAAACTTCGGTAACTTACGTTACAAAAAAGTGACATGTGTTTTTTATCGGCTTTAAGTCAATGTTTCCTCATACTGCACACTCCTTGTTGGTCATTGAGAGTAGACCTATTTACTGGTAAAGTAAAAAAAAATCAAACTCATTGATGATCATGGTGAAATATCAAAAGTTGCGGTAACATACGTTACCATATGTCTATCATTGGGAAAAATATTCAGCCTTTATTTGGTTGATTAAATTGTACAAAGATTCATGTTTTACTTATTAAGTACATGCTGAAGTTTTTGAAGGGCATTGTTCATTATGTAGTAAGCTCATAATGCAGCTCTGGCATAGGTGCTGGCACTGTTAAACAGGTGTTTTCTTTTTCAAAGCATCTGCCCTTTCTTTCTTCAATTTTTGACATTTAGCTACATGCTTCCCGGTGGATGCATTCCTTCATCTAAATAGAACTTTCCTTGAAGATTTTGATAGAGCACTTTCCTGAATCTTTTTGTTAGCATGGTATTTTATGGTAGTAGCTGTAGCTCGATTTTGTACTGTTCATGTTGACCAGTAACTTTCAATTATCTCTATACCGTTTCTGCTTTTCAGCTTGAGTTAATTTTGGCATGATCATTCGGTAAAAAGTACTATTCAGAATTTTTTAAATAATTCATTATTTAAAAATTATCACTCATAGAAATCAGCCAAATATGTTTAGCTATGTGACTTTCCACTAAATTACCCACGATTATCCATTAGACCAAAAATTACATTTGTTGGATAAATGAAAGCAAAAAATCACTAAAAAAGCTCTTGAATTTTACCCTGAATACATATGTGAGTCATAAAGATGGATTTTACAAAAGCAGAGAAAAATCGAATATTGTGATCTCAGGAGTCCAAAGATCATTTAGAGTGTACTAGCTTGGGAGGTTTTTGATAAATCCGAGTAGTCAATTGTTTTTGTTTAAACCGATACCAAACCGTGGGACTGAGATTTTTACTGATAAAACTGAAAACCGAAAACTGAAAACCAAGTTTTTTTCCCATCGGTAAACTGGCTAGCCAAAAATTTTAAACCACCCAAGCCTACAGTGTACAGCATGCTCAAGACAATGCAAGAAGATAACATGTGCTCATCAAAAGGAAATAGGTTGAATTGTGGGTATATTCTTCTGCCCTTGTACGCAGAGTGGTGCCTCTGTTGTTAATTAAATAACCCTGCGGTGCATGGCCGCAATATAAAAACGTATACACATGAAGGCACTAAATCATTTAGTACGTATAATTAATTATATTAAAATTGTTATCTCTGCATTCCCCATTGATTTTTTACATCCAAATGACTTCCACACATGCCCTGCTATTGTCTAGGATTATTTTCAACCCCAGATGACAACAACAGCCGACGTTGGCAGCACCTCCTCTTTTCAGTGGCACCCTAATTTACCTACTGTAAAAAAACAGTAGGGCTCACTCACCGCAGGGTTTTAATTATATTAAAATTGTTGTCTCTGCATTCCCCATTGAATTTTTACATCCAAATGACTTCCACACATGCCCTGCTATTGTCTGGTATTATTTTCAACCCCCAGATGACACAAAACAGCCGTATGACCTTGGCAAACGAAAACAGCCGTACAGTTTATCTCTCCAGCATGTAACAGAACCCAGACACTCTGTCTGGGGGGCGGGGGATTATGCAAACTGCCCAGCCTGGCACTGGCTGTCGCAAGACATCAAACAGCACAGCCTGATGCTCAACAGATGGTTCCACTTATCAGAGGGTTAGATCTGGGCAGGTCTTTATGTGTACACAATGAATGGTTGATTTTGTGCACAGATATATGGCAGCAATTACTTTTCCAGCCCAGCAAAACAAAGCTACACAGCTCTGGGAACTGACACCCCTTCTAAGATATGTGGAATGGTCCACTTTAGGATATCAAAGACTCCCAGGCATCTGTGGCTTTTTTTCTGGGAAAAACAATGTAATAAATAACTTCTGCCAGTAGCGAGTGGAGGTGTCCCTCCTCGAAGGGGGATACAGCTGTACAGTTTCAATGGGTTGTCTGCTGGCAAGGGGGCGGGGCCTTAATTTGAAAGCTGCATACCGGGTCAATGGTTCACCCCAGGTTGAAATTTTTTTACCATGTTATCAGGCACTGTATCAATAGAGAACTTATGCAAAGTGGCTGAATTTGAGTTTTCCATGACGTAGTAAACAACAATTGTTTACAAACACTAAATGGTTTAGAGCGATGTACCACCGCAGTGTCAACTTAATCATGATGCAATAAGCAATAGGCTTTCACTAATCACGGTAACTTTCATGTCGTTTCATGTCGTTAACTTACGTTTCATGTCGGTAACTTACGTTTCATGTCGGTAACTTACGTTTCATGTCGGTAACTTACGTTTCATGTCGGTAACTTACGTTTCATGTCGTTAACTTACGTTTCATGTCGTTAACTTAAGTTTCATGTCGTTAACTTACGTTTCATGTCGGTAACTTACGTTACAGTTTTCGTTGTTATTTTCCGAAGTGGTAGTATAATGTTACTTTATTTAGGCCTTAATATAGTAAGCTCAAACTGAAGTAGGAAAAAATAAATGGTTTCAAAAAGGTTTCAAATCATTGAATTTAAGAAATAGAATTTAAAAAAACATTCATTTTTGATAACTTACGTTACATACCTATGGCCACAACACCAAATTCAGATGTTCCAGTAAATGTTTGGGACCAGAATCAAGAATAAAATAAATTTTTATATGAAAGAATATGTAACAGACTACTGAAAAATCAATAACTACATAAATATTGATTTTAAAATTAAGATTTCCATTACATGCCAATTAGGCACTTATTTGACACAATTCTAGTGGTAGGAGCACCATCTTGGTAATAATTTATATGATTTTTTTCATAGGGTTGTTTAATTTTAAGAAGGCTATAAAAAAAAATTCATACACTTTCAGGTATATACAACACATTAAGATAACTTTTTAACTCATCTGAAGCATTTTATATTTTAGTGTCATGTCCTGGTTCTCGTGGAATTGACCATTTACGTTTTTTCCAGATAACCAATGGATCCAATATATAGGTTCAGCATTGCTTTGTAGGCCCTACCTTATACAGGCCTACGTTCATTTCAATTCTCTAGTTTTCAAGAAATAATTTGACAACATTTTCCATAACAATGTAAGCCTTGCCTGGTGAAAAGGATAAGTAAAAACTGTTTGCGGTGACACCATGCAGAAATTCTCTTTTGAGTAGTAATTAATTATGAAAAGAACTGCTTGGTTTCGATTAGTGTGCTCTGGTCGTCTTCAGGAGAATGTAATATACTTTTTTGAGAAATAACAAAACACTGTTACATGTTTTTTTCTGTTTTACAAAACGTCTCTGTATAGTAACCTTTTTTGTAAATTCGACATCACGATTCCTTCTTAGTTGTTTTCTTATAATATCTTGGAAATTAGAGGGTTGAAATGAATGAACGTTAGTAAATACCAATGTACCCTCCCTTTCATTATGGAGAACCAGAAATGATGAGTTACACAGTACATAGGAAAAGACTATGGCGCATTATGTATTTGTTTTTTTAACAAATAATTGTGGATAATTGTGTTGTTTTTAAGATAAGCAAGAATGAACAGTTTGACCATTAATGGGGACATCCTTTTTAGCTTTCAGCCTAATGTGTTGTGATACAGCCCACTTAAATGTCAAAGTAGTTACCAAACTCAATCTACTTGCCAAATCTTGCGTAAAACTATCCACTGCAATGAACGAAATGTGTGTCTGGCCACTATCTGTGTTTTTATTAGTGGTTTCACTAATATCGATTGTCTTTAACCTTGTCTTGGGGCAGCATTCGTCAGATCCCTATCTGCCTATAATCATATTAAACTGCAAAAAGTGTTTGTTAGTGAAATCCCAAATATATTACTTGAAATGCTTGATAGGGTCTAACGGTTTTATGCAGTTCAATATGTAGGTTCCACAGTTTCAGCGCAATTGTACCCAGACGGAAGTTTGTAAAATTCAGTGTCAAATCAAATCAAACACACAAATCAAATTTTTCCCCACAACCGTTTGTTGCATTTGTTGTTGTTGTTGTTGTTGTTGTTGTTGTTGTTTTTATGTTAAAAATTAAACCACCTTATGCAGAATGATTTCTCAAGAACATTTGGTACACTTAACATCGAGTATGCTTCCATTTAGCATCGAGTATGCTTCCATTTAGCAAATGCTAAATAATAAATAACAGTTGGAAATTACAACAAAGGTGTTGACAAATAACAAAGAAATACAATCAGCAGTTAAAGGGCTATAACGGTCAGTTAGTAGGGCACATGTACGATAATTATAGGGGTGAATCTAGCGTCTCGAAAAAGGGGGAAGGAACACATTGGTAATGTAAATTGGGATACACTGGCTATATATTCACGGCATGTATGGGGTTAATGGATTCTGACTAGCTCTCCCAGAAATTATAAAAAATTAAACAAATGACAAAACAAGGAGGGTTCCAAGTCATTTTGGTAGAGCACTGGTACGATAATCAGGAGATCATCTATAGTAAATTGCAGAT
The DNA here is from genome assembly GCA_029582265.1 of Zoroaster sp. YZ-2022. NCBI lineage: Eukaryota > Metazoa > Echinodermata > Asteroidea > Forcipulatida > Zoroasteridae > Zoroaster > Zoroaster sp. YZ-2022. The sequence goes on from CM055816.1 coordinate 10,227,915, forward strand.
TGATGTTAAAAATGTGTTGATGTATCTATAGTTAGTTTCCCTTGTGGTATTGATTATCTTGATGAACAAATACTGATGAGGATGCTCTCTGACATTAGTCCATCGTAGGATGTTTGCATGGTGGAGGTACAGTATGAGTATGGTTTGCGCTATAACATAAAGTAACAGTACCGGTATCTCAAGAGTTGTAAAAAATGTTAATTCTGAGAAGAAGTGGTGAGATACCTCGACGTTTTGATCAGTGTGATAGTCTTCAGGAGAAAATTACAACCACTAAGGCCATAAATGTCTCAGGTTTCTGGGGGGTTTTGTTTTTATTTTATTTTATTTTATTTTATTTTTTGGTTTTGTGGTTTTTTTTTGTTTTGAAACGATGTCCAATTGCAGCCAAAATTGCTGGATCGATTGGAATTCTGCCCTGCTGTGTTTTAAATGACCTTTTCACATAGGAGTACGAATGTTTGCCCGAATTGTGAGGCCTCTCTAAGCCACCATACTTTGTGTATGGGAAATTTGGTCAGGTTCCAATAACTGTGCACATGTACTTCACTGGTTGGCAAAAAAATAAAAAAATAAATATAAAAACAAATATAAAAAACATCCCCCCAAAAAATTTGAAGCTGACCTGTGACCAGAAACCGGAATTTTTTTTTGTTTTTTTTGTTTAGCCTAAGAAATTGTTACATGGTGCTATATACTGAGTTCTTTGTGTTTGCCATAATCTACCGCAATCACAGATGTTGCCTGTAACCAAGCGATGCCACTCTTGATTGTAATACGTACGGGACAGCTGTGACCACCTAGAATTGTCGTTAACAAATGCGCGCATTATGTTTGTTGTAACAATATTATTTACTGGTACAGAAAAAGCTCAAACATATCCTGTCACCATAATCATATTACAATTTACATGTAGAATGCTTGACTTGAATGCTTCATTTGCAATGCCTGGATGTAGATGTTATTGGTGTTACGTAATATTTTAAAACCGACAAAAATATCTCGAATACTCTCTTTAAAAAAATGTTCTGGATCCGCCCATGTTAACCCTTGCGTGTTTTTACTTTCTTAATGTAAAAGAGTGAAAACCACACTTTCAAAGAGCTATATGGCGGACAAGTCTTTTTGGAGTGAATAAAGAGTAAAATTAGTTGTGTGTATAGAGTGAATTGGAAGCCTTTTACTGTATTTTTCAATCGAATCAGAGTGGGTTTCACTCCAAAAAAGACTTGTCCGCCATATAGCTCTTTAAAAGAGTGGTTTTCACTCTTTTACATTAAGAAAGTAAAAACACGCAAGGGTTAACATGGGCGGATCCAGAACATTTTTTTAGGGGGGGGCTGAGAATCAAAAACAATTTTTTTTCAGTACTACAAACATTACAATGAAATAATCAAAGGGAGAGAAAAACAAAGCATAGTGAGGGAATGGTGGTGCGTTCTCCCCTTCCCTCCCCTCCTCTCCCTCTCTCTCTCTCTCTCTCTCTCTCTCTTTCTCTCCTTTTTTTTAATTTTTATTTGTTTTATTTATTTTTATTTTTTTTACGATTTTAGGGGGGGGGGGGGCTACAGCCCCCTTAGCCCCCCTGGATCCGCCAATGGTTAACGTGTGTTCCTGTACCAGAGTTTGCATGAATTGAGATAGGTATTGTCAGATGGAGGGCTACGTTTGTTGATATTTTGACCAGAAAATTAGTAAGGCATTTTATGAATGGGAGTAAAAGTTCAACGCTTGGTCTTTACTGCAGGATAAAGCCATTACGTAGAACCTCTATTCCTTTATTAAACATTGGTATTTGTAAACGTGCGTTAATTTTAATCCTCTGGTTTTAACAAAAAAATGTAACATAAAACAGATTTCATCAGTGCGCACGTTGTTGCAAAAATTATTTGTTTGATGGTAATTCTTTTTAAATTTGACAAATAAAATTCCCTTTTTCTCTAAAAAGAACATAAAAAGCACTTCAGTTGAAAACATTAATCAGGATGATCGATACACTGTAAAAATGGTGTTAGAATTTAAACACAATTCTAAAGACTTTTTTCACATGTTTCACATAAAACATGTTTAGATTGTGCTTTTCTGTGATGTGTGTTTGAATGCTAAATATCATATGAACAGGTGTCAAAAAGCTAAGCACGTTGTGACATATAGAGAGGATGGCCGTTTAGCATTTAAACGCATTCTTAAACGCGTTTATTTGGCTTAATACTTGGCTTATTTGGTTTATGTGTTTAAATTCTAAACACCATTTTTACAGTGTACTTGTACCATCTTCACATCATTAACATCTTTACCTCAGTTTTAGCTAAGAATTCGTAAATTTAATTATCTGGTAAATACCGTTGATCCTTTCCTTTTATAACGGACTACAATTTGTTAATTTTTCTTACAGTACGGCATTATTCTACTCTGCATGAGGGACATGGTTCTCCAGAGATTTGGCGAGAACACATGGGACCATATATGGTAAATTCATTAATATCTTTCAAACAGTATCATCCACACACATTAAACTTGGCATAAGTATTCGCCTAATCACAGAATATGTGTCTATAGACGATGTGATATAATAATAATAATAATAATAATAATAATAATAATAATAATAATAATAATAATAATAATAATAATAATAATAATAATAATAATAATAATAATAATAATAATAATAATAATAATAATAATAATAATAATAATAATAATGATGTGGACTTATATGGCGCACGTATCCACCAAACTGGTGCTCTGTAGAATACTCCTCAGGATTCAGGGTAGGCATACCGGTACTTAATTATTATGAGCTTTATTAATATTTTGGTGTTGCAAGAAAAACGGTGGCCAACGCAGTAGTCAGAATAGACTAACAAATATAACATTATTTATGGGCCATCAAACAGTTGGGAGACATTAGGTATATGACTAGGGGAATGCAAAGTGTAAACAATTCAAAAGTTCTTTCCTGGACTCGCTGTTAGCGTTATAAGTTTAAATGTATCTGAATTCTGTCTAATATGCGTTTGGGATTTCAAAGCAGTACAATAAGATAATTCTGAACACACACTGGGGCCGGAAGTTCTCAGATTTTTCACAAGCCTCTGATGCATTACTTTGACCATGCATTATATCTTAATTGTGAACATGTACACTCTGGGGGAATTGGATAAATAGCATCTTTGCACAAAATTCTGAACACGCACTGTGGTCGGAAATTCTATGATTGTTTACAAGCCATTACTTCTTAGTGCATCTTAGCACAGACGTTCGTGTCTTTAGAAGATTCTAATATTTTATGTCCAATTATAAGTGATAGGTTGCTTCTTAATTCCCTCAGGGGTAAATTTTAATTGAATAACTCTTACAAATGTATATCAATGACTTGTGACTGGATTATTTGTTTTTCTCGTTACATTGAGATCGTCAGCCATGAGCTCAAGTTAGTCTCTAAAATTGGTTTACAGAGATAGTGCTACATTGGTTTTCAAAGAATATACACCAAAAACTAATCTGTGGAAGTGTCATCAAAATAGGTGGTCACGTTTGTAATAAATTTTCGAAAAACTGGTTTTTATTTAGTGTTTTTGTGGGGTTTTTTTAAGTGCCGGACGGCAACTTGTTGAAATTCAGTTTGACAATTTGTGTTTTTCTTCTCTTAGATAAAATATTTCAGACGAAATTTCTAATAATGATTGATACCTGAGGCTACCAATGTAGACTTAAGATCAAGTCTGTACAATTAGCCATAAAAATGTGTCTGTGTACTGCATGCAGTCTGTCATAGTGTTATAGCCTATAGCGCCCTATAGGTGTGGCATTCATCTGCGTTTGAGCTGCCATAGGGATGGCCAATGAGAGAGCCCCCAAAACAGGTTAAAACTATCTATGACGAAATGCAAAATTACCAACATTTTCAACTAATCATAAATTTGAACACTGAAATTGTGTCAGAATTCTTAAACATTTTAGAAATATACTGTAAATTCTGCTGATATGAATTAATGAGTTGCAAAAGAAACTGAACTGTGAGTCCCTCATAATAAAAAAAAACCACTACAGTCCTACCTACAATACGAATAGAAACTTCAAAAAGAGCGAATAGAAACTTCAAGAAGAGCGAATGGAAACTTTGAGAAGAGCACGTACACATGTTAACAATCATCCGAACGTACCTTGTGTGTAAGACTAATTGCGGTGACACCATGTGAAATTCTCAATTGAGTAGTAATTAGTTCTGAAAAGAACTGGAGGTTACAACTCGACGTTTCGATCAGTATGCTCTGATCGTCCTTAGGAGAACATACTGATCGAAACGTCGAGTTGTAACCTCCAGTTCGAGTTGTAACCTCCAGTTCTTTTCAGAACTAATTACTACTCACTAGAGAATTTCACATGGTATCACCGCAATTAGTCTTACTTATCCTCCTCACCATGCAAAGCTACACGTTTTAGCTTGTGTGTAGCAGTAGATTCATGAATATTCATAAAATTATTTGGAGAATTCGACCAATCAGATTGTTTGTAAAACTTGTAACTTTGCATGGTGAAGAGGATAAGTAAGACTAATTACGGTGACACCATGTGAAATTCTCAATTGAGTGGTAATTAGTTCTGAGAAGAACTGGAAGTTACAACTCGACGTTTCGATCAGTATGCTCTGATCGTCCTCAGGAGAATCAGATTGTTTCTTCGGTATTCCGGAGAACTTGCCATAGGCCGTGTACAAACGTCGTTTAACTTATTCAAACTCAGGTCGTAGATTTGGACGCACTCACGGTGATTCACTGCTGCCACTGGAAAAGTATGTTATGGTATGTTGGGATCGAGGTAGTTGACGCGGTATAATACAGTGCACGCTATGAAACGGCGCTCGTCCCCACAGACAAATACGACACATCTACGACTTGTTCTCAAGTCTAGTACCAATGCTGTTCTTTGATTTAAATATGTATAAATTATCACTTATCATCAACATAAACAACAAACAAGTATATGATGTGTGACAATACTGTTCTGTTTTGCCCAGGTATCTCTTTTCAAAGAAATGGTTTGACCTCATATTTATACTTGTGTACATATACATATGCCATTGGAAGTATTACAGCCAGCCCTACACCCGTTCTTAGTGATTGAGTTGACGTTGTTTCTTTTATTTCTCTGTAGCAAAAAGGCAAAGGTAGACGACAAGTTCTTCAGTTTTCAAGAATACAGTGATGACGTCTTCAACCGACTCGTTGTCGTTGCAGCAGACATGTTGGGTGCGTATCCAAGCATTGTAAAATTACTTTTAAAATTACTTTTAAAATTACTAAATAAATTATATGCAAGAAGATCTTCTGACAAGCTTGGCTTTGAACATAATTGTGTATGCTGACTTTATGCTTGATATCATTTTTACTAAACATATTATTTTGTTTTCTCTTTCATCTTATATGTTACGAGGCCGATGACACAACTGACATGAAGTGTCATGTGTTTTCATGCGGAAAGTATTTTAATTGCGTCTTCTAAAGAAACATTGTCTTTCAAATTTATGTTTCTGTGCAGTAAAAAAATAATAGTTGTTTATTGTGTTTTAAAGGTTTTCATCAAAATAAAAGAATCCATTTGCTTTTAAAATATCAAAAAACAAAAGATTTGTTTCCAACAGTACATTTTGTAATTAACTGACAACTGCGTAGAATTTCTCCCCCTATTATGTCGCACATCATTTGAAGAGACAAGGTACCGGGCAGCCTCCACGCGCATAGTCTAGCCTCAAGAAACTTAATAACGACTTTGGACTTTGGACTGTTGGTTCAATCAATTCACTTGACTTTTTGTCCCAAAATAAATTACAGGAAAATTACAAATCTGTCAGGGGTATTCGTGTAGGACTTGATATTCTACTTTTGGAAGCCATTTCCTGCCATGTAAACACTTTGACATAACATGTTAAATACCCTTTCATAATAATAGCGTCTCTGTCTGTCATATTTAGGGCTCGACACGGACGGTGTGCTCGAGCTTGTTGGCGTGTTCTGGGTGAAATTCGTCATGCAAAATGGCTACGACAAACTTATTCGCACCTTAGGGAAGAACCTGTCCGAATTTATTGGAAACCTAGACTTCATGCACGGTGTGTACATGAAAACCATGTACCCTAAGATGAAAGAGCCATCGTTCCGTGTGGATAAGAGGGAAGATGGCAGTTTGACCGTACACTATTTTTCAGAGCGAAGGAGATTGCATGCGTTGGTGTCAGGTAAGTATCCCAAATATAGGTACATAGGCCTAATTAGGCTAGTTTACAAATTAAGCCCTTTAGTACGGAGCTCTGGAATTGCCATCCGACTTGTTGAGATCCTGAGATAAATTATCTCAGGATAACGACATCCTAAAAGTAGTAACTCGTCTCCCGAGATAATTTATCTCGGGATGTCGATATCTTGAAAGTAAGATGTCGTCTTCCCGAAATAAGTTTAGGATGTCGTCATCTCGAGATAAATTATCTCGGGATGACAACATCCTACTTTCAGGTGTCGACATCCTCATCCCCTCCCCCACCCACATCTCTTCCCCATCTCATTCTTACCTACCGTACCTATACATCTATTCTTTTTGATTGGTATTTGTTATACAATTTATCTCTCATCTTGACTGTCCCTGATGTATGCCCTTTCTTACTTTGAATGTACATGTTTGTATTTTGAATGTTTTGGCCGAATAAATAATAATAATAATAATAATAATAATCTCGGGATGACAACATCCTTCTTTCAGGTGTCGACATCCTGAGATAAATTATCACGGGATGTCGTCATCTTATGTAGATGATGTTGTCATTCTGAGATAAATTATCTCAGAATCTCAACAAGTCGGATGGCACTTCCAGAGCTCCGTACTTTATGCTTCTAATATAGGTAACGAATACAAGGAACCTGTAATTAGCATTATTCATAGGAAAAACGAGGTTGAAATCCATCAACAATTAAATGGTTTGGGTTTAACCATTTTGCATTGTGATGTCGTCTACAAAGCGCACCCTCAACAGCTAATGCACAGAGCAGATAGGTCTACCTGACAACTATTGCTATCCGTTATTAACCCTGAAGCCACAGTTAATATGTGGTCTTGTAGTATCCATGAAATCACACGATGCCAGATTGTCGTGAAATCCTTGATACATGGTGAGCGTCAATGTATCCACAATGTATCCACACGGCGTCTGGTGAAATCCTTTCACGATTACATAGTTCTTTCACGATAACACATATGGTCGTTCACAGTATACAGTATCCATACATGTGCAATGGACTGTATGTGTACACCGTGCATGTCATTAGGGAAACGAGCCCAGTCTAATGTCCTACGGTGGCCCACAACTGTCACGGCAAAAGCAAAAGCGTCACGGCAAAAGCAAATTCCCCACGGCAAAAGCAAATGCGTCACGGCAAAAGCAAATTCCCCACGGCAAAAGCAAATTCCCCACGGCAAAAGCAAATTCCTCACGGCGAAAGCAAAAGCGTCACGGCAAAAGCAAATTCCCCACGGCAAAAGCAAATTCCTCACGGCAAAAGCAAAAGCGTCACGGCAAAAGCAAATTCCTCACGGCAAAAGCAAAAGCGTCACGGCAAAAGCAAATTCGACACGGCAAAAGCAAATTCCCCACGGTAAAAGCAAATTCGACACGGCAATAGCAAAAGCAAATTCCCATTTATACGGGTTAAAGGTCAAATTTGGTCGCGGTGAACTATGGGATAGTTAAATGTGTAAAATGGTCAGCACGCCCGGTGGTGCGGTTGATCCATAGAGTTATCTAATAAGAACTAGAGCGCGCAGTCGCTGTCGTGTACGTTACGGAGCCGTGATGCCACTGTGGAGACACGGCCGCCATTTTCAAAGTGAGCAAAATGAATGTGAAATGCCCGGATGTGCCCACAAAATAGCGCGTTATGCTATGGTCTCTGAAAAACGGGGGGGCCGTTTAAAGTTGATTTTTATGAATTATTTCGTTTGTTTTGACCTGAATGAAAGAGTCGGTAACATTGATTAATTTACCGAATAAAATGGTAGAAAATGCATTTTAAAATTATAATTTCTCTTCGCCCAATTATCCCCGGTATGTAATACATGTACACTCGGTTAAAACACTTTGCCCGCGCTACTGTCGCTCACTATCCCAACAGTCACAGTAAAACCTATTTCCTGATTGTAAGTTACAAAGTACACCAAACATTGAGACACAGAGATCATTTGACATCTTCATCAAAATAAATATTCTTATTTATATTCAACAAATTTGGATAAAACAATCATTGTAGCAGCCGTTCTGCATGCCCTTCCCTACCTGTGATTTTTTTTTTAGCAAAATGAATAAACATGTTATAAAATTAATTCATAAATCAATCAATAAAAAAAAATTAAAAATATACATTGGCAAAAATAAAGAATCCTGAAAAATGGGTAGTGGGACTGAGGGTTAGAAGGCAGAGGACAAAGCCCCTTAATATTTAATATTGTAGGATTAGGCCTACACACTGTCCATATCCCAACAAAGAAACTAGAGGTTTGGAAAAATACCGGATATTTCTTTCTTTCCTTGAGGAAAAGGGAGATTTGTAAAATAGGCCTACTGAAAAATCACAGGCCTGTAAAAAAAAACTTGTTGAAATAGTTTTTCAATAAATTAATTAATCAATACGCCAATAAATAATTAAATATAAAAAATATATATAATACATAATTTAATTAAGAAATTAATGTATTTAGTGTAAACCAACTCAACAAATATTCACAGCACAATTTGCCTCTGTCCCCAATAGACAGATTAGATAGATAAATCTATGTAGCCGCTCAGTCAACAGAAAGAATCCCACTTTTACATTGTTTCTGGAAGATATATATATATATATATATATATATATATATACTTGTAGTAAAACTAGTGGAACGCTGGTAGTTGTAACTCCGAGTTTCACGCGTTATAGATCATCAGACAA
>CM055816.1:10237392-10691849 GCA_029582265.1 Zoroaster sp. YZ-2022
TTCATACTCCATGTGAAAAGTTTGATATATATTTTATATTCGAAGAAAAAAAAAGTCCTCAAGCCTTTTTCATTGAAATAAACTGAGCATTAAAAGAAAATTATCAAATCTTTGGAAGGACAATCATTAAAATCCTCCACGGAAAAATGAAAAACCACAGGTAAACTGTGAAGTAATCTTTACTAAGCACATGTCAATAAACAAGATTACTGAAGTTTACCTGTGTTCAAATATTTTTCCTTTATCCGTGGCGGATTTTGATGAGTGTCCTTCCAAAGATTTGATTTGGTTTTAAACATTGTCTTTTCGTTCTCTATATGAAAATCAAGTAGTATTCCTGTGAACGTTTAAGCTCAGATAGTCTATTTCCGATTGAAAATCAAAATTTTAATTCTTAAACTGAAAAATCTGTTTAATCTTTTGAAATTTTCTTTTTTGTGAATTCCAAGGTATTACTGCGCCGGAGACAACAATCCATCCCCCACTGGACCCTGCAAAGCTGGCTATTACTGTACCGGAGGGGCCGGAATAGCCATTCAGTTTGCCTGCCCGGCTGGACATTACAGCAACGAAGGTGCTTACAAGCCGGAACCTTGCCCACGAGGACAGTTCCAAACTGTAAGTATATCAAATAAAATGATAGATAATGATGAGATGAGATTGAAGGTTTTGCATGGTGGAGTATCGGTTGGCGGTAACACCATGTGTTCAATAACACATACTGATCGAAACGTCGTCGAGTTGTAACCTGCAGTTCTTTTCAGAACCAATTAGTACTCAATAGAGAATTTCACATAGTGTCACCGCAATTAGTCTTACTTAGGTAAAACTTGTAGCTTTTGCATAGTGAGGAGGATAAGTAAGACTAATTGCGGTGACACCATGTGAAATTCTCAATTGAGTAGTAATTAATTCCGAGTACCTCCAGTTCTTTTCAGAACTAATTACTACTCAATTGAGAATTTCACATGGTGTCACCGCAACTAGTCTTAATACTTCTGACATCTGTCACCAATCTCAATTTATCTCCCGTTTTTGGCCGGTTCCCGCTGGGTTTACACTCTCTGAACACTACAATAGAAGAGTTCCGCTGTCCAGCGATAGCTATTGTCAAGGGATGACAGGATTAGTTAACTTGTGGGAGACCCAGGCCCGCTACCCACAGGAGGTTCAGGGGGCTTTGTCCTCTAGACCAAAGGGAGACCCAGGCCCGCTACCCACAGGAGGTTCAGGGAGCTTTGTCCTCTAGACCAAAGGGAGACCCAGGCCCGCTACCACAGGAGGGTCAGGGGGCTTTGTCCTCTAGACCAAAGGGAGTCCCAGGCCCGCTACCCACAGGAGGTTCAGGGGGCTTTGTCCTCTACACCAAAGGGAAACCCAGGCCCGCTACCCACAGGAGGTTCGGGGGGCTTTGTCCTCTAGACCAAAGGCAGACCCAGGCCCGCTACCCACAGGAGGTTCGGGGGGCTTTGTCCTCTAGACCAAAGGCAGACCCAGGCCCGCTACCCACAGGAGGTTCGGGGGCTTTGTCCCTCTAGACCAAAGGGAGACCCAGGCCAGCTACCCACAGGAGGTTCGGGGGGCTTTGTCCTCTAGACCAAAGGGAGACCCAGGCCTGCTACCCACAGGAGGTCTGGGGGCTTTGTCCTCTAGACCAAAGGGAGACCCAGGCCCGCTACCCACAGGAGGTTCCTGGGGCTTTTGTCCTCTAGACCAAAGGGACACCCAGGCCCGCCACCCACAGGAGGTTCGGGGGCTTTTGTCCTCTAGACCAAAGGCAGACCCAGGCCCGCCACCCACAGGAGGTCTGGGGGCTTTGTCCTCTAGGACCAAAGGGAGACCCAGGCCCGCTACCCACAGGAGGTTCGGGGGCTTTGTCCTCTAGACCAAAGGCAGACCCAGGCCCGCTACCCACAGGAGGTTCGGGGGGCTTTGTCCTCTAGACCAAAGGCAGACCCAGGCCCGCTACCCACAGGAGGTTCGGGGGGCTTTGTCCTCTAGACCAAAGGGAGACCCAGGCCCGCTACCCACAGGAGGTTCGGGGGGGCTTTGTCCTCTAGACCAAAGGGAGACTCAGGCCTGCTACCCACAGGAGGTTCAGGGAGCTTTGTCCTCTAGACCAAAGGGAGACCCAGGCCTGCTACCCACAGGAGGTTCAGGGAGGCTTCGTCCTCCAGACCAAAGGGAGACCCAGGCCTGCTACCCACAGGAGGTTCAGGGGGCTTTGTCCTCTAGACCAAAGGGAGAACCAGGCCTGCTACCCACAGGAGGTTCAGGGGGCTTTGTCCTCTAGACCAAAGGGAGACCCAGGCCTGCTACCCATTTTCAGGATTTTTTACTTTTATCAAATCACACCCCTGATTTGTTTTCCCTTCCTCAAGTAAAATATCAGTGTTCCTTCAAAAGAGAAAATTTCCGAAAATTTTTGTTAAAAATAAAAATTTGGAGACCAAAAAAATGAAATAAAAGCTAGTTAAGTGGCTTTTATCACTTCATCTTATTCATAAGTTAGCCATCTTGTCTTATTCCCTGAATACAAGAGGTTGTGTACCTGTACCTGCTCATTATAGTAACCTGACTAATTATGTCTGTTTGCTGCGGCAACCTCGATTTCAAATGTCACTGAATTTTAAGTAAAATAATGGAAATAGCTACATCCATTTATTTATTCCTTATGTCAGATATAAACTATCAGATTATTGGGCCTTCTCGCTGGTGCATGCAGCATGTAAGCTACAGAGTGCGGTTGTGAGAATTACAGCCTCACTTTCATATTCTCCTGAAGACGATCAGAGCATTCTGATCGAAATGTCGAGTTGTAACCACCAGCTCTCTTCAGAACTAATTACTACTCAAGTGAGAATTTCACATGGTGTCACCGCAAACAGTCTTTACTTACTTTCAATTTTTGTGAATGATTAAGGTCAATGCTATCATACCCATGTAATTGTTTCTTTCTATATTACTTCAGGCCAACGCATCCTCAGAGTGTATCCCATGTGCCCAGGGTTTCTACTGCTTAAATACTGGTACAACGCTTCCGTTGACCTGCTGGAGCGGTCACTACTGTGAGAGAGAAACTGTAGTACCCACACCATGCCCAGAGGTTAGTTAGGGAGGAGGGCCAAAGTCTCGGTACAGCCAAGCCTTTGAGAAGCCATGGCCAGACACTGGCTTTGCCCAGGCCTATGGACCTATATAATCCCCTAGCTGAGCGCAAAAGACCTTTTACTAATGAATAGATCTCAAATAGCCGTGCTTGTTAACACAAACTTGACTGACACTTCAGCTGTCTTTTGTTCACAACTGCAGCCAGTATAATGAGCTGGGCTATGCCCTCCAGAAGCCCAGGTTATGTTGATTGGCAGGTACTCCATGGTTTTCCATCTGGGTGTGTGGCTGCCACACACTCGTCATACGTCACATTTGTCCAGTCTTTAACATATGTTAGGGAGGACATCTTTCCCCAACCTCCAAATATCTCAAATTTTTGGCCAGTTCCCTTCTGGGTATTATAATGAGCTCATTATTTGCCAGATTGGCAGGTACTATATCATAGATCATGGTTCTCCATCTGGGTGCCACACACTTGTCATACGTCACATTTGTCCAGTCTTTAACATACAGTACAGCCCAAAACATCTTGGGACACAGTCTTAGTCATCGTGATAGTGTTATTAGGCTTACCGCATTCCGGTGATCGTGATTTAAAAAAAAAGACGAACACGAAGATTAAAAAACACGGTCGAATCTTAACACGAACCATTAAAGGATAATCCCCTATAACCCTTTGTTGATAATTGCCACATTGCGGTCGTAAAATATCCATGAGTAATTGGACTGCCACGTGGAGTTCTAAGGTCATTGTTCTGTTCACACTCCAGTTCAGCCATGGAGGAAGGAGGGTTTAACATAACCTTTGTTACCATCAGCTGTTGGCAGCAGATTTAGGGTCTTTGTGCACAGAGTCCAATGACGCGAAACGGAGGGATATTTAAAATGCCCCCGACATGCCCCGAACTAAAAAATAAATTATCAAGTGGAGCAGTGGCTTTTCCTATCACGATGTTTATTTTGGCGAATCGTTACACCATAGAGAAAGGACACACCATGTTCCAATAAATATATTTGTGATTTAAGAAAACGATTTCACCCGAAGTTTTGTTTACAGTTTTGATAGGTAAAGTATCGTCTGCGCAAGCACAAGCCATACAATGCGGCTTCTGTCTGGGGCCTAATTGCTGCCGTTTTGAGACAACAAAAGGGCCTCGTTCCGCTATTATTATTTCCAAATTCCACATTAACATAACGACCTCGGCATTGAAACTTGATCAGCTCTCGCTATAACTCCTCCTATTTCTACCTCCATGGTCTTTTTTTCTACCTCCATGGTTTAACTGATCCTGTCGCAATCATCGGAGTTCTATTCGTTTATATATATATATGGGCATACTAACCAAACTGAATCGGTTTAAAAGCGCACACTTGCATACAAAGGTAGAATATCAGACGAAACATGAACATGGATTTTGCTTCTGCTTTGTTTTGTTGTTTTCTTTGTTTAATGTTTTTCCCTTCTAACATTCTTCTTACCTGTACCTTTGAAACAGCATAGTCGGAAATTGTCGTTGTCCGGATCACAACGCCTTCGCTAGGTATACTAAGGCATGGCAAGCTTGCGGGAAAATGAGCTCACCCCGCCACGCTTTAACTTTCCCCGCCACACTTCAAATGTTTCCGCCACTGCTTAAAAATGCCACACACGTAAAAAGAGTTAAAATAAAGAGTGTAAATAATGAATAATTAATTTCTGGAGCTTGTTTTACAAATAAATCATATGTCAATGACTTCCTAATGAAAGTGTTTTTTTTATTTTTTTTATTTACGATAACCATAGAGTACTGCTCTATGCGATAACGTCAGCGACCGACCGGACCTTGTTGCTCCTAGGCCCACGACAGTCCGGCATTACCTCGAATCGTCGATTAAATAGTCCGACCATTTCTGAACTCTCATGAACATACCTCTACGCCTTTTTAACTATTAAATACATTGAACCCAAGTTTTTATAAACATTGATGTTGGCGCAGACATTAATCGCGCCGCCAGCTCGATGGTCTGGAACAGAAGTCTGCCCGTTTTTATGGCGGCCATCTTGGATGGTCGGCTGTACACATGTCGGTAATACAATGCAATCAAATTTCAACTTTGCCATCCTCAAAATGAAAATAATTATGAACGATAATATGATGCAAAAGTATAGTTCCAAACACAATGTTAATGATTTTAACAATTTTGTATTTTAAAACCAAATATGGACTGGGAAATTTGTAGAGTAAAAAAGGAAATAAAAACGTGAGAGGAGTTCAAACTTCGGTCGGCTACGTATTCATCGCTAAACCCACAGAGCTGTTAACTTTCATCACATGGTCTTACCGTGTCCGTGTTAAAATAAAGGACACGCTGACAAGGCCTCCGTGATTGAGTGCACGGATCGCATAATACCCGACGGACATGCATAATATGAAAAATTAAAACAAACAGACAAATTACTCCTTAAATAGGAACTTATGCACCAACTAAAACCACGCATTCATCGCTAAACCAACAGCCGTTGACTTTCCTCCATGGTCGACCATCGTGTCCGTGTTAACATAAACGACACGTTGACAATGCCTCCGTGATTCAGTGCACGGATCGCATAATACCTGACGGAACAGAAAATCCTAAGGGTTTTGCAAAAAAGAAGGAAAAAATAATCCAGGCTTATATTAGATGTTGGTATATGAAAACCTTATAGGATGGCTATTTTGGGTATTTTTATCATTGAAATCTTTTGTAATTTTGATTTTTTTTTTTTTAATTAAAAAAAAAAATAATCCCGGGAAATGTTAGGATTTTGGTAAATGAAATCCTTAAAGGATAGCTATTTTGGGTATTAACTTCATTAACATCTCCTGTTATTTTGGCAAGATTTTGTGTACATTATGACCTGTCCAATATAATAAAATATAATTTTCAACACATATTAAAACAAATCTTACAAACACAAAGACTAATTGGTTCTTGCAAGGACTTGGTTTTATTATGCTGAAGTGGTGAAGTTTACAAAAACAATCGCCGATTAGATGCTGGTCTGCAGAACCAGCAAACAGAATTTTATCACACCAATTCCATTTCCATTTATTTTTAATAGTTTTGTCGATTTCATTACCATCCACGGCAGAACCACGCTGGACGTAAGTAAGTTTGAGCGCCATTTCTTTCGTCTGCAAACTCGATCGCATAGAAAGTTCCTGCTCTCGCGCGCGAAGACTGTGTGCAGATAGACTTGACAGTAAGCCTGGTTCTACGTCCAGTGCTAGCACTATGGTGCATACATCACGTGCACCACACACACAAAATACATGTAGGACTGTTAATCACAGTCTACGGAACGAGAGAGAATTTGGTTGTGATCAATACTCTTTGCGAGTGCCCGGCGTTGTGTGTAATCACAGTTGTTAAAACAAATTCTCCGTGACGACGCGTATTCGGTGACGCCAACATTCAGAGAATAAACAACGAAACCCACGCTACTGGGCCCGGCCGACTTATCACGCACTAACAAAAACAGTGCTCATCCGACTATAAGTAACAATAAAATGCGCATTTTGCCGCCATCGCAGAGGTTAAAAGTCGATATTTTCGATTGTAAGAACGATGTCGTAATTTTATATTACAAGACATTGAAAGAATAATTTTACCTCAAACGTGCGCAAGCAATTCATTAGATTATTTTGTTCAAGACAGTACTAATTTAACCGGCAGCACAACCTTATCGATAAGCACAGTATCAGTGCGCATGCAAGTGCAGCCGAGGAAACAAACTCCATTATACAAAAATAATCGTTCTCTGCCATTCCTTTATTGATTTTTACTGTTCAAAAACGAAAACCATAAAACTTTTCACAAGTGTAACTATTTTGATACTTATACCAACTTATATCTTCGTATTCTGTTGGGAAAAATTCACGTGGAATCCTTCAGGCAGGATCGCTTTCACACCTTTATCAAACTCATTATGGGGTTAGTGGTGATAACAATCTTAATCCCCCCGAGTCACTGCTGATTTCTCCTTTAGAAAAATCCCAAAAGGGTGAATAGCGACCCGACCAGATATACATTGGTCGGGTCGGCTTCTAAAGGGGTGGACACGTAATGACAAAAAACACCACCGTGTTATTTTACACACACGGAAGGCCTATTGTAATCGCTTAATCTTGTTACCGGCTCTAAGTTGTTTGATGACCGTGACACGATGATTGTGAAACACTAACAACCACGAACAGTGGTACTTAATCCCCTGGCTGGTTTTTACGACCTTCACGGTCACTGTGTTCCGTGTCCCAAGATGTTTTGGGCTGTACTGTATGTTACGGAGGACATCTTTCCCCAACCTCCAAATATCTCCAAATTTTGGCCAGTTCCCTTCTGGGTATTATAATGAGCTCATTATTTGCCAGATTGGCAGGTACTCCATCATGGTTCTCCATCTGGGTGTGTGGCTGCCACACACTCGTCGTACGTCACATTTTGTCCAATATTTAACATATGTTAGGGAGGACATCTTTCCCCAACCTCCAAATACCTCCAATTTTTGGCCAGTTCCCTTCTGGGTATTATAATGAGCTCATTATTTGCCAGATCCTAGTAGCCAAACAAAGAGATCACTTAACTCTGGAGTTATATCCTCCCCAATAACCCAAGTGGGCCTGCTGGATAAACAAAGAAATAGCAACCACAACTTAACTAATCCTCTAATCCTTTGACAATAGCTATCACTTGACAGCTGGACTCTTCTATTGTAGTGTTGAATAGCTTTACCCTGAAAATGCCCTGAAAATCTGTTTTACCGTGAAATAAATAGTTCACAACAATTTCATGACGACACAACACCGTGAAATTGCCATGAAATACTCTTGGAATTCCTTCGCCGTGAAAACACTGTGAAAATTGCATGAAAATGCCATGAACTTCTCGTGGCAGTTTTGGGGCAGCTCATTAATTCTCGAGAGCACCATGAATTTGCCGTGAAATCACCGTGGACATTAATGCCAATATCAGAGAGGAAGAGACACTGTGAAATTGCAGTGAAATTATGGTCAACTGTTATTTCAAGGCAAAACGGATTTTCAGGGTATTTTCAAGGTGAAGTTGTTCACAGTGTCAGAGAGTGTAAACCTGGCAGGAACTGGCCAAAAAACAGCAGATAAATGGAGGTTGGGGATACCTACAAATATTCTGTTTTATGGCCGGTTTCTGCCAGGTTTTTTACAGTCTGAATACTCGAGCCATCTGGTCAGTAGACTGAATTCCTCCATGAAATACGAAGGGATGAGGATACCTTTCCTTATGTATGTGCATTGCGGTGGTTCCCCCTTTCTGACTCCTTGAATCTTGCCCTGTAAGATGTGTCCTCCCACTCTTATTATATGACCTAAATAGTGACATTTTCTTGCAGGGATCTTAACATTTATCTCAATCTACACAATGTTTCTTTGTCCGTGTTTTTCTTCCAGGGGACAATGAGACTGGAAGAAGGTGGACAGAGCAAAGAATTAGCTTGTCTCCCCTGCACCCCCGGTCATTTCTGCAACGATACAGGCCTCCTCGAGCCATCTGGTCAGTGTTCGCCCGGTCACTACTGTACTGGTGGGACCTTCAAGGCATACCCAATGGTGAGTCCAAAGTGACATAGTATGACACTGTTAGGGAAGGGTCATTTCTGTAATGATAATAGCCTTCTTGAGCCATCTGGTCAGTGGTCGATTGGTCACTATTGTACTGTTAGAGAATGGTCACTTCTGCGATGAAACAATCCTTCTTGAGCCATCTGGGCAGTGTTCACCTGGTCACGACTGTACTATTAGGGAAGGGTAATTTCTTGTCAGTTTGAGCTGGGCAGTTACAATTTATTTTTCTTTATTTACAGGGCAACGGTACCGACAATGGTGACATCTGCCCCATGGGTTACTTCTGTCCCTCCGGTACTGCCAACCCTCTACTCAGCCCCTGCACAAATGGAACATTCGGGAATATCACTGGCTTGACTGCGCAGGATGACTGCCTGGACTGTCCAGCGGGGGAGGTCTGCTCAGCTGAGGGACTGATTGAGCCCAATGAGTTTTGCGCACCAGGTGAGACTTGTTCTCCTGAGGACAATCAGAGCACACTGATCGAAACGTTGAGTTGTACCTCCAGTTCTTTTCAGAACTAATTACCTACTCAATTGAGAATTTCACCGCAATTAGCCTTACTTATCCTCCTCACCATGCAAAGCTACAAGTGTTACCAACAAGCTTGTAATCGTTTCTGAACTCATTTTCTGGCCAATGAATGGCCATATGTATGGTTGGTACTTCACATGTCTCTGCATACTGTGGAGGCATACGTGTACCAGCTAAGCATTAAACAGTAACCCTAAACCAACTCCTGAAGACAATCAGAGCATACTAAACGAAATGTTGAGTTGCACCCAACACGTTCTTTTCAGAATTATTTTCTACTCAAAAGAGAATTCCTACATGGTGTCACCACAAACAGTAAACCAATTAAATATCAGGGTGTACTTCAATATCCATCTTTATTCAATAAAAGGTCCAGGTTTAGAGATAGGTCAAGCACTTGAAAGATGGCTGATAATAGTATTACACACTATGAATAACTTGACCTTGAAAATGCCCTGAAAATCTGTTTTACCGTGAAATAAATAGTTCACTTTACAATTTCAAGACGACACAACACCGTGAAAACCTCCATGAAATACTCTTGGACTTTCTTCACAGTGAAAACGCCGTGAAAACGCCATGAACTTCTTGTGGCAGTTTTGGGGCAGCTCATTAATTCTCAAGATCGCCGTGAATTTGCCCTGAAATCACTGTGAACATTTTTGCCAATATCTGAGAGGAAGAGACACCATGAAATTGCCGTGAGATCATGGTGAACTATTATTTCACGGCAAAACGGATTTTCAGGGCATTTTCAGGGTAAAGTTATTCAGAGTGACATTTTCTTTCTTAACCCTTCTGTGACTGCAAGGGTCAGAATCAGTCAAAATGTTGATAAACTTGCCAAGGCATATCTAGTGCACTGAAAACTTGAACTACTGTCAAACCTTATGTGTAGTAAGTACATGTACAGGTCAAAATGAGTCGACCGTTTTTGACTGGCAAAAGCATTGTCTGGTATTGTTCAGGGTGGCCAAAAATGACAGTAAAAACCAGTCCAAAATGCCCCTGTGTGCACATTTGGGTCAACAGTCAAAACAGGCAGTTAACTGATTTTGACCACTAAAGTGCAGCTAGAGTAGGAGGCTTAACCAGTTCACGTCGGGGGCCGTGTATACACGCAATTTTTTTTTGCACCACGGATCGGAGAGCGTCTATACACGCCAGAGGAAACTCCGGAATATTTGTCTGCATGCTCGGTTGACGTGGCAACGAGCCTAGTGTACAGTGACATGCTCGGTAGACGTGGCCACGCGCTGTGGACGCTTCCATTAACGTGTTTGTGTGGGGAAAAGAAACCCGCACAGGGGCCCAGAAAAACTTTTTATTCCCAACGCGAACTGGTTAAAGGACAATATAAATTTTCAGAATTAAAATAAAATTGTCACAAATTTCTGGTATTGCCAAAACAACAATTATCTGATTTCTGGTGTCCACGCACGTCACCTCAGACCCACGCGTCATCAATTCGAGTTTTCTTTTCTTTTTTTTTGCTATGAGATGTCCAATTGCAGCCAAACATACTGGATCGATTGGAATCCTGCCGTGCTGTGTTTTAAATGACTTGTTCACATAGTGGTATATAAACATTTGCCTGATTTGTGCCCGATTTGTGCCAGCCTCTCTTAGCCACCATACTTTGTGTATTGGAAATTTGGTTATTGGGTCTGGTCCCAATAACCAAGTCTACATGTACAATGAAAAAACGCTGCGTCACCGCACCGATTTTGAAGCCGACCTATGACCAGAACCGGAGACTTTTTTTGGGGGGGGGGGGGGGGGGACCACTATGAACAACTTCACCTTGAAAATACCCTGAAAATCCGTTTTGCCTTGAAAATAACAGTTGACCGTAATTTCACTGCAATTTCACAGTGTCTCTTCTCAGATATTGGCCATAATTTCCGCGGTGATTTCACAGCAAATTCATGGTGCTCTCGAGAATTAATGAGCTGCCCCAAAAACTGCCACGAGAAATATTCATGGCATTTTCACAGCAAAGGAATTCCAAGAGTGTTTCATGGCAATTTCACGGTGTTGTGTCGTCATGAAATTATCGTGAACTATTTATTTCACGGTAAAACAGATTTTCAGGGCATTTTCAGGGTAAAGTTATTCATAGTGGGAGGGGGCCCTAAATTAAGTAAGACTAATTGCGGTGACACCATGTGATTCTCCTGAAGACGATCAGAGCATACTGATTGAAACGTCGAGTTGTAACCTCCAGTACTTCCGGCTCCAATGCTGGCATTCCGTTGTCTAATTTCACCTAAATTCCTTTATGTTAACGTCCAAAAGCGATTCTTGAGGCAGAATTTGACTTTGTGAATAAGATTTTGAGTCTTTACAACACATTCTAAATGTAGGTCGCAAGCTTTCTAATTTCTTGCATCAATCCTTTGAGAAAAGGGAGGTCAATGCATTTCCAATGGGCTTCTGATGAAAAGAACCTCCAGTTCTTTTCAGAACTAATTACTACTCAATAGAGAATTTCACATGGTGTCACCGCAATTGTGACCGTCCACCACGAACGGGCTGTAAAGTCGCACACGTTGATTTAGCAGTACGGCTTGAAATGCATGAAAAATCAGTCGGTTGGCCATTTTGGTATTTTTTCAGAAATGAAAAGTTTGAAATATTCTCCTTTCGTTCTGAAAATTTCAGAATTAAATTCAATTTCAAAAATCATGAAATCCACGTTTTCTTTCGGGCAATGAGTTAATAAATCTGTACAAAATGTAAGAAACTTACGAAACTGACGCGAGAATCGCACAAGTTTATATGAAAGTGTAAGTAATTAGTGTAATGACTTTGATACACCATAACGTCGCGTAGGAATGTAGGAATGACTTGTGTTTGGTATCATTTTAAACCTTATGATACACTCTTTCCAAAAATGTATGAACCTCCATATGTGAAAATTTCGACTTTACAGCCCCTTTGTGGTGGATGGTCACAATTAGTCTTAGTTTTATCTCCTCTTCACCTTGCAAAGCTACAAGTTTTACAGGCCTAACTTACATGTAGCAACAATAAAAAAAAAAACTAATTTTTGATATGTCTGTGTTTGGTTCAGGTTACTACTGTACAGGCAAGGCCAAGACGAAATACCCTAAAGATGATGGAACAGGTGATATCTGTCCAGTAGGATTCTACTGTCCTGAAGGATCTCCAGCACCTAAGCGATGTGAGGGAGGGTACTACACCAACATCACGGGACAAGCCTCATGCTTTGATTGCCCAGCCAGTGAGTTATGGAGAAATAATAATAATAATGAATATTTGTAATGTGCCGGTATCCGTCTTAAAACGCTCATGGCACAGCGACACAACAGGTACAAGAGAAATTACACAAATAGACTATGAATAGGGTAGATAGTTCGATTATGCAATCGTCATTAAATGTGTCTTGAGGGCAGTTTTGAATGATGTAAGAGATGGAGAAAGTTTGACATGTTCCTGGGTAAGTCGTTCCACAATGAAGATGTAGCTGAAGCATATGATCTTTGAAGCAACAAGGTTGAACTATGGTACGACCTGGTTGCACTGAGAGAAATCTATGTCTGCAACAAGGTCGTAACTATGGTACGACCTGGTTGCACTGAGAGAAATCCATGTCTGCAACAAGGTCGTAACTATGGTACGACCTGGTTGCACTGAGAGAAATCCATGTCTGCAACAAGGTCGTAACTATGGTACGACCTGGTTGCACTGAGAGAAATCCATGTCTGCAACAAGGTCGTAACTATGGTACGACCTGGTTGCACTGAGAGAAATCCATGTCTGCAACAAGGTCGTAACTATGGTACGACCTGGTTGCACTGAGAGAAAGAATCATGTCTGCAACAAGGTCGTAACTATGGTACGACCTAGTTGCACTGAGAGAAATCCATGTCTGCAACAAGGTCGTAACTATGGTACGACCTGATTGCACTGAGAGAAATCCATGTCTGCAACAAGGTCGTAACTATGGTACGACCTAGTTGCACTGAGAGAAATCCATGTCTGCAACAAGGTCGTAACTATGATACATACGACCTTGTTGCACTGATGCAACAATGTTTAGGAAGTTTTACTGGCGATATCTACATCAGTTATCATTTACCCAAACCTCTTTACAGGTTACTATTGCCCGGATGGCTACCGTCTCCTAGAGTGCCCTCGCGGTGACTACTGCTTGCAGAACACCGGGGGTAACGAGTCGCTCCCCTGCCCACGAGGTTTCTACAACCCTGATCTCGGTCTAGCTCGAGAGAGTCAGTGTCAGCCCTGTGTTGCCGGGTTCTATTGCCGTGGTCTGGGCATCTGGGAGTTTACTGCTGATACAGCGACTGACGGCACGGCGGGGCCTTGTGATGATGGGTATTATTGCTTGTCTGGTAAGCTGGAATTGTAAAAGAATATACGTGATCGTCACCTCATTATTTTTTTATTGGATTCAATTCAATTCAACTTCACATTTATTTCTATACTTCTATGAACAATAATAAACTTTATGGGTAAATAAAGAGCAAACCAAAGATCAAACACTATGAATAACTTTACCCTGAAAATGCCCTGAAAATCTGTTTTACTGTGAAATAAAAATTTCATGATGACACAACACCGTGAAAAAGCCATGAAATAATTTTGGGAATCCTTTCGTCGTGAAGACGCCATGAAAACGCCATGAACTTCTCATGGCAGTTTTGGGGCAGCTCATTAAATTTCTCGAGAGCATGAATTTGCCGTGAAATCACCGTGGACATTATTGCCAATATCTGAGAGGAAGAGACACCATGAAATTGCCATGAAATTACGGTGAACTGTTTTTTCACGGCAAAACGGATTTTTCAGAGCATTTTCAGGGTGAAGTTGTTCATAGTGAAATAAACCTTGTGTAAATAGCAAAATAAAAATAATGAATATCGTTTCAAGGGTCAAAATCAGTCAAAATGTTGATATACTTGCAAAGGTCTATCTAGTGCACTTAAAAGTCAAACACTGTCAAACATTACATGTAGTAAGTACATTTACAGGTCAAAATGAGTCGACCATTTTTGACTGGTAAAAGCATTGTCTGGTATTGTTCAGAGTGGTAAAAATGACAGTATAAAAACCAGTCAAAAATGCCCCAGTGTGCACATTTGGGTCAACAGTAAAAAACAGGCAGTTGACTGGTTTTGACCTCTATAGCAACTTAAGTGCAGCTAGAGTTGGAGGGTTAATAAGATTTTGAGTCTTTACAACACATACGCTAAATGTAAGTCCCAAGCTTTCTAATTTCTTGCGTAAATCCTTCAAGAAAAAGGGAGGTCAATGCATTTCCAATGGGCTTCTGATGATCATTGGATTGAACACGTGCGAAGTGTATATGGTTTATGTTGTAATTACGTCAACACGTGGAGTGTCATGGCCGAGCGGTCTAGCTTACCGGACTCAAGTTCTGGTGTTAGCAGCAGAATGTGGGTTCGAATCCCGGCCGTGACACTTGTGTCCTTGAGCAAGACACTTAACCATAATTGCTTCTCTCCACCCAGGGGTTTAAATGGGTACCTGTGAGGGCAGAGTTGGTTGATTAGCCCTATATGCGCTGTAATGGCAGCAATTGAGCTGTATACTCCTCAGGGAGCTGAGTTGGTTTCATGAATGATTTATGAGCCTTATGAGCAGGGTTAATAATATAATGCGCCTTGAGCACCACTCAGTTGGTGGATACGTGCGCTATATAATTCCACACATTATTATTATTATTATTACTTACCAACAGAATATGCACTGATATTATATTGTATTTCCTTGTACTGTTCGCATCAGGTGTGGATCTTCCAAATCCAGAGAACGAAACGGCACTCGGTATCGGCGGACCCTGTCCGAAAGGCTTCTGGTGTTCACAGCAGACCTCCGTCCCAAACCCCTGTCCACCGGGGACATACTCCGACCAGGAGTACCTAACGAGCATGAGCCAATGCAAAGCCTGTGACCTGGGGATGTACTGCAGCGAGTATAATCTTACCGCTCCAGAGGGGGTGTGTTCGCCGGGATTCTACTGTCTGAATGGATCGGATACTCAGATCCCCACTGGTAAGGGAATGGCTTGGTGTGACTTGGTTTTGTATAGTGGAAAGTATGTAACAATAATATTGATTAGATTTCTTTGCCTTATACCGACGTATATATGAAGCAGTGCTTTCTGAGTGTCTGTGGAAAAACTCCACAGGTAACTCGGGCGGGATTCGAACCCACGAATCAATGAATATGTTTGCTGTGACACAATGTGAATACTCAATTCCCCACTGGTAAGGGAATGGCTTGGTGTGACTTGGTCTTGTATGGTAGAAAGTAACAATGAATATTGATCCTCCTCACCATGCAAAGCTACAAGTTTTACGAATATTGATTAGATTTTTTTTGCCTTACACCAATGGATATATATGTATGAAGCAGTGCTTTCTGAGTGTCTGTGGGAAAAATTCTACAGGTGACTCAGGTGGGATTCGAACCCACGAATCAATGAATATGTTTACTGTGACACAATGTGAATGTGCAATTCTCTGAGGATGTTTGATAAATACTGGTCTAAAAAGTAAGTTAACCCAACTGTTTTTTTTTTTAGGAATATAAACAAAAAGGCAAGGTACAATAATGGTACATTGTAATTACCTGACTACAAAATTACAAAAATTATTACCTAAAAATTAACTTCATGTGAAGTTTGTAAAGATACATGTACCATTTATATTTTGTTGTGTGCCCGGAAGAAGGTCGTAATGCTCTACGACCTTCTTCCGGGCACACAAAGTACAACTTTTTGTCCCAGCAGAAGGTCGTAAGCAATAAAATGGCTCCTTTGAGAAAAAAAAAAGTAGGACATAACTGTTATATATTTCTTGCTAGAATTACTGCCAAGACATGTTTTTTCCATTCCCATGTGGAATTTAACTTTCCTACAATGACTTATAAATGGCAGAAAAACGACCAAACTTTCACACTCAGTTTTCTTGACACACAGTTTTGCACATTAGTTGCTTACGACCTTTTGCCGGTCACACTTTCGTTACGTCCTTCTTCCAGGCACACAACGATTTATACTTGTTATTTCGGTTCTTGGGTTTTGTTTTTTTTTGTAAATTTTTTTTAGTGAAATATTTTCCATTTCAATTATTCTTATTGCATGGTTAGTTTGTACGAATTTGTCAATTTGTCGGAATTAAAGGTGCAGTTATCGTCACGACCAACAGGGCATGTAATCTGAGTGCTATTTTTTTGGAGTAACTGAGTGACTGCCATAATACGTACCCCACATGATAAGGTCAAATTACCGTTGCTGCTGCATAAATGAGCCAGTAATTTTCAGTCACTGTGTTCATCTTAAACTAGGACACCGATTCCATGCCCTGTTGGAAGTCTGCTCTGATAGTGGTGATACGGCCCCTTTAACTGTATTTGTAATCTGATTTGTTATAGTCAAAATGTAAGCTGCATCACCATTTTAGAAATAAGTCAGTTGCTAGAAATGTTTAAACCCAATCTCATTCGACCTTTGACCTTTGACCCATCAGGTAGTGGCACCATCGGTGGCCCGTGTCCCAGCAAGCATTACTGCGATGGTATTTCACCGGTTCCCGTAGAGTGCGCTGAAGGCACATGGAACAACCTACAGCAGCAGGCGTCATGCTTTGAGTGCTTAGAGGGTTACTACTGTCCAAAGGGTATCTCTCATTATTCAATATATCCATGTCCTGCTGGACACTACTGCCCTAATGGTATGTATTATTAAGTTTACCCTAATCCCCTAGGTATTCTGGCTAGGAACCTTCCTTAACCCTAACCCCCTATAGGTATTCTGGCTAGGAACCTTCTTTAACCCTAACCCCCTAGGTATTCTGGCAAGGAACCTTCCTGAATCCTCCAAAATCCAACAGTGCACTTTTAGAAACATGCCCTTATCTTCAAAATGCGCCATGCATTTTCGTTGATCTTTCATATTCAGCACTTATGGCCTGTACTTCTTGCCAGGTAGTAATTTTGCCCCATGTGAAGAGGTGAAAGTACCAGTTTCTGAAAGTGCTGAATGTTTTTCCAAAAGGTGCCTCTTGGAGGATTTGGCAGGATTTGGGGTGGTTAGGGTTAATAAAGGTTAGAAGCCTAGTTAGTTAGTTTGCTAGTTTGGAAACATTTATAGCAGTAGTAATTCCTTTACACAAATGTTACATGTTGAAAAGGAAATACATGAATAATTTTGTCAACATATAAGAAAATAATTTGATGAAACTCTTGCGTCGGGTGATAAACAATTGATTTTAATTTTGCCCTACAACAATGTGTGTATAGCACTGCATGCTCAGTGCTTTCCGAGTGTCTGTGGAAAAAACTTCCCAGGCGTCTCGGGTGGGATTCGAACCCACGACCTCCTGCTTACTAGTGCAGACCTCTTAACCTCTCGACCACCGAGCTTGCCCGATGTCGATTGGCTGGCTAGAATCCTATATAGCAGCGGGTGCCGCGATATTTATAGTTTGATGAAATTCTTGCGTCGGGTGATAAACAATTGATTTAATTTTTGTCCTACACTGACGTGTGTATAGCACTGTATACTCGGTGCTTCCCGAGTGTCTGTGGAAAAAACTTCACAGGCGTCTCGGGCGGGATTCGAACCCACGACCTCCTGCTTGCTAGTGCAGATGTCTTAACTTCTCGACCACCGAACTTGCCCGATGTCGATTAGCTGGCAAGAATCCTATGTAGCAGCGGGTGCCGCGATATTTGTAGTTTGATGAAATTCTTGCGTCGGGTGATAAACAATTGATTTAATTTTGCCCTACACCGACGTGTGTATAGCACTGTATACTCAGTGCTTCCCGAGTGTTTGTGGAAAAATCTTCACAGGTGCCTCGGGTGGGATTCGAACCCACGACCTCCTGCTTGCTAGTGCAGATGTCTTAATCTCTCGACCACCGAGCTTGCCCGATGACAATTGGCTGGCTAGAATCCTATGTAGCAGCGGGTGCCGCGATATTTATAGTTTGATGAAATTCTTGCGTCGGGTGATAAACAATTTATTTAATTTTTGCCCTACACCGACATGTGTATAGCACTGTATACTCAGTGTCTTGGGAGTAATTCTAGCACTGTATACTCAGTGCTTTCCGATGACAATGCTGCTTCTAAGAGAATATTTTACCTTCTTTGAATCAACAAAAACCAGTATAAATAAAGAGAATTTAAACATGGTGTCACCACAAACAGTCTTTAATTAATATTCGTTAGAGAGGAGGGCCAAAGTCGTATTACAGCCAATCCTTCAACAGTACAGTACCTGCCAATCAGCATAACCTGCGCTTCTGGATTGCTACAGGATTAGGGCTCACAAAAGACAGATTAGGAGGCTGGGTAGCCCAGGCCTGACCGGGCTTCTCAAAGGCTTGGCTGTACCATGACTTTGGCCATCCTCCCTAAGTTTTATGTCAAACTGTGAACATTTTATTCTTTTGAGTTTACCAAGTATATAGGAATATTTAGGTCTTATTATATGAAGTGGTGTATATTTGAATTTCCCGGGCAACATTCAAAATTCTGATGTCTTTATTCCCAATATCAGGTACCCAATATGAGAAACAATTCCCATGTCCCAAGGGAACATATCGTGAGAACATCAGGGGAATGCGCCTTGAAGACTGCACCCTCTGCGACCCGGGGAAATACTGCGAGTTTGAAGGGAACACCACGATCACCGACGACTGTGATCCAGGTAATGCTTAACCCTTTCATTACCATTGGTGACTTTAGTTGACAACAAACATACTCTCTGTTGCTTACCATTGGTGACTTTAGTTGACAACAAACATACCCCCCTGTTGCTTACCATTGGTGACTTTAGTTGACAACAAACATAACCCCTTGTTGCTTACCATTGGTGACTTTAGTTGACAACAAACATACCCTCTGTTGCTTACCATTGGTGACTTTAGTTGACAACAAACATACCCTCTGTTGCTTACCATTGGTGACTTTAGTTGACAACAAACATACCCTCTGTTGCTTACCATTGGTGACTTTAGTTGACAACAAACATACTTACCATTGGTGACTTTAGTTGACAACAAACATACCCTCTGTTGCTTACCATTGGTGACTTTAGTTGACAACAAACATACCCTCTGTTGCTTACCATTGGTGACTTTAGTTGACAACAAACATAACCCCCTGTTGCTTACCATTGGTGACTTTAGTTGACAACAAACATACCCTCTGTTGCTTACCATTGGTGACTTTAGTTGACAACAAACATACCCTCTGTTGCTTACCATTGGTGACTTTAGTTGACAACAAACATACTTACCATTGGTGGCTTTTAGACAGCAATTGGTAGTATCATGACCAGTAAAAAAGCCGATTTTTTTTTTCTTCACAGTCCATACCCAAGCTATGCAAGGTTGGAAAGACTGATTTCGGATCTTTCTAACGGTGCAGGCAAACCTACAGGTTGCTATTATAGAAATCAGACATACAAGCCGATCATTTCAATAGCCATTTGTGCTATGGAACGACATACACTTGAGTACAAAATGCTCTCTGTACTTGCCAATCAACATAACCTGGGCTTCTGGAGGGCCTAGCCCAGCCAAGTAGAGCTCATTATAATGGCTGCAGTTGTGAACAAAAGACAGCTGAGGTGTCAGTCAAGTCTGTGTTAACAATAAGAGCTATTTGAGGTCTATTCATTAGTAAAAGGTCTTTTGTGCTCGGCTAGGGGATCGTATAGGCCTGGGCAAAGCGTGCACCTGGCCAGGCTTCTCAAAGGCTTGGCTGTACCACGACTTTGGCCCTCCTCCCTAAGTATGGGGGGAACCGAGGGGGAACCGAGGGGGAACCGAATTGAATTGCGCTCTTTCTCTGTCTACTTCAGGTTACTTCTGCATACAAGGTGCTTGGACACCACAGCCTGATGATTTCAGTAACTACACAGAGGGCGACTGCCTCTGTCCCACCATCTCGACGGGAGGTCGCTGTCAACCAGGGTACTACTGTCCCAGAGGATCCAGCGAACCTCAGGAGTGTACGGAGGGCAATTACTGTGGAGTTGATGGTAAGCTCTTGAAGATGTCGGGCCTGTGATTTCTCGGGATTTTCTTTCCTGCTTTCAGGATTTTCAACAAATCTCCCTTTGCCTCAAAATGATCTCGCCAGAAGAGAAGTAGCCACAAAGGAAAGAAAGAAGTAGCCTGTATTATGTCCAAACCTCTAGTTTCTTGTTTGTAGAGATGTGGAGAGTCTGTAAATCCTCCACAATTAAACATCCAGGTGGTTCAGGGAGGCTTTGTCCTCTAGACCAAGGGGAGACCCAGGCCCGCTACCCATTTTTCAGGATTTTTTACTTTTGTCAAATCACACCCTTTTGAAATGGGTCACCCATGTTTTCCATAAATACTAGCATATCCCAACAATTTTCCCTTGCAGAAAGAAAATATGGTTTGGTTTAATAGTAATTTAGTGCTCAAAAGACTTTATAACGGGACCTACCATAAATTCACTTTGGTACATGTGAAGAGTTTCATAGCAAAACGCTGTGTATCCATTTGGCTGAGAGGATATATTGCAGATTGCAGAGAAGCTGGCGTGGCATTTATCGCGGTTTGGAATAAAACCAGAGCTGCCAACTCTTCCGGATTCTGCGGAAGACTTCGCGTATTTGACGGCAATTTACTTACTTAAAATATATTCAAGGAGGCCTCTCCTTTTGGTGCCAAAAGGAGAGGCCTCCTATATTTTAAGTAAGTAAATTACCGTCAAATACGCGAAGTCTTCCGCAGAATCCGGAAGAGTTGGCAGCTCTGTAAAACGTGTATAATGATTGAGTTTATATAGTGGTTATATCGCGTTTTGCTAAAAACTGAGTTGGAACTTGCGTTTGCCTACCTGTGAACGATGTCTGAGTGGTGTTGGCGCAAAAGTTTTAAATATGGCGTTTATCGCGTTTTGCTATGAAGCTCTTCATATACTGTCAAACCATGCTTCTCAAGATTATTGGTTATCTTGATTTCAAAGGAAGCAATCTTCTCGCTAGTTGAGGCCAAAACAAAAAGTCTCCGGATTCTGGTCTCCACACGCATCGCCTCAGAGCCGCGTGTCGGCATTTTTATTTTTTTTTCTCTCTCTCCTTTTTTTGCTATGAAACGATGTACAATTGCAGCTAAAATTGCTGGATCGATTGGAATTCTGCCGTGCTGTTTTAACCAACTTTTTCACACAATGTTTTGTGAGGCCTCTCTCAGCCACCATACTTTGTATATGGGAAATTTGGTCCCCGCGTTTCTAGTTTGATATTTGCACTTGTGAAATCACCAATCAACATATGCCTTCAATTGATGAATATTATATATAATTAATTTAAACTTTACACACTTTTGGATAAATCTTCACTTCTGGACTATTTTGAAAGCAATTGTGCAATTATTTATTATAATACAAACTAAAAACAGAATTAATTACAAGTTTGTATTAACCCTAACTCCCTAGGCCCATTTGCTTACACATAACCTGAATCCTTCCTAACTCCCTAGGCCCATTTGCTTACACATAACCTGAATCCTTCCTAACTCCCTAGGCCCATTTGCTTACACATAACCTGAATCCTTCCTAGCTCCCTAGGCCCATTTGCTTACACATAACCTGAATCCTTCCTAACTCCCTAGGCCCATTTGCTTACACATAACCTGAATCCTTCCTAACTCCCTAGGCCCATTTGCTTACACATAACCTGAATCCTTCCTAACTCCCTAGGCCCATTGATTTGCTTACACATAACCTGAATCCTTCCTAACTCCCTAGGCCCATTTGCTTACACATAACCTGAATCCTTCCTAACTCCCTAGGCCCATTGATTTGCTTACACATAACCTGAATCCTTCCTAACTCCCTAGGCCCATTTGCTGACACATAACCTGAATCCTTCCTAACTCCCTAGGCCCATTGATTTGCTTACACATAACCTGAATCCTTCCTAACTCCCTAGGCCCATTTGCTGACACATAACCTGAATCCTTCCTAACTCCCTAGGCCCATTTGCTTACACATAACCTGAATCCTCCAAAATCCTTCAGTAGTAAAACAAGCACATGACATGTATGCACACATGTGTTTCTAATCTGTGATACATGTACATGGCCAGGGACCCTCCCTACATGCATGGAGTAATAAACAGTGTCCACTGACCCAAGCACTGACCTTGCAATCACTACAATAAACATGGATGTACATGTACCATGGAAAGGCAAGTATGCCTAATAACCTCAATCCTCCAAAATCCTTCATTTTAGCAAAGAGCATGTAGCATGTAACCTCAATCCTTCAAAATCCTTCACTTTAGCAAAGAGGATTTTGGAGGATTTGGGAAGGTTAGGGTTAAGCAACAATTTGTTCATGTGTTTTTGTGTGTACTAATTGATGTTTGTGTTTGTGTCAGGTCTTGCGGACGTATCTGGACAATGCTGGCCTGGTTATTACTGTGCCCACACAGCTACCAGACCAGACCCGAGGGATGGGGTTACTGGAGACATCTGTCCTGCTGGTCAATATTGTGGTGAGTAGACAGTGGGGAAAGAATGTGATTTTATATTTTATAAAGAATTAGCTGTTGCAAACTGCTTACTAACCTAAAGGACCTGTAGTATAAATGCAAAATAGTAGTTATTGGCCTTACATTTCGAATCTAGCAGGTTCTTTCTCAAAGGCAAAATGGACGATATACAAACATGAACAAATACATAAACACAAGAGTAAATAGAGAATTAGCTGTTGCCAACTGCTTACCAACCTAAAGGACCTGTAGTATAAATGCAAAATAGTAGTTATTGGCCTTACTACGTTTGGAACCTAGCAGGTTCTTTCTCAAAGTCCTCCAAAATCATTTTTTGGACAGACCAACATGTACCATGTAACCTCAATCCTCCATTTTCATCCAATGTGAAATATAGCCTGATTACCTCAATCCTCCATAATCCACCAAGCAAATAATCACATCTGCCCTCAATCCTTCAAAATCCTTCACCACTGCAATTTCCACATAGCCTCAATCCTTCAAAATCCTTCACTTTGGCAAAGAGCCCGGGTTTTGGAGGATTTGGGAAGGTTAGGGTTAATCATTATTTTACACTCACGGTACCTGACATTCATGATTGTGTTGTGCAGAGACACTGTAGACCATGGAGAGCGGCCATTTTGGTAGCCATCTAAGATCTCTAATACACAAGTCTATGAGGATCAAAATGAGTCTTGCGTCTAAAATAGGCTGGTGCTTTTAGAAATAATGCATTTTGACAGAGATTTGATATTATAGATCAAGAAGCAAGACTTTTCTTCCAAGACTTCCTTTTGATAAAGTGTCTGTTAGTGTTAAATGTCACACTATGAATAATTTTACCCTGAAAATGCCCTGAATATCTGTTTTACTGTGAAATAAACAGTTCACGACAATTTCATGACGACACAACACCGTGAAATTGCCATGAAATACTCTTGGAATTCCTTCGCCGTGAAAACGCTGTGAAAATGCCATGAACTTCTCGCCGCAGTTTTGGGGCAGCTCATTAACCCTAACTCCCTAGACAACAAAGGCAGTTGGAGGATTTTGAAGGATTTTTATTGTTCAGTAACAATGCTTAGGGAGTTAGGGTTAATTCTCGAGAGCACCATGAATTTGCCGTGAAATCACCGTGGACATTATTGCCAATATCTGAGAGGAAGAGACACTGTGAAATTGCAGTGAAATTAGGGTGAACTGTTATTTCAAGGCAGAACGGATTTTCAGGGTATTTTCAAGGTGAAGTTGTTCATAGTGTCAAATTCATTGTTCTGTGCCAGGTATCGGGACTGGCGCAAACCCACCGTTGTGTCCTATCGGAACGTTCTCCAATGCAACTGGACTAACGGCTGAGTATGAGTGTAATAACTGTACAGCGGGATACTATTGTGAAACACCAGGACTTACAAAACCAACAGCAAAGTGCCAAGCAGGTAATGAATTATTCATACATTGTAAGTGTGTACCCAATAAGATTGACTGTGCCAAGCAGGTACTGTATAATTCATAAGTCTGTAGCCAATCAGATTGACTGTGCAGGCAGGTAATGAATTATTCATACATTGTAAGTGTGTACCCAATAATATTGACTGCACAGGCAGGTAATGAATTATTCATACATTGTAAGTGTGTACCCAATAAGATTGATTATGCAAGCTGTAATGAATTATTCATAAATCTTGACCCAATAAGATTGATTGTACCAAGCAGGTACTGTATAATTCATAAGTCTGTAGCCAATCAGATTGACTGTGCAGGCAGGTAATGAATTATTCATACATTGTAAGTGTGTGTACCCAATAATATTGACTGCAGCAGGCAGGTAATGAATTATTCATACATTGTAAGTGTGTACCCAATAAGATTGATTGTACCAAGCAGGTACTGTATAATTCTTAAGTCTGTAGCCAATCAGATTGACTGTGCCAAGCAGGTAATGAATTATTCATAAATGTGTGCACCCAATAAGATTGACTGATCCAATCCTTGATGTTGTCAAACCATGCTTATTTTGTCGTCCTCTTTTCTTCTTCCCCACCACTTTTCATAAATTTTGTACCCAATAAGATCGATTGTAATGCAGGTAATGAATTATTCATAAATGTGTACCCAACCCAATAAGATTACTGGGCCAAGCAGGTAATGAATTATTCATACATGTGTACCCAATCAGATTGACTGTGCCAAGCAGGTAATGAATTATTCATGTCTGTGTACCCAATAAGATTGACTGTGCCAAGCAGGAAATGAATTATTCATAAATTAATCATTTCAAAATAATGGTTATTGGCTTTATGTTTCGAACCTAGCGGGTTCTTTCTCAAAGGCACAATTAATTAATTGTTCAGAAATGTGTATCCAAACAGATTGACTGTGCCAATTATTCGTAAAACTCTACCCAGGAAATGAATAATTCATAAGTCTGTGATGAATTATTCAAATGTGAATCCATCTGGACTGACTAGCCAATCAGAATGATCCTGCCAAACATGACATCATGAATAATTATCAGGAACACCTAAACAGACGGAATATTTCAATTATTTCATGAATAAACCATCACCCTTTGAATTGTTTCAAGGTTACTATTGCCCTATTGGCCAAGAGATCATGAATCCATTCCCATGTGATGCTGGTTATTTCTGTGAGGAGGGCTCCCCCAATCAAGTGAAGTGTCCATCCGGCAAATACCAGGATGAAACCACACAGAGTTCCTGCAAGATATGTAATGAAGGTAGGCTGAAATAAAGGCAATATTGGGCATCTAGGTTTGGTCATCAATTAACCCTCCTACTATAGCTGCACTTATTAGTGGGAAGTTGCTACAGTCAACTGCATGTTGTGACTGTTGACCCAAATGTGGAGTGTCGTGGCCGAGCGGTCTAGCTTACCGGACTCAAGTTCTGGTGTTAGCAGCAGAATGTGGGTTCGAATCCCGGCCGTGACACTTGTGTCCTTGAGCAAGACACTTAACCATAATTGCTTCTCTCCACCCAGGGGTTAAATGGGGACCTGTGAGGGCAGAGTTGGTTGATTAGCCCTATATGCGCTGTAATGGCAGCAATTGAGCTGTATACTCCCCAGGGAGCTGAGATGGTTTCAGGAATGATTTATGAGCCTTATGAGCAGGGGTAATGATATAATGCGCCTTGAGCACCACTTAGTTGGTGGATACGTGCGCTACATGTATATAAGTCCACACATTATTATTATTATTATTATTATTTTTGACTGGTTTTTACTGTCATTTTGACCACCCTGAACAATACCAGACAATGCTTTTACCAGTCAAAAACGGTCGACTCATTTTGACCTGTAAATGTACTTACTACACGTAAGTAGTAGTAGGAGGGTTAATGTACTTACTACACGTAAGGTTTGACAGTGTTTGACTTTTAAGTGCACTAGATATACCTTGTCAAGTATATCAACATTTTAACTGATTTTGACCCTTGTAGTAGTAGGAGGGTTAATGTACTTACTACACGCAAGGTTTGACAGTGTTTGACTTTTAAGTGCACTAGATATACCTTGGCAAGTATATCAACATTTTGACTGATTTTGACCCTTGTAGTAGTAGGAGGGTTAATGTACTTACTACACGTAAGGTTTGACAGTGTTTGACTTTTAAGTGCACTAGATATACCTTGGCAAGTATATCAACATTTTGACTGATTTTGACCCTTGTAGTAGTAGGAGGGTTAATTGCATTTTTGCTGCAAATGCTGACATTTTTTTACCATGCAATAAATTATCTATCTTCCTTTTGGTCAAATGTCTGTAAATGCACCGCAAAAAGTCTTTACTTCGTCGTGTGCCCGACTCTACGACGTTCTTCCGGGCTACACAAAGTACAACTTTTTGTCCCAGCAGAAGGCCGTAAGCAATAAAATGGCTCCTTTGAAAAAGTGAAAAAAAAAGCATAACTGTAATATATATTTGTTCCTAGAATTACTCCCAAGACATGTTTTTTCCATTCCCA
Source organism: Zoroaster sp. YZ-2022 (assembly GCA_029582265.1). Classification (NCBI taxonomy): domain Eukaryota; kingdom Metazoa; phylum Echinodermata; class Asteroidea; order Forcipulatida; family Zoroasteridae; genus Zoroaster; species Zoroaster sp. YZ-2022. The sequence goes on from CM055816.1 coordinate 10,264,205, forward strand.
TGCGGAATTTAACTTTCCTACAATGACTTTATATAAATGGCAGAAAAACGACCAAACTTTCACACTCGAAACTTTCAAACTTTTTGCACATTAATTTTTAACGACCTTTTTCACCGATCACACTTTCGTTACGTCCTTCTTCCGGGCACATGACGATTTGTTCACTGTCACATGCCAATGGTCAGAACTGTTTGGCACTCCTTGACACAAACACAGATGTCACTGAGGAACTCTCTCTCTCCGCCGGTCACACTTTGGTTACATCCTTCTTCCATGCACATAACGTTATCCTTTTCACAATGCATTACAAATCCCTGTATCTGTTTATTACCAGGTTATTACTGTAACATATCCGATGCTCCCATCAGTGACTATACTCTCTATCCATGTCCTACTGGGTACTACTGTCCCAATGGCACCGAGCATAGCACCCAGTATGGCTGCCCTCTGGGTACCTTCAGTAATCGGACCTTGTTAGAGAGAGAAGATCAGTGTTATGACTGTCCTGCCGGCAAGTTCTGTAACGAGGTTGGGTTGTCTGCGTACAAAGGTTGGTTCTTTGTTAATCGATTTCATTTATATTACAATAACCTAACTAGGTTCTGTGACGAGGTTGGGTTGTCTGCGTGCAAAGGTTGGTTCTTTGTTCATCGATTTCATTTATTTCACAACAACCTAATTAAAGAAAAAACAGGGCATGGAATCAGAGTGCTCATTTTAGATTAATTCAGTGAGGATTAATCCCACATGATAAGGTCATATTACTGTTGCTGCTGCATAAATGAGCCAAACATTTTCAGTCACTGTGTTCATCTTAAACTAGGACGCAGACTCCGTGCCCTGTTGAACGTCTGCTCTGATCATGATGATATTGTCCCTTGATGTTATTTGACGAGGTTAGATTGTCTGTCTACATTAGTAATGGTTATTTTTCCATTGATTTTATAACTTTTTCAATAAACCCATTTTGTAATGTTATATGTACACTTTTTTAATTTATTCGTTTTATGGTTTCAAATCAATAAATGAATTTACGTTTATCTTTGAAAATTCAAAGTGTAAATGGTTCAATGGGATTTCGCCTAAATTTTGTTAACTTTTGGCCAATCCCAGGCTCAGTTTTTATTGTTTGTTTGGTTTTCTAATTCTGATTTTGATTGGTTTTTTTAAATTGCCTAAAATAATAAATAAATAAATACATTGTAACAAGATTGCTCAGCAGATTAGACTATTAGGAGGTTTGGAGGCTATAGACAATTCAATCTCTCCAGAGACTCAAATAAATCATACATAAATGACACCTGTGAGGATTATTATTCTATGCGAGTGCCTTTATATCACTTTCCACAGGTGACTGTGCGGCTGGGTCTTGGTGTAAGGGAAAATCCTCTACGGCTACCCCTACTGACGGTGTGACTGGTGAAGACTGTCCCAGAGGACAGTACTGTGAAGCAGGTAATTGAGTCTGTCCTGAACTTAGGTTTTAGGTTTATTTTAAGGTTTAGATCATGAGGTTCATATCATGAGGTTCAAATTGAGAGGTTCATATCATGAGGTCCATATAATGAGGTCTCATATGATGTCCATATTGTGAGGTCCGTATTGTGAGGTCCTTATTGTGAGGTCCTTATTGTGAGGTCCTTATTGTGAAGTTCAGATCATGAGGTCCATATCATGAGGTTTATATTGTGAGGTTCATATCATGAGGTCCGTATTGTGAGGTCTTTATTGTGAAGTTCAGATCATGAGGTCCATATCATGAGGTTTATATTGTGAGGTTCATATCATGAGGTCCATATTGTGAGGTCCTTATTGTGAAGTTCAGATCATGAAGTCCACATCATGAGGTTCATGGGGATCAAGATATATATACACTGCTCAAAAAAATAAAGGGAACACTTAAAGAACACATCCTAGATCTCGATGAATGAAATATTCCAGTTGAAAATCTTTATTCATTACATAGTGGAATGCGTTGAGAACAAAATAACATAAGAATGATCAATGGAAATCGAAATCATTAACCCATGGAGGTCTGTATTCAGAATCATACTCAAAATAAAAGTGGAAAATCTGATCACAGGCTGATGCAAGTTCTGTGGAAATTCCTCAAGACAATTCAAAATGAGGCTCAGTAGTGCGTGTGGCCTCCACGTGCCTGTATGCACTCCCTACAACGTCTGGGCATGCTCCTGATGAGACGACGGATGTTCTCCTGAGGATCTCCTCCCAGACCTGGATCAGGGCATCAGTCAACTCCTGGACAGTCTGTGGTGCGACGTGGCGTCGGTGGATGGAGCGAGACATGATGTCCCAGAGGTGCTCGATTGGATTCAGGTCTGGGAACGGGCAGGCCAGTCCATAGCATCAATGCCTTCGTCATGCAGGAACTGCTGACACACTCCAACCACATGAGGCCGAGCATTGTCATGCATGAGAAGGAACCCAGGACCCACTGCACCAGCATATGGTCTGACAATGGGTCTGAGGATCTCATCCCGGTACCTAATGGCAGTCATGGTACCTCTGGCTAGCACATGGAGGTCTGTGCGGCCCTCCAAGGATATGCCTCCCCAGACCATCACTGACCCACCGCCAAACCGGTCATGCTGGAGGATGTTGCAGGCAGCAGAACGTTCTCCACGGCGTCTCCAGACTCTGTCACGTCTGTCACATGTGCTCAGTGTGAACCTGCTCTCATCCGTGAAGAGCACAGGGTGCCAATGGCGAATCTGCCAATCCTGGTGTTCCCTGGCAAATGCCAATCGGGCTGCACGGTGTTGGGGTGTGAGCACAGGCCCCACTTGTGGACGTCGGGCCCTCATACCACCCTCATGGAGTCTGTTTCTCACAGTTTGAGCAGAAACATGCACATTAGTGGCCTGCTGGAGGTCGTTTTGTAGGGCTCTGGCAGTGCTCCTCCTGTTCCTCCTTGCACAAAGGACCAGATAGCGGTCCTGCTGCTGGGTTGTTGTCCTCCCGGCCCCTCCACGTCTCCTGGTGTACTGGCCTGTCTCCTGGTATCTTCTCCATGCTCTTGACACTGTGCTGGGAGACACAGCAAACCTTCTTGCCACAGGCGCATTGATGTGCCATCCTGGATGAGCTGCACTACCTGAGCAACTTCTGTGGGTTGCAGACACCGCCTCATGCTACCTCTAGTGGTGAGGGCACTGGCAAAATGCAAAAGTAACCAGAAATCAGCCAGAAAGGATGAGGACAGGGAAATGGTCTGTGGCCACCACCTGCAGAACCATTCCTTTATAGGGGGTGGCTTGCAAATTGCCTCTCATTTCCACCTGTTGTCTGTTCCATTTGCACAACAGCAGGTGAAATTGATTCACAATCGGTGTTGCTTCCTAACTGGACAGGTTGATATCCCAGAAGTGTGATTGACTTGGAGTTACATTGTAATGATTATGTGTTCCCTTTATTTTTTTGAGCAGTGTATATATAAACATGTATTTCTTATGCAAAATGGAGTGCCATGGTCGAGCGGTTTGGTGCATCGGATTTGGGTTCTGATGGCTGAGTCGTCAGAATGTGGGTTCGAATCCCAACCACGACCATGGTGCTTGTGTCCTTGAGCAAGACACTTTACCATATTTGCTTCTCTCCACCCAGGGGTAAATGGGGACCTGTGAGGGCAGAGTTGGTTGTTGTGTTTGATTAGCCCTATATGCGCTGAAATGGCAGCAATTGAGCTGTATACTCCCCAGGGAGCTGAGATGGTTTCAGGAATGATTTATGAGCCTGATGAGCAGGGGTAATAATATAATGCACCTTGAGCACCAGTTTGGTGGATACGTGCGCTATATAAGTCCACATTATTATTATTATTATTATTATTATTAAAGTTTGAGGTCTTATGGTTTAAATGTGTTATTTGATGTTTTTCAAATAATTAAATTTTTTGAAGTATCAGTATCACATTCTGTTCATGTTTGGTGCAATCAAATATAAACAGAACTGATACATTAAAAATTATATCTTGATCCTCATGAACCTCATGAACCTCATGATCTGAATTTCACAATAAGGACCTCACAAATGTTGAGATTACAATTCATTTAATCAGGTAATTTCCAATGGTGTACGCTCCCAGTAATAAGGCCTTTTTAGACCCGAGTTGACCAGGTGTTGTTTTTGCCTGTCGGAACTGAGTTTATTACGAAGACTGAATAATTATCTTAATGCAGAATTTATGCACCTTAACCACCCCAAACCCATCAAGCTCCAACGGCTGGTTGTGTTGCATTTTGATGGACTCAGTACTGTATAGCCCATGCATGGTGTTGGATTTTGGTGGATTCACACTATGAATAATTTTACCCAGAAAATGCCCTGAATATCTGTTTTACCGTGAAATAAATAGTTCACAACATTTTCATGACGACACAACACTGTGAAATTGACACGAAATACTCTTGGAATTCCTTCACTGTGAAAGCGCTGTGAAAATGCCATGAACTTCTTGTGGCAGTTTTGGGGCAGATTATTAATTCTCGAGAGCACCATGAATTTGCCGTGAAATCACCATGGACATTATTGCCAATATCTGAGAGGAAGAGACACTGTGAAATTGCAGTGAAATTAAGGTGAACTGTTATTTCAAGGCAAAACGGATTTTCAGGGTATTTTCAAGGTGAAGTTGTTCATAGTGTCAGGAAGGTTCTTAGACCAAACCATTAGGGGTTTAGGGTTAAACAAAAAAAACTTGAAGCATGTTTTAACCCTTGTATACATGCAGTCTCCAAAATGCTGCAAAAAAAAGAACTGCTAAGTACACAATGCTTTTTGTGTGCATGCCTCAAAATATTGCATACTGTACACAAGAATGGTACATGGATACCCCAAAATGCCCCTGGGTGTGGGACAAAAACCAAACTGTTCTGACCGTCACACAGTATGTGTATACCGCAAGTTACTGCACTGGTTTATTTCAAGTTAGCCTTGCAATGAAACAAAGCAGATGGGTGCTTCAGTTTACCTCATCTCTCTGAAGAGCCTTGGGCTATGCCATTAATCATTAGATAAGAAAGTGTGTACCACAATATGTCCCAGTTGAGACATTTTGAAGTATGGATCCACTTTGTGAAGAACTACACTGATAATAGGAGGGTTAAGGTATAAATAAATGTTTTCTTTATTAACCCTAACCCCCTAGGTATTCTGGCTAGGAACCTTCCTGAATCCTCCAAAATCCATCCGTGCCCTTTTGGAAACATGCCCTTATCTTCAAAATGCACCATGCATCTTTCATATTCAGCACTTATGGCCTGTACTTCTTGCCAGGTAGTAATTTTACCCCATTTGAAGAGGTGAAAGCACCAGTTTCCAACAGTGCTAAATTTTTCCAAAAAAGTGCCCCTTGGACAATTTTGGAGGATTTGTGGTGGTGAAGGTTAAAGACTTAATATTTCGTTCTTACTTTCTTAAGGTGTGGCGCTTCCTGACGACTGTCCGATCGGTAAAATGTCAGACAGCACCGGTCTGAAGTCAGCCTCTGAATGCCAACCATGTGAAGGGGGTTACTTCTGTAATGGTACAGGGCTGACAGTACCAAGCGGTCCTTGTGACCCTGGGTAAGTTTCCTCTCTTCAGTTGGTAGACTCGTAATCACAAGATCCAAGTCTGAATCAGCGCTAATCTCCTGACGACGACGATGATAATGTCTTCAAGTTTTTTGAAAATAAATTTGAATTGAAACGAAGTAACGGAGGAGGGCCAAAGTCACGGCCAGGCCCAGGCCCAGGCCCAGGCCCAGGCCCGGGCTACCTGGCCTCCCTGGCCTCCTAATCTGTCTTTTGTGAGTCCTAATCCTATAACAATACAGTACCTGCCAATCAACATAACCTGGGCTTCTGGTGGGCCTAGAACAGCCAAGTAGAGCTCATTATAATGGCTGCAGTTGAGGTGTCAGTGAAATCTGTGCTAACAATAAGAGCTATTTGAGATCTCTTCATTGGTAAAGGGTCTTTTGTGCTCAGCTAGGGGATTATATAGGCCTCTGGGTCTAGGCAAAGTCAGGGCCTGGCCAGGCTTCTCAAAGACTTGCCTGCACCATCTATGGTATTATTAATGTTCTCTTTTGTTTGCTTGTCATGTAGATATTACTGTCTAGGCAACGCAACCACGCCCACACCGGAAGATAGAGGAGTGACCGGTGACCCTTGTCTTGCCGGTCACTACTGCCCAGGACCGACCACCTCGCCCATACCATGCGAACCGGGGACGTACACGACCACGACGCATCGTAGCGAGTGTGACGAGTGCCCAGAGGGATCGTATTGCATCACGGGTTACGAACCAGAACCTTGCCCACATGGTAAGAGCGCCCTCGTCTTGTTTCGTGTCGGGGTTGGCTGGCTACAACAGGTGTCAGTAAAACAAAAACAAAAAAATACGATTTTCATATCATGGAAGCATTGTTCACGTTTTCTCAAAAATGGCAACATTACGGACACAATAACGTTGTGTGCCCGGAAGAAGGACGTAAATTCAAAGCACTCAACATTTGGAAGGCGGAGAGAGAGAGTTTCTCAGTGAGATCTGTGTTTGTGTGAAGGAGTGCCAAACAGTTCTGACCATTGGCATGTGACGATGAACAAATCGTCGTGTGCCCGGAAGAAGGACATAACGAAAGTGTGACCGGCAAAAGGTCGTAAGCAATTAATGTGCAAAATTGTGTTTCAAGAAAACTGAGTGTGAAAGTTTGGTCGTTTTTCTGCCATTTATAAGTCATTGTAGGTAAATTAAATTCCACATGGGAATGGAAAAGCATGTCTTGGGGGTAATTCTAGCAACAAATATATAACAGTTGTGCCCTACTTTTGGTTCAACGGAGCCATTTTATTGCTTACGACCTTCTGCTGGGACAAAAAGTTGTACTTTGTGTGCCCGGAAGAAGGTCGTAGAGCCTTACGACCTTCTTCCGGGCACACGATAATTCACTTTTGGGTAATTACCAAATGGTGTGCATCCCATTTTAGTAAAAAGAATACTGGTTTCCATGAAGGCGTCCGGTCCTTGACAGTGATATTTGACAGTGATATTTGACAGTGATATTTGACAGTGATATTTGACAGTGATATTTGACAGTGATATTTGACAGTGATATTTGACAGTGATATTTGACAGTGATATTTGACAGTGATATTTGACAGTGATATTTGACAGTCCTAATACCTACAAAGCAACTACTGTAGTGTGGAACATCAATGGCACTGCCACTGCTTATCCTTCACTAATCCTCCCTACACAATAGGCAGTAATCCCTCAATAGCCCTTCTGTCTGACCCAGGAAGTGGCCAGTTTGGCTGGGTGCATTCAAGCATTGAACAAAACTATCCTCTCAATCATTGGACCATTCAATCATCTTCCAATAGTTGCTCAATTGGCTCTACCAGACACCTAATGATTTTCAAGGCTCTCACCCGTGTCAAAAGATCATGTGTATTAAAGTCAAACAGATAATAATAATAACAATAATAATGTGGACTTATATAGCGCACGTATCCACCAAACTGGTGCTCAAGACACATTACATTGTTACCCCTGCTCATCAGGCGCATAAATCATTCCTGAAACCATCTCAGCTCCCTGGGGAGTGTACAGCTCATTTGCTGCCATTTCGGCGCATATAGGGCTAATCAAACACAACAACCAACTCTGCCCTCACAGGTACCCATTTACCCCTGGGTGGAGAGAAGCAATTATGGTAAAGTGTCTTGCTCAAGGACACAAAGCACCATGGTCACGGTTGGGATTCGAACCCACATTCTGACGACTCAGCCATCAGAACACAAATCCGACGCACTAAACCGCTCGACCATGTCACTCCATGATACTGGTGAACCTGTGCTATGGTGGAAATGAAAAGTGGCCACAGTAAACAGGTTTTCTTGCGCTAATATTATTGCATTTAATATTGGACCATCAAAGACTGGCCACATTAGGTAGGTGTCCTTGACCATTATGACTGTATGCACTTGTTACCATAATGCTTGATTTGACATATTTTTTTTCACAAGGGTTCTACTGTCCTAACGGCACTGGCTATGACTGGCGCCCATGCCCCACCGGTTCCTACAGCAACCAAGTAGGCCTTAAGAATGAGTCCCAATGCATACTCTGTGACCCCAAGAAGTACTGTGCATATATCAATGCAACCATGGTAACCGGAGACTGCGAGGCTGGTTACTTCTGCACGGAGGGCTCTGACACTGCCACCCCAGAGGTCACCTTCAAAGGTAGGTCACAAATTTTCCCCTAAACCCCTGAAACACCTTACCCCTTACACCTTCTCTTGAATCTTGTTTAACTCCTCCCTCTAGAATTTCCTTAACCTCACTCCTGTGTAACTTCCTTAACCCTAACTTTCTTTACCCTACCCCCTCCAAAACTTCCTTTACCCTACCTCTCCAAATGAACTCAACCCGCCACAAGTAATTCCATTTACCCGCATGGCTTATCCATGACGTGGCGGGTAAATTGCGTGTCAGGTACGGGGTGCCACGTAGCCACGCAGGTAATTGCCATGGGCCATGGGCCATGTTTTAAGTTCTCCATATCAACATCCGCTGATAGCGGGGACCATTGGTGATCTATCACATCATCAAAATGCATGAGTATAAAGTAACTCTCATGATCTTCAAAAAGCACTCTGGCCAGAAGTGCATTTGGGTGTTCGGGGGTGGCTTCGTCAAGTTGTTGAGGTGGAGGAAGTGTCTTCTTCAGGTGAAGGATGGATTGGTCCGGTCGAAGTGGTGGAGCTGTCATTCGTTGACGCTCTTCAAATCAGTTGTTCCTAGCTGAACACCCTAGCATATAATCAATGGGGACAATGATCATTTGAGATTTCTGCAGCCAAACTGTGGAATTCATTCCCATCTAGCGTTAGATTTGCTGCCTCTCCAGACCATGGAGGAAGGAACCTCCTCCATGTCCAGACATGTTCAAGACGAAATTAAAAACACATTTGTTCTTAAGCGTATGAAGTTTGAACTGAATGATTGAACTTGGATTTATGCTTTGTGCACGTACTGTATTATATTTTATTATACTGTGTTGTTGTTTTTGCAAAGCGCCATGAGCGTTATTTGGTTGACGTATACCGGCGCTATATAAATTTACATTATTATTATTATTGGTAAAAGTTTTTGATAAGAAAATGATATGTCAAATCACTAAAACACAGTAAATTAGAAAATGCATATACTCATAAATTCAAGAAGTCTGAATAAAAAATATAACTAAGATCAATTCTCAAATGGAAAGTTGCAAATTAATACATAAGGTAATTCATATTTAAACTTTAAACTCACCTATTAAATAGAGCCAACATTGGCAGACAAAAAATGTGATGAATTCATGAAGAGTCGAAAAACCTCTGCAGAAGATGACAGAGCTGCAATGTGATCATGCAGTACAATGGCTGGAGCAAGAGTGTCAGGTTCTAGCCAGACTTGGGGCCAGCGATCACTCACTCCAAGCCCTGATCACATGGGCAAGCCAGACCCTTATTGGACAATTTAAAAAATGTCACACATGGCTCTGAAGCTGATTGGTCACTGTGTAACCGGGCAGATAATGTAGTGCAGAGATTTCACACCCTATACCCCACGCTGGGAAGGTGCCTTTAAGGATTAAAGGTCTGTCACCTACACAGCCCAAAGGAAGAGAAAAACCACTGTGAGAGTAAACTTGTTTACTCACACTTAATTAAAACAAAAACATGCAACAGGTGCATCCTAAACAGAACAAAGGCTAGCAAGAAGATAAGAAATTAGCATTGATCAGAAGGCCAGCTTGTAAACAAAGCATAATGTTTCAAAGTAGTGATAAATTAGTACATTAACCCTCCTACTATTGGTGCATGTACTTGAGTGGGAAGTTGCTATAGAGAGGTCAAAATCAGTCAACTGCCTGTTTTGACTGTTGACCCAGATGTGCACACAGGAGCATTTTTGACTGGTTTTGACTGTCATTTTGACCACCCTGAACAATACCAGACAATGCTTTTACCAGTGAAAAACGGTCGACTCCTTTTGACCTGTAAATGTACTTACTACAATTAAGGTTTGACAGTGTTTGAATTTTCAGTGCACTAGATGTATATACCTTGGCAAGTATGTCAACATTTTGACTGACTTTTTATGAGATTAAATACATAAAGAAATGAATATATTTTTACAGAAAGAAAACATTTATAACCTACATGTAAGACCTCTTTTAGGTCGCGGTTACACATGCATGAATAATTAATTTAAGAAAAAGGTGAGTCTGCTCCCAAATGATTGTCAATTTATAATGATGTTCTGTAAATAATAGACAGCAGAAACGTATACATTATGCAGTCTTTCCCATTGGTTTGTAAGGACTCAACTTGGTTTGTTAGACCAACTGGGACCATAGAAATTTATTCATAATCTGGGGTTGGATCAATAGACCCAATAAACCCTGGAAAATAACACACTATTTAAGTGGCATGTCGTAATTACTCTAGTGTGATATAAGTGTTAAGTTAAACCATAGAGCAAGGACTTTGCTCTATGGTTAAACCCTGTTAGGCAAAAAAAAAGTCTCCGGTTTCTGGTCTCCGCGCGCGCGTCGCCTCAGACCCGCACGCCGCCATTTTTAATTTTCTTTTCTTTTCTCTTTTTTTTTTTTTTTTTTCTTTCTTTTTTGTTGTTGTTGCTATGAAACGATGTCCAATTGCAGCCAAAATTTCTGGATCGATTTGAATTCTGCCGTGCTGTGTTTTAACCCTGAATCCATCAAAATCCGTCCCCCTGTATAATTGGAAGATTTTGGCGGATTCAGGATACCTCCACATTGAGCATGTGGCGGATTTTGATGGATTCAGGATTTCAATAGTTTTTAACTGCTTGGTCATGTTGGTTGATGGATTATAGTTACATGTACTGTATATGTTAGATTTTGATGGATTCTATGCAGCAACATACTATACAAATTTTCATGTGAGCATGGTATCCTGAATCCGCCAAAATCCACCAAAAATTTAGTGGTGGATTTTGGCAGATTCAGGATATGTCCAATATCTACACTGGCAGATTCTGATGGATTCAGGACACCAGCATTTTGTGTGTGACAAAACTGGTGGATTTTGGTGGATTCAGGATACTTTCTAGTAAAAATACCCAAGGGGTTAGGGTTAAACGACTTTTTCACATAGGGGTATGAACGTTTTTTGTTTTTTTTCCTGGGGAACTACGTGATACATTGTAAGTCCTATACACGGGAAAAACATTTCACACTGAATGATAAGTTTGTCCCAGCAAACATCAACAACGATGCCAGTTTTCAAATTCGCTGGGTGAATGCCATGTACGTACTTAGTTGGTACAATTCCTGTTGACTCTTCATCTCGAAACCACACTCTAGAGCTTCTCTGTGTACTTTTTGCTGGCTACAAAACTTGGAACGGGTTTGACAATGTAAACAACTACAAGTACATGAAAATTTCACTGACGATCTACAATTCTGAACATTATTACAACTGAATATTTAAGCCAACATTTTTCCTGCAATAGCCCCCTTGTATGGCATGATTTTATATCCCCAATCAAGTAAAGAAACCACAACTTTATTGTTAATTCGACGTTTTAATTTTTTCCAAAATAAATGCACTGGATGATTTTCTCTGCATAGCCACGAGGGCGGCTACGGGGTCGGTTGCCTCCATTGGGCCCGTTTTTCTTTCTTTTTGTAATAAAAACTGAAACAAACATATTGAAAATGAAAACTTGAATTCGGCCTATTAATGAAAGCCTGAATGCAGACCATAAACCTGTACAGATTACACCACGTCATTCCTGTCAAAATTTCCCAATTTATACATACACGTAAACAGATGTGAGTTCAGACTGAACGTCCGCCCGGATAAATAGTGTAGTCATATCCCCCCCCCCCCCCCCCCCGACAATAAACAAATCATTGTACGCATCAGTGATCCTCCCGCAACAAAGCTGGGCAATGGTTACGAAACAAACGTTACTTACCTTGGTTTCCCATGGCCACGCAGATGCCTCGACACGTCCCGCAAGTTTTCCATGGCTCCCCATGCCCCCCCCCGCAGGTTTTTCGCGTGGCTACCCGCCACGCACTCAATGGCACACGCGTGTTACACGCGAGTGTTTGGAATTACTTGCGGCTGGTACTGTACATGACAATCCCTTCAGTTGTTCCTGGAGGCTTGCTGTCAAACACTAATTGCATTTGTTTGATATTACAAATCATTGTGTGCCAGGAAGAAGGTCATACACTATGAATAACTTTGCCCTGAAAATGCCCTGAAAATCAGTTTTACCGTGAAATAAATAGTTCACGGCAATTTCATGATGACACAACACCATGAAAATGCCATGAAATACTCTTGGGATTCCTTCGCCATGAAAATGCCATGAAAATGCCCTGAACTTCTTGTGGCAGTTTATTGGGGCAGCTCATTAATTCTCGAGAGTGCCGTGAATTTGCCCTGAAATCACACTGTAAACATTATTGCCAATATCTGAGAGGAAGAGACCCTGTGAAATTGCTGTGAAATTACAGTGAACTCTTATTTCAAGGCAAAACAGATTTTCAGGGTATTTTCAAGGTGAAGTTGTTCATAGTGATAAGGCTCTAGTATCTATGACCTTCTTCCGGGCACACAAAGTACAACTTTTTGTCCCAGCAGAAGGTCGTAAGCAATAAAATGGCTCCTTTGAAAAAAAAGTAGGGCATGTATAACTGTTATATATTTGTTGCTAGAATTACTCCCAAGACATGTTTTTTCCATTCCCATGCGGAATTTAACTTTCCTACAATGACTTATTACTGGCAGAAAAACGACCAAACTTTCACACTCAGTTTTCAATTTTGCACATTAATTGCTTACGCCTTTCTGCCGGTCACACCTTTTTGCCGGTCACACTTTTGTTAATATCCTTCTTCCGGGCACACCACGAAATAATAACAAAGGTCGTTCTGTGATTCTTATTCCTCTAGGTGTCGCTGGAGTTTGTCCAGCTGGTTCATACTGCAAAGCGGCAACAGCGACACCGACACCGTGCCCACGAGGAACATTTGGCAACAAGACCAAGCTAGAGGCTGAGGTATGTATCCCCCCCCCCCCCCCTTGCTGATAAACACAGGCCTTTCAGCGAAACCTATATTAACCTATAAAAACCTTTATTTTTAATCTCCTGCAACACATTTTCAACTTCCTCATAAAATTCTCATGTCTTTGAAGAAAAATTACTTCCCAAGTATAAAGAGATGAAGCCAAAACAGTAGCCAAACTGTAACATGTGTACCGCTCTTAGATTTTCTGCCGGACAGGGTATGGGGTCATGTACTTTGTTGCAAAAAGTACTCGGAAAGTAGGCAATTTACCAAAAACATGTTACTTAACACTACATAATCACAGAAAATAACCTATAAAAGCATATACTTTGGCATTTGGTAAATCTATAATAACCTATATTTTGCTTAAAAAACCTATTTAAAAAAAACCATATTTGGTAGATTAGGCACCGGGAGGCCTGTAGATACCTTGGGGGGATCAGGTTGGCATTGCGGTCATTTCCTTGCCTGTGGACCTGGGTTCATGGAGTGCCATGGTCGAGCGGTTTGGTGCATCGGATTTGTGTTCTGATGGCCGAGTCGTCAGAATGTGGGTTCGAATCCCAACCGCGACCATGGTGCTTGTGTCCTTGAGCAAGACACTTTACCATAATTGCTTCCCTCCACCCAGGGGTTAAATGGTTACCTGTGAGGGCAGAGTTGGTTGATTAGCCCTATATATATGCGCTGTAATGGCAGCAATTGAGCTGTATACTCCCCAGGGAGCTGAGATGGTTTCAGGAATGATTTATGAGCCTTATGAGCAGGGGTAATAATATAATGCGCCTTGAGCACCACTCAGTTGGTGGATACGTGCGCTATATAAGTCCACACATTATTATTTATTATTATTATTCAAATCCCACTCAGACCCGAGCTGTCATGTTGATTGCGTTTTCCGTCCCTACCTGATTATGCAGGTTTTTCAGGTTTTTTTTTTTTTGAATACATAATATTGTCACGTGCGCGGTAAAAGGACGTAAGCGCACACTTAACCTAATCTGTGTTATGTCCTTTTTCCGGGCACACGACGATTTGCTCGAATTAAATAATCTTCATTGGATAAAACCGTTGCCATTTTGACCCTGCCTCGTCATTATTGGCTGTTAAAGAACGGGTTTTCACACATTTATTCCGATTAATTAAATGCCCGTATTAATTTCACAAATTCAAAATTTAGTAATTATGTTCTTGAAAAACAAATCAGAAACGTGCAAACTCACATTTTTGGGGTTCACAAAACGTTTATGAAGTGGGTTTAGTTATCACTATGATTTGTTCAGTCCTAAATGCAATGCACGCTGACTTGATTTTAACAGTTGGCATGCTGCACATACCGTACAGGCTGCTCTGATTTTGATAAAACTGGTCTTTACCGCCCGTTAATACACCCCCACATGATCACGTCCAGTCAGATTGTCTAAACTGTATTGGACATTTATTAACCCTCCTACTACAGCTGAACTTTAGTGGGAAGTAGCTATAGAGGTCAAAATCAGCCAACTGCCTGTTTTGACTGTTGACCCATATGTGCACACAGGGGCATTTTTGACTGTCATTTTGACCACCCTGAACAATACCAGACAATGCTTTTACCAGTCAAAAACATTTGACTCATTTTTGACCTGTAAATGTACTTACTACACGTAAGGTTTGACAGTGTTTGACTTTTAAGTGCACTAGATATACCTTGCCAAGTATATCAACATTTTGACTGATTTTGACCCTTGTAGTAGTAGGAGGGTTAATGTACTTACTACACGTAAGGTTTGACAGTGTTTGACTTTTAAGTGCACTAGATATACCTTGGCGAGTATATCAACATTTTGACTGATTTTGACCCTTGTAGTAGTAGGAGGGTTAATGTACTTACTACACGTAAGGTTTGACAGTGCTTGACTTTTAAGTGCACTAGATATACCTTGTCAAGTATATCAACATTTTGACTGATTTTGACCGTTGTAGTAGTAGGAGGGTTAATGTACTTACTACACGTAAGGTTTGACAGTGTTTGACTTTTAAGTGCACTAGATATACCTGGCCAAGTATATCAACATTTTGACTGATTTTGACCCTTGTAGTAGTAGGAGGGTTAATGTACTTACTACACGTAAGGTTTGACAGTGTTTGACTTTTAAGTGCACTAGATATACCTGGCCAAGTATATCAACATTTTGACTGATTTTGACCCTTGTAGTAGTAGGAGGGTTAATGTACTTACTACACGTAAGGTTTGACAGTGTTTGACTTTTAAGTGCACTAGATATACCTGGCCAAGTATATCAACATTTTGACTGATTTTGACCCTTGTAGTAGTAGGAGGGTTAATAGTGGTTATTACTAATGTATGGAGTGCCATGGCCGAGCGGTTTAGTGCATCGGACTTGTGTTCTGATGGCTGAGTTGTCAGAATGTGGGTTCGAATCCTGGCCGCGACCATGGTGCTTGTGTCCTTGAGCAAGACACTTATCTATAATTGCTTCAATTCACCCAGGAGTATAAATGGGTACCGGTGAGGGCAGAGATGGTAATTGTGTTTGATTGAGCTCATTGCGCTACACATTTGACAGCATGGCCTGGGCTGCATACTCCCCAGGGAGTTGAGATGGTTCTAGGAATGATATAACTGGCCCCAGTGACAGGGGTAATAATGATCATGCTCCATGAGCGTCAAACTTGGCGGATACCGGCGCAATATAAGTGTCCATTATTATTATTGTTATTATTCTTAATGGCATCGTCTCTACCTCCATTGACAGAGCAATTGTACGAGCTGCCTGTACGGGATGTACTGCGATGCCGAGGGGCTGACCTGGCCAGTAGGTGACTGCGATCCAGGGTTCTATTGCCTCAGGGGATCCCTGGATGCTAACAACCCAACAGTAGATTGGACAGGCGGGCCCTGCCCGGCTGGACACTACTGCCCCAGGGGGACATCGTTCCCACTGGGTTGTGATGCAGGGACCTACAACCCACAAGAGGGACAATATGAATGCCAGGATTGTGAAGAAGGGTGAGTATTTTACCCCCTTTAGGGATGTGTGGGGGGTTAGAAATTTCCTAAACAACATTGTAAAAAGTGGTAAAAGCTATTGAAAAAGCTTTTTTTTTTACCGATGTTTAACCCTTTCATTACCAATTTGTTTTAACAGGATGTCCCACTGGTTACCGAATTGTTTGCCCAGTCATGCATGAATTCACACATTATTGCACAACAGTACGCATCCATTTACAGGCACTTTTTCTGAACTCGTTTTTCATCATGAAGAATTTGTTGGAGAAAGATATATTCAATGAAATGATTGTTGCTTATGAAATTCTCTTTCATATGATACCAAAATCATTGGCATTGCATATAAAATGATCAGGTTATTTATTTTACTTCCCCTGACTTTGTTTCGCAAACACAGAGAGCATTTTGTACACACGTGTATGGCGTTCCATAGCACAAATGGCCATTGAAAGGATTGACTTGTATTATGTCTGATTTCTATAATAGCAACATGTAGGTTGGGCTATACCATTAGAAAGATAATAAATCAGTCTTTCCAACCATGTATAGCATGGGTATGGACTGCGAAGAGGGGGGAAAAAAAGCTGTTTTTAAAAGCTGGTCATGATACTCACAATTAAGTGCTGTGTGTGTGGTGACCTTGGTCGACTAAAGTCGCCAATGGTAAGCAACAGGGGGTATGTGTGTTGTCGAATAAAGTCGCCAATGGTAGTGAAATGGTTATGGCAATTGGTCGATTTGATATACAATGAATTATTTGAAGAATATTTTTAGAAATGTTGATTTTCTTTTAAAATATATCCATTTATAATATTGTGATTTAAAAATCATACAAAATTATATATATATTGTCAAAGCAAGCACAACCTGTATTGTTTCTAAGTGGTATTGCAAATTTTTGATTTTTTTTTTGAGAGTCCATAAAAAATCTTTGGAACATCAACAAAATATATACTTTTGTAATCAGTTCATTAACAAGCCTTACCTATTCAGAGATATTTACAGATATTTCCCCCGTTTTTTGTAGATTCTGGTGTCCAGAGAATTCAACAACAGCCAGTCTTCTCTGTCCAAAAGGCCATTACTGTCCCAGTGGGACAGAGTATCCTACCCAATACCCATGCCCTAAGGGTTACTACAATGACTATGAGCAGAAGTCACAGCTTGAGGACTGTAAACCATGTGAACCTGGTAATTCAACAGCCTTGGAATAAGGGTTTTGTCATCATAATAATTATTATAAGTAAAGACTGTTTGCGGTGACACCACGTGAAATTCTCAATTGAGTAGCAATTAGTTCTGAAAAGAACTAGAGTTTACAACTGGAGTTGTAACTCCAGTTCTTTTCAGAACTAATTGCTACTCATTTGAGAATTTCATGTGGTGTCACTGCAAACAGTCTCTACTTATCCTTTTCACCGTGCAAAGCTACAAATAATAATTATGATAAACAGACCTTACATAGCATACAATATCTGACATAAATTTGCCATTCAAGGGCGCTGGTCCATAGAAAGTGAAATAAGTTTAGAAAGCCCAGTTGAAAATAAGTGTCTTGAGATCTTAAAGAGGCACTCTAAGGTCAAATTCAGTTTTGTGATGCACTCATTTTCCAATAGACAGAGTCCTTATTAAAGTGTGACAAAAATTACAAGTCTCTAACTTCACTTTAAAGTGGTGTAACATATCATTTTATATGATACCCTTTCAGAGCGATATTTGAAACATGACGTCACTATTTTCTTACGGTAAATGAGTCTGTAACATTCCATACAGGAATTTTTTGTTTGTCAAAAAGTCAATTTCAACGCCGATTTGATCAAATATTGTGGAGATTTCAGGAATGAACTGCAAATTCACCGTACAAAAATGTAGAGATCCATTTATTTGAAATGTGACGTCACTGTTGTCTTTGGATGTTAACAAATTTCACACAGGAATGTTATCAGATAAAATGACATTTTACATCACTTTAACGTGAGGTTAGAGACTATTTTTTTTGGGTAATTTTTTCACACTTTAATAAGGACTCTAGTTATTGGAAAATCACAAAACTGAATTTGACCTTAGAGCCCCTCTTCAATGTGCTTGCTTCTGGGAATGAAAAAGACAGATCGGTCAAAGCTGGAGCGCAAATTGCAGATGGTGAATTGTGCATAGCATTTTGGCAAACGATACAAACAAAATTGATCACTTTAACCCTCCTACACATGGAGGCCACTCCAATCCACAAAATTCTGTTCTTAAGCAACCTTCAGTACATACATGTCCAAGCCTGCTGTCCTTTCCAAGTAATCTTACAAAATCAACTGTGTGCCACCCAAGGCCACTGTAAATGTTTGAACATATTAGTATGGCCTGCAATGTATCAATGGGAGACCACTTTACCCTGCAATCTCAGTGGGGTGACAGTGCACAGAAGGGTAACCATAGGAGGCCACTGGCAACAGCTAATGGCTTGGAGTGGCCTGAATGGGTTGTTTCAAAAATTGCACTGATTGTAGGAGTGGTGTGACAGTGCACAGAAGGGTAACCATAGGAGGCCTCTGGCAACAGCTAATGGCTTGGAGTGGCCTGAATGGGTTGTTTCAAAAATTACACTGATTGTAGGAGTGGTGTGACAGTGCACAGAAGGGTAAGCATAGGAGGCCACTGGCAACAGCTAATGGCTTGGAGTGGCCTGAATGGGTTGTTTCAAAAATTACACTGATTGTAGGAGTGGTGTGACAGTGCACAGAAGGGTAACCATAGGAGGCCACTGGCAACAGCTAATGGCTTGGAGTGACCTGAATGGGTTGTTTCAAAAATTACACTGATTGTAGGAAGGTTAAATTAATAGTGATCAATTTAATAGTTTTCAAATAAAAATATTGATTAAATCTCCATCTATCAACTTTTCTTTCTTTTATAGGGTACTACTGTGGAAGCCCTGGTCGTGAAAATGTCACCGCAAAATGCGCACCGGGCTGGTACTGCATCCGTGGTGCGTGGTCTGATAAACCCACCGACTACGGCTATGACAATATCTCAACAAACTGTTTCTGTCCGGGCAATTCCACCGGAGGGGAGTGCCAGCCTGGGGAATTCTGCCCAGAGGGGTCCAACTACCCGACACCTTGTACCAGGGGTGAGTCTTAACCCTAGCCATATCCTTATTCCAGACTGCTGGCTTTTCAGTTAGGTTTTTCTCTCAAACATATTTTTGTAATATTCATCCATAAATAAAGAGAAAAGTGATTACTTGCTTCTCAGTTATGTTTTCATAACCTTTCATCCTTTATTTCGCAGACATATTTTTGTACCATTCATCCTTTTTTTCAGACTTATTTTTGTACCATTCATCCATTTTTTTCGCAGGCATATTTTTGTAACATTCATCCTTTTTTTTTTTTTTGACATATTTTTATAACATTCATCCTTTTTTTTCAGACATATTTTTTATAACATTCATCCTTTTTTTTCAGACAATTTTATAACATTCATCCTTTTTTTAGGCATATTTTTATAACATTCATCCTTTTTTTTTCAGGCATATTTTTGTAACATTCATTCATAAACAAAGATAAATAAAAATGTGTAAACATCCTCACTTTTGGTAAAAAAAGTGTAGACATATGTGCATATCCCCCTCCAAAACCTTGTTTGGTGGACTTTTAAAGGGGCAGTATCGTCACAATCAGAGCAAACATTTGACAGTGCACGGAACCGGTGTCCTGGTTTAAGATCAACACAGTGACTGAATAATAACTGGCTCATTTATGCAGCAGCAATGAATATAACCTTATCATGTGGGGTTTTATGTCAGTCACTGAGTTAATCTAAAACAAGCACTCCGATTCCATGCCCTGTTGATCGTGATGATACTGCCCCTTTAATGTGATGAATAAATGAAGAAGAAGCTTTTGCAAACTTACATTTATTATTATTATTATTATTATTATTATTATTATTATTATTATTATTATTATTATTATTATTATTATTATTATTATTATTATTATTATTATTATTATTATTATTATTATTATTATTATTAGTTTATTCAATTTCTGAAGTCGGCAGCCGCAAAGCTGAATTGCATTCCAAAAGTTACATTTAAAAGCTTTAAATTAAACCCCAAAAGATAAGAAATATATGATTTGTATAAAACTACAATTTGTATTAAAAATATAATAATAATAATAATAATGTAGACTTATATAGCGCACGTATTCACCAAACTGGTACTCAATGTGCATTATATTATTACCCCTGCTCATCACGCGCATAAATCATTCCTGAAACCATCTCAGCTCCCTGGGGAGTATACAGCTCAATTGCTGCCATTTCGGCGCATATAGGGCTAATCAAACACAACAACCAAGTCTGCCCTCACAGGTACCCATTTACCCCTGGGTGGAGAGAAGCAATTATGGTAAAGTGTCTTGCTCAAGGACTCAAGCACCATGGTCACGGTTGGGATTCGAACCCACATTCTGACGACTCAGCCATCAGAACACAAATCCGACGCACTAAACCGCTCGACCATGGTACTCCACAAACAATTAAGCAGTTATAACTTAAAATTAAGCAATAAGTAAGCAAATTAAGCTGTTGCAAACTGCTTACCAACCTAAAGGACCTGTAGTATAAATGCAAAATAGTAGTTATTGGCCTTACGTTTCCAACCTAGCAGGTTCTTTCTCAAAATTTTGCCTTTGAGAAAGAACCTGCTAGGTTCAAAACGTGAGTCCTATAACCATTATTTTGCATTAAAGTTAAGCAGTTATAACAACCAAAAACTATTATTTTTGTTTTTACCACCAGGTTATTACTGTGACTCTGCCGGTCAGCACAACGAGACCGCTTACTGCGACGAGGGATATTACTGTATAGAGGGCGCTTGGCGTCCCGATCCCACCGATAACATGACCGGCGGTCTGTGTACACCAGGTCACTACTGCCCTCGTGGGACGTACGACCCTGTGCCATGCCCGTCTGGGTATTATAGTAACGCCACGGGGAACACGGCATTTGAAGATTGCAAACTCTGCTCCAAGGGTAAGTGAGAACTATTTTGTTTGTGAAATCCGTTTTGAATGCTGGCCTGGATGTTGAGAGTTAATTGGGAAAACTTTTCTTTAACCCTAACCCCCCTAGGTATTCTGGCTAGGAACCTTCCTGAATCCTCCAAAATCCATCAGTGCACTTTTGGAAATATACACTTACCTTCAAAATGCACCATGCATTTTCGTTGATCTTTCATATTCAGCACTTGTGGCCTGTACTTCTTGCCAGGTAGTAATTTTGTCCCATTTGAAGAGGTGAAAATACCAGTTTCCAACAGTGCTGAATTTTTCCCAAAAAGTGCCCCTTGGAGGATTTTGCAGGATATGGAGTAGTTAGGGTTAAAGGGGCAGTATCTTCATGATCGAAGCAGACTTTCAACAGGGCATGGAATCATCGGTGTCCTAGTTTAAGATGAACACAGTGACTGAAAATTACTGGCTCATTTATGCAGCAGCAACGGTAATATGACCTTATCATGTGGGGTATTATTTTCAGTCACTGAGTTTATAATCTAAATCTAGCGCTCCGATTCCATGCCCTGTTGATCGTGATGGTGTTGTTCCTTTAAGTGAATAATCTTGTTTTATTGTTTTATTTTGAATACAGCTATAGTCCTAGAAATGGCAATTTGTATTTGTGACCCGCTTCATCGAAATGAGAAATGTCCCCTAAATTTCAGATTTTGAGATATGGTTATCAACTTAAAGAGAATTGAATGGGCTTTCCGATGATGCCAAACATTCATTTTTTGGTTCATTTCATTCCTGTGTTAGGATGTGATAAATTGATCATGTAATAATGCAGTCATGCACGTTTTTTGTGAACTTTGGAAGCCCATTACATGGAAACATGTGTTGGGGGACATTCCTCATTTCGATGGAGCGGGTCACATTTATGAAGCGGCACACCGGTTTGAGTGGCTTTCATTTATTTGTCATTTAATTTATTTCTTTATCAAATATTTGAAGACTTCATTAAAACCACTATACACTGGTGGCATTAAATTTTGTTCTTCTCATAAATGACACAATGAAATTAACTTTTTTTTTTAAAGAAGGGTTATGAAACATAATGCATTATTTTGGGGGGGGGGCTTATTTTTATATAAAGATTTTATTTAAATTTTTGGAGTTGTGTTTAAATGTTATCAGTAAATAATATAAAAAATTAATAGTTATTGTAAAAATGCAAATAACACAGATGTGCACCTAACTCAAAAACAAAATGGAATTTTGTTGATTCTCAGAGCTTGTGATTATGGCAGTGGCTTGTCTCATTTGTGCCATAAACGGATGATAGCAAAGGTACATGTACACAAGTTATTATTAAATCACTTTGTCTCTTGCACCAAGGTTTCTATTGTGAGGACAGCGGTCTCTCTGCACCGACTGCTCCGTGTGAAGCAGGGTTCTACTGCCCAGAGGGTCAGAATGTCAGCCGTCCGGCCCTCTATGAATGCTCTCCGGGTCACTACTGTGAAGTTCAGAGTTCAGATGAGGTCGCATGTGAGTCTGGAACATACCAAGACGAATGGGGAAAGGTAATAAAAGTTGTTTTTTTTAATGTTAAAATAAAAAAAATTTAAAAGCTCCATTTTTTGCACTCGTGGTAATTTTTCAAAAATTATTCTGATGAGAGGGAAATTTGTTCTGACACAAAACATCCTACAAAAATACAAAGAGATTTTTTCTAAATTACTCCTTTGTTGTTAGACAAGTTTATTAAATACTTTCAATATCAAATAACTGTTTAATTTATTTCTTTTATATATTAAAAACAAAATGAATATTTTCAAGAAATCTTGAAAATATGCAGATCAAGCGAGCTTTAACTTTAAAGGGTTAATTTTTTACATATTCGTTTCTTATTAAAGTATGATTGAATGTAATATATCAAATGTGTACTGGCCAGGTAGTCATAAGTCTTTGTAGTTCTGCACTTATTCTTGTCTTACCTTAATAGGGACAAGTGTTTCATATTTTTGTGTCTGAAACATATTCACATATTTATGTGACAATGTCAATCTGTTCTGATAGATGATTTTTTTTTAAATATTTTTATTTATGCATATTCGCCCTGAACAAGGCTAAAAGCCACTCAAGGTACAGGGCTACAATAGAAGAAAACTAAAAAGTAAATAGACTCAGAGGAGCTGAATGTGGGAATTGAGATTCCTCTTGAAACAGGATAGATCGTAGGATGAAGGGAAACATGCACCAGGCAAGGAATTCCAAAGAGATGCAGCACGTGGGAAAAAGCTATTTAAGTATAGCTTTTTGTTCTAAAATCTAAAATGATAAATATTATTGACAAACACTATGAATTACTTTACCCTGAAAATCCCTGAAAATCTGTTTTACCATGAAATAAATAGTTCACGACAATTTCATGACGACACAACACCGTGAAATTGCCATGAAATACTCTTGGAATTCCTTCGCCGTGAAAACGCTGTGAAAATTCCATGAAAATGCCATGAACTTCTCGTGGCAGTTTTGGGGCAGCTCATTAATTCTCGAGAGCACCATGAATTTGCCGTGAAATCACTGTGGACATTATTGCCAATATCTGAGAGGAAGAGACACTGTGAAATTGCAGTGAAATTACGGTGAACTGTTATTTCAAGGCAAAACAGATTTTCAGGGTATTTTCAAGGTGAAGTTGTTCATAGTGAAATTAGTAATTGTTATTTAAATCTCAACCCTCCCCTTCCACCAGTCATCATGTAAACTCTGCCCTGAGGGTTACTACTGCGACGGCACCCTGCAGAACGACACCCAGTGCTCCCACGGCGTACAGAACCCAGAACCCTGCCCAGCGGGTCACTACTGCCTGAATGGCACCAAGTATGACACGGAGTACCCATGTCCGAGTGGTACCTATAACGACGGGATGAAGTTGAAGTCGGCGGATGAGTGCATTCCGTGTCCAGGGGGTGAATACTGCGAGACGGAGGGGCTGGAAAGCCCAACTGGACCGTGTCAGGCTGGGTGAGTACAGCTTGATTCACATATCGATTTCTCTCATTGGTCTGTATCTCATCAATCTAAAATCTTTGAAAAATAAAAAAAATATAAATTTATTTCTCTAAAGTTTCCCTTTTAAACATGCTTAGAATGCGCCACAGAGCATCTAGAATGCAAAGTATCTTGGGCTCGTAAGGGCTTCGCGCTTCATGCTCGCAGTCTGTATGCCTGCATATAATGTTGAGTAGAAATCAAAATTTATTTAGAAACATTTGCCGGCCCGATATTGCAGCAAAACTCAAAGCACTCAACATTGGAAGGCAGAGAGAGAGTTCCTCGGTGACATCTGTGTTTGCGTGAAGGAGTGCCAAACAGTTCTGACCATTGGCATGTGACGGTGAACAAATCGTCGTGTGCCCGGAAGAAGGACGTAACGAAAGTGTGACCGGTGAAAAAGGTCGTAAGCAATTAATGCGCAAAATTGTGTTTCAAGAAAACACAAAGTGTGAAAGTTTGGTCGTTTTTCTACCATTTATAAGTCATTGTAGGAAAGTTAAATTCCGCATGGGAATGGAAAAACATGTCTTGGGAGTAATTCTAGGAACAAATATATAACAGTTATGCCCTACTTTGTCATAGTATAACTAGATTTAAGTCAATGCTTAAAACTCATCTTATGTCACAATTCTTCAAAGATGATGTATATTTGTAATTGCATTGTAGGTACATGTATCTCAGTACATATTTTTCGTCCTATGCTATCATTGTATATTATTTGTATTCATGTTTTTTCTTTGTTTCCGCGCCTTGAGCGCCCAGCAGGGTGGATATGTGCGCGCTACAAATCTTTATTATTATTATTATTATTATTGTTTTTTTCAAAGGAGCCATTTTATTGCTTACGACCTTCTGCTGGGACAAAAAGTTGTACTTTGTGTGCCTGGAATAATAATAATAATAATAATAATAATGTGTGGACTTATATAGCGCACGTATCTTATATAGCACGGACTTATATAGCTCAAGGCGCATTATATTATTACCCCTGCTCATAAGGCTCATTAGGCTCATAAATCATTCCTGAAACCATCTCAGCTCCCTGGGGAGTATACAGCTCAATTGCTGCCATTACAGCGCATATAGGGCTAATCAACCAACTGGGTGGAGAGAAGCAATTATGGTTAAGTGTCTTGCTCAAGGACACAAGTGTCACGGCCGGGATTCAAACCCACATTCTGCTGCTAACACCAGAACTTGAGTCTGGTAAGCTAGACCGCTCGGCCACGACGCTCCAAGAAGGTCTTAGAGCCTTACGACCTTCTTCCGGGCACACAATAAAATTTGCTGGCTTTTGAGATGTTCAATTTTAGCAGACACCTTAATTTTGACTCTTTATGATTAAATTTAAGGTACTACTGTGTCCGCGGTGCTATACTGAAAACTCCAGAAGATGGTCCTACTGGTGGTATATGCCCCATTGGTGCTTACTGTCCTACGGGAACCAACCGAACATATGATTGCCCACCAGGGACATACAACCCCACTCAAGGTAAAGTGACAACCAGGTACCAGTTTGTACGACACAAACAAATTTGCAATTATGTGACCCGACCGTATGAAATGAGTCGGAAGACGCAAATGCCTGTATTGAGATACTGACACGTAAACACGAGTCATGCGTGTGTGTGGTCGAAAAATCATTTTTTTGTTTTCGAAAGAAATAAGTAGAAAAACATGTTAATAAATCTACCCAACAAAAAATGATTTTTCGACCACACACACGCATGACTAGTGTTTACGTGTCCGTATCTCTGTACAGGCATTTGCGACTTCCGACTCATTTCGTACGGTCGGGTCACATATGTGACCGGCTCCACAAAAATGGGTATTATGGGACAAAATTAAAAAATTGAGTTACATACATAGCTGAATTGGTTACATTATAAGCTTTAATTTGGTGTAGGTTTGAACCCTGTGGCATTTTGCATTCTGGAGATATACTGATTTTTGCATATTCATATTGTACAAATTAACGGAAGTGCCTTCAGAGATACGGCCCTTTAAACACAGCAAGTGGAAAAAGAAATGAGCTAAGAAGAAACTCTCTTGAATGCCCATAGCAACAGTTATGTTCCTTTTGAGCTATGGCTAATGAGGTGTTTTATTTAAAAATATTTATTAAACTTCACCAACAGAATAAAAAACAAAGGAACAAAAGTCTTTTTGTCAAATATTTGGAGGTTTTTCTTCCTAAAACTGACAGTCACACAGAAGACGAACACAAGGGACACAAAAACGTTTGTTTTTTCATCTTTACTCATCAATAATAATATATCTGTAAATAAATTATGAAAGTATTGATATAATAGAAGCCAATAAACCACACACAAAAAAATGACGTTGTGAATTTTTTTTTCACCCTCTCCACATAATAATAATAATAATGTGTGGACTTATATAGCGCACGTATCCACCAACTGAGTGGTGCTCAAGGCGCATTATATTATTACCCCTGCTCATAAGGCTCATAACGCTCATAACGCTCATAACGCTCATAACGCTCATAAGGCTCATAAATCATTCCTGAAACCATCTCAGCTCCCTGGGGAGTATACAACTCAATTGCTGCCATTACAGCGCATATAGGGCTAATCAACCAACTCTGCCCTCACAGGTACCCATTTAACCCCTGGGTGGAGAGAAGCAATTATGGTTAAGTGTCTTGCTCAAGGACACAAGTGTCACGGCCGGGATTCGAACCCACATTCTGCTGCTAACACCAGAACTTTAGTCCGGTAAGCTAGACCGCTCGGCCACGACACTCCACATTATATAGGATTCTAGCCAGCCAATCAACATCGGGCAAGCTCGGTGGTCGAGAGGTTAAGACGTCTGCTCTAGTAAGCAGGAGGTCGTGGGTTCGAATCCTGCCCGAGTCGCCTGTGTAGTTTTTCCACAGACACTCGGAAAGCACTGAGTATACAGTGCTATACACACGTCGGTGTTGGACAAAATTAAATCAACAACATACCAGTTTGTAAAACACAGACAAAGTTACTAATACGCAATTTCTTATTTACTCACGATGAAAACTCTCATTTAACCCTCCTACTGTTTGACCATTTGAAACCATTCAAAATTTCCCCTTACCAAAATGCCCATTGGTTTTGTACACACATGGTGATACCATTTGAAAAGTGTTGGTAGCAAGCTTTACTACCATTCAAATCCATTCAAATGGTTTTTGATTGGTGGATACACTACACCTTGGTGTGTGTTTCCATAGCCGAATGGTTTCAAATGGTGAATGTACTACACAGTGGCTTATAAATCATTCAAATTGTTTTGAATGGTGGATACACTACACCTTGGTGTGTTTCCATAGCCGAATGGTTTCAAATGGTGAATGTACTACACAGTGGCTTATAAATCATTCAAATTGTTTTGAATGGTGGATACACTACACCTTGGTGTGTTTCACAAAACGAATGGTTTCAAATGGTGAATGTACTACACAGTGGCTTATAAATCATTCAAATTGTTTTGAATGGTGGATACACTACACCTTGGTGTGTTTCACAAAACGAATGGTTTCAAATGGTGCATCAACTTGTCTGAAAAAGGCACCAGAAGTAGGAGGGTTAATGCCGGTTCGTACTTCATGAGAACAGGATTGCGAAGCCAGTTAAAATCTTTAATCTGTGTGTACTTGCACAAGGTTAATTTATGACCAAATTTTGAAATACACAGTTCCTTATTGGCGCATGATGAAATCTCTTTTAAGGCTGGTTAATAATTATGAAGTAAAACCTTGGATTTGTACGAATTATTGAGAAAAGTTTAGCTTTTCTCCAGATTTTCCTGATTTCAGGATTTTTCCCAAATCTCCCAAATCTGCCTCAAAATATTCTTGAAAGAAGAGAAGTAGTCACCAAACCTCTAGTTTCTTGTTTGTGGGGATGTGGAGAGTCTGTAAATCCTCCAGAATTAAACATCCAGGAGGGTCAGGGGGCTTTGTCCTCTACACCAAAGGGCTGCTACCCATTTTTCAGGATTGTTTTACTTTTGTCAAGTCACACCACTGCATATTTGAAGCTGTGCTAATCAGTCACCGCGTAATTATAACATTAAATTTTGCTTTAGGTTCTGATTCAACCTATGAAATGCAAACTGTATACTGACTTATATTTTGTAATATATGCATTTGATTTTGTTATTGATAAGTTTTGATACTGCGGAAATAAAATGACCCTTGAACCTTGACCCTTGTTAATGTGTAGGTCGTGAGTCCGTCCAGCAATGCAAGGGATGTGAACCGGGTGAGTTCTGTCCTGATTACGGCATGAATCAGACAGCTGGTGATTGCACTGAAGGATTCTATTGCTCTGGTAATGCGTCAGTTGCTGCACCAGTGGATGGAGTTACAGGTTAGTCTATTTATTCAATTCAATTTTGATACGTTTACACTATGAACAACTTCACCTTGAAAATACCCTGAAAATCCGTTTTGCCTTGAAATAACAGTTCACCGTAATTTCACTGCAATTTCAAAGTGTCTCTTCCTCTCAAATATTGGCAATAATGTCCACGGTGATTTCACGGCAAATTCACGGTGCTCTCGAGAATTAATGAGCTGCCCCAAAACTGCCACGAGAAGTTCATGGCGAAGGAATTACAATGGCAGTTTCATGGTGTTGTGTCATCATGAAATTGCAGTGAACTATTTATTTCACGGTAAAACAGATTTTCAGGGTAAAGTTATTCATAGTGTTATGTCATTAAAATACATTATATTGAAAATTAGGGGATGACTGCCAGTCATGAAATGCCCATAAGAAAAGAAAGATTTACTAGCTCAAAAAAAAAATGACAGGAACCAATTAAAATAGTTTACTAAGAAACACCAAAAGCTGGGGTACCATCAATAAAGGCATCTGTACTGTGCATGTACATGCGCCTTGAGCACCAGTTTGGTGGATACGTGAGCTATATAAGTCTAAATTATTATTATTATTATTACTATTACCTTGTCTCTGCTCATAATAGGGTGCCATGGCCGAGCGGTTAAGTGCATCAGAATGTGGGTTCGAATCCTGGCCGCGAATCCTGGTGCTTGTGTCCCTGAGCAAGACACTTAACTATAGTTGCTTCTCCTCACCCAGGAGTATAAATGGGGACCTGTGAGGGCAGAGATGGTAATTGTGTTTGATCAGGCTCGTTGCGCTACACATTTGGCAGCATGGGCTGCATACTCCCCAGGGAGTTGAGATGGTTCACGGAATGATATAACTGAGCCCGATGACAGGGGTAATAATGTTCATGCGCCATGAGCGTCAAACTTGGCGGATACCAGCGCATTATAAGTTTCCATTGTTATTATTAACCCTAATCCCCTAGGTATTCTGGCTAGGAACCTTCCTGAATCTTCCAAAATCCATCAGTGCACTTTAGGAAACATGCCCGTATCTTCAAAATGCACCGTGCATTTTCGTTGATCTTTCATATTCAGCACTTATGGCCTGTACTTCTTGCCAGATAGTAATTTTGCCCCATTTGAAGAGGTGAAAGTACCAGTTTCCAACAGTGCTGAATTTTCCCAAAACAGTGCCCCTTGGAGGATTTTGATGGATTTGGGGTGGTTAGGTTAGTCGTCCGTGGGGTTGGACCTACGAATGAGATTGGGTAACCTTGCTTCAAATTCCACGGACGAAGCAGAACAACTTGTATCCACCATGCCCATCCCCTTATTCACATGATCCATCTCCGCTTCCAACAATTCTATGGTACGATTAATCTGCTTCTAACACAGCTGCGTCAATTCCAGTAGCCATGTTGTTTAATTTAGTCGACTGACTATGCTACCTTGAGCTATAACAATGGAGAATGCTTTACTAAAACAATACGAACCGACAAAAACTGTAACAAAAACATCAGTTAACATTACATAACAAACACTAAATTATATTAACCCTCCTACTACTACAGGGGTCAATATCAGTCAAAATGTTGATATACTTGCCAAGGTACATGTATATCTAGTGCACTTAAAAGTCAAACCCTGTCAAACCTTACGTGTAGTAAGTACATTTACAGGTCAAAATGAAGTCGACCGTTTTTGACCGGTAAAAGCATTGTCTGGTATTGTTCAGGGTGGTCAAAATGACAGTAAAAAACAGTCAGAAATGCCACTGTGTGCACATTTGGGTCAACAGTAAAAATGGGCAGTTGACTGGTTTTGACCTCTACAGCGACTTGCCACTAAAGTGCAGCAATAATAGGAGGGTTAAGAAATTATGATGAATAAAAAGTTGAAAGTTTAAGGTCCAGCAAGACCTGATTACACTGGTCAACAATTTTTTTAAAGTTGTCTGCTTCGGAGATAAAATGTGCTATTTATTATGGATTTTGATGTGCTGAATTCAAATATGACAATTAAAATTGCTGATTGGCTACTGTTTCCAAGATATTTAAGTTTACATTTTATGTACTATGTATATGGTGTACATAGCAGATTTTTAATCATGAATTGTAAACCTAGGTCTTTTCATGTGTTTATGGTTGTTTCACTTGATATTATGTCACCTGCCCTGTTTATGTAACACTTACATGTACTATGTATCAGTTCATAGTTCAGTCCTTATTCAGTGTCTACTCTGCGCTTCTTGGCTTGTCTCTTGTAGTCATTAAACGGTACCATATCTTGAAAACTAGAGCCAATCAACAATTTTAAGCATCATTTCCATTCTCAGTGACCCATAATTAGTCAAGTTTGACTTCATTTGTTTCGGAAGCATTTTGGCTGTAGAGCAGTGTTATCTGTCTGGCTTTGTGCTTTTGTCGATTTGTACATGTGTATGGTGTAAACCGAGGACCTACATGTATAACAAAAAGAAACAATGGGTCCTCGGTTGGAGGTTATTTTTTGCAAAATGTCCTCGGTTGAAAAATGTGTACAGATGTGTCCAACAGCAAAGTAAATAAGTACTGAGAAATAACTGATGGTACATCGCACCACAAATTCATTTTTGGCACTTGTTCACTGTTAAACCAAACTGCTGACAACTATTTCGAGAAATGCCTGATTTCAAAGTGTTGGTTTTTCCTTTCAAAAATGAAATTATCAATGTTCCAATGAAACCTTTTTTGGGTAATTGCTGGTAAAACAGAGGCGATATATCTGTAATATATTCTTGTTTTTAACCTATGTGTAACATAATAATAATAATAATAATAAAGATTTTTAGCGCGCACATATCCACCCTGCTGGGCGCTCAAGGCGCGGAACCTGTGAGGATGGAGATTGTCGTTTTGTTTGATAAATCATTGAGACGCTTTTTAATCTCACGACACCACATTTGGTTTATAATAATAATAATGTGGACTTATATAGCGCACGTATCCACCAAACCGGTGCTTAACCCTAACCCTGCCAGACGCAGCACAGTGCATCAGGTGGAAAAGTCTGGTGCACTTTGATGCATTCAGCTGTCAACACCAGTGCATAAGCAGCCAAGTCTGAGGCTATTGAGAGCTGGTCCCATTGAACAATGCCAGAGTTGTATCCTGCTGCGTTTGGTGACCACAGACTCTGAGGCAGTTCGGCCTTGAGATTTGTGACCAGATGGATCTTGCTGCACTGGGCAGCCAAGTCACTTTGACAAACGATGCAATCTGATGCGTCTGGCAGGGTTTCTAGCCAAAATACCCTGGAGGGTTAGGGTTAAGGCGCATTACATTATTACCCCTGCTCGTCAGGCGCATACATGATCCCTGAAACCATCTCAGCTCCCTGGGGAGTATACAGCTCAATTGCTGCCATTTCGGCGCATATAGGGCTAATCAAACACAACAACTAACTCTGCCCTCACAGGTACCCATTTACCCCTGGGTGGAGAGAAGCAATTATGGTAAAGTGTCTTGCTCAAGGACACAAGTACCACGGTCGTAGTCGGGATTCGAACCCACATTCTGACGACTCAGCCATCAGAACACAAATCCGATGCACTAAACCGCTCGACCATGGCACTCCATATAAAACCACTTTCATTGAACCATTTTCTTTCTTTCAACCAATCAGGTGATGTTTGTCCGATCGGTTACCACTGCCCGGCGGGGACCAGCCTGCCCGTCCCCTGTGATCCTGGGACGTACACAGACACAGAGCAGAATGCATTGTGCGACCAGTGCACACCGGGACACTACTGTACAATGGGAACAAACCCACAGGTAAAGCATCTGCTTTCAAAGCAAACCTTGGTGCTGATAGGCTGTTGACTTTCCAGAGGGATAAATTACCAGAGGGTCTTCATGAATTATTCATGGTCTTCATGAATTATTCATATTTGCCAATTGATGACTAGATAATTTCATTTAAAAAAAATAATGAGTATATTTTTTTTGGTAACAGCCACATTTCTATTGTGGGTATTATATTTTAGTTAGTAATAAATCTGTTTTATTTTGTGTGTGTGATGTATGTGGAGACCTTGGGTCAACTAAGAGGGCGAAAGTCATGGTAAATCAAAGCGTTTGAGAAGCCCAGCCAGGCCCAGGTATTCGCAAGCCCTAGGAGCCTAAATAATCGCCTAGCCTGGCTGGGCTTCTCAAAGGTTTTGCAGTACTACGACTTGTTTAACATGTTCGAAATTAATTGCTCAAAACCAAAGTACAACATATTTGACTAAAAAATTAACTCGTGGTGTAATTTTTTTTTTCAAAATTGTTTGGTTTTTCTGATGTAGGATTGTCCTGCTGGATTCTACTGTCCCGAAGGTACCGGTCATGTGTGGCAGCCATGTCCACTGGGAACATTTAGTAATCAGACAGGCTTGTCTAATGAAACAGAGTGTACACAGTGTACTATGGGCTATTATTGTGATCAGCTCAATGCAACCTCTGAGTCTGGTGAGTATATATAAATACAATAGGTCATTATTACTGTCATGTTAGCAGTTTTCTAATGGTTGTAATTTAAAAAAAAAAAAATTTCAGCATTTGAATAGACATGCATGCTTATCCTAAAGATAATTTGAGTTGATTATTACTATTATTTTTTTAATTACCCTAAAATTTCCATCAACAAATGGACGAAAAAGTGAGGTAACTTTTCCGTCCAATTTTATGAAATTTGAGGGTAAAAAAATTTAAAAATAAAATAAATCAACTCAATTTAGTTCTAGTATAAGCCTGCATGTCCATTCACATGTTGAAACACTTTTTGGTCGGTTTCAGGTACTTAAAAATAAATAACAACCATTGGAAAAACTGCTAACGTGACGGATGCAAAGTGGCCCCCTTTATTGTGTTTTATGTCATATAAAGATTGATTAGATATTACTGTGCTGAAGGTACCGGTCATGTGTGGCAGTCATGTCCGCTGAGTAATCAGACAGGCTGGTCCAGTGGAACAGAATATATCGTCGCGTCAGTGCAACAAGGTCTTATCATAGTTACGACCTTGTTGCAGACCTTGTTGCAACAAAAACATATCTTTTTACAAAGTTCCAGGATGAACACGCAAAACCTATGGAAGAAGATACGACGTTGTTGCACTCAATTGTTTTAATGAGTGCAAATTTATGCACTGTTGCACATACGACCTTGTTGCATTTTTTGGATACGACCTTGTTGCACTGATGTGACGATATATAAAGATTGATTAGATATTACTGTCCTGAAGGCACCGGTCATGTGTGGCAGTCATGTCCGCTGAGTAATCAGACAGGCTGGTTCAGTGGAACAGAACATATCGTCGCATGAGTGCAACAAGGTCGTATCATAGTTACGACCTTGTTGCAGACATGGATTTTGCTCAGTGAAAAAAAAAATTGTATCTTTTTACAAAGTTCCAGGATGAACATGCAAAACCTATGGAAGAAGATACGACGTTGTTGCACTCAATTGTTTTAATGTATGCAAATTTATGCACTATTGCTCATACGACCTTGTTGCATTTTTTGAGATACGACCTTGTTGCACTGATGTGATGATATACAATGTACCAGAGTGGTAGTATTCATACTCAAACGCAAGCACACTTTTTGTGCTCACACTCGTACTCATACTAATAAAAAACTACATCTATAGAGTTGGAGTACTCATATTTGTACTCATACGTGTACTCATGAGAAAGTACTCGATTACAAGTCTGCAGTATTCTAAGGGCTGTTAATGTGATCAGCTCAGTGCAATCTCTGAATCCGGTGAGCGAGAATAAAGGCTGATGAGTAAACCTTGTAGCTTTGCATGGTGAAGAGGATAAGTAAGACTAATTGCGGTGACACTATGAAATTCTCTATTGAGTAGTAATTTACAAGAACTGGAGG
The DNA here is from genome assembly GCA_029582265.1 of Zoroaster sp. YZ-2022. Lineage (NCBI taxonomy): Eukaryota > Metazoa > Echinodermata > Asteroidea > Forcipulatida > Zoroasteridae > Zoroaster > Zoroaster sp. YZ-2022. The sequence goes on from CM055816.1 coordinate 10,298,686, forward strand.
TTTCAACTCGACGTTTCGATCAGTATACTCTGATTGTCTTCAGGAGATGAGTACAGATAGGCTGAGTAGATAGTATACAGCTTTGAATTTCCCACACATACTAAGGCTGCAATTTTCAGGCATTGCTTATAGCGTTGGGTCATCTCGGCTACTTAAGCAGGCCTTAAGAGTCCGGCATTCTCCTGAAGACAATCAGAGTATACTGATTGAAACGTTGGGTTTCTCACCACTGGTTTTTCTCATAACCACCAACTATTACATCTTCTAAGAGATTATTTTCATGGTGCTACCACAAACCTTACTTCTACTGAGTTTTCTTTTTGTTTAGAAATTGTAAATAAGACTTGAGGCTGTGCATTGTGGGAATAGATACAAAATGTATAATGAGATTTGCGGTGACATCATGTATCGAACGAATCTCTTTTGAGTAGTGAGGGTTCTGAGAAGAAGCTTTGGTTAACTTGACGTTTCGACGTTGTATTTTCTAAATGTTCTCAACAACGAAAACTCTGCATAAACTGAAAGTTTTTGTCGCCAATTCACAGGCCGCTGCGCTGCTGGACACTACTGTCGTCTGGGATCGGACTCGCAGACACCATCAGAACTGTCACGTGGTGATGCTGGGATCTGTCCAATGGGTCACTACTGTGAGCAAGGTAGGTGCATTGTGGAACATATGAAATAATGCACCAACTAGAGCTAGTTACACTATGAACAACTTCACCCTGAAAATCAGTTTTGCCTTGAAATAACAGTTGACCGTAATTTCACTGCAATTTCACGGTGTCTCTTCCTCTCAGATATTGGCAATAATGTTCTCGGTGATTTCACGGCAAATTCACGGTGCTCTCGAGAATTAATGAGCTGCCCCAAAACTGCCACGAGAAGTTCATGGCATTTTCACAGTGTTTTCACGGCGAAGGAATCCCAAGAGTATTTCATGGCAATTTCACGGTGTTGTGTCATCGTGAAATTGTCGTGAAGTATTTATTTCACAGTAAAACGGATTTTCAGGGTAAAGTTATTCATAATGTTAAATGGATCAAAAAACGTCGCAGTTTTCACGAAGCGACGGATTGCTAAAAAAAAAATTTGGAAAATGTGTTTAGTCAATATTTGGACTTCAAATACTGTTATCTTTCATTTCACCAAGTTTTAAACGTCAAAACTATCTAGTTTTCTATAAATTAAAGTAATGTAAAATTGAAGTCAACTGTGGTTTTAAGTTTTCACGAAGTGACCGGTCGCAGCCTTGTGCATGTATTACTGCATGTATTTTATGCGAACGGCATGTTTTTAAGTTTTCACGAAGTGACACAATTCGATCAAGCCACACGTGTGTTCCACGAAGTTGACGCGTGTCCCTATACTAATGCACAGGAAACGTCAGTTCGTGTGCAGTTTTCACAAAGTGATTGTTTGGTTTATAAGTTTTTTACTCATTTATAATTATATTCCTCTACAAAACGAATACAGTTAGGTATCATTTGAGACTTCAGCTTTCTAACAAAGTAAAAATTAATGATCTTCGAGATTAAAATGACATCAAAACCGCAGTTTTAAAACTTGGACGTTGACGAATATGTCACTTCGTGAAAACTGTGATGAATTGTGGCATCTGTTATTTCTTTTTTGCCTTCTCAAATATTTTGAAAATTATTATTTTTGTTTTGTTGTTTAACAGGTACTGGGGAGCCCGAGGCTTGCCCACCTTCCACCTTCAACAATGAGACGAGCCTTGAGAGTGTTGACCAATGTCAGTCTTGCCTTGAAGGTAAGTACTTTTATGTGCATTGCTTTAACCCTGACCACCTGTAAAATCCTCCAAGGGACACTTTTTTGGGGAAAATTCAGTTCTGGTGTTAGCAACAGAATGTGGGTTCGAATCCCGGCCGTGACATTTGTGTCCTTGAGCAAGACACTTAACCATAATTGCTTCTCTCCACCCAGGGGTTAAATGGGTACCTGTGAGGGCAGAGTTGGTTGATTAGCCCTATATGCACTGTAATGGCAGCAATTGAGCTGTATACTCCCCAGGGAGCTGAGATGGTTTCAGGAATGATTTATGAGCCTTATGAGCAGGGGTAATGATATAATGCGCCTTGAGCACCACTCAGTTGGTGGATACGTGCACTATATAAGTCCACACATTATTATTATTATTACTGTTGGAAACTGGTACTTTCACCTCTTCAAATGGGACAAAATTACTACCTGGCAAGAAGTACAGGCCATAAGTGCTGCATATGAAAGATCAACGAAAATGCGTACTGCATTTTGAAGATAAGGGCATGTTTCCAAAAGTGCACTGATGGATTTTGGAGGATTCAGGAATTTTCCTAGCCAGAATACCTAGGGGGTTAGGGTTAATCTAGTACATGGGACCTACGGCTTAACGTCCCATCCGTAGGACAAAGCAATAATTTCTCAAGTTACAAATATTTTGTGTTGTACTTATGTTATTTGTCAAGTTATGTTATGTGCTGAAGTTATGTTGTAAATCTAGATATATATGAAGATTTTGGGCCGGTTTAAAAAAAAATCAAGTTGTGCTTTTTGACGACATGTTGCAAGTCAAGTTATTAATATTGTGTGCTGAATTTATACCATAGAGCTATCAATTATATGCCGAATTTGATCTATTTTTACAAACTTAAAAAAAAAATTACAAAGTATCTTTAAAAATAAATATTTCTACTTTTAACCAGGTTACTACTGCGACATCCCTGGCCTTGACTTCCCGGCCGGAGAGTGTGAACCCGGGTACTACTGCAAACTTGGCTCCAACTCGTCCAACCCAAGCGTCACGACGGAGTCTGGTGGTCCGTGTCCCGCTGGGTCATTCTGTATCCAGGGCAGCAGTGACCACACGCTCTGTCTCCCTGGTTACTATAACCCAGTCGATAAACAGAGCGAGTGTCTTGACTGTCCGGCTGGTTACTACTGCACTGAAGGCAGCGTCACGTTTGAAGATTGCCCCAAGGGTATGTTGCTCTTGCCATTTTAACTTGGTTTAGTAACCCTGGTTATAAAATCTTGCCATTTTAACTTGGTTTAGTAACCCTAGTTATAAAATATGTTTTGGTTATCATAACTGGGTTGATAAAGAGAGGAAATGATTTGAATGTCCAGCTGTTTACTATTGCATTGAAGGTAGCATCACGTTTGAAGATTGCCCCAAAGGTATGTTGCTCTTGCCATTTTAACTTGGTTTAGTAACCCTAGTTATAAAATCTTTTTGGTTATCATAACTGGGTTGATAAACAGAGGAAATGTCCAGCTGTTTACTATTGCATTGAAGGCAGCATTATGTTTGAAGATTGCCCCAAAGGTATGTGAAAATTTTTGAATTTAACTTGGTTTAGGTAACCTGGGTTAGAGCCAACTTTTCTGGTTGTTATAGCTGGGTTGATAAACACCAAGATTTAGAAATGTCTGTTGGGTTATCATTGAAATGAAGGGGACCTCACAGGTGGAGAGAAGCTCCAACAGTGTGTGTCTTCACTTGTCATTTAACTTGGTTTAAGTAACTTGGCTTAGAGCTAATTTTCTGTCTTTCTGTTTGTTGTAACTTGGTTGATGAACCAAGATTTAGAAATGTCTGTTGGGGTAATCATTACAATGAAGAGAACATCACACAGGAAGAGAGCTCACTTGTTTTTTTAAATTCAGTTTAAGTAACTTGGGTTACAAAATGTGTTCTGTCTTTCTGGTTATTTTAAACAGCCAGTGTTTAAAAAGACTTTTTTTTAATTTTTTTATTTATTTATTTTGTTTAATGCAAATCGCCCCACACAAGGCCAATGGCCACTCCAAGGTGGGTGCTACTAAGTCATTGAGTTGTTACAACGACTCCACACTGAAGAAACCAGCCCCTCGCACCGAAACAAGACAAGTAAATAACCAGCCTCTTCACGGTGCGAATAGGACTGGGAGGGGTAACTAGTCCAGAACAAGGCAGTTGTTAAACTGCCTCTGCCCATGGTGGGTTACTATTGCACTGAAGGGAGCATCATGTTGGGAAAGTATTTGAAATCACTTAACTTGGTTTAAAGTAACCCTTGTTAAATAGGTTACACGGTATTTTAAACTTGCATTAGAGCAAATATTAGATCTTTCTAGTTTGTATGGCTTGGCTGGCAGCTGTGAGTATTTAGACTGTTTCTGCTTAGTTTTGCACTTAATGAAGTATCACATATGAAATGAACTTGAAAAGTTTAAAAATTAAATTTTAGCTTGGTTTAAGTTAGTTGTGTTACAACAGGTTTGTTAACCTTTTGTGAGATTCCCAGTAGTTTCACTTCACTTTTATCATGCATAATTTAAAAAGAAAATGTTGAAAATTAATTTCAAGTATATTTTTCATTTGTATGATGAGAACAACTTTGAACTTTGAACTTTATACACTATATAATGAAAACTATATATTCATATATTCACACCAGGTCATTTCTGTCCAATTAACACCGAGTTCAGCACTCAGTATCCGTGCAACAACGGAACCTTCAATAATAACACGAATGGGGAGAGCGTAGACGCATGTGAGCTGTGTACTCCAGGGATGTACTGCCCTGAACGTGGTATGGAGCTACCGGAAGGAGAATGTGCCGAGGGTTGGTACTGTACCCTGGGTGCATGGAAGAACAAACCGACCACTCTGGGAAACGACACTGGTAAGGATTAATAATTGAAATCGGGCATGTGATTTTTCAGGAATTTTCCATTTGCCTTAAAAGTTTCTTGAAAGAAGAGAAGTAGCCACCAAGGAATGAAAGAAGTAGCCTGTATTGTGTCCAAATTAACCTCTAGGTTTTTGTTTGTGGGGATGTGGAGAGTCTGTAAATCCTCCAAAATTAAACTTCCAGGAGGTTCAGGGAGCTTTGTCCTCTAGACCAAAGAGAGACCCAGGCCAGCTACCCATTTTTCAGGATTTTTTACTTTAGTCAAATCACACCACTGTGAAATTGATTAATAATTGAAAAAAATCATAATAATTAACCCTCCTACTACTACAAGGGTCAAAATCAGTCAAAATTTTGACATACTTGCCAAGGTATATCTAGTGCACTTAATAGTCAAAAACTGTCAAACCCATGCGTGTAGTAAGTACATTTACAGGTCAAAATGAGTCAACCGTTTTTGACTGGTAAAAGCATTGTCTGGTATTGTTCAGGGTGGTCAAAATGACAGTAAATCCAGTCAAAAATGCACATTTGGGTCAACAGTCAAAACAGGCAGTTGACTGGTTTGACCTCTATGGCAACTTTCCACTGAAGTGCAGCAATAGTAGGAGGGTTAATGGTACATTTTAAAATATTTTGCCCACTCCTAAAAACAAAAAAAACAAATACAAAAATTTAAAAATATTAAAAGAAATTAAATACAAATTAATAATAAAATGTGACACAAGGTCTGAAGGTATTTCTCATATATGAGAAAACCTTTTAAAAATGTGCTATTTTCGAAAGATATTTTTAAACATTATCTTGTAAAGAATTGTTAGCAAATTATTTTATTGAGCTGTCCATGAGTAATTTGAACTGGCATCCATGAGTAATTGAATAATGATTGAATTTTTGTGCTAAAGAATATAGTCCTGTTTTGAATATTGATATTGGTGTATTATATTTAGTTAATCTGCCGACAGAAAACGAAAATCATTTATAATCCATTTCTGAGACATCAAATGCATTGAAGTAAGGGAGGAGGGCCAAAGTCATGGTACAGCCAAGCCTTAGAGAAGCCCGGCCAGGCCCAGGCTACCTGGCCTCCTAATTGCCCTGTAACAATACAGTACCTGCCAATCAACATAAACCTGGGCTTCTGGAGAGCCTAGCCCAGGCAAGCAGAGCTCATTATATAGGCCAGTAGGCAGGGGAAAAGCCTGGGCCTGGCCGGGCTTCTCAAAGGCTTGGCCCTTGTCCCTAAGGGAAATACTTTTTTTTTTCTTCATGAAAAGATCGGGGAAGATTGAGTCAGAAGTATTTCTGAAGTTGGTAAATTTGCAATTTTTTATTTATTTTTTTGTTGGTACCTTTAGACTCATCCTGCCATTGCCCTAACCAGACCACCGGTGGCAAGTGCATCGCTGGTGAGTTCTGTCCTAGCGGCTCACCATCCCCCACGCCGTGCACCCCTGGATTCTACTGCCGGTACGACGAGCTCGCTGCCGTCAGCGATCCGTGCCAAGCCGGGTACTACTGCACCGGAAGCACAATCCTCCCCAATCCAGTCAACGAGACCACGGGTGACATCTGCCCCAAGGGCCATTATTGCGAGGAGGGCAGTAGCAGTCCAGAGCCATGTCCTCCAGGTATGTTCTGGCTCTGTGGCCAATAGCATAGAGGGTTCTGCCCGCGGCGGTCAGCTCCGGAAACCCCGACCGGCACTCAGGATCCCGCGACTACCACTGGCAAAAATGTTGTTTTTTCCCGACCACCACTCATTTCCCAACTTGCCTATTTCCTTTCACAGATTATCAATAAAAGATGACGGATGTTGTCTTTACCAGTAAAAAATTGAAGCACTTCTATACTGGATAGCTCGAAATAACGACCTCATTTTGTTTTACAGGATTCTTGTCCTGAAACTTTTCATTTTTAAGCAGAACCCTGCTTAATAGAAGAAAAATTGCAAAGTGTACATTTTTTGATAGGCACGTTTTCTTTCTTCAGTGGTAAAACCCATGTACAATATGTGTGGCAGTAGGGGAAAACCCGTTTGAAGTTGCCACGCACATTTTGTAATTATGGACCGATTTACGTAAAAATTTACCATAGTGTCATTTTTGAGATTTTGGTTCCAAATGGAAGTTGTTGTCTTTAAATTTCCTCTTAAATTTTTTTTTTTAGGAAAATCAAAGTATAAAATGTATTATTGGGATGTTTTTGAACCCAATGCATTTTAAAATAATTAGAAGATTAAAAAAATTCACTCTAAAACAATGCACTTTTTGGCCGACGCTCATGAATTCTCCCAAAGCACGCCCCCCCCCCCTATGAATAACCCATCAATGGAAAGCTCTACACTAGTTCTGATCCTGTCCTATTAATAGTTCAAGGGATTTACGTTTACTGCATAGCCAACTTTGAAGCCTAATTTCTCCGTTTGTGGGTTTTAGTATAAACCGTCTTTGAAAGGTCATAACTTTAGTTGTGGTTTGAATATTGAACTCATTAAAACTGTTATGAGATCAGTAAAGGGTGTATTACTTGATTAAATGCTCAACAAGAATTGTAAAAATTTGACCATGTGTTGGGTTTTCCTGGACTGCCACACATATTTCCTGTTGAAGCTCTTCCCCTTTCAGTGGTCAAGACAAATAAAAGTTATTTTGGATCATTCCAAAGATGGTTATATTAAGATACACTTACTGACAGCAGCGACAAGAGCGAAGGCGCAGATCATACCAACAGGAAACAGCCATCCATTCTGAATAAATAATGTCGCATATTATTTGTATTAAAGAGAAAATATAATCTCAAAAAAAACACGTAAATTATCACAAATTTGAGTTGAACTTGCTTAGTGTACAGTTGATGATGGTATCAAACATCCCTTGAAATATTTCAGTATGAGGTGCTGTCATCTTTAGTAACATCAGTTGAAGATGTGTCACCTGTGCTTCACCACCAATTTCTGGAATTTTGTGATTGCATTTGAACATAGATTTCCTTTTACAAAGGAAAACAGTACTCTGAAATGATATTCTTCACAAAATATTTTTTTCATAAAGTTGGGTTTACAGATAAAACCATAAATTAATTTCAGTACATATTTACTGTAAAACCATATATCTCACGATTATATTTTAGAAAGATATCATTAAAAAGTATTTAAATAGCATTGAAAAATAAAAATTTTCAAAATTGACGTTAAAACAGCACAAAAACGGGTGATACGTCTTTAAACAATTTTCCAACTGAAAACATATTCATAAATATGTTTAAAATACCATTTTAGACCTGTTTTAGGTCAGGAAATGTTTGATAAATGATGTTTCTTGATCGCAATTTCTCCAAGGTACCTTCACGGATCGTTTTGCCAACCAAAACTTGACCGACTGCCTCCCTTGTACTGCCGGCATGTACTGTAGCGGCTGGGGTCGCATCCTCCCCAATGATGACTGCGACGAGGGCTGGTTCTGTTGGGAGAACTCCACCGTCCCCCAGCCCCCCGGAGCCGAGTGTCTAGCTGGTCACCAGTGCCCAAGAGGTAGCCCTAATCAGATGGCGTGCCTGTCAGGGACCTACCAGCCGTCACCCGGACAGGGCGATTGCCTGGTCTGTCCAGCAGGTATGTGTCTGGGAAATTATTTCAGCAACAATGGGAAAACCGCGGTCTGAACCGCATTGACTTTATTGAAAACGGGCCTAAACGGCTAGGATGGAATTTTACCAAAGCTTACCTTAGCCTCCCGTATCATTTTCATTTTCAAAATATAAAAAATGTTTAATTTAGGTTGAATAAAGCCAAATCAAAATGGGCAAATTCACGTTTTGGAGACGCACGAAACACTTTCAAAGTACATGTACATGAGTCAGGTGCATGATGCCAAACAATCGTTGTCACTCTGATTGGTTCAAATCCATGTCGCACAAAACAGCTGGCACACGCTGCTCTGTTTTTGATAAGCCATGTCTTTACCATCCATTAACCCTCCTACACATAGAGGCCACTGTAAACCACTAAATGTCCAATGTGTTGTACACACATTGTTTGTGCATATAAGCCACACTGCCCCTTTGAAGTAATCTCCAATGTACATACATGCATACAGAGACACATGTATACCACAATTGACCTTATTTTCAGCAGGTTATACTGTAAACAAACTCCCAATAATAAATCACCATCAGCCACTGAGACCAATAAACCATACCAAGCCTCCATCATCCATTGGGATTTTCAGCAGTTATTTTGTAAACATAGACTCCATAGTAACCTACTACCAGCCACTGAGTTTGGAACAAAGTAATATGCCCTGCAATATGTCAATCACAAACCACTAAAACCAACAGACATATGAGGCATTATGTTACTATGCAGTATAGCTATATGAGGAGCCACTGCCTACCATAGCAATGGCTTGGAGTGGCCTGAATGGGTTGTTTCAAAAATTTCACTGATTGTAGTAATAATAATAATAATAATAATAATAATGTGTGGACTTATATAGCGCACATATCCACCAACTAAGTGGTGCTCAAGGCGCATTCTTTTTTACGTGCATTACACAACACAGGAGGGTTAATACACCCCCACGTGATTACGTTTTGTCCAATTTAGATTGTCTAAAACAGTCTTGGGCATTTATGAGTAATATTTCAGGATTGTAGGGTATTTATAATGGTGAGTATTCCATATCTGTGTTTTGTAGGTTCTTACTGTGATCAAGACGAGGCAATCAGATTGTCTAAACTGTCTTGGGCATTAACCCTAACCTTCCCAAATCCTCCAAAATATTCTTTGCTAAAGTGAAGGATTTTGGAGGATTGAGGTTATTAGGCATACTTGCCTTTCCATGGTACATGTACATCCAGGTTTGTTGTAGTGATTGCAAGGTCAGTGCTTGGGTCAGTGCTTGGGTCAGTGGACACTGTTTATTGCTCCATGCATGCAGGGAGGGTCCCTGGCCATGTACATGTATCACAGATTAGAAACACATGTGTGCATACATGTCATGTGCTTGCTACTGAAGGATTTTGGAGGATTCAGGTTATGTGTAAGCAAATGGGCCTAGAGAGTTAGGAAGGATTCAGGTTATGTGTAAGCAAATGGGCCTAGAGAGTTAGGAAGGATTCAGGTTATGTGTAAGCAAATGGGCCTAGGGAGTTAGGGAGGATTCAGGTTATGTGTAAGCAAATGGGCCTAGGGAGTTAGGGAGGATTCAGGTTATGTGTAAGCAAATGGGCCTAGGGAGTTAGGAAGGATTCAGGTTATGTGTAAGCAAATGGGCCTAGGGAGTTAGGAAGGATTCAGGTTATGTGTAAGCAAATGGGCCTAGGGAGTTAGGAAGGATTCAGGTTATGTAAGCAAATGGGCCTAGGGAGTTAGGAAGGATTCAGGTTATGTGTAAGCAAGTGGGCCTAGGGAGTTAGGAAGGATTCAGGTTATGTGTAAGCAAATGGGCCTAGGGAGTTAGGAAGGATTCAGGTTATGTGTAAGCAAATGGGCCTAGGGAGTTAGGATGGATTCAGGTTATGTGTAAGCAAATGGGCCTAGGGAGTTAGGAAGGATTCAGGTTATGTGTAAGCAAGTGGGCCTAGGGAGTTAGGAAGGATTCAGGTTATGTGTAAGCAAATGGGCCTAGGGAGTTAGGGTTAATGAGTAATATTTCAGGATTGGAGGGTATTTATAATGGTGAGTATTCCATATCTGTTTGTAGGTTCTTACTGTGATCAAGACGAGGCCATAGCTGAGGAACAAAGTGGTGTCGGAGCGCCCTCTCATGGCGTGGTCACGCCCAAAGAATGCCCTGCAGGTTAGCGTTGATGTTTGTTGATCTATTTGTCTGTCTGTGAATCAATGGCGTAAATCCATGCTGACAAGTTTGGGGATGGTATTGAAATTTGTTTGCATTATGTACAAAGAGGTAGTGGATCTCGAACATCACTCATTGAGGATACAACCCCCCCTCCCCCCAACGCCGATTGAAACATCACTTTATGTACCATTTCTTTTCTCTTCAGTGTTATATTGCTATGGCAATGATGACATCACACTATACTACATGCAGTTGCCATAACAATGTGCATATTTATGGATGGAATGCTACTTGTTTTCGCCATCTGTTGAGTAAAACTGTTTGCGGTGACACCATGTAGGAATTCTCTTTTGAGTAGTAAATATACTACTCAAAACAATTTAGGGAACACCGGAATAATCTCAGTTAAAGCAAGATCATTTATTTCAGATAAACACAATGTTTCACAGAATTGATGAGAAACAACTGCACAATGAAACAGATGATAAAGGATGCATGTAGTGATTACACATTTCATGACATGACTACTGAAAGAGAGAGGGGGTTGCAAATGAAAATCCCGGTTCATGGAACATTTCAAACCTATTTGATGTTAAAAATCCGGTGTTCCCCAAATTGTTTTGAGTAGTATAGTTCTGAAAAGAACCGGTTGGTTACAACTCAAGGTTTCGATCAGTATGCTCTGATCGTATTCAAGAGAATCAAACCAGTTCTTTTCAGAGCTAATTACTACTGATAAGAGAATGTTTACATGGTGTCACCACAGAGAGTCTTTACTTATCCTTTTCACCATGCAAAGCTTCAAGTCTTACGCCATCCGTTGGTTGTCTCGTGTGTGTCTGTATTCACTTAGACTGGTCCCCTGACCTATTAAAGGTATAGACAGGCTCCAGGCGTACCACTCAAAGAATTTCATTGGATACGTTAATGCTGAAGATCTGACGTTCACGCTTAGAGGCTTGCGCGCTAGCTACCAACCAAGGTCAAAGTTGAGCATCGGGGAAAACATGGCGGCCGTACGGCCAGGATCTGGTGTAATTCACGCGCCTTTAGCTCAAAGCGTGACGTCAGATCTTCAGGCTCGTATTCACTAGTCTTTATCATATTTCAACCTCATCCCCAGGGTTCTATTGCCCAGAACGTACGGAGACAGCCCAGCAGTACCCGTGCTCAGCAGGGACCTTCAGTAACATCACAAGACTAGAGAATGAGACTCAGTGTCGACTCTGCACAGAAGGTCAGTCAAACATGCAGAGCTGCCAACCAATACGGATTTTCCGTATTTCGTACGGAAATTTGTCCAACATACGGCTGTCCGGGTTTGTACAAATAAATACGGATTTCTGAAAAACAACCAATATAATAATTATTTTTTTAATAGACCCACAGAACGCTCAAAAACAATGAGCCCCCGGCAAGCAAAGACCCATTCATTTACATGGAATCCCAGCGCTATTCCGTCCGCATGCGTGCACTCACCCTCAAACAGCGAGGGTGCCGTGATGAACGGCATGTGGGACAAGTTGTAGCATTGTTGCCTTGTGTTCAATGCATGCACACGAGCCCACAAAAAAAGTTTGCTTCACATCGGACTAAAATAGGCTTGGGCGATGGCACGATGATGTCGAATGAAATGATCACGATGTGTCGCGGATGGGAAGGATCGATGTCGCCCAGGTCTACTTCGATTATTATTAATTTTAATTTTTTTGCATATGTGCAATTTTAGTGGGTTTTTTTCTAGTACTTCTGTGTTTGTGCTTTGTCTAAATATTTGGTAATTTCTTTTATTGCATTCTGTATAGTCATTTTCAGTGTTTTTGTCAATTTTTCCTCCCCGAGTTAAATTCTACAAATGTTTTTGTAAATGTGCAATTTTATTGTTTTTAAATAATATATGTAGGTTTTAATGATAATGATAATTATTGATAAACATTCTTGCAATTTGGCTTTTTGGTCACAAGATGAATGAAATAAATTCAAGAAAAAAATAATAAAACCACAGCGAAAATGCTTGGGCCAAAGTACCAAAGGTACCACCATTGTCCTATTATCCGTTTTCTTTAGAATTCCTCTTGGGGGGGGGGGGGGGTACGTACACGGAAACAAAGAGTAAATTGCGGGATACCATTGTCTCCATTGTGTCAGTACCCCACAAGTGTGCCTCCTGTGTGCCCACAAGTGTGCCTCCTGTGTGCCCACAAGTGTGCCTCCTGTGTGCCCACAAGAGTGCCTCCTGTGTGCCCACAAGTGTGAACAGAAGTTAGTCAGGTGTGAAATGAACACGAGAAAAAAGGTACAAAAAGCAGATCCTGGGACCGGACAAAAGAGGGATTACACATACATGTAAATGGATAAAAGTACAGGGAAACAGATTCGCTCCTGGTCTTATATTTGTATGTTTGTTTCACCACAGGGTATTACTGTGATACAACCAACCAGATTGCTCCCACTGCCCAGTGCGCAGCAGGCTTCTACTGCGTCCTCGGAGCGGTCACCAGTACCCCTGAGCCCGCCAACGAAACGGGCGGCCCCTGTCCAGCGGGGACCTACTGTGAGTCCGGCTACTCGTGGTATGAGTACTGCCCCAAGGGAACGTTTGGTCCGATCGATAAGTTGACCAAGGTCGGTGACTGTACGAATTGTCTGCTCGGGGAGTATTGCTCGGAGGTGGGACTGACCGTGCCCAATGGAGGATGTGCCCCAGGTAAGATGATTCTTGGTCTTGAATTGATGAGGGTCAGAGAGTCCCATATGCACCACCTAAGCCTGTCACCATGAAAGGAGATTTTTGCCTTACTGATTTTTGCCCTACTGTTAATGAGTTTCTAATACAAAAAACATTTTGGATTCCTATTGTAGCACTCACTTCGAAATCACATTGTTCATTATTTATTATATGTGACCATCCACCACAAAGGGGCTGTAAAGTCGAAAATTTTACATTTGGAGGTTCATATGTTTTTGGAAAGAGTATATCATAAGGTTTAAAATGATACCAAACACAAGTCATTCCTACGCGAAGTTATGGTGCATCAAAGTCATTACACTAATTACTTACACTTTCATATAAACTTCATTATAAACTTACATTTTGTACAGATTTATGAACTTATTGCCCAAAAGAAAACGTGGTTTTCATGATTTTTGAAATTGAATTCTGAAATTTTCAGAACTAAAGGAGAATATTCCAAACTTTTCATTTCTAAAAAAATACCAAAATGGCCAACCAACTGATTTTTCATGCATTTCAAGCCGTACTGCAAAATCAACATGTGCGACTTTACAGCCCGTTCGTGGTGGACGGTCACATATGTTACTGGCTCTGGCAAAACCCTAAACTTGGACCCAATTTTCAAAAGTGAGATTTTGGTATAGTTTGATTCTCTAGATTTTCCTCTTTCATTTGATACCAGATTTGTAGAAATCAGAAGAAAAAAAATTCCTGATTTATGAAGTATGCAAGTATACGCAAAGTGGGAATGAACCATTCAGTGTATGACTTTTTTACTTGTGTCACACGGATCCCCAGGCCAAGTTGGAATATTGTCTGTTCTCAAACAGTGGATTAGTCAAATTCTTTCTGGCAGTTTTTCAATATAAATGGCACTTGGTATTGAAATTTTGAAAATGAAATCAAGATGGGAATTTATGAATGGGATTTAAAAGTTTGATACTTTTCTGCAGGATATAATAATAATAATAATAATAATACACGATTCTTATAAAACGCACATATCCTAGCAACTAGATCAGGGTGCTGTACATTATTACCCCCTGCTCATCAGGCTCATAAATCACTCTTGAAACCATCTCAGCTCCCTGGGGAGTATACAGCTCAATTGCTGCCATTACAGCGCATATAGGGCTAATCAAACACAACAACCAACTCTGCCCTCACAGGTACCCATTTACCCCTGGGTGGAGAGAAGCAATTATGGTAAAGTGTCTTGCTCAGGGACACAAGCACCACGGTCGCAGCCAGGATTCAAACCCACATTCTGACAACTCAGCCATCAGAACACAAATCCGATGCACTAAACCGCTCGACCATGTCACACCATATATAGACCTCAGGGTCATGGCAATGGGTGAGGTCCTTTATCGCCTTTGGCCAGGTCTTTATCGCCTTTGGCCAGGTCTTTATCGCCTTTGGCCAGGTCTTTATCGCCTTTGGCCAGGTCTTTATCGCCTTTGCCCAGGTCTTTATCGCCATTGGCCAGGTGTTTATCACCTTTGCCCAGGTCTTTATCCCGCATTAAAGGCCGCTCAACAAACTTTTATTCCCTTATTAAACCATTGAAGCCACTGTAGCTTATGTTGAGGTCTATGACCATTGATTTTCACCATGTTATCTGTTTCTTTACAGTGCTTTTGTACACTTTATTTCAAAACAAACTTTCCCTTCCGTTTGTAGGATACTACTGCACAGGAGCGGCAGAGAAACCCAATCCGATCGGTGAAGCTTACGGCGACGTATGTCCAGTCGGTCACTACTGTCCGTCCAACACATCAGATCCTTATCCTTGCCCGACCGGGACCTACCAGCCTGAGCTGAAGATGACCAATGATAGCGCCTGTCTGCAGTGCGAACCAGGGATGTTTTGTAATGAGACGGGAGCTGAAAATATGGCAGGTATGTGACGCCGATGGGTTGATGAATGTGAAGGGTTGGAAATATTTTATCTTTTATGGATAATGTAAACCTCAGGGGGTCGAAGGTCAACTTCAGCTATTAATACCGTGCATGAGCTGTTGAGGGCGCATGTTAGATCACCGTTGATCGATAGAGCAGCGTTGCATTAAGCATATATAGCAGTAAATGTCCGTACACACACTGTTGACTTGATGCCAATGTGCCTATCATTAAAACACTTAGTGCAGTTTCACCACAAGTAGGCTACGATGTGCACAGAGCAGACTATAGATTTGCAATTTTTTTCAAAGGGAAGGTACAACATTGGTAATGTTGGCAAAACTGCTTCTATGAGTATGCTTACTCTCTTTGAATCAAGATATACATTGAAGGGAAGGTACAGCATTGGTAATGTTGGCAAAACTGCTTCTATGAGTACGCTTACTCTCTTTGAATCATGATATAGATTAAAGGGAAGGTACAGCATTGGTCATGTTGGCAAAACTGCTTCTATGAGTACGCTTACTCTCTTTGAATCAAGATATACATTGAAGGGAAGGTACATCATTGGTAATGTTGGCAAAACTGCTTCTATGAGTACGCTTACTCTCTTTGAATCAAGATATACATTGAAGGGAAGGTACAGCATTGGTCATGTTGGCCAAACTGCTTCTATGAGTATGCTTACTCTCTTTGAATCAAGATATACATTGAAGGGAAGGTACAACATTGGTAATGTTGGCCAAACTGCTTCTATGAGTACGCTTACTCTCTTTGAATCAAGATATACATTGAAGGGAAGGTACATCATTGGTAATGTTGGCAAAACTGCTTCTATGATGCGCTTACTCTCTTTGAATCAAGATATACATTGAAGGAAGGTACAACATTGGTAATGTTGGCAAAACTGCTTCTATGAGCTACGCTTACTCTCTTTGAATCAAGATATACATTGAAGGAAGGTACAACATTGGTAATGTTGGCAAAACTGCCTCTATGATGCAACACTCTCTTTGAATCATGATATACATTGAAGGGAAGGTACAGCATTGGTAATGTTGGCCAAACTGCTTCTATGAGTATGCTTACTATCTTTGAATCAAGATATACATTAAAGGGAAGGTACAGCATTGGTCATGTTGGCAAAACTGCTTCTATGAGTACGCTTACTCTCTTTGAATCAAGATATACATTAAAGGGAAGGTACAACATTGGTAATGTTGGCCAAACTGCTTCTATGAGTATGCTTACTCTCTTTGAATCAAGATATACATTGAAGGGAAGGTACAACATTGGTAATGTTGGCAAAACTGCTTCTATGAGTATGCTTACTCTCTTTGAATCAAGATATACATTGAAGGGAAGGTACAGCATTGGTAATGTTGGCAAAACTGCCTCTATGAGTACGCTTACTCTCTTTGAATCATGATATACATTGAAGGGAAGGTACAGCATTGGTCATGTTGGCCAAACTGCTTCTATGAGTATGCTTACTCTCTTTGAATCAAGATATACATTGAAGGGAAGGTACAACATTGGTAATGTTGGCAAAACTGCCTCTATGAGTACGCTTACTCTCTTTGAATCATGATATACATTGAAGGGAAGGTACAGCATTGGTCATGTTGGCCAAACTGCTTCTATGTGTATGCTTACTCTCTTTGAATCAAGATATACATTGAAGGGAAGGTACAACATTGGTAATGTTGGCAAAACTGCCTCTATGAGTACGCTTACTCTCTTTGAATCATGATATACATTGAAGGGAAGGTACAGCATTGGTCATGTTGGCCAAACTGCTTCTATGAGTATGCTTACTCTCTTTGAATCAAGATATACATTAAAGGGAAGGTACAACATTGGTAATGTTGGCCAAACTGCTTCTATGAGTACGCTTACTATCTTTGAATCAAGATATACATTAAAGGGAAGGTACAGCATTGGTCATGTTGGCAAAACTGCTTTTATGAGTACGCTTACTCTTTTTGAATCAAGATATACATTAAAGGGAAGGTACAACATTGGTAATGTTGGCCAAACTGCTTCTATGAGTACGCTTACTATCTTTGAATCAAGATATACATTAAAGGGAAGGTACAGCATTGGTCATGTTGGCAAAACTGCTTCTATGAGTATGCTTACTCTCTTTGAATCAAGATATACATTGAAGGGAAGGTACAACATTGGTAATGTTGGCCAAACTGCTTCTATGAGTATGCTTACTCTCTTTGAATCAAGATATACATTGAAGGGAAGGTACAGCATTGGTAATGTTGGCCAAACTGCTTCTATGAGTATGCTTACTCTCTTTGAATCAAGATATACATTGAAGGGAAGGTACAGCATTGGTAATGTTGGCAAAACTGCTTCTATGGTGCTTACTCTCTTTGAATCAAGATATACATGGAAGGGAAGGTACAGCATTGGTAATGTTGGCCAAACTGCTTCTATGAGTATGCTTACTCTCTTTGAATCAAGATATACATTGAAGGGAAGGTACAACATTGGTAATGTTGGCCAAACTGCTTCTATGAGTATGCTTACTCTCTTTGAATCAAGATATACATTGAAGGGAAGGTACAGCATTGGTAATGTTGGCCAAACTGCTTCTATGAGTATGCTTACTCTCTTTGAATCAAGATATACATTAAAGGGAAGGTACAACATTTTCATGGTGTACAACAACAAAAAAAGTCTGGTTGCCACTCAATGAGCCAGGAATCATCATTGCTGTGAGTCTGTGTACAGACTACGAAAAAATAAACAATTGAGGGCGCTCTTCTAATAGACTCGTCTTCTAGAAAGCTAGAAATATCTTGAAAAGCCAAGAAACAGGGGTACGTTTCAACCTATCTCATATCTTAATATTCTTACAGGTGAATGTGACCCAGGTTACTACTGTGTGGGCGGGGCATCTTCCTCCGCCCCTGTGGATGGCGTGACGGGAGACATCTGCCCGCCAGGCTCATTCTGTGTGGCCGGGTCTTCCTACCATATGTTCTGTGCCAATGGAACATATGTCAATTTCTCAATGGCTGATGCATGTGAAGATTGTCCCATAGGTAAATATTTTTTTTTTTTTTTTTTTAATATTGTCAGTTGTAATTATTGTCAATCCTCTGTCAAGATAAATATTAAAGATGTAATTTTATTATTATATAAATGCTTTAAAATGGCATCTTTCTCAAAATAATCATGAGAAGCGTGGTTTTACAGGGAATTTGCACTGAAATGAATTTATGCTGGGTCCCGTCATAAATTCACGTTGGCACTTTTTTTTTGTAAAACCAAACTTCTGACAACTATTTTATGAAATATCTCATTTCAAAGTATTTCTTTTCTTTTCTAAAAGGAAATTATCAATGTTCCAATGAAAATAAACATTTCTGGAAATGTCTGGTTGAACACGGGCGATATACATCTTTAACCAGTTCGCGTCGGAGGCCGTGTATACACGCAATTTGCACTGAAATGAATTTCGGATCGCATCTAAATTCATCGTTCTCGGAATATTTGTATAGATTCTCGGTAACAACGAGCCATATGGAAATCTCTCAGGTGAGCACACCATTGGTCGTGTTTGTGCGGTAAAAATAAACCCGCCACGGGGTTCGGAAAAACTTTTTTATTCCCGGTGCGAACTGGTTAAGTCAAACATTTTGTCGCATAAGTGCAACAAGGTCGTATCACAGTTACGACTTGTTGCAGATGTGGATTTTACTCAGTGCAACAAAATCGTATCTTTTTACAGAGTTCCAGGATGAACACGCAAAACCTGTGGAAGAAGATACGACCTTGTTGCACTCAATTTGTTTTAATGTATGCAAATTTATGCACATACGACCTTGTATTTTTTAGATACGACCTTGTTGCACTGACGCGACGATTTCATCTTGTCTACAGTAGTTTGCAAATTATAACTATCAAATGGATGATTTATTTTCTTGCAATGATTAGGTCACTACTGCGTCCATCGTGACCGTGCTGACCCCTGCCCACCTGGCTACTTCTGCCCCCACAAAACTGGGGCGGATCTCCGCCTCTGTCCCGCTGGAACATACAACCCCGACTACGGGATATACAACGAGGGCCAGTGTACCCAGTGTGACGGTGGAAAGTATTGCCAATACCCTGGGAAGGATAACTACACTGGGAACTGCGCGGCCGGTTACTTCTGCCAGATAGGTAAGCTAAGACCGTTTTTCTGAATTTGGCGTTTTTGGCTACGGCTATGGCTATTGGTTGCAGCGGCAACCAGTAGCATACAAATAAGTACAAATTTTGTGTGCTTAGGGACAAGGGCCAAAGTCGTGGTACAGCCAAGCCTTTGAGAACCTCGGCCAGGCCCAGGCTTTTCCCCTGCCTACTGGCGTACATGTATATAATGACCTCTGCTTGCCTGGGCTAGGCCCTCCAGAAGCCCAGGTTATGTTGATTGGCAGGTACTGTATTGTTACAGGATTAGGACTCACAAAAGAACACCCTCTTTATTAACCTTTTGCTCTGAGTTGATGAATTTGAAGTAAATTCAAGATATAATTTTAATTTTTTATTAAAATTTTTTTTTTCATTAACTCTAACTCCCTAGGCCCATTTGCTTGCACATAACCTGAATCCTCCAAAATCCTTCAGTAGTAAAGCAAGCACATGACATGTATGCACACATGTGTTTCTAATCTGTGATACATGTACATGGCCAGGGATCCTCCCTGCATGCATGGAGCAATAAACAGTGTCCACTGACCCAAGCACTGACCTTGCAATCACTACAACAAACATGGATGTACATGTACCATGGAAAGGCAAGTCTGCCAAATAACCTCAATCCTCCAAAATCCTTCACTTTAGCAAAGAGGATTTTGGAGGATTTGGGAAGGTTAGGGTTAAAGTCTAAATTCTCAATTTTCTCGTACTCCAAGGTGTGAACACAGACAAACCATCTGGCAACCACACCGGGCTGGGTGGTATTTGCCCCATCGGATCATTCTGCCCAGAAGGGACGGCCGTACCCCTCGGCTGTCCGGCAGGGTACTACGCCAACGTAGAACAACAGTCCGAGTGTACAGAGTGTAAGGAAGGATTCTACTGTGTGGAGAATGCTACTACGTATCAGGATAGCATCTGCCCATCAGGTGAGGATACAAAGGGATAACTTTATTGTTAATAACTCCAATCTATTTCCTTTCAATAGCTCCCCCAATTTTTGAAAGTTTCATGGAGTGCCGTGGTCGAGCGGTTTAGTGCATCGGATTTGTGTTCTGATGGCCGAGTCGTCAGAATGTGGGTTCGAAACCCGACCGCGACTGTGGTGCTTGTGTCCTTGAGCAAGATACTTTACCATAATTGCTTCTGTCCACCCAGGGGTAAATGGGTACCTGCGAGGGCAGAGTTGGTTGTTGTGTTTGATTAGCCCTGTATGCGCCGAAATGGCAGCAATTGAGCTGTATACTCCCCAGGGAGCTGAGATGGTTTCAGGAATGATTTATGCACCTGATGAGCAGGGGGTGATAATGTACAGCGCCTTGATCTAGTCGCTAGGATATGTGCACTTTATAAGAATCGTGTATTATTATGATGGAGTGTCATGGCCGAGCGGTTTAGTACATCAGACTCAAGTTCTGGTGTTGTCAGAATGTGGGTTCGAATTCCAGCCTGGTTGGTCACGGCGCTTGTGTCCTTGAGCAAGACACTTAACCATAATTGCTTTGTCCTTCGGATGGGACATTAAGCTGTAGGTCCCGTGTACTAGATTATTAAAGTAATGCATGTAAAAGAACCCAGAACACTTAGCGTGGAAGAGTAGGGGTTTACCCCGGTGTTTCTGGTTCACATCACAAGCGCCCTTATTTACAGGTTTCCTCAGGCTTCTGAGCTACAGTGCTTAAGTGTGCTTTTGAGGCATCCTTGGTTTCATTACAAGAAATGTATAATAATAATTAGTATTATTATTTATTATGTCCTCCAGCAGAATCATTCAACTAACACTTGTATTTATTTCCGATATATTCAGGTTATTACTGCCCACCAGGCACTCGATGGGAGCATGAGTACCCTTGTCCTAAGGGTAGCTACAACCCCGTCAACGGCAGCGATGGACCCGAGGATTGTCTGTCATGCCCTCAAGGACAGTACTGTGAATGTAAGTCGCAGAGAGAGCCATTTATTGGGAGAATTATTAAGGCCAAATTAAGGTTTCTGGTCTCCACTCACGTCGCCTCACACCCACACGTCAGCGTTTTTAGTTTTCCTTTTTCTTGCTATGAAACGATGTCCAATTGCAGCCAAAATTGCTGGATCGATTGGAATTCTGCCATTCTCCTGAGGACGATCAGAGCATACTGATCGAAACGTTGAGCTGTAACCTCCAGTTCTGTTCAGAACTAATTACTATACTCAATTGAGAATTTCACACGGTATCACGCAATTAGTCTTTCTTACTGGAATTCTGCCGTGCTGTGTTTTAAATGACTTTTTTTTACATAGGGGTATGAATGTTTGCCCGATGTGTGAGGCCTCTCTTAGCCACCGTACTTTGTGGGGAGTGTCGTGGCCGAGCGGTCTAGCTTACCGGACTCAAGTACTGGTGTTAGCAGCAGAATGTGGGTTCAAATCCCGGCCGTGACACTTGTGTCCTTGAGCAAGACACTTAACCATAATTGCTTCTCTCCACCCAGGGGTTAAATGGGTACCTGTGAGGGCAGAGTTGGTTGATTAGCCCTATATGCGCTGTAATGGCAGCAATTGAGCTGTATACTCCCCAGGGAGCTGAGATGGTTTCAGGAATGATTTATGAGCCTTATGAGCAGGGGTAATAATATAATGCGCCTTGAGCACCACTCAGTTGGTGGATACGTGCGCTATATAAGTCCACACATTATTATTATTATTATTATTTGTGAATGGGAAATTTGGTCTGGTTCCAATAACCGTGTATACATGTAACAGGTATTTTACTGGTTGGCAAACAAAAAAAAAGATTGCCAAATTAAAACAAAATACCGCAACGATTTTGAAACTGACCTATGACCAGAAACCAGAGACCTTTTTTTTTTTTTGGGGGGGGGGGCCTTATTTATATGTATAATAATAATTTGTTGTTTTATTTAGACACAATACTTTGTATATGGGAAATTTGATCCCCGCGTATACAATGTATCACATATTTCCCTGTTGGTAAAAGATTACAAAAAAAAACGTTACTGCACCAATTTTTAAGCAGACTGATGACAAGAAACCGGAGACTTTTTTTTTTGGCCTAACCTCTTAGCTTAGATGTTATAATTTACCTATCAATGCCACGCACCTGGGCAGATTCAGGACTTTGTAAGGGGAGAGGGCCTCATGGCCCCCCCCAAAAAAAAAAAAAAAACAAGTAAGGGACAAGGGCCAAAGTCATGGTACAGCCAAGCCTTTGAGAAGCCCGGCCAGGTCCATGCTTTCCCCTGCCTGCTGGTCTATATAATGAGCTCTGCTTGCTGTGGCTAGACCCTCCAGAAGCCCAGGTTATGTTGATTGGCAAGTACTGTATTGTTACAGGATTAGGACTCACAAAAGACAATTAGGAGGCCAGGTAGCCTAGGCCTGGCCAGGCTTCTCAAAGGCTTGGCTGTACCATGACTTTGGCCATCCTCCCTAAATAAAAAATATGAATATCTTCGCTTTTAAATTGTCACTTTGTCCCACAATTGAGTTCATAAGTAAGAAAGTACTACAAGGTCGCCCGCAGGTGGGATCGTCTTCGGATATTCCAATCAACCCTGTCCTCCATGCACCCGGCCGGCTCGTCCACCGTTTCTGCTCTGACATCGCATTTGAAGCACGCCTATGAAGCTTGCCCTCTGGCTTCCTCTAGTCTTCCTACTAAGTAGTTGTACCATATCAGTCAGTCAGTCAGTCAGTCGGGCAGTTATCAATCATGTTTCATTTTTCATTTATTTATTATTATTTTGTTTGCCACATCAATAAAATAATAAATGAGTTTTTTTGGTGTGTGTGTCTAATTTACAGTTGACGGCATGGATGTGACCAGTGGTCCCTGCAGTGAGGGATGGTACTGTACCGGTGGATCATACATGAAACAGCCACTACCAACGGCTAATGCCACCGAGCTCTCTGAATGTACATGCCCTATGGCTAATTACACAGGTAAGCATGAAATAATATAGAATATATATCATACGTGAAACAGCTACTACCAACGGCTAATACTACCGAGTTGTCTGATTGTACATGCCCTATGGCTAATTACACAGGCAGAGCTGCCAACTCTTCCGGATTCTGCGGAAGACTTCGCGTATTTGACGATAATTTACTTACTTAAAATATATGCAAGGAGGCCTCTCCTTTTGGCACCAAAAGGAGAGGCCTCCTTGCATATATTTTAAGTAAGTAAATTACCGTCAAATACGCGAAGTCTTCTGCAGAATCCGGAAGAGTTGGCAGCTCTGCACAGGTAAGCATGAAATAATATAGAATATATGTCATACATGAAACAGCCACTACCAATGGCTAATACTACCGAGCTCTCTGAATGTACATGTCCTATGGCTAATTACACAGGTAAGCATGAAATAATATAGAATATATATCATACATGAAACAGCCACTACCAATGGCTAATATTACCGAGCTCTCTGATTGTACATGCCCTATGGCTAATTACCTGATTACACAGGTAAGCATGAAATAATATAGAATATATCATACATGAAACAGCCACTACCAGCGGCTTTGAATGTACATGCCCAATGGCTAATTACACAGGTAAGAATGAAAGAATATAGAATATATATCATACATGAAACAGTCACTACCAACGGCTAATGCTACCGAGCTCTCTGAATGTAAGCTCTCTGGAAGAATATAGCATACATGTATATTTAAATGGACCATACATGAAACAGCCACTACTGTGTGGACAGTGGACAAATAGACAGACAGTCAAACAAGCAAACTGTAGCAAACGAGAGAAAGAGATTGAGCAGCGTGAACTTTTAGATTCATGATAAATCTCATTTTTTTTGTTTTTACCTACAGGTGGTCAGTGCTGGCCTGGTACCTACTGCCCTTCTGGCAGTGGTTACCCAGAGCCCTGTACGGAAGGGAAATACTGTAGAGAATGGGGATTGAGCCTGCCCAATGGAGATTGTAACGCAGGTAGGCACAGAGTATTAGTCAGGATTTGGAAATGGGGCATCCAAATTTGTTATATATAATTATTATATAGTATGCTGTAAATACAACATGATAAGGTAGGCTTGAAATGACTATTATTACATCATCATTAAGAATATTTTAAATACGAGTCAAAGAAGTGTGGTTGGAGAAGTCCCTGAGAAAACCTACATGTACACTACATGTACACAACCCATGGTAATGCTTTTGATGATGTCATCAGCAATTTGCTGTCATCAGCAGCCGAGTATAAGCCAGGATTTGGAAATAGGGCGTCCAAATTTGTTATTCTTTGAAAAACATGGCGTCCAAATGTTTAACTTGCAATACTTTTGCATGTGTATTACAAATAAAACAGGGAGTCCTTTTTAGCAAACAGGGCGTCCAAAAGACACCGGTATTGCTGGCTAATGCTTTTGATGTCATTAGCGATTTGTTGTCATCAGCATGTGTATTACAAATAAAACAGGGAGTCCATTTTAGCAAACAGGGCGTCCAAAAGACACCGGTATTGCTGGCTAATGCTTTTGATGTCATTAGCAATTTGTTGTCATCAGCATGTGTATTACAAATAAAACAGGGAGTCCATTTTAGCAAACAGGGCGTCCAAAAGACACCGGTATTGCTGGCTAATGCTTTTGATGTCATTAGCAATTTGCTGTCATCAGCATGTGTATTACAAATAAAACAGGGAGTCCATTTTTATTAGCAAACGGGGCATCCAAAAGACATCCAAAGGTATTTTGTGATTCATTGTGAGACAAGAAACCTTTTTCATAAGTAACCTTAAATAATTTAAATATTCAATTTATAACCATGTGTTTTGCCTAAAGCAGGCCTGGAATTTCCCAGAGGCCACATAGCCCATGTCCTCTGTTGCCCAGGGGCACGTTTTCGCGACTGTAACCAGAAACGTGTTTGGGCTTCGGTCATTGGTTAAGCATTTTCGCGAGTTCGGTTGTGCTGCGATTACATCATTGTTCTGACCAAACGTGAACCGAAGTTTGCGATCAGCTACGCTTGGTTTCAAGATGGCGGATTGTAAAAAGTAACGGAAGTTTTGTTAATTAATTGTTAAAACATAATGGAATGATTGTTCGTATACCAGTATATCTTACAAGTTTATTACTAGTACTCACGAGTAAGTTATATTTTGCAAAAATTTCAGTTGCACGTATATTTTGAGAAACGCTGATGATTGAACACATTGCAAACTGAAATTTTTTTTCTGGTTACGTTCGCGTTTTCGCGTACCTATGCCGTCTTGTTTCTGGTCAAGAATGTGACGTCAGAAACAAGTTTCTGGTTAGGGTCGCGAAAACGCGCCCCTGGTCTTGGCCTTGGTGCCCCTTAAAATATTCCCATAGACATTCCGATATTCTAATGGAAGTGCCCTTTACTCAAGAAAAGTGGCCTTGCCCCTACAAGAATGAACAAGAGAAATATTCTAGGCCTGGAGTTTCATGGAGATCATGGCCTCCGTTGTCCTGGTCTTGGCCTTGGTGCCGCTTACAAATGTTCCCATAGACATTCTGATATTCTAATGGAAGTGCCCTTTACTCAGGAAAAGTGGCCTTGCCCCCTACAAGAATGAACAAGAGAAATACTCTAGGCCTGGAGTTTCAAGGAAGCCATGGCCTCCATTGCACTGGTCTTGGCCTTGGTGCCCCTTACCAATATTCCCATAGACATTCTGATATTTTAATGGAAGTGCCCTTAACTCAGGAATAGTGGCCTTGCCCCTACAAGAATGAAATTCCAGACCTGCTAAAGATATGAGACAATGACGTGTTTGAATTAGGCTATGCCCCATGGTTTGAGTGAATCTATTATATAACTGCATGTGCATGCCTTGTTTTATTTTTATTTTGGTATAGTTATTTTTGTATGTGGCTGAAACATGTAACCCCCCAAAAATTACTTAACCCTAACCCTCCAGGGTATTTTGGCTAGAAACCCTGCCAGACGCATCAGATTGCATCGTTTGTCAAAGTGACTTGGCTGCCCAGTGCAGCAAGATCCATCTGGTCACAAATCTCAAGGCCGAACTGCCTCAGAGTCTGTGGTCACCAAACGCAGCAGGATACAACTGTGGCATTGTTCAGTGGGACCAGCTCTCAATAGCCTCAGACTTGGCTGCTTATGCACTGGTGTTGACAGCTGAATGCATCAAAGTGCACCAGACTTTTCCACCTGATGCACTGTGCTGCGTCTGGCAGGGTTAGGGTTAATCCAATAACCATGAATTGCGTCGGGATAATAACAATTGATCTGATTTTTGCCCTTGATGATGATCAACTGGTTCTGCTTCCATAGTAGCATTGGCAACCTTGGGAAGCATTCAGTCCTTCAGCCAGAGTCTCCAGGCAGGTTTGTTTTGCGCAGCAAGCCTCTGGTGTTTCAGGTTGCCATTTGGTTTTGAGAGGCACCCCAATCCAGTAGTTTTCAGGTCAGAGCGGATGAGTTCAAACAGGTTGGAGCAATGACGTCCTTGACGAGCTTGGTATGCAGTGCTTCCAATCAAGGCGAACTCAAGAGCTTTCTGAGGAGGACTGTCAGATGGCATCCGTAGGATATGGCCCAACATTGTCCATCTTTGCCCATCTTTGCCTGGAGACCTTCTTTGATAAAGGTTTTTGCCCTTACACTGACGAATGCATGATGCACTGTATACTCAGTGCTTTCCGAGTGTCTGCAAAAAAACTCCACAGTCAACTTGGGCGGGATTCCAACCCACAACTTCCCGCGTACTAGTGCAGACGTCCAATAACCATGGTTATCATTTCTCTTGTAAAGGTTATTACTGCGACGGAGGAATCGCAAGACCTGACCCACCACACCGTCTGTGCCCCACTGGAGCCTACTGTGAAGAGGGTTTCAAAACATACATGCCGTGCCCGGCTGGTACATTCTCAAACACCACAGGTTTGTGATTTTTATCTGTGTTCACACTGACATCCTTTTATACCCGAGGTAAAATGACAGAGTTCCCATGTATTTTGAAGAGGGTTTCAAAATGTACATGCCGTGCCTGGCTGATACATTCTCAAACACCACAGGTTTGTGATTTTTATATGTGTGTGTTCGCACTGACATACTTCTTATACCTGAGGTAAAATGACAGAGTTCCTGTGTTTTTTGAAGGGGGTTTCAAAATGTACATGGCCTGTCCTGCTGGTACATTCTCAAACACCACAGGTTTGTGATTTTTATCTGTGCTCACACTGACATCCTTTTATACCTGAGGTAAAATGACAGAGCTCCCATGTTTTTTGAAGAGAGTTTCAAACTGTACGTGCCCTGCCCGGCTGGTACATTCTCAAACACCACAGGTTTGTGATTTTTATATGTGTGTGTTCGCACTGACATACTTCTTATACCTGAGGTAAAATGACAGAGTTTCCATGTTTTGATTTTTATTTAAGAGAGTTTCAAAACACCAGTGTGTGATTTTAATTATTGTCACACTTCCTTGTGGTAAAATGACCAGAGTTCCCATGTTTTGTTTCTCAAAGAGGTTTTCAAAACATTCATGTCATGTCTAGCGAGTACAATCTCATACACCACAGAGTTGTCAATTTCAATCATTTTGTCTGTGAAACTAGGATCAAAATGTAAGACCTTTATTAACAAGTTTCTTCCCACGTACTGCTTCACTTTGGAATTCCCTTCCTTCATCTTGTTTCCCTGTTGCATACAATCTATTTAAGTTCAAGCGTAATGTCAACAGGTTTCTCTTAACTTGACTAATTTTCTTGTTAGCCCTCACCTTGAGTGGCCTTTTGGCCTTGTGATGGGCGACTTACATAAAAAAAAAAAAAAATTTAAATGTGAATTTTACTGTCCAGAAAATGATTTTCGTAAATAAATAAATTTGGTTACTACTTTTATAGGGAACATAAATGTCACCTACTGCCTCTCCTGTACCCCTGGTCAATACTGTGCTGGAACTGGTAACATCGCTCCGACGAATGACTGTGATCCTGGCTACTACTGCCCTGGTGGACAGGACACCGCGACTCCTTTGGAGTACAATTGCACTGTGGGTCATTTCTGCGCTGGTGGGAATGCGGCGCCGGAGCCGTGCA
The DNA here is from genome assembly GCA_029582265.1 of Zoroaster sp. YZ-2022. Classification (NCBI taxonomy): domain Eukaryota; kingdom Metazoa; phylum Echinodermata; class Asteroidea; order Forcipulatida; family Zoroasteridae; genus Zoroaster; species Zoroaster sp. YZ-2022. The sequence goes on from CM055816.1 coordinate 10,327,070, forward strand.
TATCTGGAGAGTACCAGGATGAAGAGGGGTCATCAGAATGCAAGCCATGCCCAAGTGAATAGTAAGTAGTGACTGGTTACTACCGATTCTGGCTGGTTCTGGCTGGACTTGGTTAAGTCTGGTACCAAGGTGAAGAGGGGTCATCAGAATGCAAGACATGCCCTAGTGAATAGTAAGTAGTGACTGGTTTGTGCCGGTTCTGCCTGGCCTTGGTTAAGTCTAGTACCAGAATGAAGAGCGATCATCAGAATGCAAGCCATGGCCAAGTGAATAGTGAGTAGTGACTGGTTTGTACTGGTTCTGGTTGGTTCTAACTGGTTCTGGCTGGTCTTGGTTAAATCTGGTACCAAGATGAAGAGGGGTCATCAGAATGCAAGCCATGCCCAAGTGAATAGTAATTAGTTCTGAAAAGAACTGGGGGTACAACTCGACGTTTCGATCATTATGCTCTGATCGTCCTCTGATCGTCCTCGGGAGAGTGACTGGTTTGTACAAGTTCTGGCTGGTTCTGGCTGGTCTTGGTTAAATCTGGTTCCAGGATGAAGAGGGGTCATCAGAATGCAAGCCATGCCCAAGTGAATAGTAAGTAGTGACTGGTTTGTGCCGGTTCTGGCTGGTCTTGGTTAAGTCTGGTACCAAGATGAAGAGGGGTCATCAGAATGCAAGCCATGCCCAAGTGAATAGTGAGTAGTGACTGGTTTGTACTGGTTCTGGTTGGTTCTAACTGGTTCTGGTTGGTTCTAACTGGTTCTGGCTGGTCTTGGTTGGTCTTGGTTAAGTCTGGTTAGTTCTGGTTTGATAATGAATAATGAAGTGTATCTATATATACACAAATGTAGAGAATAGTTTTATAACACGAATTTATGAGCTACCTATGAGGCAAAATCAAGTGATATTCCCAAGTAATATTTTGCAGATTAATCCAACGATGAACTGTATCTACAAGGCCCCAAAAAAGTCTCCGATTTCTGGTCTCCGCATTTTAAATTTTTATTTTTGTTTGCTATGAATTTTCGTTTTGTTTTGCTATGAAGTGATGTCCAATTGCAGCCAAAATCGATTGGAATTCTGCCGTGCTGTGTTTTTAACGACTTTTTCACATAGGGGTATGAACGTTTGCCCAATTTGTAAGGCCTCCCTTAGCCACCATACTTTGTATATGGGAAATTTGGTCCCTGCGTATACATGTATCACAGATTTCCCTGTTGGCAAAAAAAAAGATGGCCAAAAAATAAAAACGCCACCGCACCGATGTTGAAGCCGACAGATGACCAGAAACCAGAGACTTTTTTGGGGGGGTCTAAAGCATAGTTATTTACCCATTTGATGATATTTAGTTGTGAATATCGATTATTTTAATGGTAATGGCAATACTGATAATAGTTAACAGCAATATAACCTAAAAATGATTCTTTGTTTTCTTCCTTATAGTTACTGTGACGCCACCGAAGCAGCCACTGCATTCAGCGTGATGAGCCACGGTGTGGTCACACCAACAGAATGTCCACCTGGTTCTTACTGTCCAGAAAGGACAGAGGGCGCCAGACAGTATCTTTGTCCAGAGGGCTACTACAGTAACGTCACTCGTCTCGAGAATGTCGGTCAGTGCCAGCCGTGTCCTGGTGGGACTTACTGCGACGGGAAAGGTAAACATCCGCACCCACAATCGTCGTCAGAACGGTCGGCTCACCCTGAACCAATCACAGATCTCACTGAGTGACCCCACTTCTCCCCCACCCGATGTTGAGAACTGTGGGCTCACGGACACGATCACAAATCTCCTTGACATGATCACAAATCTCCTTGACACGATCACAAATCTCTCTGAGAAATCTTAGGGATGAGGGCCAAAGTTACGGTACAGCCAAGCCTTCGAGAAGCCTTGCCAGGCTCGAGCTCTCTGGCCTCCTAATCTGTCTTTTGTGAGTCCTAATCCTGTAACAATACAGTACCTGCCAAGAAGATCTCATTATATTGGCTGCAGTTGTGAACAAAAGACAGCTGAGGTGTCAGCCAAGTCTGTGTTAACAATAAGAGCTATTTGAGATCTACTCATTAGTAAAGTGTCTTTTGTACTCAGATGTGGGATTATATATGCCCATAGGCCTGGGCAAAGCCTGGGCCTGGCCGGGCTTCTCGAAGGCTTGGCTGTACCATGACTTTGGCCCTCCTCCCTTAATACTGAGAAAACCCCCACCCTGTCCGATCCATGCATTCAATATCAAGGACTTGGTTTCAAAAGAAATTTAGATTTGGACATTAAATGGGGGTGTGGAGAAGTGCGGGGGAGGATTGCCAACATGTTTTAGCAGGGATTTTAGATTTTGTCATCCACAGGAAACAAAGCTTAAGTGGATGGGAATAGAATCTAGCAGTCAGTACCTCAATTAGGTGGGTTTATTTGTATGGGGTTTTCCTCCAACTACAACTGAGCATTTCTTTTAGGCCAAAAAATAAAAGTCTCCGGTTTCTGGTCATAGATTGGCTTCAAAATCGGTGCAGTGATGCTTTTTTTTTTTTTTTTTTTTTGCCAACCAGTGAAATACGTGATACATGTATATGCAGTTATTGGAACCAGACCAAATTTCCAACGTATGGTGGCTTAGAGAGGCTACACAAATTGGGCAAACGTTCATACCCCTATGTGTGAAAAAGTCATTTAAAACACAGCACGGCAGAATTCCAATCGATCCAGCAATTGTGGCTGCAATTGGACATCGTTTCAAAGCAAAAAAAAATTGAAAACTAAAAATGCCGACACGCGGATCTGAGGTGATGTGTGTGGAGACCGGAAACCGTGTACAAGCTAAAATAATACAAGCTACAGTAATGATTTCATAACCAGAAATGTTTAATAACACAAGTCAACAATTTTTTTAAAGTTGTCTGCTTCGGAGATAAAATGTGCTATTTATTATGGATTTTGATGTGCTGAATTCAAATATGACAATTAAAATTGCTGATTGGCTACTGTTTCCAAGATATTTAAGTTTTACATTTTACGTACTATGTATATGGTGTACATAGCAGATTTTTAATCATGAATTATCATACGCTATTCCCATACGTGTACACATGTACGTGTCGATCTTGAAAACTAGAGCCATTCAACAATTTTAAGCATCATTTCCATTCTCAGTGACCCATAATTAGTCAAGTTTGACTTCATTTGTTTGGGAAGCATTTTGGCTGTAGACCAGTGTAATAAATAATTTTGTTTTTTAACTATCAGGTCTGACTGTGTTTGCCGACGTGTGTGACGCTGGTTTTGTCTGCGTGTCTGCCTCGAATACCTCCAGACCTGATGATGGGATGACCGGTTATGAGTGTCTACCAGGATACTACTGTCCGAAGGGAAGTGACCAAGGCATTAAGTGTCCCGAGGGGACATTCAGTGACCGTTACGGACTTGAGAATGTGACAGAATGCGAGGCGTGTACACCTGGACAATACTGCCAGACCCAGGGTAGGTTGAGAAAAAAATGTGTGAGATATTGTCTCCAATATTGCAACTTAAAATTATGCCTCAATTAACCCAATTAATATCTTACAAAATGTATGGTGAATTTAGGGAAGAGTGAAAAATGTTTAGTTTTGAATGGCCAATACCAGTATTAAGAATGAAAAAAAGAACGTGGTTGAGCGGTTTAGAGCATCGGATTTGTGTTCTGATCGCTGTGTCGTCAGAATGTGGGTTCGAATCCCGGCTGCGACCGTGGTGCTTGTGTCCTTCAGCAAGACACTTGACCATAATTGCTTCTCTCCACCCAGACGTAAATGGGTACCTGTGAGGGCAGAGTTGGTTGTTGTGTTTGATTAGCCCATATGTGCCGAAATGGCAGAAATTCAGTTGTATACTCCCCAGGGAGCTGAGATGGTTTCAGGAATGATTTATGCGCCTGATGAGCAGGGGTAATAATGTACAGCGCCTTGATCTAGTTGTGTTATTATTAGAGATAACAGTAATGCAAAACTGACCTTATCTCCCCAGATATTGTCTGTCAATGTTACAACTGAACAACAGTAGAACATGCTTTTCTTGGGTTTTTTTGTGTTCAGTTTAATAATGTAACTATGTAAATTGCTTGATTTATAACGGAAAGGGAAATGTGAACGTTTATCAATAGTGCCATGGTCGAGCGGTTTAGTGCATCGGATTTGTGTTCTGATGGCTGAGTCGTCAGAATGTGGGTTGGAATCCCAGCCGCGACCGGGGTGCTTATGTCCTTGAGCAAGACACTTTACCATAATTGCTTCTCTCCACCCAGGGGTAAATGGGTACCTGTGAGGGCAGAGTTGGTTGTTGCATTTGATTAGCCCTATATGCGCTGTAATGGCAGCAATTGAGCTGTATACTCCCCAGGGAGCTGAGATGGTTTCAGGAATGATTTATGCGCCTAATGAGCAGGGGTAATAATATAATGCGCCTTGAGCACCAGTTTGGTGGATACGTGCGCTATATAAGTCCACATTATTATTATTATTATTATTATTAGTTAGACTGAGATGCAATGTTGTGCATCTGTTGTCTATGATAGGTTAATTCAATCAACTAAAAAGAAACCTCGCCACCAATCCTATGTGACCATTCCATCGTCTTACACTTTTTCATTTATGTCCTCGCCCCTAAGGTCTGACCGAGCCCACTGGCAACTGCACAGCCGGTCACTACTGCACCCTCCGGGCGGTCAACCCCAACCCTTCAGGTGACACCTACGGTGACATCTGCCCCGTCGGCTACTACTGTCCAGAGATGACCGAGGATCCCGTGGCATGTCCAGTGGGGACGTTCAACCCACTGACCCAGCGGCCGAGTCTGGACGACTGTCTGCCGTGTACGGAGGGCAAGTTCTGTGACAAGCTTGGACAGACCAATTATACAGGTGAGCGTCTTCTAGAGGCACCCTAAAAACATGCCCGGGAAGGTCTGGGCATTGCAAGTTGGCTAGTTTTATTTATTGGAAAGAAATAAATAGAGAATTAGCTGGAGCAAACTGCTTACCAACCTAAAGGAGGGGTGTGATTTGTCCGGATTTTTGGATTTTTACAGATCGCAAGGTTGTGATCCTCCGGATTTTAAAGATTTAACCCAATAGCACCTGTACTATATTGTAATACCATAGAGTGCTCGGGTGGTTTCGGGCGCTACAGTGACTGAAGGGTTAAGCAATAAAGGAAAGCAAAGCAAACGCTCAGAACTATAGATTTCACCCCCAGCGCTGTTCACAACAGCGGCCCCCAATACCCCTAGCAAAATTGACGTGGATTTTGGTTCATTGGCCTTACGTTTCGAACCTAGCAGGTTCTTTCTCAAAGGCAACATGAAAATGGCAACATGAAAACTTTAACATTGCAAAATTAGCACTGCATATAATGATTCAGACAGTCTTCAGGTCCATCGCTGCCATTGACGGGGTTGTAGCTATCCCTGGATGAAGGAAACTCATCATCCCAATTAATTTTTTGTGTACTTTATAAAATATTATTGTTTTTAATATATGATAATTATTATTCCCATCCTCATTTTTTTTTTAAATTGTATTTTTTTTTTCACTTTTGGATGGTGTAAATGAATTTTTTTTTTTTTAAGTTTAAAAAAATATTGCAACCTCAGTGGCCTTGTTCAAAGGGACACTATCGTCACGATCAGGGACAATATTGTCACGATCAACAGGGCATGGAATCGGTGTCCTAGTTTAAGATGAACACAATGACTGACAATTGAAGTATTGCTTTCAATCACTGAGTTAATCTAATACTAGCACTCTGATTCCATGTCCTGTTGATCTTGACAATGTTGTCCCTTTAAAATATTGAAAAATAACAAATCGTCGCATCAGTGCAACAAGGTCGTATCTCAAAAATGCAACAAGGTCGTAAGTGCAACAGTGCATAAATTTACATACATTAAAACAGTTGAGTGCAACAATGTCGTGTCTTCTTCCATAGGTTTGCGTGTTCATCCTGGAACTTTGCAAAAAGATACGACCTTGTTGCACTGAGCAAAATCCATGTATGCAACGCGGTCGTAACTGTGATACAACCTTGTTGCCTTGATTCTTGGTGTTTTTGGTAATTGATTTGTACTATTTGCTACCATTTACAGCCGAGTGTGATCCAGGCTTCTATTGTATCAATGGAAGCTCAAGTGCTACACCAATGGATGGTGTTACTGGTGACGTGTGTCCAGCAGGGGCTTACTGTGTAAGGGGCAGCTCCACCTACCAGCCTTGTGATGACGGTAAGAAGACCCATTATATTCATCTAATTATTGTTAAACATTAACCCTAACTCCCTAGGCCCATTTGCTTACACATAACCTGAATCCTTCCTAACTCCCTAGGCCCATTTGCTTACACATAACCTGAATCCTTCCTAACTCCCTAGGCCCATTTGCTTACACATAACCTGAATCCTTCCTAACTCCCTAGGCCCATTTGCTTACACATAACCTGAATCCTTCCTAACTCCCTAGGCCCATTTGCTTACACATAACCTGAATCCTTCCTAACTCCCTAGGCCCATTTGCTTACACATAACCCGAATCCTTCCTAACTCCCTAGGCCCATTTGCTTACACATAACCTGAATCCTTCCTAACTCCCTAGGCCCATTTGCTTACACATAACCTGAATCCTCCCTAACTCCCTAGGCCCACTTGCTTACACATAACCTGAATCCTTCCTAACTCCCTAGGCCCATTTGCTTACACATAACCTGAATCCTTCCTAACTCCCTAGGCCCATTTGCTTACACATAACCTGAATCCTTCCTAACTCCCTAGGCCCATTTGCTTACACATAACCTGAATCCTTCCTAACTCCCTAGGCCCATTTGCTTACACATAACCTGAATCCTCCCTAACTCCCTAGGCCCACTTGCTTACACATAACCTGAATCCTTCCTAACTCCCTAGGCCCATTTGCTTACACATAACCTGAATCCTTCCTAACTCCCTAGGCCCATTTGCTTACACATAACCTGAATCCTCCAAAATCCTTCAGTAGTAAAGCAAGCACATGACATATACATGTATGCACACATGTGTTTCTAATCTGTGATACATGTACATGGCCAGGGACCCTCCCTGCATGCATGGAGCAATAAACAATATCCACTGACCCAAGCACTGACCTTGCAATCACTACAACAAACATGGATGTACATGTACCATGGAAAGGCAAGTATATGCCTAATAACCTCAATCCTCCAAAAATCCTTCACTTTAGCAAAGAACATGTAACCTCAATCCTTCAAAATCTTTCACTTTGGCAAAGAGGATTTTGGAAGATTTGGGAAGGTTAGGGTTAATTAGAAGTTAGAAGTTGCGACTTATGGTCATATTTACCAAGTTAGTCTGTAAAACTTCAAATATGTGATGTTATGATATGCGCTGAAGTTATTAAGTTATATTTTAAAGCTAGAAATATATTGACGAATTGAGCTGGTTTTACAATACAAAGTTGTGCTTTTTGACCACTTGTAGCAAATTATAATGTTAACTGTTATATTATGATTATACATTTCTGGTAATGAAACCAAGGATGCCTCAAAAGCACACTTAAGCACTGTAGCTCAGAAGCCTGAGGAAACCTGTAAACAAGGGCACTTGTTATGTGAACCAGAAACACCGGGGTAAACCCCTACTCTTCCGTGATACATTTACAAAGATTTTAGATAATTTGTTAACTTGATAATCTGGGAAAATACCCATGTTGTACCTCATTTTTCTGTAAAAGAATGATTTGATATTAATATTAATTATCAATATTTGTAATGAATTTACAGGTAAATACATGAACCACACCCAAGCCGAGGCGTGTGATATCTGCCCCGCCCGTTACTACTGCGTCAACAAGAACCGTGCTGACCCCTGCCCATTGGGAAGCTACTGCCCATCTGGTAGAGGGTATGACTACGAATCTTGTCCAATCGGTGAGTGGAGTGGAATTTTTTTTTATTATTTTTTTTTTATAGCGACAACTTTTTCAATGTGCTCAGAATTATTAAGAAGCATTTAAGATCATGGGGACCTTCAACGGGGTCTTCTCTGCATTTCGATTTCAGTTCTCCCTGAACCACATTCTCACTTAGCGATAGTTGAGAAACGAGTTGCCCAATATTGGTTCTCCCCTGAACCATAATCTCACTTAGCGACAGTTGAGATACGAGTTGTGGTTCTTTTCGGAACCTGTTACTTTTAGCGATAGTTGAGATAAACACATGGTATCACCGCAAACCGAAACGATATCAATACACCATGCAAAGCCTTAAATCTTATATTGCATTGAATTGAATTGAATCAGAAAACTTAACATTAATTTGAGTTTTACTAATAATATAGACATTCTTAAGGAGCTGCATCTCCAAACCTCTTCATTCTCCTGACGAAGATTAGAGCAGACTAATCGAAACGTAGAGAATAACCCGTGAAGTCCCCATGGTTCTCCATGTACCATATTTCTCACTTAGCGACAGTAGAGAAAAACGAGTTGCCCGACATTGGTTCTCCCTTGAACCTTTCTCACTTAACGAAGGTTGAGATACGAGTTGTGATAAGGTTCTTTTCAGAGCCTGTGCCTCAGCTTCGCGATAGTTGAGATAAACCGAAACGATATCGATGTTCCACCATGCAAAGCCTTAAATCTTATATAGCCATTCTTGCACAGTGTGTAGTATCTTCATACCAACATATCTCACTTAATGGTAGTAAAAATAATTTTGAGAATTTCCCCGTCTCCCACTATAATAATAATAATAATAACAGGAATTTATGAATAACTTTACCCTGGAAATGCCCTGAAAATCTGTTTTACCGTGAAATAAATAGTTCACGGCAATTTCATGATGACACAACACCGTGAAAACACCATAAAATACTCTTGGGATTCCTTCGCCGTGAAAACGCTGTGAAAACGCTGTGAAAACGCTGTGAAAACACCGTGAAAACACCATGAACTCCTTGTGGCAGTTTTGGGGTAGCTCATTCATTCTTGAAAGCACTGAATTTGCCCTGAAATCACAGTGAACATTATTGCCAATATCTGAGATGAAGAGACACCATGAAATTGCAGTGAAATTACGGTGAACTGTTATTTCACGGCAAAACAGATTTTCAGGGTAAAGTTCTTTGTAGTGTCTCATTCTACACAGCAGTAGATAGTAAAACATGACAAGTTCTCATCTAAATCTATGCGTTATCTGTGCGTTCTTTCCCCCAGGAACCTATGGCCCAGTGGAGATGCTAGCCACAGCTGCCGAATGCACTCAGTGTGATGGTGGTAAATTCTGCGATCACACCGGTGCCGACGCCGTCACTGGAGACTGCGCTCCTGGGTACTATTGCGAGATCGGTGTGGACACTGCTTACCCCAACAGCAACAACACCGGATTTGGAGGTGAGTGCTGAACAAAAAATCTAGAATTAAAGAGACAGTATCGTCATGATCAGAGCAGTCTTGCAACAGGGCATGGAATCGGTGTCCTAGTTTTGAGCCAGTGGCTGTATAATAATGATATTTATTCATCAGCCATGGTGATATGATCTTATCATGCCTTGTTATCTAGGCCAGTGCACGCCCATGGGTATTATTGTCAGTCACTGAGTTCATCTAGGACACCGATTCCATGCACTGTCTAAAGTATGCACTGATTGTGACAATATTGTCCCAAAACAAATATATAAATCAAAACAACTAGGATCCGAGTCCCAACAGTTTCCCGCCTGCACGCTTCAACGCACTAATCCTCCAGTGCCATGGTCGAGCGGTTTAGTGCATCGGATTTGTGTTCTGATGGCTGAGTCGTCAGAATGTGGGTTCGAATTCCAGCCGTGACCGTGGTGCTTGTGTCCTTGAGCAAGACACTTTACCATAATTGCTTCTCTCCACCCAGGGGTTAAATGGTTACCTGTGAGGGCAGAGTTGGTTGATTAGCCCTATATCACTGTAATGGCAGCAATTGAGCTGTATACTCCCCAGGGAGCTGAGATGGTTTCAGGAATGATATATGAGCCTTATGAGCAGGGGTAATAATATAATGCGCCTTGAGCACCACTTAGTTGGTGGATACGTGCGCTACATAAGTCCACACATTATTATTATTATTATTATTATTATTATTATTATTATTATCGCGTGATCCTCCAGCAGCCTACTTAAGCAGCAGCATTTCCCAGAGTCTGGCATTCTCCTGAGGATGATCAGAGCATACTGATCGAAACGTCGAGTTGTAACCTCCAGTTCTTTTTCATAACTAATTACTACTCAATAGAGAATTTCACATGGTGTCACCGCAATTAGTCTTACTTATCAAAACAACTTTTTCTTTAAGGTAATATATATAATTGGTAATTTTAAAATATCAAAACCGTAAAAGTGTTAAGTAAATTTTATGTATATTTTACATTGTGTATTAAAAACTGATGATGGTATCAATATATTCTGGAAATAATTTTGTCTTTCTTGTATTGTTCACCATTATTCTGTCACCCAGGACCATGCCCTGAGGGAACCTATTGCCCTGGAGCTAACCATGTACCACTAGGCTGTGAGGCAGGTACATACAATGACCTCACTACCCAGGCTGAGTGTCAACAATGTCAAGCCAGATACTACTGCCCGGCCAACTCAACCACCTATCTTGACACACCGTGCTGGAAGGGTAAGACACTTTTATATCTGATTATCATTTCAAGTCTATTGATTTAATTTTTGCCCTACACCGACGTGTGTATAGCACTGTATACTCGGTGCTTTCCGAGTGTCTATGAAAAAACTACACAGGTGACTCGGGCAGGATTCGAACCCACGACCTCCTGCCTACTAGTGCAGATGTCTTAACCTCTCGACCACCGAGCTTGCCCGATGACAATTGCCCGGCTAGAATCCCATATAGCAGCGGGTTCCATATATACACACAATAGGTTGGTGAAATTCTTGCGTTGGGTGATAAACAGTTGATTTAAATTAAATCAATTGTTTATCACCTGACGCAAACATTTTACCAACCTATATATATTTCGAGTATAGTTGTGAAGACGTTAACCAGTCCTTTTCAGTCGATGGTCTTTTGAAGGAACAATATCATCACGATAAGAGCAGACTTTCAATAGGGCATGGAATCGGTGTCCTAGTGTAAGATGAACACAGTGACTGAAAATTACTGGCTCATTTATGCAGCAGCAGCAACGGTAATATGACCTTATCATGTGGGGTAATATGGCAGTCACTGAGTTAATCTGTCCTTTGTTTGTGTTTTTTGTCTGTCTGGCTGTTTTTAACAAGCTTCAGCTTATGTAAACAGCCCCCATGCTCTATTTAATTCATTTATATTGCTATTTACTGCTTCCTCATTTAATGCACTTTTAATTTAAGGGACAAGGGCCAAAGTCATGGTACAGCCAAGCCTTTGAGAAGCCCGGCCAGGCCCAGGCTTTTCCCCTGCCTACTGGCCTATATACACATGTAATGAGCTCTGCTTGCCTGGGCTAGGCCCTCCAGAAGCCCAGGTTATGTTGATTGGCAGGTACTGTATTGTTACAGGATTAGGACTCACAAAAGACAGATTAAGAGGCCAGGTAGCCTGGGCCTGGCTGGGCTTCTCCAAGGCTTGGCTGTACCATGACTTTGGCCCTCCTCCCTAAAGTTTGTAAAAAAAATTATGGAAGTATGGATATAAATGTGATTGATTGATATGATTGATAATCTAAAACTAGCACTCTGATTCCATGCCTTGTTGATTATGATGATATTGTCCCTTGAATTTAGCATAATTCCTTAAGATTAATAACACTGGTCTACAGCCAAAATGCTTCCGAAACAAATGAAGTCAAACTTGACTAATTATGGGTCATTGAGAATGGAAATGATGCTTAAAATTGTTGATTGGCTCTAGTTTTCAAGATCTACATGTACAGGTGTACACGTATGGGAATAGCGTATGATAATTCATGATTAAAAATCTGCTATGTACACCATATACATAGTACGTAAAATGTAAAAACTTAAATATCTTGGAAACAGTAGCCAATCAGCAATTTTAATTGTCATATTTGAATTCAGCACATCAAAATCCATAATAAATAGCACATTTTATCTCCGAAGCAGACAACTTTAAAAAAATTGTTGACCAGTGTTATTAAACCACAAGGGAAACTGACTAGGTACATGAATATATTGTGGGATTTGAACCTGAAAACTCCAAGTTAACATACCAGCACTTTTACTGAGCTATCTAGCCCTATGTTGGTGGTCTGACTGGTTTCCCTATTTTATCTTCTTCTTCTTTTTTCGGGGACGCTAGTCAGAAGTAACTTGAACTGAATGCAATTTGGCTTTAAGGTCACCGTGATTGATTTTTAATAATCTAATAATAATATCATCTTGACCTTTGACCCCTTACCTAACAGGTTACTACTGTCCAGAGAGTACCGGCCATGCCACACAGTTTGCCTGCCCGGTGGGAACTTACAACAACCGGACCATGGCTGACGATCCATACGATTGCCTTCCATGCATTGGTAAGATCATAGACTATGAGCGAGTTTTGCTATCTCCAATAAACGTCTGCCAGCCAATGATTTCTGGAGACGTTACGCGCATACACACATCAACTGCATAATACGCCAAGCGCAACGCACTACTTCTGCCCTATCAATCAACAGTGACCTAACAGCATGTGCCCTCAACAGCTCATGTACGGTGCGAATACAGGTGTTTTTAACAGTTGTATACATTATATCAACAGGTGGGATGTACTGTGAGGGTGAAGCCAATGAAGTACCTACTAATAAGTGTGACCCTGGCTGGTACTGCAGTAACGGTGCCTTCTCCAAGAGACCCATCCCCCATGATAACTCAACCGGTGATTTCTCAGTCAGTGAGTGCCCCATCTACACGCTGAATAATACTGGAGATATCTGCCCACCTGGTAAGTAGTTGGTTGTCACACAAGACAACTCAAGTTGTATTGGGAATCAGTTCATCTACAAGAACCAACTGGTTCTTTGCAGAACCACTTTTTACACGGTGTCACCGCAAACAGTCTTTACTTATCCTTTTCGCCATGCAAAGCTACAAGTCTTAATGTTCATCTACGTCACCATCTCTGTGGAATTCCTTGCTTTGTGCATGTTTCCCTTCATCTTACAATCTATCCTCTTTCAAGAGGAATCTCAATTCCCACATTCAGCTCCTCTGAGTCTATTTGTGACGCGATCTGGGAAAACCCGTCGGATGTCGGCAAACTTGTTTTGAAGATAATGGCAAAATAGTTCCCCAATTTTTGTTGTTGAAAATTTGAGTTTTTTAACTGTTAATATCGAAATGATCATTCTGGAAAATATTAAATAAAAATTCCGTCGTTTTAGATGTAAAAACATATGATGATAGATAATTAAAAAGCTGTCTTTGTTTTTCGTTTCCGCCATTGTTTTTTAAGGACAGCGGCGGTTATAACTTCTTGAGAGCATAACTCAAGTTATAGACAACCTAGAATAATGAATAAAACAGTTTTGAAAACAGTACATTGTCCTCGTTAATTTGATGTATATAACACAAAAATGACAAATTTCACCATGTGAAGGGTTTTCCCAGATCACATCACATTTATACTACTCAAAACAATTTAGGGAACACCGGATTTTTAACATCAAATAGGTTTGAAATGTTCCATGAACCGGGATTTTCATTTGCAACCCCCTCTCTCTCTTTCAGTAGTCATGTCATGAAATGTGTAATCACTACATGCATCCTTTATCATCTGTTTCATTGTGCAGTTGTTTCTCATCAGTTCTGTGAAACATTGTGTTTATCTGAAAAAAATTATCTTGCTTTAACTGAGATTATTCCGGTGTTCCCTAAATTGTTTTGAGTAGTATACTTTCTTATTTTTCTTCTATTGTAGCCCTGTACCTTGAGTGGCTTTCAGCCTTGTTCGGAGTGAATATACATAACAAAAGTTTATAAAAATTGAAAAATTACCAATTCTGCTCTTTTCATCTTGCAAACCTGTGCTAACCTTCACTAAAACCTCCATAATCGTTCCTCTTCCACTGGTACCTACTGCACCGAAAGGTACCTCATCCTTTGTCCTAGGGGCAAATACTGCGAGGGTTAACCTCCATACTCGTTCCTCTTCCACAGGTACTTACTGCCCCGAAGGGTACCTCATCCCTTGTCATAGGGGCAAATACTGCGAGGGTTAACCTCCATACTCGTTCCTCTTCCACAGGTACCTACTGCCCCGAAGGGTACCTCATCCCTTGTCATAGGGGCAAATACTGCGAGGGTTAACCTCCATACTCGTTCCTCTTCCACAGGTACCTACTGCCCTGAAGGATCTCAATACCCCATCCCTTGTCCTAAGGGCAAATACTGCGAGGGATACGCCAACGAGATCTACGATGCTCTGTGTACAGCTGGCTTCTTCTGTAACGGCAGTGCCTCCGTTAGCGACCCGGTACCCTGCAGCAAGGGACACTACTGCCCTGAGGGGACTGAAGTAGAAGAACCATGTTCACCAGGGACATACTCAGGTATTTATTCCTTCCTTCCTTCCTTCCTTCCTTCCTTCCTTCCTTCCTTCCTTCCTTCCTTCCTTCCTTCCTTCCTTCCTTCCTTCCTTCCTTCCTTCCTTCCTTCCTTCCTTCCTTCCTTCCTTCCTTCCTTCCTTCCTTCCTTCCTTCCTTCCTTCCTTCCTTCCTTCCTTCCTTCCTTCCTTCCTTCAGTGGTCCATTCAGTGACATCTACTGGTCTCCCAAGGACCCTAGCATATGTAAAAAGTCAACAACACATACAAATTACACATTACAATTAAAAGCATCAAGGAAAAACTTTTCCTTATAAAAAAAGTCCAGACTTCAGGCCTTCCAAACACACTCCTCAACATTTGGTCATTAAGACCTAACATCAAAAAATGTGTCTGAGAGGCCTGAAAGCTGGACTAACAAGGAACTACCTTAGGCCAAAAACAAAAAGTCTCCTGTTTCTTGTCTCTGCTCTCGTCGCCTCTCGTCGCCTCTTTTTCTTTTCATTTTTTTTGTTTGTTTTTTTGTCGTTGTTGTTGCTCTGAAACAATGTCCAATTGCAGCCAAAATTGCTGGATCAATTGGAATTCTGCCATGCTGTGTTTTAAATGACTTTTTCACATAGGGGTATGAACGTTTGCCCAATTTATGAGGCTTCTCTTAGCCACCATACTTTGTGTATGGGGAAATTTGATGTATCACGTATATGTATTTCCCTGTTGGCAAAAAAAAAAAAAAAAAAAAAAGAAAAAGATAGCCCCCCCCCGCAAAAAAAAAGCGCATCATCGCACCAATTTTGAAGCCAACCGATGACTAGAAACCGGAGATTTTTCTTTTGGCTTTATAAACCTGGAGGTTTTTAAAAATTCTAGTGATCCAATTCCCACCCCTCCCCCTCCACCTTTTTATGGTAAAAATGAAGTCTAATATTTCACACCTGAATGTCGTTTACATTCATTCTTATTTTATTTCGTCAACAGATCGAGAGCAAAACACAAACATCAGTGACTGTCTCAGCTGCACTCCAGGCATGTACTGCCAGGAGTGGGGACGCGAAACCCCCAACGATAACTGCGCCAGAGGCTATTTCTGTCCCGGTGGTCAGGAGACGTCCCAGCCAGTTGACCTCGCCTGCAGTCCCGGTCATTTCTGTGAGGAAGGAAGCTGGAACGAGACGGGATGTCCAAGCGGCTGGTACCAGCAGCATTGGGGACGTTATGACTGTAATCTGTGCCCCAAGGGTGCATACTGCAGGGCTTATGGTAAGTTATTTATCAATGGGGACAAACTCATCCGTATTTATGGTTATCAAAATATGCAACGTTACAAACTTTTGCATTTTATTTGCTTAAGATTTTTAAATTATTTTGTTTTTACTTTAACATTTGGTATTGCTTTTATTCATGCAAGCAGACGGTGGTCATCTTGAATTTCAAAATGGCCACCATCTTTAATAAAAAAAATAATTCATAAAAAATCATGAAGGTAGAATCAATATTTATGGTTATCAAAATATGCAACGTTACAAACTTTTGCGTTTTATTTGCTTTTTAAAAAATCATGAAGGTAGAAGCCCTCAAAAGCAGAAGAAGAATTACTTTCAGATCATAAATTGTTACATAATCGTATTTGGTTTTGGATTAATATGCTAGAGTCTTCTGATAAAAATGTTTGCTGTTTGACCTCTTACTCTAAACCGCTGTAGAACTCCAAACCATTCAAAGCATTGAAACATAATTCTTATGTAAACATGGACATTGAATCATGGTATCAAACATTCAAGTTTATAATGAGCATTTCTATGTGCAGGTGATTATGAAATCCTTGATGACGTGAACATCACCACGAGCGGTAACTTCTCCGGCCGTTACCGAAGCTACCGAGGCGTGTCTGATCCTGAGATTTGTCCAGCCGGCTCGTACTGCCCGGCAGGAACGAAGCATGAAACGGAATATTTGTGCCCGGAGGGAACATACAGCAACACAACAGGGCTGCATAACGCAACACAGTGTACACCATGTGATCAAGGAATGTACTGTCCAGGAGAAGGTAAGGAAGGAGGGCCAAAGTCATGGTACAGCCAACCCTTTGAGAAGCCTGGTCAGGCCCAGGCTTTTTTTTTTTTTTTTTTTTTTTTTTATATAAGTAGTTGCCAATCACAAGGCCTTACAGGCCACTCAAGGTGAAGGCTAAATAGGGGAAAGTGGGTAAGAGAAGAAGAAATCAAAAAGTAGAAAGATGAATATTGATGTTGCGTTTGAATTGAGACAGGTTATAGGTGGCAGGGAAGCAGGATACAGGTAATGAATTCCAAAGTAAGGCAGTACGTGGAAAGAAACTGGATGAGTACCGCCAGGTATTTGCTTTGGGGACAGATACAGTATAAGGATGAGAATGAGCAGAGAAACGTGTGGTGCGGCCAAAGGTACGGTTAGATGGAACAACCAGTGAAAGTCCTTTGGAGCACCTACCATTATAGTATCTGTAAAAGAGGCTCAATGATGCTACAGAGCGACGGAGAGAGAGGGGTTCCAGAGATGAAGCCAAGTCATGTCCAACTAAATTTACAATACGTCGCTGTATACCGTCAAGCAGGGAAAGGCATAGAAGCCTCTATGTGCAGTACATGTATATAATCCTCTATCTGAACACAAAAGACCCTTGACTAATGAATAGATCTCAAATAGCTCTTATCATTAGCACAGACTTGACTGACATCTCGGCCGTCTTTTTGTTCACAAATGAGCTCTACTTGGCTGGGCTAGGCCCTCCAGAATCTTTAAATGAATATTCATATTTCCACAGAGGCGACTCATATTTATATGAATATTCATATTTCAACACAAGTGATTAATCTTTATATGAATAGTCATATTTCAACACAAGCGATTCGTCTTTAAATGAATATTCATATTTTAACACAAGTGATTCGTCTTTATATGAATATTCATATTTCAACACAAGTGATTCGTCTTTAAATGAATATTCATATTTCAACAGTATGAATTTTGATTGATCACATTTATTGATGAATTATTTCTTACAGGAAATACTGCCCTGTATAAGCCATGCTCAGCCGGCTATTCATCTTATATGAATATTCATATTTCAACACAGGCGATTCATCTTTATATGAATATTCATATTTCAACACAAGTGATTAATCTTTATATGAATAGTCATATTTCAACACAAGCGATTCGTCTTTAAATGAATATTCATATTTTAACACAAGTGATTCGTCTTTATATGAATATTCATATTTCAACACAAGTGATTCGTCTTTAAATGAATATTCATATTTCAACAGTATGAATTTTGATTGATCACATTTATTGATGAATTATTTCTTACAGGAAATACTGCCCTGTATAAGCCATGCTCAGCCGGCTATTCATCTTATATGAATATTCATATTTCAACACAGGCGATTCATCTTTATATGAATATTCATATTTCAACACAAGTGATTAATCTTTATATGAATATTCATATTTCAATGAAAGCGATCCATCTTTAAATGAATATTCATACTTCAACACAGGCGATTCATCTTTATATGAATATTCATATTTCAACACAGGCGATTCATTTTTATATGAATAATCATATTTCAACACAAGTGATTTGTCTTTAAATGAATATTCATAATTCAACAGTATGAATATTGATTGATCAAATGTGTTGATTATTTCTGACAGGAAATACTGCGCCGTATGAGCCATGCTCAGCCGGCTACTTCTGCACCTCGGGAGCTGCAACATCATCTCCCACTGACGGTATCTCCGGTAACATCTGCCCTGCTGGCAAATACTGCCCTCTAGGGAGCATCACCGGAGAGAAATGTCCGAAGGGATCGTTCAGCAACTCGCTTCAGCTTAAGGACGTTGGACAATGTCAGAACTGCACTGGGGGTTACTACTGTGATCGAGCGGGATTGACGAAAGAGACTGACGAATGCTGGGCAGGTAGGTTGAGTGCTTCTCTGCCAGTTTTCTCTTAAAACATTATGCGCCTTGAGCACCACTTAGTTGGTGGATACATGTACGTGCGCTATATAAGTCCCCACATTATTATTATTAATATTATTATAAAAGGATTTGTTTACCAGTTTTTTGGGGGTTTAAATATTTATTTTGATATTTCTTTTTGGGAGGCACTATACTTAGGGAGGACATCTTCCCACAACCTCCATTTATCCCCCTGTTTTTGGCAGGTTCCTGCCGGGTTTACCCTCTCTGAACTCTACAATAGAACAGTCCAGCTGTCCAGCGATAGCTATTGTCAAGGGATTATCACAATGAACAACTTCACCTTGAAAATACCCTGAAAATCCATTTTGCCTTGAAATAACAGTTCACCGTAATTTCACTGCAATTTCACAGTGTCTCTTCCTCTCAGATATTGGCAATAATGTCCACAGTGATTTCACTGCAAATTCATGGTGCTCTCGAGAATTAATGAGCTGCCCCAAAACTGCCATGAGAAGTTCATGGCATTTTCACAGCGTTTTTACGGCGAAGGAATTCCAAGAGTATTTCATGGCAATTTCACGGTGTTGTGTCGTCATGAAATTGTCGTGAACTGTTTTATTTCACGGTAAAACAGATATTCAGGGCATTTTCAGGGTAAAGTTATTCATAGTGTATAGGACTACTTGAGTTCTTTCGGGCGACACCATGTAATGATCTCTACTTGGAAGAAGTGATGGCTCTGAGAAGAGCCACTTGGTTATAGGATTAGTTGAGTTATGGTTGCTGTTTCTTTGTGTATCCACCTGGCCCATGTGGATTATGGGGGGATATAACTCCTGAGTTAAGTGGTCTCTTTGTTTGGCTACTAGGATCTGGCAGATAATGAGCTCATTAAAATACCCAGAGGGAACTGCCCTTATGATCCGTCTTACTCCTAAAGCCTGTTAATTTCTCACACCCTGATATTTGATTCATTTCCCATCAAGGTCATTACTGCTCGGATTCATCCGAGGAGCCTGGTCCCGTTGCCCAGGCTTATGGAGACCTCTGTTGGCCAGGACACTACTGCCCTAATGGTACGGCGTACCCCGAGACCTGTCCACCAGGGACATATCTTGATGTTGTAGGCCAGGGTGATGTCAGCGACTGTATCCCGTGCAGACCCGGTAAGATTTGCCATCAGGATTTTTGTTTTCAAGTATAATTTTTGGCCATTTTTCACCTTTGATAAAAATCCTGCTTGAAATGTAAGGCGACTGAACTGACTTGCATTTGTATTATCAGTTCCCTTTTGGTCGGGAATCAGTTCGCACAGCTGAGACTTTGTTTATTGTATTTTGTTGTATTTTGTTGTATTTTGAAGGACTCAGTACTGTATAGCCCTGACAGGGATACTTTACATGGGGCCGGGTGTCCCAATTCCAGCTAAGGCCAACAGTTGGGTGGTAGTGTTACTGCATGGTGTTATATTTTGATGGACTCAGTACTGTATAGCCCTGACAGGGATACTTTGCATGGGGCGGGGTGTCCCAATTCCAGCTAAGTCCAACAGTTGGGTGGTAGTGTTACTGCATGGTGTTGTATTTTGATGGACTCAGTACTGTATAGCCCTGACAGGGATACTTTACATGGGGCCGGGTGTCCCAATTCCAGCTAAGGCCAACAGTTGGGTGGTAGTGTTACTGCATGGTGTTGTATTTTGAAGGACTCAGTACTGTATAGCCCAGACAGGGATACTTTACATGGGGCCGGGTGTCCCAATTTCAGCTAAGTCCAACAGTTGGGTGGTAGTGTTACTGCATGGTGTTGTATTTTGATGGACTCAGTACTGTATAGCCCAGACAGGGATACTTTACATGGGGCGGTTGTCCCAATTCCAGCTAAGTCCAACAGTTGGGTGGCAGTGTTTGTGCATGGTGTTGGATTTTGATGGACTCAGTACTGTATAGCCCAGACAGGGATACTTTACATGGGGCGGTTGTCCCAATTCCAGCTAAGGCCAACAGTTGGGTGGTAGTGTTACTGCATGGTGTTGTATTTTGATGGACTCAGTACTGTATAGCCCAGACAGGGATACTTTACATGGGGCCGGGTGTCCCAATTCCAGCTAAGGCCAACAGTTGGGTGGTAGTGTTACTGCATGGTGTTGTATTTTGAAGGACTCAGTACTGTATAGCCCAGACAGGGATACTTTGCATGGGGCCGGGTGTCCCAATTCCAGCTAAGTCCAACAGTCGGGTGGTTGTGTTACTGCATGATGTTGTATTTTGATGGACTCAGTACTGTATAGCCCAGACAGGGATACTTTACATGGGGCCGGGTGTCCCAATTCCAGCTAAGTCCAACAGTTGGGTGGCAGTGTTACTGCCTATTGTGTAGGGAGGATTAGTGAAGGATTAGTGGCAGTGTCATTGATGTTGCAGACTACAGTAGCTGTTAATATGACTGTCAATTATCACGTTTGTCTGCTTCCAGAAGCTGTTCCACACAGAACAGTTGCTTTCAAATCTGGTAAACCAATGAAGCAAGCTTAATTAATAGTTTTGGCCAATGGGCCCTAAGAGGACCGGACACCTACATGTAAATAATAAGACATTTATTTCACAAGATTTATTTCTTTTCACCAGGCTACTATTGTGATCAACCCGGTCAAACAAATGTGACAGCTAAATGTGATCCCGGATATTTCTGTAGCCTTGGTGCTAATAACAGCGCGCCTGAGGATGGTGTTACAGGTAATGTTTTTATATTGTTGATTTATTTATGAAAATGTGATAAATAACTTGTAATTATATCAAAGAAGAAGCGCTGAAGACAGTGTGATACAAAATGAAACATATTGTACACAGCCGATATATCTTGTGCAGGCCTGTGATTACTCCGGATTTTTCCTGATTTCAGGATTTTATTTACAAATCTTCCTTTGCCTCAAACTTTATGTGAAAGAAAGAAGTAGCCTGTATTGTGTCCAAACATCTAGTTTCTCCTGAGCACGATCAGAGCATACTGATCGAAACGTCGAGTTGTAACCTCCAGTTCTTTTCAGAACTATTTACTACTGAATAGAGAATTTCACATGGTGTCACCGCAATTAGTCTTACTTATCCTCTTCACCATGCAAAGCTACAAGTTTTACTTATTTAGTTTCTTATTTGTAGGGATGTGGAGTGTCTGTAAATCCTCCAAAATTATACATCCAGGAGGTTCAGGGGGGCTTTGTCCTCCAGACCAAAGGAGACCCAGGCCTGCTACCCATTTTTCAGGATTTGTTACTTTTGTCAAATCTCACCCCTGTTTCTGAAATGTTTAATGTTTTGCATAGTAGAGTATCGTTATCAGTTACAGTGTGAGGTAACAACATGTGTTTTGGATCTCAACTATCGCTATTAGAGTGAGATTGTGGTTCTGATAAGAACTGTATAGTCTACGTTTGGACTAGACTGTATGGAGTGTCGTGGCTGAGCGGTCTAGCTTACCGGACTCAAGTTCTGGTGTTAGCAGCAGAATGTGGGTTCGAATCCCGGCCGTGACACTTGTGTCCTTGAGCAAGACACTTACATGTAACCATAATTGCTTCTCTCCACCCAGGGGTTAAATGGGTACCTGTGAGGGCAGAGTTGGTTGATTAGCCCTATATGCGCTGTAATGGCAGCAATTGAGCTGTATACTCCCCAGGGAGCTGAGATGGTTTCAGGAATGATTTATGAGCCTTATGAGCAGGGGTAATAATATAATGCGCCTTGAGCACCACTTAGTTGGTGGGTGCGCTATATAAGTCCACACATTATTATTATTATTAGACTGGTCCCCTGTCAATAATCCTATCAAGGATATAGACAGGATTCATGCGTACCACTCAACGGATTTCATTGGATACGTTAATGCATTGTGCTGAAGATCTGATGTCACGCTTCGAGCCTTGCGTGCTAGCTACCAACCAAGGTCAAAGTTCAGCATCGGGAAAAATATGGCGGCTGCACGGCCAGGAACTGGCGTAATTCACGCGCCTCTCGCTCAAAGAGTGACGTCAGATCTTGAGGCGACGTTTTCACTAGCTTGTTCTAGTCATCGTCAGGAGAATGTTGGGAGATGCTTCTGGTTAAAATGGCTCTGTTAGGATCATGCTTTGTTTGGGCGAATTCTGATTCGTGCTCATTGGAATACGTAAGATGTGATTGGATGCTTTGTCTTAACGCTAATTTTGCAAATATTTTTTTAAACGCAGGTGATAGATGCTGGATCGGTCATTACTGTGAGTCCGGTTCCTCCCATCCAACCTCTTGCACTAATGGAACATACTACAACAAGACTGGGGCAGAGGAGTGTGACATCTGCCCTGCCGGCTACCAGTGCATACACGGCGACACAGCCGACCCCTGCCCCCAGGGGTACTACTGCCCCACGGGGACAGGGTACGACTTGAGTCTGTGCCCGACTGGATATTTTGGAAACCGTGAAGGGTTACGTCGCGAGGATGAATGCACTCCATGCACAGGTATGCTTTACGGGTTTAAAAAGGAGCGTGTGGGGGGGCTTTACCTTATAACCACGGTTTTGGTGTGGTAACTGTGTTTAAGGCTCAAGGTTTGTTTATTTTTCCACAGTATCGGAATTTATCAATAACAATAAAAGTATTACAAGTATTGAAATAAAAGTATTACAGTACGAATTAAAAGTGAGTCAACGTTCAAATTAATAACATCAGAGGCCGATTTCATTGTCGACGTCAGATTAATGACATCAGAGGCCGATTTCATTGTCGACGTCAGATTAATGACATCAGAGGCCGATTTCATTGTCGACGTCAGATTAATGACATCAGAGGCCGATTTCATTGTCGACGTCAGATTAATGACATCAGAGGCCGATTTCATTGTCGACGTCAGATTAATGACATCAGAGGCCGATTTCATTGTCGACCTCAGATTAATGACATCAGAGGCCGATTTCATTGTCGACGTCAGATTAATGACATCAGAGGCCGATTTCATTGTCGACGTCAGATTAATGACATCAGAGGCCGATTTCATTGTCCACGTCAGATTAACCCTCCTGTGGAATGCCATGGTCGAGCGGTTTAGTGCATCGGATTTGTGTTCTGATGGCTGAGTCGTCAGAATGTGGGTTCGAATCCCAACCGCGACCATGGTGCTTGTGTCCTTGAGCAAGACACTTTACCATAATTGTTTCTCTCCACCCAGGGGTAAATGGGTACCTGTGAGGGCAGAGTTGGTTGTTGTGTTTGATTAGCCCATATGCACTGAAATGGCAGCAATTGAGCTGTATACTCCCCAGGGAGCTGAGATGGTTTCAGGAATGATTTATGAGCCTGATGAGCAGGGGTAATAATGCCATGCCCCTTGAGCACCAGTTTGGTGGATACGTGCGCTATATAAGTCTACATTATTATTATTATTATTATTATAGCTGCACTTTAGTGGCAAGTACATGTAGCTATATTGGTCAAAATCAGTTAACTGAGTGTGTTGACTGTTGATCCACTGTCATTTTGACCACCCTCGACAATACAAGATCATGTTTTTACCAGTCAAAAACAGTCGACTCATTTTGACCTGTAAATGTACTAACTACACGTAAGGTTTGACAGTGTTCAACTTTTAAGTGCACTAGATTATACCTTGGCAAGTATATCAATATTTTGACTAATTATTTGCTCAGCTATAAAGTATGAACAGTCCATCAAAAGTAAGACAACAAAACACTCCTTTATTCCACACATATTTTTCGATGTGTCCTTTACTTTAGGTGGTTACTATTGCGCTACTCCCGGTCAAGGAGACGAGGATGGCGAATGCGAAGCGGGTCACTACTGTGAGCTTGGTGTGGACACTAAATCACCCACTGCGTCAGACGGCCATAAGGGTGTAGGAGGGGTCTGTCCAGCTGGGAGTTATTGTCCTAAGGGAACCGTCACCCCACGGGAGTGTGACTCGGGGAAGTTTACTGCATCTGAAGGTGAGTTGGTTAATGTATCGGATTTGTGTTCTGATGGCTGAGTCATCAGAATGTGGGTTCGAATCTCAGCTGCGACCGGGGTGCTTGTGTCCTTGAGCAAGACACTTTACCATAATTGCTTGTCTCCACCCAGGGGTAGATGGGTACCTGTGAGGGCAGAGTTGGTTGT
The DNA here is from genome assembly GCA_029582265.1 of Zoroaster sp. YZ-2022. Taxonomy (NCBI): domain Eukaryota; kingdom Metazoa; phylum Echinodermata; class Asteroidea; order Forcipulatida; family Zoroasteridae; genus Zoroaster; species Zoroaster sp. YZ-2022. Next base: position 10,351,715 of record CM055816.1, read on the forward strand.
TGTGTTTGATTAGTAATGGCAGCAATTGAGCTATATACTCCCCAGGGAGCTGAGATGGTTTCAGGAATGATTTATGAGCCTGATGAGCAGGGGTAATAATATATTGCGCCTTGAGCACCAGTTTGGTGGATACGTGCACTATATAAGTCCACATTATTATTATTATTATTATTTATTATTATTATTATTATTATTATTATTATTATTATTATTAACCGCCCCAAATCCATCAAAATCCTCCAAGGGGCACTTTATTTGAAACATTCAACTGGAATTCAATTGGAAACTGGTACTTTCACCTCTTCAAATGGGACAAAATTACTACCTGGCAAGAAGTACAGGCCATAAGTGCTGAATATGAAAGATCAACGAAAATGCATGGTGCATTTTGAAGATAAGGGCATGTTTCCAAAAGTGCACTGATGGATTCCGACTAACTTCAGACCGTGGAAACTGTCCTTGTGTATCATTTTATTGTAAATACCAAGATAAAAAAAACAGTTTCCTTGCTATACATGGCTATAGAGGTAAACCGCTATAGGCTAGTATATGCCTAATGATAATGACAAACATTTTTCCTACCTTTTCATTTTCTCACAATATCATTCCTGATAAGAGGACCCCAAATGATCAGCTGTGCTGGATGGGGTACCCTCTATAAAGATAGTTATAAATAATTAATAGTTATATTCTTCAAAGCCAAAGATGTTTAAAGTGCTGAGCCACGTTGGATTTACAGAAAAATAGCTGGCCAATCGACATCGGGCAAGTTCGGTGGTCGAGAGGTTAAGACGTCTGCACTAGTAAGCAGGAGGTCGTGGGTTCGAATCCCGCCCGAGTCGCCTGTGTAGTTTTTTCCACAGACACTCGGAAAGCACTGAGTATACAGTGCTATACACACATCGGTGTAGGGCAAAATAAAATCAATTGAAAAATAGCTGTCTCCATATTTTTTCTGGCACATACTGTGTACATTTTGTCTATAAGAAGCCTGTTAACATATCTAGTCTACTTGTTTCCTCATTTCAGGTCAAAATTTATGCGCTTCATGCACTGCAGGGTACTATTGCCCTGCCAACACTAGCGACCCGACTATGTACCCCTGCTCCAAGGGTCACTACTGCCCTCAGGGCACGGCTTATGAGATCGAGTTCCCCTGTCCGGAGGGAACCTACAACTCCCTCCCCCTGCAGCAGAATAGTTCATCCTGTGAACTTTGCACTCCTGGTATGTACTGTGAGGGTGAGGGGCTGGAGCGACCCACTGGGAACTGCAGCGAGGGGTGGTTCTGTACCGGAGGGGCAGTCACTTCTAAGCCGTTACCAGTTGGTGAGTATAGCTTGTATTTAGGTAACCTGTAGACAAATTTGCGTAGCAAACATTTTTGTTTATTTATTTATTTATACATAACAGCAAAAGAAACATCACCCCTAAAAATATTTATTATTTTCATTTTATAATTAATATAATTTGTTTAATGAAGAATATTATGAGTATGGAGTGTAGCACGAACACAATGTGGAAAATTTGGTTGACCCATAAAATTTGTCATGCATGACATCTGAGGACACATAAGCTAAACACGTTCTCAGACTTATCCAAATTTAGGGGGTGACGTTTCTTTTGCTGTTATATATATTTCTTATTTAACCTGGGGAGACCTCTCAGTGAAACACTGTTTTTCAAAGGTGCCCAGGAAACATGTAAACAAGAGCACTTGCTATGTGAACCAGAACCACCGAGGTAAACCCTTACTCTTCCACTATACGTGGGTTCTTTTACGTGCATTTCTTTAATAATCTAGTACTCTTGCTCACGGACACAAGCGATATGACCAGCCAGGTCGGGATTCGAACCCACATTCTGACAGCACTAGAACATGAGTCCAATGCACTAGACTGCTCGACCAGCAAAATACAATGGACAACCAGCCAATGACTATAAATCTTGCATGAAAAATTAGTTGGTAACCAGGAAATTCCTACTGAAGCAAATGTTGCTGATTAGCAGATCGATGAAATTGGCCACCGGTGAATATAAGTCATTTATATAACATCATGTATTTCATGTTTTCCGACCCAGGTAATGCCACAGTCATCTCTGACTGCACTTGCCCTGCCGCCAACTACACTGGCAATAAGTGTTATCCGGGGACGTACTGCCCGGCTGGTTCTGTCGCTCCTGTTGACTGCACTGAGGGATGGTACTGTGACGATTATGAACTCGCTACTCCTAAAGGTAAATGTCTGTATTTATTATTCATAAATGCCTCCTGATTGGTCAAGACATGATCATGTAGGGGTCCATTAACCCTTTTTATTATTATTTTTTTTATGCAAATCGCTCCACACAAGGCCAATGGCCACTCCAAGGTGGGGGCTACTAAGTCATTGAGTTGTTACAACGACTCCACACTGAAGAAACCAGCCCCTCGCACTGAAACAAGACAAGTTAATAACCAGCCTCTTCATGGTGCGAATAGGACTGGGAGGGGTAACTAGTCCAGAACAAGGCAGTTGTTAAACTGCCTCTGCCCCTATAAGCAATTATGGTTAAGTATCTTGCTCAAGGACACAAGTGTCACAGCCGGGATTCGAACCCACATTCTGCTGCTAACACCAGAACTTGAGTCCTGTAAGCTAGACCGCTCGGCCACGACACTCCACGGCATTTTACAGACACCCTGCTGAATGCAACAATATAGAACAACAAAAAAGTGTGCAGGGCTGCTCAATGCAACAAGATCCACCAGCTAGAACAATGGTTCTTTTGTTCACTGAGAGCGTCAAAACGCAACAACAATTGCGTATATTTGTTGCGTTGCGTGTGGTTAAAAGCTGAGTGATATAGACCAGATACAAGTCACTGCGGGATTCTTTATATTAGGGCTGTACGTTTTTGGATATTTTTGGAACCGGATACCCGAAATCAGGAAACTTCGGGTACCCGGATACCCGTTTTCGTTCTTGTTGAAAACATGCCTCCGGTGGTGTACAAATACATGTACTGTAAATGGTAACAAATTGACTTTTATAATACAGAGGATACCATACTATCGATCTTTTTTTTATTGGAGTGTAATCTCTTGAATTTAAAGATAACTGTCTGTACAAGTGCATTGTTCATGAGTCACAGATTTCTGTTTGCACCGCTCAAATGTTAAGTCCGAATTTTAAAAAGTCGTTTACGGGTAATTGGAACCGAAAAATGGAACCGGGTAATGACCGTTTTGGTCAGGTATCCAGATACCCGGCACAGCACTACTTTATATTCCATATTCCATGTGGAAATAGCACATGGATATCAAATGTACTACAGGAGATAAGATAAATTAGACGTTTCTGTACTGATACGACAGTGGGTCTTTTGGACTGTTGCAGTTGTTGTACATATAAAGTAATGACCGTTTTACATTTTCTCTGGATATACACCATGTGACTTGTTTACATTTTGCGTGACATTTAGAGTACCAGGGAGATTTCCCGCCGGGCAAAAATGTGTGTATTTGTATGCAGAGTTTGTGCATTTTGTACATTTTGTACATCAAGATTTTATAAATCAAGATTTGATAATTTTTGTACCTTATTAAAAAATAAATTAAATTAAGAAATACAAAAATAAATTAGATTAGAAAATAGCAGATGTTATGGCACTATGAATAACTTAACCCTGAAAATGCCATGAAAATCCGTTTTACCGTGAAGCAATTTGACGATGACACGACACCGTGAAAACGCCATAAACTTCTTGTGGAAGTTTTGGGCAGCTCAGTAATTCTTGAGAATGCTGTAAATTTGCTGTAAAATCACAGTGAACATTATTGCCAATATCTGAGAGGAAGAGACACCATGAAATTGCCGTGAAATTACGGTGAACTGTTATTTCAAGGCAAAATGGATTTCAGTGTACATTTTGAGCCCGACGCAGTTTTAAGCATGTGATGTCATTGGTCACATTGTCTGATTCATCGTCATTTCATTTTTTTCCCTATAACTCTCTTTCTCTCTCTCTCTCTCTCTCGTAGCTATGTGTAATGCTGGTTACTATTGCCCAGGAGGTAACGACGGACCAGAGCCTCCAGGCATGGAATGCCCTGCCGGGTACTACTGTGAGGCTGGTGTAGGCCATCCCATAGCCTGTCCCAATGGAACATACTCAAATACAACCAAGAACACAGAGCTCAGTAATTGTCTATCATGTACACCAGGTAGGTCACACCATAGCCTGTCTCAATGGAACATACTCAAATACAACCAAGAACACAGAGCTCAGTAATTGTCTATCATGTACACCAGGTAGGTCACCCCATAGCCTGTCCCAATGGAACATACTCAAATACAACCAAGAACACAGAGCTCAGTAATTGTCTATCATGTACACCAGGTAGGTCACACCATAGCCTGTCCCAATGGAACATACTCAAATACAACCAAGAACACAGAGCTCAGTAACTGTCTATCATGTACACCAGGTAGGTCACACCATAGCCTGTCCCCAATGGAACATACTCAAATACAACCAAGAACACAGAGCTCAGTAATTGTCTATCATGTACACCAGGTAGGTCACACCATAGCCTGTCCCCAATGGAACATACTCAAATACAACCAAGAACACAGAGCTCAGTAATTGTCTATCATGTACACCAGGTAGGTCACACCATAGCCTGTCCCCAATGGAACATACTCAAATACAACCAAGAACACAGAGCTCAGTAATTGTCTATCATGTACACCAGGTAGGTCACATCATAGCCTGTCCCCAATGGAACATACTCAAATACAACCAAGAACACAGAGCTCAGTAATTGTCTATCATGTACACCAGGTAGGTCACATCATAGCCTGTCCCCAATGGAACATACTCAAATACAACCAAGAACACAGAGCTCAGTAATTGTCTATCATGTACACCAGGTAGGTCACACCATAGCCTGTCCCCAATGGAACATACTCAAATACAACCAAGAACACAGAGCTCAGTAATTGTCTATCATGTACACCAGGTAGATCACACCATAGCCTGTCCCCAATGGAACATACTCAAATACAACCAAGAACACAGAGCTCAGTAATTGTCTATCATGTACACCAGGTAGGTCACACCATAGCCTGTCCCCAATGGAACATACTCAAATACAACCAAGAACACAGAGCTCAGTAATTGTCTATCATGCACACCAGGTAGGTCACATCATAGCCTGTCCCCAATGGAACATACTCAAATACAACCAAGAACACAGAGCTCAGTAACTGTCTATCATGTACACCAGGTAGGTCACATCATAGCCTGTCCCAATGGAACATACTCAAATACAACCAAGAACACAGAGCTCAGTAACTGTCTATCATGTACACCAGGTAGGTCACACCATAGCCTGTCCCCAATGGAACATACTCAAATACAACCAAGAACACAGAGCTCAGTAACTGTCTATCATGTACACCAGGTAGGTCACATCATAGCCTGTCCCCAATGGAACATACTCAAATACAACCAAGAACACAGAGCTCAGTAATTGTCTGTCATGTACACCAGGTAGGTCACATCATAGCCTGTCCCCAATGGAACATACTCAAATACAACCAAGAACACAGAGCTCAGTAATTGTCTATCATGTACACCAGGTAGGTCACATCATAGCCTGTCCCCAATGGAACATACTCAAATACAACCAAGAACACAGAGCTCAGTAATTGTCTATCATGTACACCAGGTAGGTCACATCATAGCCTGTCCCCAATGGAACATACTCAAATACAACCAAGAACACAGCTCAGTAATTGTCTATCATGTACACCAGGTAGGTCACATCATAGCCTGTCCCCAATGGAACATACTCAAATACAACCAAGAACACAGAGCTCAGTAATTGTCTGTCATGTACACCAGGTAGGTCACACCATAGCCTGTCCCCAATGGAACATACTCAAATACAACCAAGAACACGGAGCTCAGTAATTGTCTATCATGTACACCAGGTAGGTCACATCATAGCCTGTCCCCAATGGAACATACTCAAATACAACCAAGAACACAGAGCTCAGTAATTGTCTATCATGTACACCAGGTAGGTCACACCATAGCCTGCCCCCAATGGAACATACTCAAATACAACCAAGAACACAGAGCTCAGTAATTGTCTATCATGTACACCAGGTAGGTCACACCATAGCCTGCCCCCAATGGAACATAATCAAATACAACCAAGAACACAGAGCTCAGTAATTGTCTATCATGTACACCAGGTAGGTCACACCATAGCCTGTCCCCAATGGAACATACTCAAATACAACCAAGAACACAGAGCTCAGTAATTGTCTATCATGTACACCAGGTAGGTCACACCATAGCCTGTCCCCAATGGAACATACTCAAATACAACCAAAAACACAGAGCTCAGTAATTGTCTATCATGTACACCAGGTAGGTCACATCATAGCCTGTCCCCAATGGAACATACTCAAATACAACCAAGAACACAGAGCTCAGTAATTGTCTATCATGTACACCAGGTAGGTCACACCATAGCCTGTCTCAATGGAACATACTCAAATACAACCAAGAACACAGAGCTCAGTAATTGTCTATCATGTACACCAGGTAGGTCACATCATAGCCTGTCCCAATGGAACATACTCAAATACAACGAAGAACACAGAGCTCAGTAATTGTCTATCATATACACCAGGTAGGTCACACCATAGCCTGTCCCAATGGAACATACTCAAATACAACCAAGAACACAGAGCTCAGTAACTGTCTATCATGTACACCAGGTAGGTCACACCATAGCCTGTCCCCAATGGAACATACTCAAATACAACCAAGAACACAGAGCTCAGTAATTGTCTATCATGTACACCAGGTAGGTCACACCATAGCCTGTCTCAATGGAACATACTCAAATACAACCAAGAACACAGAGCTCAGTAATTGTCTATCATGTACACCAGGTAGGTCACACCATAGCCTGTCCCCAATGGAACATACTCAAATACAACCAAGAACACAGAGCTCAGTAATTGTCTATCATGTACACCAGGTAGGTCACACCATAACCTGTCCCAATGGAACATACTCAAATACAACCAAGAACACAAAGCTCAGTAACTGTCTATCATATACACCAGGTAGGTCACACCATAGCCTGTCTCAATGGAACATACTCAAATACAACCAAGAACACAGAGCTCAGTAACTGTCTATCATGTACACCAGGTAGGTCACACCATAGCCTGTCCCCAATGGAACATACTCAAATACAACCAAGAACACAGAGCTCAGTAATTGTCTGTCATGTACACCAGGTAGGTCACATCATAGCCTGTCCCAATGGAACATACTCAAATACAACCAAGAACACAGAGCTCAGTAATTGTCTATCATGTACACCAGGTAGGTCACATCATAGCCTGTCCCAATGGAACATACTCAAATACAACCAAGAACACAGAGCTCAGTAATTGTCTATCATGTACACCAGGTAGGTCACACCATAGCCTGTCCCCAATGGAACATACTCAAATACAACCAAGAACACAGAGCTCAGTAATTGTCTATCATGTACACCAGGTAGGTCACACCATAGCCTGCCCCCAATGGAACATACTCAAATACAACCAAGAACACAGAGCTCAGTAATTGTCTATCATGTACACCAGGTAGGTCACACCATAGCCTGCCCCCAATGGAACATACTCAAATACAACCAAGAACACAGAGCTCAGTAATTGTCTATCATGTACACCAGGTAGGTCACACCATAGCCTGCCCCCAATGGAACATACTCAAATACAACCAAGAACACAGAGCTCAGTAATTGTCTATCATGTACACCAGGTAGGTCACACCATAGCCTGTCTCAATGGAACATACTCAAATACAACCAAGAACACAGAGCTCAGTAATTGTCTATCATGTACACCAGGTAGGTCACACCATAGCCTGTCTCAATGGAACATACTCAAATACAACCAAGAACACAGAGCTCAGTAACTGTCTATCATGTACACCAGGTAGGTCACACCATAGCCTGTCCCCAATGGAACATACTCAAATACAACCAAGAACACAGAGCTCAGTAATTGTCTATCATGTACACCAGGTAGGTCACACCATAGCCTGTCCCCAATGGAACATACTCAAATACAACCAAGAACACAGAGCTCAGTAATTGTCTATCATGTACACCAGGTAGGTCACATCATAGCCTGTCTCAATGGAACATACTCAAATACAACCAAGAACACAGAGCTCAGTAATTGTCTATCATGTACACCAGGTAGGTCACACCATAGCCTGTCCCCAATGGAACATACTCAAATACAACCAAGAACACAGAGCTCAGTAATTGTCTATCATGTACACCAGGTAGGTCACATCATAGCCTGCCCCCAATGGAACATACTCAAATACAACCAAGAACACAGAGCTCAGTAATTGTCTATCATGTACACCAGGTAGGTCACACCATAGCCTGCCCCCAATGGAACATACTCAAATACAACCAAGAACACAGAGCTCAGTAATTGTCTATCATGTACACCAGGTAGGTCACACCATAGCCTGTCCCCAATGGAACATACTCAAATACAACCAAGAACACAGAGCTCAGTAATTGTCTATCATGTACACCAGGTAGGTCACATCATAGCCTGTCCCCAATGGAACATACTCAAATACAACCAAGAACACAGAGCTCAGTAATTGTCTATCATGTACACCAGGTAGGTCACACCATAGCCTGTCTCAATGGAACATACTCAAATACAACCAAGAACACAGAGCTCAGTAATTGTCTATCATATACACCAGGTAGGTCACACCATAGCCTGCCCCCAATGGAACATACTCAAATACAACCAAGAACACAGAGCTCAGTAATTGTCTATCATGTACACCAGGTAGGTCACACCATAGCCTGTCTCAATGGAACATACTCAAATACAACCAAGAACACAGAGCTCAGTAATTGTCTATCATGTACACCAGGTAGGTCACACCATAGCCTGCCCCCAATGGAACATACTCAAATACAACCAAGAACACAGAGCTCAGTAATTGTCTATCATGTACACCATGTACATGTAGGCCATCCCATAGCCTGCCCCAATGGAACATACTCAAATACAACCAAGAACACAGAGCTCAGTAACTGTCTATCATGTAATAATAATAATAATAATAATAATAGCATTTATATAGCGCCATATATCCAAATAAATTTTGCTCATAGGCGCAGAACAATCAAATTAAAAACTGTCCAAGTTAAACTTGAAATTTAAAAATAAAAAGTTAAAAACATTCAAAAACCCGTTAAAAACCCGTTCAGTGGTATAATAAAAGTATACAAAAATTTCCAAACATCACATGAGTTAAAAATTACATGTACAGATACAAAAGACCCAAAGCACATGTACATGATAAAAATGTATGACGAATTAAAACTAATTATATTCCTTATTAAAAAGATAAGTCTTAAGATGTGATTTAAATACAGTCAGGGAGTTCAGTTCAGTTCCCGTAAGTCCCTTGGTAACTTGTTCCATGTACACCAGGTAGGTCACACCATAGCCTGTCCCAATGGAACATACTCAAATACAACCAAGAACACAGAGCTCAGTAATTGTCTATCATGTACACCAGGTAGGTCACACCATAGCCTGCCCCCAATGGAACATACTCAAATGCAACCAAGAACACAGAGCTCAGTAATTGTCTATCATGTACACCAGGTAGGTCACCCCATAGCCTGCCCCCAATGGAACATACTCAAATACAACCAAGAACACATAGCTCAGTAATTGTCTATCATGTACACCAGGTAGGTCACACCATAGCCTGCCCCCAATGGAACATACTCAAATACAACCAAGAACACAGAGCTCAGTAATTGTCTGTCATGTACACCAGGTAGGTCACACCATAGCCTGCCCCCAATGGAACATACTCAAATACAACCAAGAGAACACAAAGCACAGTAAGTAAGACTAATTGCGGTGACACTGTGTGAAATTCTCAATTGAGTAGTAATTAGTTCTGAAAAGAACTGGACGTTCAGAACTAATTACTACTCAATTGAACTGGACGTTCAGAACTAATTACTACTCAATTGAACTGGACGTTCAGAACTAATTACTACTCAATTGAACTGGACGTTCAGAACTAATTACTACTCAATTGAGAATTCCACATGGTGTCACCGCAATTAGTCTTACTTATCCTCTTCACCATGCAGAGCTACAAGTTTAACAAATGTTATCAAATGTTACCCAATCCTCCCTTCCCTCCCGCACCCACCCAAGTTCCGACCAGTAGCAGGTTTCATTTGTAAAGCCTTAGGAATACCATTTTGATCATGTACAAACAATTTTGGGCAGAATTTTATTAGTATTTTTTTAATTTTTTTTTTTATTTGAGTGATCAAAGGTGAATTTCCTAGACCGTGATTTGAACCTGTGACCTCTGGGTTGACATACCGGTACTCTACCAACTGAACCATCTAGCCTTATGTTGCCAGTCCCCCTATTTCTCAATATCTTTTTTTCTGGGGACGCTAGTCAGAACTTCCAATTAGCACTCCCAAAACTTTCTGATGTGACTTTCCTCTTAATACAGGGAGAGTAAAACCGTACTGATTCAAAACAAAAGTTGACGTTTAAATAGCGAATTATAAACATCTTTAAAGTCTATTATTTATTATGTATGTCTATAAAGATCCTTCAGGTCTATCATCTATGTCCATAAAGATCTTTGAAGTTTGAGAATTACCAATCTAATATCTACATGTATGTCCATAAAGATCTTTGAAGGTTGAGAATTACCAATCTAATATCTTTGTCTATAAAGATCTTTGAAGGTTGAGAATATCCAATCTAATATCTGTGTCTATACAGATCTTTGAAGTTTAAAAATTCCCAATCTAATATCTATGTTCATAAAGATCTTTGAAGTTTGAGCATTCCCAATCTGTTATCTATGTCCGTATTAAAAGATCTTTGAAGTTTGAGAGTTTCCAATCTATTACACTGGGCAACAAATCAAACGATTTTGTCTGCTACTGGAGGAAATTGAGGTGCGCTTGACTAAATTGGGTGTGCTGATTCCAAATCTGGCATCAGAATTCCTCTAGCACGTCAGGATTTTGAGATACTAAAACCCAGTCGAAAAGAAAAACGGTGTACAAGCAGTGTACAGGCGTACGTATGTGTGCTTTGCACACTAACGATATAATACAAGAATGTAAGTATAACAAAAAATCTAGACGTGCTGGAGCAATTCTGACTTCAAATTTGGAAATCAGCATACCAAATAAAGTTTAGAAAACATGTTATTTCCCCAGTAGCAAATTTTGTTGTTGACCAGTGTTATCTATGTCCGTCTTGCTCCTCAGGATTCTACTGTGCTGGTGAGCATCTATGTAAACCATCAGCTCCTTGTGGTGAGGGCTATTACTGCCCAGGAGGTCAGATTACTGACAAGCCTCTGGAGTACGTCTGCTGGCAAGGATTCCGTTGTCCATCAGGGTCCCCTATGCCTGAGCTGTGTCCTAGAGGTAAGCCTGGCTGCTCACGGTGCTTGTGTCCTTGAGCAAGACACTTAAACATAATTGCTTCGTCCTTCAGATGGGACGTTAAGCCGTAGTTCCTGTGTACTAGATTTATTAAAGTATTAATGCACCAAAAACAACCCAGAACACTTATCGTGGAAATGTAGGGGTTTACCCAGGTGTTTCTGGTTCACATAACAAGTGCCCTTGTTTACAGGTTTCCTCGGGCTTCTGAGCTACAGTGCTTAAGTGTGTTAAGAGAAATGATGATAACAACAACAACAACATTTATTTATTTATTTATTTATTTATTTTTATTTATTCGACTTTACACTGGCATAAAAATACAAAACAAAAATCGTATAAATAATTAACCTTAACAAGAATAGAAGCCAGTGACAGGAGGAGGCCAACAGGTGTACAAACACCTGTAACAACAGCCAGTACCATGAATATTAATAATAATAATAATAATAATAATAATAATAATAATAATAATAATAATAATAATAATAAGATTCATATTCCTCTCATGGTGAAAATATAACTGCGTGTAATGCTTTTTTTGTTTTTGTCAGAAGTTCTAGATAAAGTGTTCACAATTTTCATAGAAACAGCGGACCTATTTAACTGAAAGTTCCACAGATTGATTGCTATGCATATTTCTTGATTCTCATAAAGTGTGAATGTGCAAAAATACCTTTTGCTAAAGATTACCCTTATATTTTAAGAAATATATACAACAGCATATGCCTTTCACTTGGATTTTGCAATGATGCGAACACAAAAATGAAAGACCTTTTTAAAATTCATTTCGTGTAGGTACCTACCAATCAGCAGAGGGCCAAGGATCATGTGACATCTGTCCCGAGGGCACCTACTGCGACCCCTATGAGCTAGGCAATGTCACTGGAGTCATTGTACCTCCCGATTGTATCGCTGGTCACTACTGTCCGAACAGGACTGAGTTTGCCCAGCAGAACAAGTGTCCGGTTGGGACGTATTCCAACAAGACCGCTCTGGCCAGAGAGGGTGAGTTACCTGGCCTCCTAATCTGTCTTTTGTTGAGTCCTAATCCTGTAACAATACAGTACCTGATGACAGCTAGAGCGGACTAGTCGAAATGTTGAGAACAAACCAACCGGCTCTTCTCAGAGCCATCACTTCTTCCAAGAAAAGATCATTACATGGTGTCACCTGAAAGCACTCAAGTAATACAATACCTGCCAATCAACATAACCTGGGCTTCTGGAGGGCCTCGCCCAGCCAAGTAGAGCTCATTATAATGGCTGCAGTTGTGAACAAAAGACAGCCGAGGTGTCAGTCAAGTCTGTGTTAACAATAAGAGCTATTTGAGATCTATTCATTGGTAAAGGGTCTTTTGCGCTCGGCAAGGGGATTATATAGGCCTCTGGGCCTGGGCAAAGCCTGGGCCCAGCCAGGGCCCAGCCAGGGCCCAGCCAGGGCCCAGCCAGGGCCCAGCCAGGCTTCTCAAAGGCTTGCCTGTCACGACTTTGGCCCCCTTTCTAATACGTCTTCAGGCTAGTTCCAAACAAGCCATCTGGTGCCAATTTCATTGAGCTGCTAAGCCCACAAATTTGCTGAGCGCAGAAAAATTATGCTTAGCGAAAATAGGTTAATACCAGCCAAATTGTCATGTAATGATTGGGCACTCTAGCTGGTTCTCAGCTAAATTTTGCTAAGCAGATAAATTTTGCTAAGCAAAATTTATCTGCTTAGCAAAATTTAGCTGAGAACCAGCTGAGCGATATTTTCTGCTAAGCAGCTCCGTGAAATTAGCCGCTGGGTCCAATTTCAGAAAATCAGCTTACTAAATAAAAAAAATGTTTAATTTCATTTTGAAAAGTTTTAATTTGAGTTTTTACTCCCATAACCCATAGACCAATGTGATGACTGCGATTTTGGTTGGTATTGTGACACCGAGGGCCTGACTGCACCAGCAGCCAAATGTCAAGCAGGTTACTACTGCCAGAGAGGAGCGCAGGAGCCAGACCCAAGTGATGGAGTTACGGGAGACATCTGCCCAATGGGGAAATTCTGCGTTGAGGGATCCACCACTGGTATGATAATATATCAATAGTAATTCTTACAGTATATTGGAGATTCATGGCCGAGCGGATTCAAGTTCTGGTGTCATCAGAATGTGGGTTTGAATCCCGGCCTGGCTGGTTGCAGAGCTTGTGTCCTTGATCAAGACACTTAACCATAATTGCTTCATTCTTCGGATGGGACGTGAAGCCGTATGTCCCGTGAACTACAAACATCAGTACACATTAAAGAACCCATAACACTATGAATAACTTTACCCTGAAAATGCCCTGAAAATCTGTTTTACCGTGAAATAAATAGTTCACAGCAATTTCATGACTACACAACACTGTGAAAACGCCATGAAATACTCTTGGCATTCCTTTCCCCGTGAAAACGCCATGAACTTCTTGTGGCAGTTTTGGGGCAGCTCATTAATTCTTGAGAGCGCTGTGAATTTGCCGTGAAATCACCGTGAACATTATTGCCAATTATTTGAGAGGAAGAGACACCGTGAAATTGCCACGAAATTACGGTGAACTGTTATTTCACGGCAAAATGGATTTTCAGGGCATTTTCAGGGTGAAGTTATTCATAGTGTAATGACACTTATCATACAAGAGTAGGGTTTTACCCCGGTGTCTCTGGTAGCTACATGTAATTCATGGCCCATTGAAAATCATCTAGGCTATAGGTGACATGATTACCGCCATCACTAAATAAAATGTTTTATTATATACACATTGTAAGTCTAATATGAAAAATGTGTTCGCTTCCCCCCCTTAGGCCAGGCGGGTATCCAAGGGGGAGGGGAAAAAGAGAGTGGTCGACTCCCTTTAATTTGTTTTGTGTTATTGACAAAGACCTTTCAACTATGTTGACATCTTATGTAGAGACTCGGGACTTGCCGCCGATGAACTCATCTATGCCATGACAGACAGAGAATGCTGGAAATGCATCATCGAATCCATCTCGGCTGCAGCTGCAGCTGAATGATAGATAGATAATTATTGAAACAAATCCCTTGACAAATTACTGGCTAAGTGTCTGCATAATGTCCACTTTACACTTAGGAATGTCCACTTAGGATTAACTGTAATAAAAAAAGTTTTCAAAGGCTTGATAGCTGTGTACACTATTGTTAATGGCCCCCAAAAAATAAAAGTTTAAAGAAATGTAACCCTAACTACCCCAAATCCTCCAAAATCCTTTTCCTGGTTTTGCCTGATTTTGATAGATTCAGTACTCCACAGTATAGCCCAGAGAATAGAGCATATAACCATGTGTACCAAATCCATCAAACTCCACCGGCTGCTTTGCTTTTGTTGGATTCAGTACTCCACAGTATAGCCCGGAGAATAGAGCATGTAGCCATGTGTCACCAAATCCATCAAACTCCACCGGCTGCTTTTGTTGGATTCAGGACTGTGTATAGCCAAGCCATGGATGCTTTGCATTTGCTACTGTACCAATTCCATCAAACTCCACCGGCTGCTTTTGTTGGATTCAGGACTGTGTATAGCCATGCCATGGATGCTTTGCATTTGCTACTGTACCAATTCCATCAAACTCCACCGGCTGCTTTTGTTGGATTCAGGACTGTGTATAGCCATGCCATGGATGCTTTGCATTTGCTACTGTACCAATTCCATCAAACTCCACCGGCTGCTTTTGTTGGATTCAGGACTGTGTATAGCCAAGCCATGGATGCTTTGCATTTGCTACTGTACCAATTCCATCAAACTCCACCGCTGCTTTTGTTGGATTCAGCACTGTGTAGCCAAGCCATGGATGCTTTGCATTTGCTACTGTACCAATTCCATCAAACTCCACCGGCTGCTTTTGTTGGATTCAGGACTGTGTATAGCCATGCCATGGATGCTTTGCATTTGCTACTGTACCAATTCCATCAAACTCCACCGGCTGCTTTTGTTGGATTCAGGACTGTGTATAGCCATGCCATGGATGCTTTGCATTTGCTACTGTACCAATTCCATCAAACTCCACCGGCTGCTTTTGTTGGATTCAGGACTGTGTATAGCCAAGCCATGGATGCTTTGCATTTGCTACTGTACCAATTCCATCAAACTCCACCGGCTGCTTTTGTTGGATTCAGGACTGTGTATAGCCATGCCATGGATGCTTTGCATTTGCTACTGTACCAATTCCATCCAAGTCCAACAATTGGGGTACCTTTTTACTGCATGTTGATGGATTTTTGGAGGATTTGGGATGGTTCCTCGCAAAAATGCCTAGGGGAGTTTAGATTAATCCAACATATACATTCATTAATTACCCCCAGGTGAGGACTGTCCAATCGGTCACTATGGCAATGACACCGGACTCAAAACCGCCGACGAATGCCCGCTGTGCGACCCAGGCTGGTTCTGTCCCGACACCGGTCTGACATCCCCTGGTCAGCAGTGCTTTGCTGGACACTACTGCATCCTAGGCGCTACCTCTGGTAACCCAGACAATGAATCCTATGGGTACAAATGCCCAGAGGGACACTACTGCCCGACTGGTACCCCGACACCGGTACCCTGCCTACCCGGAACTTACAACCCAGACACAGGTAAGGTCTTTGTTATATGATTTTTTTCCCCCGTTTTGTTTTCTCGTAATGTGCCATTGTCACCGCCATTCCAACCTCTCCGCCAGTCGGTTGGTGCTCTGGGAGGCAAAGCATGGTCGGAAGAATAGAGGAGGCTAGAGAGCAAGCTTCATAGGCGTGCGCAAACCGCGATGTCGGAGCAGAAATGGTAGAAGAGCTGGCCGGGTGCATGGAGGACAGGGTTGATTGAAATATATCCGGAAACGATCCCGCCTGCGAGCGATCTAGTATAGGCATGATATTCTTCCTACTTTTGTAGGAAATCCTTCCTTTTGATTTTGAAAATCCTACTATAAAACCGGGTTCTGACTAACTTCAGACCATGGAAACTTTCCTTGTGTATCATTTTATTGTAAATACCAAGATAAAAAACAGTTTCCTTGCTATACATGGCTATAGAGGTAAACCGCTATAGGCTAGTATATGCCTAATGATAATGGCAAACATTTTTCCTACCTTTTCATTTTCTCACAATATCATCCCTACTAGTAGTAAATGTGAAAACTATTATATGAGATAAGTAAGACTAATTGCGGTGACACCATGTGAAATTCTCTATTGAGTAGTAATTAGTTCTGAAAAGAACTGGAGGTTACAACTCGATGTTTCGATCAGTATGCTCTGATCGTCTCCTGAAGACGATTACATTACATTACATTACAACAAGTATTTATCATGCGCCATTCCCGAGAGGCTCATGGCGCTTACAAAAGTTAATATGACATAATAAATACAAATCAGGATAGAATAAGACATAAATTGATGCAAAATTAATGAGTAAAACTTGTAGCTTTGCATGGTGAAGAGGATAAGTAAGACTAATTGCGGTGACACCATGTGAATTTCTCTATTGAGTAGTAATTAGTTCTGAAAAGAACTGGAGGTTACAATCGATCAGTATGCTCTGATCGTCTCCTGAAGACGATCAGAGCATACTGATCGAAACGTCGAGTTGTAACCTCCAGAATTTTTCTATTGATGTTGTAACATGAATCTTCCTAATTTTATACAAACTACGTTTCCCTATTGCCATTGTCAGGATTGCTTCCTTTTGTCAAATCACAACCCTTCTGAAAAGTCCTTGAATGATGATGATGACACGCATGAAATAATTCTGTCATAAGCAGGGGTGTAATTTGCCCAGATTTTTCCAGATTTTCGGATTTTTATAAATCGCAGTGTTGTAATCCTCCGGATTTTAAAGATTTAAGCAATAAAGGAAAGCAAAGCAAACGCTCAGAACTATAGATTTCACCCCAGCGCTGTTCACAACAGCGGCCCCAATATCCCTAGCAAAATTTACGTAGATTTTTCAAAACTGCCCACTCACACCCCTACATAAGTTATTATTTTTAACTCGGATTCAAAAAGTCTCCTGTGAATTCGGTCAGTTTTGCTTGGACAGAAATTATAGCACACCACATCAGGATGTCTTTTGTCTGAAGCTGAATACATTATCAAAATTTTTCCTCATTTTATATCTGTCTCCGTTGCAGGCAAGGACGAGGCAAATGACTGCAAATCTTGCGATGGTGGTTACTATTGTCAGTATGATGGTCAGTCTAACGTCACAGCTCAGTGCTATGAAGGATATTATTGCGCTGGTAATGCAAGCATCCCAGATCCTGAAGGTATGGTACCCAATGTTCTCATTAGGAAAAATTTATACAATTCAAACATGTCCAGTGGTTGCAGGTTTCTTGCAAAACTTTCTAGATAAATATTAAAATACACTTGATTATTTTGTCTTCCACAAATATTTCATTTGCACAATCTGCTAGTGTGACTGGATTTGGATAAAAAACAGGCAGGTGGCTTCCAAAATTCAATCTTGAGTTTGGGGGATGGCTTGATTTACTTCCAGCTCAAGCTTTCGGTTCAGTCCTCACTAGCGGTGCTTTTTAGAACCTCGCTTCTTCTAAGAAGAGATAATTATATGCGGTGTTACCTACAAATCTAATCGTTCTGTTCATGTTATTCATCAGTAAACCAAGTCTCATCATGATTAATATAACTGACAATATAATTGGTTCTCCCTTGAACGAAAGTTGAGATACGAGTTGTGCGATAAGGTTCTTTTCAGAACCTGTACCTCAGCTTCGCAATAGTTGAGATAAACACATGGTGTTACCGCAAACCGAAACGATATCGATATTCCAGCATGCAAAGCCTCAAATCTTATATAACTGACCCCATATCCAAATTGTTCTTACAGATGGTGTTACCGGTGACATTTGTCCTATCGGTCACTACTGCCCGCAAGGAATTGACCGTCCACTACCATGCGTCAATGCCACCTACATGAACCGCACCGGTGCGGCCGAATGCCTTGACTGTCCGGCGGGTAGCTACTGCACCCAGGGCGATCAGCCCGATCCATGCCCGGCTGGGTACTATTGCCCCACGGGAACTGGCTTCGCCTTCCGACTTTGCCCAGAGGGCACATACGGAGCATCAGAAGGGCTCAGAAAAGAGGGCGATTGTAAGCAATGCACCGGTGGGAGCTACTGCGACACCCCTGGGGAGGACATAGTGGGCGGTGATTGTGACCCTGGATATTTCTGTCTGTCAGGTGAGCTATAAAAACTTATTTCTGATCATTTTTTTAAAATTTTTAATTGGTCCATGATCAACTAGAACCTTGTAGACAAAAAGTAAGTGCAAAATAATGGTTATTGGCATTACATTTCCAACCTAGCAGGTTCTTTCTCAAAGGCAAAATGGACGATATACAAACATGAACAAATACATAAACACAAGAGTAAATAGAGAATTAGCTGATTGCAAACTGCTTACCAACCTAAAGGACCTGTAGTATAAATGCAAAATAGTAGTTATTGGCCTTACGTTTTGAACCTAGCAGGTTCTTTCTCAAAGGCAAAATGGACGATATACAAACATGAACAAATACATAAACACAAGAGTAAATAGAGAATTAGCTGATTGCAAACTGCTTACCAACCTGAAGGACCTGTAGTATAAATGCAAAATAGTAGTTATTGGCCTTACGTTTCCAACCTAGCAAGTTCTTTCTCAAAGGCAAAATGGATGATATACAAACATGAACAAATACATAAACACAAGAGTAAATAGAGAATTAACTGTTGCAAACTGCTTACCAACCTGAAGGACCTGTAGTATAAATGCAAAATAGTAGTTATTGGCCTTACGTTTCAAACCTAGCAGGTTCTTTCTCAAAGGCAAAATGGACAATATACAAACATGAACAAATACATAAACACAAGAGTAAATAGAGAATTAGCTGATTGCAAACTGCTTACCAACCTAAAGGACCTGTAGTATAAATGCAAAATAGTAGTTATTGGCCTTACGTTTCGAACCTAGCAGGTTCTTTCTCAAAGGCAAAATGGACGATATACAAACATGAACAAATACATAAACACAAGAGTGAGCAGAAGTTGGTCTGGTGGGAAATGAACACAAAAGAAAAAGATATAAAAAGCAGAGTCAGGTTCTGACTTAAGTCTTTGGATTCATTTCTGGTAATATTTATATTTTAGTAATAATGACCATGCTTAGCTAGATACTTATTAAGCAAGGGAGAAAACTACTTTTTACAATTTGTTTTTTTAGATAATTATTTTCTTAAAAAATTTTTGATTTTACAAAATATTTGTCAGATTTGTGGTTTCGCAGTCATTAAATACCGAAATGAAATTATGGCTGATCTTGTCATAAATTAATTAAGGCTCTTCATTATTGTTGCAGATTACTGTTAAATCATTATTTCAACAATTACCATGTGTAAATATTACATTTTAAACTTGTTGTTTTCCTTTCTTCAGTGAAAATAGCAATTTTGAGATAAACAAATGTAAGTGTTATTGAAGTTGCCTTTGAAATATCCTGCAATATGGACGTCTTAAAATATTGTGCATTTTAAGTTTTTGGACTGTAATTTAATTTTTTTCAGAAATTGTTCACATTAAATTTGCGTCATAATTCCTTCCCCTCCCCCCTCCTTCAGATATTTAATTAGCAAGTGTATAATCATCATTGTCTTTATTGTGTTTGCAGGTGTGAATGTGGCTACACCCAATGGGGTGGACAACTTGGGTTCTGGCGGCATCTGCCAAGCCGGTTACCAATGCCCACAGGGCTCGGCTGCTGAAATCCCATGCTACGCCGGGACGTACTCTGGCCAGGATCAGATGGCTGAATGTGACATCTGCCCGGACGGTATGAACACGTTAATATGTCTTCTTAACAAATAGAGAATTAGCTGTTGCAAAACTGCTTACCAAGCTAAAGGACGTTTTGAACCTAGCAGGTTATTTCTCAAAATATATACAAACATGAATGAATACATAAACACAAGAGTAAATAGAGAAGTAGCTGATTGCAAACTGCTTACCAACCTAAAGGACCTGTAGTATAAATGCAAAATAGTAGTTATTGGCCTTACGTTTTGAACCTAGCAAGTTCTTTCTCAAAGGCAAAATGGACGATATACAAACATGAACAAATACATAAACACAAGAGTAAATAGAGAATTAGCTGATTGCAAACTGCTTACCAACCTAAAGGACCTGTAGTATAAATGCAAAATAGTAGTTATTGGCCTTAAGTTTTGAACCTAGCAGGTTCTTTCTCAAAGGCAAAATGGACGATATACAAACATGAACAAATACATAAACACAAGAGTAAATAGAGAATTAGCTGATTGCAAACTGCTTACCAACCTAAAGGACCTGTAGTATAAATGCAAAATAGTAGTTATTGGTTTTACGTTTCGAACCTAGCAGGTTCTTTCTCAAAGGCAAAATGGACGATATACAAACATGAACAAATACATAAACACAAGAGTAAATAGAGAATTAGCTGATTGCAAACTGCTTACCAACCTAAAGGACCTGTAGTATAAATGCAAAATAGTAGTTATTGGCCTTACGTTTTGAACCTAGCAGGTTCTTTCTCAAAGGCAAAATGGACGATATACAAACATGAACAAATACATAAACACAAGAGTAAATAGAGAATTAGCTGATTGCAAACTGCTTACCAACCTAAAGGACCTGTAGTATAAATGCAAAATAGTAGTTATTGGCCTTACGTTTTGAACCTAGCAGGTTCTTTCTCAAAGGCAAAATGGACGATATACAAACATGAACAAATACATAAACACAAGAGTAAATAGAGAATTAGCTGATTGCAAACTGCTTACCAACCTAAAGGACCTGTAGTATAAATGCAAAATAGTAGTTATTGGCCTTACGTTTTGAACCTAGCAGGTTCTTTCTCAAAGGCAAAATGGACGATATACAAACATGAACAAATACATAAACACAAGAGTAAATAGAGAATTAGCTGATTGCAAACTGCTTACCAACCTAAAGGACCTGTAGTATAAATGCAAAATAGTAGTTATTGGCCTTACGTTTTGAACCTAGCAGGTTCTTTCTCAAAGGCAAAATGGACGATATACAAACATGAACAAATACATAAACACAAGAGTAAATAGAGAATTAGCTGATTGCAAACTGCTTACCAACCTAAAGGACCTGTAGTATAAATGCAAAATAGTAGTTATTATTTACGTTTTGAACCTAGCAGGTTCTTTCTCAAAGGCAAAATGGACGATATACAAACATGAACAAATACATAAACACAAGAGTAAATAGAGAATTAGCTGATTGCAAACTGCTTACCAACCTAAAGGACCTGTAGTATAAATGCAAAACAGTAGTTACTGGCCTTACGTTTCAAACCTAGGAGGTTTTATCTTCTTAGTGACTATAATGAACGTGGGGGTTGGTTTGATTTTCATTATTCACAAAATCCACAAGATA
This sequence comes from Zoroaster sp. YZ-2022, assembly GCA_029582265.1. Classification (NCBI taxonomy): domain Eukaryota; kingdom Metazoa; phylum Echinodermata; class Asteroidea; order Forcipulatida; family Zoroasteridae; genus Zoroaster; species Zoroaster sp. YZ-2022. The sequence goes on from CM055816.1 coordinate 10,373,739, forward strand.
AAATTACAATTACAATAATAAAAAAATGGGTAAAGAAGGAAGAGATGTTTTTTAAATGCACAAGTAGTGGAAATTGCTTGGATAGCACAATAAAGTAAAACAACAAATCTTCCAATTGATTTAATTTTTGCCCTACACCGACGTGTGTATGGCACTGTGAACTCGGTGCTTTCCGAGTGTCTGTGGAAAAAACTTCACAGGCGACTCGGGCGGGATTCGAACCCACGACCTCCTGCTTACTAGTGCAGACGTCTTAACCTCTCGACCATCGAGCTTGCCCGATGTCGATTGGCTGGCTAGAATCCTATATAGCAGCGGGTGCCGCGATATTTATAGTTTGATGAAAGCACTGGGTATACAGTGCTATACACACGTCGGTGTAGGGCAAAATTAAAGCAATTGTTTATCACCCGACGCAAGAATTTCATCAAACTATAACAAATCTTCAAAAATCTTCAAAATCTTCAAAAATCTTCAAAACATTTTGAAGAAACTTGGTCTGATTCCAATAACATGTATACATGTATCATGTCTTTCACTGCTTGGCCAAAAAAAAAAATGGGTCACCGTACCAATGTTGAAGCCGACCTCTGACCAGAAACCGGAGATGTTTTTGGGGGGGCCTATTATTGATACCATTTCTTGTTTGTGTAACAATTTCTATTTCGGCCTCAATTTCCTTTTAGGCAAATACTGTGAGAATATCACTGTGGTTCCATCCGACTGTCCAGCCGGTCACTACTGTCCAGCCGGAACAGAGTATAGTGACCAGTACCCATGTCCAGCCGGCACTTACAACAACGCAACAGGTAAGCTCCAAGGAGTACGGAGAGCAAAGAAGAAAAATATGTGTTGATATTTAGATGAGATTTTAAAGGCTGGAAAAAAATCCATATCCCTAACCCCCTAGGTATTCTGGCTAGGAACCTTCCTGAATCCTCCAAAATCCTCCAGTGCACTTTTGGAAACATGCCTTTATCTTGAAAATGCACCATGCATTTTTTCATTGATCTTTCATCTTCAGCACTTATGGCCTGTACTTCTTTCCAGGTAGTAATTTTGCACCATTTGAAGCGGTGAAAGTATACTTAACAGCAAAAGAAACGCAAGTCCGAGGTCTTGTCAAGTTTTCAAACAGAAGACAAACCATTTTGATTCTAATCACTCATTTAATGAAAAATGCTTTCAATTTGTGAGCTGAAAGTGACTGTTGAATGTGAAAATCTTGCAATGCAATTTCAACAGTCACTTTCAGCTCACAAATTGAAAGCATTTTTCATTAAATGAGTGATTAGAATCAAATGGTTTGTCTTCTGTTTGAAAACTTGACAAGACCTCGGACTTGCGTTTCTTTTGCTGTCCTCGGACTTGCGTTTCTTTTGCTGTTCAGTATATGAGTTTACAACAGTGCTGAATTTTTCCAAAAAAGTGCCCCTTGGAGGATTTTGGAGGATATGGGGTGGTTGGGGATATTGAACTTGTAAAGATAACCCCCCTGAGAAATGTTGTTGCTTTCCTGTGATGAGTGGTAAAACTGACTAGGTTTGTAAATCGACTTTTGGAAGTAAACAAAGACAGATTGACTGAAGTGGGACTCACCCCTACAAGCTCTTGCTTACTGTGATTGTGCCTCCATTCTCATACATTAACCCTCCTACTTTTGGTACCTTTTTCATACAAGTTGATGCACCATTTGAAACCATTCGCTTTTGTGGTTTTGAATGGTGAAATAACTGTGTACAGTATTGATTCCCCAAATAGTTTTCAGTGGTAGGTCAGCTAATACAAAACCTTGTTTGGATCTTTCCAAATGGTAGTACAGCTAATACAAAACCTTGTTTGGATACTTCTAAGTGGTGAATCAATGGACCCTCTATGCATTTGAATGGATTTGAATGGTAGTAAAGCTTGCTACCAACACTGTTCAAATGGTATCACCGTGTGTGTACAAAACCAATGGGCATTTTTTAAAGTGGAAATTTTGAATGGTTTCAAACGGTCTATCAGTAGGAGGGTTATTGTACCCTAAAAATATTTTTTTTATCTTATGCTGCACCCAGCATTTGAAATGAACTACCATCTGGTATCCATCATGCTTCTTCATTGAGTCAATTTAAAACATCTCTCAAGACTCATTTATTTTAGGCACTGTGTATTTTGAAATAGCACTTGCATCTCATTGTAAGGGAGGAGGGCCAAAGTCATGGTACAGCTAAGCCTTTGAGAAGCCTGGCCAGGCTTGAGCTACCTGGCCTCCTAATTGTCTTTTGTAAGTCCTAATCCTGTAACAATACAGTACACCTGCCAGTCAACATAGCCTGGGCTTCTGGAGGGCCTAGCCCAGGCAAGCAGAGCTCTTTATATAGGCCAGTTGGCAGGGAAAAAGCCTGGGCCTGGCCGGGGTTCTCAAAGGCTTGGCTGTACCATGACTTTGGCCCTTGTCCCTAAAGCGATGTGATACCATTTGTGTAAGAGTGCTATATAAATGCCTTCATTGTATTGTATTGTATTGTACATTCATTGCCTTATCTTCTAATATGTTTGTCTAAATATACATATGTATATATATGTATATGCATGTAAAGTATGTATTTTTATATTACTTTAACCCTAACCACCCCAAATCCATCAAAATTCTCCAAGGGGCACTTTTTGGGAAAAATTCACCACTGTTGGAAACTGGTACATGTACTTTCACCTCGTCAAATGGGGCAAAATTACTACCTGTCAAAAAGTACAGGCCGTAAGTGTTGAATATGAAAGATCAACGAAAATGCATGTTGCATTTTGAAGATGAGGGCATGTTTCCAAAAGTGCACTGATGGATTTTGGAGGATTCAGGAAGGTTCTTAGCCAGAATACCTAGGGGGGTTAGGGTTAATTAACTATTATTTGTTTAAAGTTGACATTGACAATCTTCTGCTTATTATGTCTACATCGTGTTTTCTCTGTTTGTTTATTCTTATACTCTGTATTGTACATGTTATAAATTTGCCCATTTATGGAGAATGGAAATGAATGTAATATTGAATTCAATAGAAAAAAAAACCTGTAACTTAGGGACAAGGGCCAAAGTCATGGTACAGCCAAGCCTTTGAGAAGCCCGGCCAGGCCCAGGCTTTTCCCCCTGCCTACTGGCCTATATAATGAGCTCTGCTTGCCTGGGCTAGGCCCTCCAGAAGCCCAGGTTATGTTGATTGGCAGGTACTGTATTGTTACAGGATTAGTACTCACAAAAGACAATTAGGAGGCCAAGTAGCCTGGGCCTGGCTGGGCTACTCTAAGGCTTGGCTGTACCATGACTTTGTCCCTCCTCCCTTAGTAGAGTACTGGTGTGCTATGGCGGTTTAGTGCATCGGATTTGTGTTCTGATGGCTGAGTCGTCAGAATGTGGGTTTGAATCGTGGCCGCGACCATGGTACTTGTGTCCTTGAGCAATTCACTTCACTGTACAGTGCTCCTCTTCACCCAGGAGTATAAATGGGTACATGTGAGGGTAGAGGTTGATATTGTGGTTGAAAAAGCTTCTGATGCGATACGGTAGCTCGGGGCTGTATACTCCCCAGGGAGCTGAGAAAGTTTAAAGACTGATATTGGCCCAATGACCAGGGGATCCATTGTAACAATTTACTACCGGTGTATTTTCCCCCACAGGCCAAGGAAACATCACTAGCTGCAAGTACTGCCCACCAGGTTGGTTCTGTGAGTCCACTGGCCTCATCAACCCCTCCGGGGAGTGTGACCCTGGATTCTACTGTAGCGGAGGGTCTGATAAGAAGAGACCCTTTGATGAAGGGGAAGAGGTGCCGCTGCCTACGCCAGGGTGAGTAAAACCAATTTTTCTCTTTTTAACCAGTTTGCGTCGGGAATAAAAAAGTTTTTCCGAACCCCCGTGGCGGGTTTATTTTTACCGCACAAACACGAACAATGGTGCTCACCAGAGCGTGACCGGGGAGACCACGTCTTCCACCGTATGCTTATGGCTCGTTGCCACGTCGACCGGGAATCTATACAAAATTCCCGAGAATCCTGTGGCGTGTTTAGACGCTCTCCGATCCGCTGTCCAAAAACAAATGTGCGTGTACATGTATACACGGCCTCCGACGCGAACTGGTTAAAGTTGTTTGCTGTTAGTAAAATCAAACAAATAGATCTTTTGAAGTTGTGGCTCCACGCCTTTGGAATGATTTACTTCTGTACATTCGTGAATCTAGACGGGGTGCCATGGCCGAGCGGTCTAGTGCATTGGACTTGGGTTCTGATGGCTGAGTCACCAGAATGTGCGTTCGAATCCTCACCGCAACCGTGGTGCTTGTGTCCTTGAGCAAGGCACTTTACCGTGATTGCTTCTCTTCACCCAGGAGTATAAATGGGTACCTGGCAATAGCTAGGGAAGTAACCTGCGATAGACTGGCATAGGCTTGGGCGATATCGATTTTTTTTCATCCACGATATATCGTCAAACATATATCGCGATATTCGATAATATTGCGATTATTTTTGTTTTTCACGCATGAGTGCTTTAGAGCCGGTAATGACAGGGATGTACCCATCTACAAGCGTCACAATAAATTGCCAGTGCTTACATGAGAGACACGTGCAATTGCGCCGTTCACGAGTGCAACATATGGGGCGGGTTTTCGCTACCCTAACCAGAAACAAAACGGCACAGCTATGCGAAAATACCAACGTAACCAGAAAATTGTTTTCAGTTTGTGACATGTTCAATCATCAATGTTTCTCAAAATAGAACTTACTCGTGAGTGCTAGTAACTTGAAAGATATACTGGTGTACGAACAATCATTTAATCATGTTTTAACACTTTTTACAATACGCCATCTTGAAACTAAGCGTAACCGATCACAAAGTTCGGTTTATGTTCATGCATGTTACGTTTGGTCAGAACAATGACGTCATCGCAGCACAACCGAACTTGCGAAAACGCTTAACCAATGACCAAAGCCCAAACGTGTTTCTGGTTACAGTCGCAAAAATGCACCCATTGCTATTGGTAAATCGTTTGCATAATAATTATGTGGGACGGTAATACTGCGTCGTGCATCCCAATCAAATCATCAGCCCGAGTTCACGTGATTCGCGTTCCATGTGACTGGGTCATAGTATAAACACGTGACTAGGTTTATTCCTGCATATAGTACCGTGGAGAATAAAACCATGTGAACGTCATTTGCACTTCAGAAAATGTGGATTTTAGTCACACTATTTTAAATAAACGTCACCGTGGTTTATCAAGAGTACGTATATGTGTTTTGTCTAGACAAGAGTCCCAGTATGGTATAATAGAATAGTGTCCTAATCCCTCAACTTTGATCGAGCTGCTGCCGATCCATGCTTTGATTTAATTCATGACTTATGTAGATTTTTAAGGTAACGCCCATATTCTGCATATGTATGATATAATGTACTCGCCTGCCTGTGGTGCGCCAGTCAGAGTCACAGACCACCATGGATAGAGAGTGAGACGTAAACATTGTCTACACATTGTTGGATCAAATACACCACTTAATCCCAAACACTTAATCAGTCTGTATAGATTTCTTTGAGTGGCGGTGGGTTATTAAACAACACCCTGTCAAGCTGCTCCTTTGTGATATGACAGTCGGTTTACTACAGAAGTATTTCGATTTTGTTTCTCACGAAAGCAGAAAAGACTTCCCAAAGTTTTTTTTCTATGGAATTTCTGACCCAACTGACAATTGGGAATTTTGTTTAATCGCGATATATTTTTTTTCTTCACAATAATTTTTTTTCATCGCGATATATTTTTTTCATCGCGATCTGCCGATATCTCGATGATTTAAAAAGTTCTCGATATCATAATCGAGTAAAAAAAAATATTGCGATATTCGATATTATCGTGTCATCGCCCAAGCCTAGACTGGCATCCTATCCAGCGGGAATGGAAATATTCTCAGTCGTTTCATGCCAATGAAACCGGAGATAGACACCGGCCTGATGAGCCAGTATGGCTCGGGACAGACTTTACTTTTTTTTACATTCGTGAATCTCAATCTGTTGACTCCTTCAAGAAGAACTTAAAAGGAACTTTTATCTTTTGTTTAGTATTATATTGCATTTGCTATTGTATTGTTATGCTATTGTATGATTTCTTGTTTACTGTAAAGCGCCTTGAGCACTTCTTGGTGGATATATGCGCATTATAAATCTTCTGTATTATTATTATTATTATTATCAAGCATCCCTCAATCTCAAGAACGATTTTGGAAGCCACCTGCCCGGTTTTGGTCCATAGCCTGTCACGCTAGTAGATTGTACAAATGTGATATTTGTTGGTAACAAAATAATCAAGTGTATAATAATAATAATAATAATAATGTGTGGACTTATATAGCGCACGTATCCACCAACTGAGTGGTGCTCAAGGCGCATTATATTATTACCCCTGCTCATAAGGCTCATAAATCATTCCTGAAACCATCTCAGCTCCCTGGGGAGTATACAGCTCAATTGCTGCCATTACAGCGCATATAGGGCTAATCAACCAACTCTGCACTCACAGGTACCCATTTAACCCCTGGTTGGAGAGAAGCAATTATGGTTAAGTGTCTTGCTCAAGGACACAAGTGTCACGGCCGGGATTCGAACCCACATTCTGCTGCTAACACCAGAACTTGAGTCCGGTAAGCTAGACCGCTCGGCCACGACACTCCAATACAAGTGTATGGTAGTGGACGGTTAATTCCATGCGGGCAGTAGTGACCAATAGGACAAATGTCACCGGTAACACCATCTGTAAGAACAATGTGGATATACATGTAGGGTTAGTTATGTCAATCATGATTCAACTTGGTTTACAGATGAGTAACATGAACAGAGAAAGGTTTACAAGTAACACCACATGTAATTATCTCTTATTAGAAGAGGTCAGGTTCTGAAAAGAACCGGGAGTGAGGATAATAATAATAATAATAATGTGGACTTATATAGCGCACGTATCCACCAAACTGGTGCTCAAGGCGCATTATATTATTACCCCTGCTCATCGGGCTCATAAATCATTCCTGAAACCATCTCAGCTCCCTGGGGGGTATACAGCTCAATTGCTGCCATTACAGCGCATATAGGGCTAATCAAACACAACAACTAACTCGGCCCGCACAGGTAACCATTTACCCCTGGGTGGAGAGAAGCAATTATGGTAAAGTGTCTTGCTCAAGGACACAAGCACCATGGTCGCGGTTGGGACTTGAACCCACATTCTGATAACTCATCCATCAGAACACAAATCCGACGCACTAAACCGCTCGACCATAGCACTTTATGAACAGAAAGCTTGAGCAGAAAGTAAATCAAGCATCCCTCCAAACTAAAAAAATGAATTTTGAAGCCACCTGCCTGTGTTTTGTCCAAAGCCAGTCACACTAGCAGATTTGTTGATGACAAAATATTCATGACAAATGACAAAGTTTTCCAAGAAACCTGCAACCATTGGATATGTTTGAATTGTGTATTTGTTTTCCTAATGAGAACATTGGGTACCATACCTTCAGTATCTGGGATGCTTGCATTACCAATGCAATAATATCCTTCATAGCACTGAGCTGTGACGTTAGACTGACCATCGTACTGACAATAGTAACCACCATCGCAAGATTTGCAGTTATTTTAAACACTGCAATAATTACAACCATGGTGTCCACATGAAAGCTTTACCATGAGTGTCTCAGGGTGTCATTGAACTTCAACTTTAGTTGGATTTTTAGAAATGTCTCGGGAGAGGAGGTTGGCAAAGATTGTGTTTGTTCTTGTTTTAAATTAATTTCTTTTTATGTCACTTGGAAAACCAACATGGCCTTTTGGTGGGATTTTCTTCTCACATTTTTCCTATTTTGTTTTCAAGATACGTGTACCCCAACGACACCTGTCACCCAACTTACGACTGTGTCTGCCCCTCGTTCGACATCAGCACAGGGGGTCTGTGTGGACCTGGGTACTACTGCCCTCAAGGATCACCAAAGCCCCAGAACTGTCAAGGAGGGATGTACTGTGAAACACCAGGACTTGAGGAGCCAACAGGTGGGTAGAGGGCCAATATAAACAACTAGTGACTGCAGTAGAGGGCAATAATTACTTGTCTGTTGACCTGAATTGGTTGATTTTTTTTTTTTACAAAGTTATTTATTTATGTTATTTATTAAGTTATTTATGATCGATACCATCATCAGCTTTACATCAAAAAATCAAAAAAGTTTTTGACCAAATTCAACCAATTTATTTATTATTTTTAACTTCCAATTCTTTGTTCGGTTGATTTTTCGTTTAAACAAAAACAAATTATTTAGTAATGGACACTTAGCACGGGGTATTCAACATGCTTGGTGTTACATTCACAGAGCTGCCAACTCTTCCGGATTCTGCGGAAGACTTCGCGTATTTGACGGTAATTTACTTACTTAAAATATATGCAAGGAGGCCTCTCCTTTTGGTGCCAAAAGGAGAGGCCTCCTTGCATATATTTTAAGTAAGTAAATTACCGTCAAATACGCGAAGTCTTCCGCAGAATCCGGAAGAGTTGGCAGCTCTGCATTCATATGCTTTTCCCAAAAAATACATACGTATACATGTAGATCTGTACGGATTTTTCCGGATTTCTGGATTTTTACAAATCGCAATGTTGTGATCCAATGTTGTGATCCAATGTTGTGATTTTAACGATTTAAGCAATAAAGGAAAGCAAAGCAAACGCTCAGAACTATAGATTTCACCCCCAGCGCTGTTCACAACAGCGGCCCCCAATACCCCAAGCAAAATGTACGTGGATTTTTCAAAACTGCCCAATCACACCCCTGTTATTGTTGGTTTTACCATGAAGAGGAAATAAATGTTTCTAAATGAAAATTTTCTTAATGATATCTTTAAATTTGATCGTCTATTTCACAGGAAACTGCTCAGCGGGTTTCTGGTGTAACCACACCAGCACCGTCCCTGACCAGTACGTCTGTCCAGCCGGTCATTACTGCCAGGTTGGCACGGCCGTCCCGACACCCTGTCCCGAGGGCACATTCAGCCGGACAGAGATGAACACCGGCCCTGAGAATTGTGAGAATTGTACGGCCGGATCTTACTGCGAAGGTATGGTGGTTCTTTCTTCAATGTTAAATGTAGAATTTGGGGCTTTGCATGGTGGAGATAGATGTTCTTGAGTTCTTTCGGGTACACCACGTTAATGATCTCTATTTGGAAAAAGTGATGGCTCTGAGAAGAGTTTTTTTTTTGTTTTTTGTTTTTTTTTGCAATTTGCCCCACACAAGGTGGGGGCTACTAAGTTATTGAGTTGTTACAACGACTCCACACGGAAGAAACCAGCCCCTCACACCGAAACAAGACAAGTTAATAACCAGCCTCTTCACGGTGCGAATAGGACTGGGAGGGGTAACTAGTCCAGAACAAGGCAATTGTTAAACTGCCTCTGCCCCTAATAAGCAATTATGGTTAAGTGTCTTGCTCAAGGACACAAGTGTCACGGCCGGGATTCGAACCCACACTCTGCTGCTAACACCAGAACTTGAGTACGGTAAGCTAGACCGCTCGGCCACGACACTCCACTGGTTGGTTTGTTCTCAACGTTTCAACTAGTCTGCTCTAGTCATCATCAGGAGACAGAAGAGATGTGGAGAGCTCTTCTCAGAGCCATCACTTTTTCCAAAAAGAGATCATTAACGTGGTGTACCCGAAAGAACTCAAGAACGTTCTTTAGTATGTTGACAAAATTTCTACATCTATAAAAATTCTGTGAGGAGTATCATGATCGAGGGGTTTGAATGTCGGATATATTTGTTCCAATTACATTCTGGAGCTTGCAATTTTATGAGCTGTGAAGTTATAATTCCAAGTCCATTTTACGACTTGCAATATTAAGACTGATGCAAAAGCACAATTTACATCGCAAGTCATGAATATATGTGTATAGCACTGCTTTCCGAGGGTCTGTGAAAAAACTTCACAGGCGACTCGGGCGGGATTCAAACCCACGACCTCCTGCTTAATAGTGCAGACATCTTAACCTCTCGACCACCGAGCTAGAATCCTATATAGCAGCGGGTTCCGCGATACTTATAGGTTGATGAAATTCTTGCACCGGGTGATAAACGATATTGATTTAATTTTGCCCTACACCGACGTGTGTGTAGCACTGCATACTCAGCGCTTTCCGAGTCTGTTTCATGAGATTGATACTAGGAACTAGACTGCCCTATTCATCACCAATGGATTGTGATTACCACTAGAGAATACTGATATGCAGGAAGCGGATTAGAATGTAATTCTGTAATTTTTTTTTAAAAATTTCAGGTGAAGGTAACAAAGAACCTGATGCAGAGTGCACCATGGGATACTTCTGCCCAGGAGGTCAGAGTTCAGCGACACCGACTGACCTCAAGTGCCCGCGAGGTTACGCCTGCCCCCAAGGATCATGGGAACCACAGCTGTGTGATAACGGAACGTACCAGGGTCAGATAGGGCGAGGAGAATGCGACATATGCCCTGGTGGATCCTACTGTGATCCTTACGAAGGTGAGGAAGGGAAGGTCTTAAGAATATCCTCAGTAAGACTGTGAAATGGATAATAACGTTAAATGGTAATATATTACTAGCTGCTGTCAGGAATGTAGTCTTGATTCAAGGCTGTGTTTGTATGTGTTTGATACACGAACCGCTATCAAACACAGTCTTGGGAAACTTGTTGACTCTTCCCCCAAAACAAAAACAAAAACAAAAACAAAAAACAGGGAGAAACCACTACACATGTGTCAATTTGATATGCTAGTGTAGCCCACATGTTTGGTGTTTGTAAACAACTGTAGTATAAATGCAAAATAGTAGTTATTGGCCTTACGTTTCCAACCTAGCAGGTTCTTTCTCAAAGGCAAAACGGATGATATACAAACATGAACAAATACATAAACACAAGAGTAAATAGAGAATTAGCTGATTGCAAACTGCTTACCAACCTAAAGGACCTGTAGTATAAATGCAAAATAGTAGTTATTGGCCTTACGTTTCCAACCTAGCAGGTTCTTTCTCAAAGGCAAAACGGATGATATACAAACATGAACAAATACATAAACACAAGAGTAAATAGAGAATTAGCTGTTGCAAACTGCTTACCAACCTAAAGGACCTGTAGTATAAATGCAAAATAGTAGTTATTGGCCTTACGTTTCCAACCTAGCAGGTTCTTTCTCAAAGGCAAAACGGATGATATACAAACATGAACACATACTTAAACGCAAGAGTGGTCAGAAGTTATTCAGGTGTGGAAGGCTTTGTTATTGAGTTGAGTTCTTTGTGTTTCTCCAGTTGGACCTGTCATCACCCCACTAACCTGCCCACGAGGTTACTTCTGTCCCCCTGGGACCAGAGAGAGCACCACCAACCCCTGCCCGATGGGTACCTACGGTGAGACCGTTGGGTATGACAGCATAGATGATTGTGTACAGTGTCCAGAGAAGTATTACTGTGGGACACCAGCCCTTGAGATGCCGACTGAGGAATGCTATGCCGGGTATTATTGCACTGGTGGATCCTCGAGTCCTACACCTTATGATGATATGGTAGGATTTCATGAAATATGGTTATCAATTTGCTTGTCATTGTTTAAGGGAAGGTACAGCATTGGTCATGTTGGCAAAACTGCTTCTATGAGTATGCTTACTGTCTTTGAATCAAGATATACATTGAAGGGAAGGCACAGCATTAGTCATGTTGGCAAAACTGCTTCTATGAGTATGCTTACTCTCTTTGAATCAAGATATACATTGAAGGGAAGGTACAACATTGGTAATGTTGGCAAAACTGCTTCTATGAGTATGCTTACTCTCTTTGAATCAAGATATACATTGAAGGGAAGGCACAGCATTGGTCATGTTGGCAAAACTGCTTCTATGAGTATGCTTACTCTCTTTGAATCAAGATATACATTGAAGGGAAGGTACAACATTGGTAATGTTGGCAAAACTGCTTCTATGAGTATGCTTACTCTCTTTGAATCAAGATATACATTGAAGGGAAGGCACAGCATTGGTAATGTTGGCAAAACTGCTTTTATGAGTACGCTTACTCTCTTTGAATCAAGATATACATTGAAGGGAAGGTACAGCATTGGCAATGTTGACAAAACTGCTTCTGTGAGTATGCTTACTCTCTTTGAATCAAGATATACATTGAAGGGAAGGCACAGCATTGGTAATGTTGGCAAAACTGCTTCTATGAGTAAGCTTACTCTCTTTGAATCAAGATATACATTGAAGGGAAGGTACAGCATTGGTCATGTTGGCAAAACTGCTTCTATGAGTATGCTTACTCTCTTTGAATCAAGATATACATTGAAGGGAAGGCACAGCATTGGTCATGTTGGCAAAACTGCTTCTATGAGTACATGTATGCTTACTCTCTTTGAATCAAGTTATACATTGAAGGGAAGGTACAGCATTGGTAATGTTGGCAAAACTGCTTCTATGAGTATGCTTACTCTCTTTGAATCAAGATATACATTGAAGGGAAGGTACAACATTGGTCATGTTGGCAAAACTGCTTCTATGAGTATGCTTACTCTCTTTGAATCAAGATATACATTGAAGGGAAGGCACAGCATTGGTCATGTTGGCAAAACTGCTTCTATGAGTATGCTTACTCTCTCTGAATCAAGATATACATTGAAGGGAAGGTACAGCATTGGTAATGTTGGCCAAACTGCTTCTATGAGTGTGCTTACTCTCTTTGAATCAAGATATACATTGAAGGGAAGGTACAACATTGGTAATGTTGGCAAAACTGCTTCTATGAGTATGCTTACTCTCTTTGAATCAAGATATACATTGAAGGGAAGGTACAGCATTGGTCATGTTGGCAAAACTGCTTCTATGAGTATGCTTACTCTCTTTGAATCAAGATATACAATACTCTTTCCTAAATACGAATTGGAAAATAAGTAATTTTTCTTTAAAAAATTACAGAACCTCAAGACAAAAATATTTCTAGTGAAGATTAAAATTTTACTGGAACTTTTGAATTGTTTGTTTTCATCAGATCATTGATTACTGGCTATCCTTTTATAAAGGAAAACCAATGTTTTGAAGTGAGATATTTTTCCAAACAAGCAAAACGAAACCAAAAACATACCAGAAAAAGCCTGTAAAGTAGCAAAAGAAACGTATTACTATTTATCTTTCATTGTTTCAGGTTGATCCCGACAATAACTCCACCTTCACAGGCAACGACGTCTGCCCAATCGGTTACTACTGTACAAACGGCACCGCCTACCCGGAACCCTGCCCACCAGGGACCTTCTCAATGAACACACGGGTCACATCGGTCGACGGATGTGAAGATTGTCCAAGAGGGCGCTATTGTAATCTGCAAGGATTCGTCAAGGTGGACTCCGCGCCAAATTGTTCGCCCGGGTGAGTTTATGTCAATTTGATTATTTTAGGGGTTTGGTATATCAACGTTGCATCTGGAATTCATTTTTAGAGTATGAAAACTGACATGAAAAACTTTCCCAGTTGAAACCAAATTGAACTGGTTCAAACAAGTTGAAACTAGATATCAAACTATGTACTTGAAACTTAATGTCTAAGAACTCCAGTTAAAACCAACATAACCTGGTTCAAACGTGTTTCAGCCAGTTGCTTTGAATTTTGCCATACAGCCAGTTGAAAACTAGTTATCAAACAATGTATTTCAAGAAATCCGTTGAGAAATCCATCAATGTAATGTCTAAGCAACTGAAACCAACTGAACTGGTTCCAACCAGTTGAAAACTGAACTGCTTCCAACCAGTATAACATATTTTCTCCTTGGCCCCAGCTATGTGTGTACTGGAGGCAGTACCACTGTTATGAAATCCTCCAATTGAATCCAACTAAACTGGTTCGAACAAGTTCCCACTTGTTAAAACCGGTTATCAATGTATGAATTCATAATAAAATAATTCATAAATAATTGTCATCCTTGGCCCCAGCTATGTGTGTACTGGAGGCAGTACCACTGTTATGAAATCCTCCAATTCAAACCAACTAAACTGGTTCAAACAAGTTCCAACCAGTTAAAACCGGTTATCAATCTATGAATTCATAAATAATGTTCATCCTTGGCCCCAGCTATGTGTGTACCGGAGGCAGTACCATACCAACACCTGCTGAAGACTCAGGTATGGGCTACCCCTGTCCTGCCGGTCACTACTGCCCAGAAGGTACCCTGAGTGAGCTTGGGTGTCCAGTCGGTACGTACCAGAGCAACAAGGGTCAAGCCAACTGCACGCTGTGTCCAGACGGTCAGATGTGTGAGATGGTCAACTTGACCGCGCCGTCAGATTGCAAGACAGGTAGGAAGGAGAGGTTTTTTATGAAGGAATGATTGAGATTGATTTGTGAGTGTGGTTAAAGAAGTAAAATGGCCTTTATTTTTCTTAAAGGGAAGATACACACCATTGATAATGTTGGCAAAAAACACAACCGTACACCTCTTATAGTTCTCTGTAATCTATCTTGTTAAAGGTTCCAAGAACACACTCTTCATCCGGTTTCATTTCTTGTGCACCAAAACTATGGAATGATCTCTCCCATCAACTCCGAACACTTGACTTAATAATAATAATAATACAAGCATTTGTAAAGCGCCATCTATCTATGTAGACATATTCCGAGGCACTTGAAGAAAAGTTACTGTACAATAATAATTAATTTATAAGTCACTTGAAACAAAACCAGCATTCTAATTATAAGTTGAGTTAAACATGAATGTTTTAAGAAGGCATTTGTAAAGAAGGGTTGTAAAGATTGACAGCTACGAATTTCCTGAGGCAAAGAGTTCCATAGAGTGGGGGGCCGAGACTGAGAAGGCTTGGTCTCCATACAATGTTCTGGTTCTTGGTGTCACAAGAAGATGTTTGTCAGATGACCTTAGGTGGCGATGAGGGGAATACTGGGTGAGGAGATCCTGCAGATATGTTGGTGCACTGTCATTGAGGGCTTTCCATGTAATTAGCATTATTTTGAAGGCAACCCTCTGTTTGACTGGAAGCCAGTGAAGATTTCTCAGGACTGGAGTAATGTGATCAAATTTCCGTGTTCGGGATAAGACACGAGCCGCAGTGTTTTGTACACGTTGAAGTTTGCACATGAGAGTGTTGGTGATTCCAAACAAAAGTGAGTTGCCATTATCCAACCTAGATGTCACAAGAGCATGGATAAGGATGGCAGCTGACTCATCAGTCAGGATTCGCGGATGCTGTTGATGTTTCTAATGTGGTAGTATGACGTTTGACAAACTTTCTTGACATGTGATTCCATTGACATCGTTCTGTCAAACATGATGCCAAGATTACGTGCAGTCGTAGAAGGTTCAATATTTGAAGTCCCAATTTGCATCTGGTTGCATCTGATTTTATCCTGGCTACGTTTGGAAGTGATAATTAGAAGTTCGGTCTTGTCGTCGTTAAATCTTAATTTATTCCTGGTCATCCATTGCTTTAGATCACAAACACATTGTTCAATACGCCGTCTCACGGAATGTTCATCGTCTTGGTTTCCCAGATGAAATGATCCATATATCTGTGTGTCGTCTGCGTAGCAATGAACTTGAAGTTGATGTCTTCGTACAATAGCGGCAATAGGCTCGGAGTATATTGTGAAAATAAGGGACCTAATACTGATCCTTGAGGACGCCAGAAGAAAGTGAGATGGGAGATGATAGAATTCCATTGATGTTCACAGACTGAGTTCGATTACATATATATGATCTGATCCATTGCAAGGCTGGACCAGTAACACCGATGAACTGAAGGCGGTGGAATAAAATATCATAGTCTATAGTATCGAATGCTGCAGAGAGATCTAGGAGAACAAGGAACACGCCACGCTTATTGTCAACTGCCGAAGAATATCGTTCTTTACTCTTAGAAGAGCAGTCTCTGTTCCATGATGTTTCCTATACGCAGATTGCAATGGTTCATGTAGATTGTGTTCAATCAGATGATCAGTAATTCGTGAATAAACAACCTTCTCTATTACTTTGGATATAAATGAAAGGTTGGATACAGGACGAAAGTTCTTGAGGTTTTCAGGATCGAGGGTGGGTTTCTTCAGCAGAGGAGTCACCAGGGCATTTCTAAATTGCTGTGGGAATTTAGAAGATTGAAGAGACATGTTGACAATTTTGGAGATAACTGGAGTCAAAATATTCAGATTGTTCTTTAGGAGCCAGGTAGGAATAGGATCCAAATCACACGTCTTTGATGGTGATGATTTGATGATTTTCCTGATTTCCTCATCCAGAGCTGGTGTGAATTCTTCCAATGGTGTAATATTAGAGTGAGATGCTTCAGTGGTATACAGCTGCATACAATCTAGATCAAGGTTAAGGTCATTACGAATGTTCTGAATCTTTGTTATGAAATAATCACTAAATGTTGTCGCCAATTCCTGTTTATTGTCGTGTGTAGGAAGTTTAGTTTTTCCTTTGTTGTGGAGTAGAGATTCAACTATTTTGTAGAGCTCTCGCTGGTTCCCACAGCTGGCTAGTTTTTCTTTGAAGTATGATGATTTGGCACTGTTGATCATATTAACAACACAGAGTCGTTGCGCTTTAAACTGATTTCTATCAGATTCTGATCTGGTTTTCCTCCAGCGTCTCTCCAATTTCTTTGGAGTCTCTTGGCATCGGCAATCTCCGGGGAATACCATGGATTAGCTGGTCTAATGGTAATACAGCGAGTTTTCAGTGGAGCATGCCTTTCCAGAATAGACTTCAGTGTGGAGTTGTACTGATCTATGAGTGTTTGGAGGTCATTGGACGGGTTGGTAATCAATTCTGAGTGGCTGATATCATTAGAAAAACTGTCATGGTCTAGAGATCCATATTTACGATAGGAAATATGTTTCTTGGTTGGTTGAGGTTTAGTCAGATTCAGTGCACAATGCAAAGCAGCATGATCTGTCAGAAAACATGCAACATCCACTGAATCAATAAGGTTGTCGGTGGGTCGTGCAAAGACAAGGTCCAATATATGGCCACTCACATGTGTAGAAGCACATACAAACTGTTTCATGTTAGTGTTATGAATTATATCCTTGAGGTGGCGGGCAGCAGCATCATCATCGGTATCCCAGTGGAAATTAAAATCCCCAACAATCAGCAACTTGCTTGGGGATGTCGAGAGTACACTGACATATTCGGAGAAATCGTCAAGGAACATTGTAGGGGTTATACGATTCTTTGAGCTGTATGGTGGTCTATAGATGATTACCAGCTTCACGGATGAGAAAGTTCCTTTAACAGTCACATCACAACATAGACTTTCAAAATTGTCGCTACTGTGTGATGTTATTGGGCCGCGTTTGATGTTAGTCTTATATATGAGAGCAATACCTCCACCGGTTCCATTTGGACGAGGTACATGACACATGTCATAACCAGGAATGCATAATTCACCGATTATTTTATTGTGTTTATCAGTAGCTGATAGCCAAGTTTCAGTCAGTGCAATCAAATCAAAATCATGTTCAATAAAGTAGTCAGTCAGAAGGTTGGTTTTATTGCACACAGACTTAGGCCTCCCAGTGAAACCTATAAAACCTATTTCAAACTGGGAACCTTTATTTCCCAAAAAAAACCTATATTAACCTATAAAAACCTATATTTTTAATCTCCCTCACATTTTCAACTTTTTCATAAAATCCTCATGGCTTTGAAGAAAAATTACTTCCTGAGTATAAAGAGATGAAGCCAAAACAGTAGCCAAACTGAAACATGTGTACTTCTCCAAGCGCCTTGGAACAGTCAACTAGAATGACGGCGCTCTACAAATGCCTGATGATTGATTGATTGATTGTTCTTGTATAAACCTTTAAAGACATTTTATTTCTGAGACATTCATCCCTTCTCCCTCTGATAACTCTCTGCAATCCATCTCCAGGTCACTACTGCCAGGAGGGTGAACCTCTCCCAATCCCCTGTCCACCAGGGACCTTCAACAACATCACATCACTGAGTCGAGTGGAACAGTGTACAGACTGTATCCCGGGGAAGTACTGTGAGGGGCCAGGTAACAGCTATCCAACAGGTAAGATAGATCATCGGTTTAATCTGAATAAAATGGAAGAAATAGTTTCCACAATACCAATTACAAAAATGTATTTGAGACAAATTACTCAACATTTAACACTTGATATGATTTTTGCTAAGAGAGGAGGGCCAAAGTCATAGTACAGTCAAGCCTTTGAGAAGCCTGGTCAGGCCCAGGCTACCTGGCCTCCTAATCTGTCTTTTGTGAGTCCTAATCCTGTAACAATACAATACCTGCCAATAAACATAACCTGGGCTTCTGAAGGGCCTCGTCCAGCCAAGTAGAGCTCATTATATAGGCCAGTAGGCAAGGGAAAAGCCTGGGCCTGACCGGGCTTCTCAAAGGCTTGGCTGTACCATGACTTTGGCCCTTGCCCCTAAATTCACCCATTGCTAAATGTATATAGGAATCTGTCATCATCAGGTTATAAGCTCGGTGGTTGAGAGGTTAAGACGTCTTCACTAGTAGGTTCGAATTCCGTCAGCGTTTCGTGGGTTTTGTTTCTACAGACACTTTTTTGGGGGTATTATTTCTGGTTTATTAAAATTCTACCCGGCATATAGGATTCATCAGGCAAGCTCGGTGGTCGAGAGGTTAAAACATCTGCACTAGTACGCAGGAGGTCGTGGGTTCGAATCATTGGCGGATCCAGGGGGGGAGGGGCTAAGGGGGGCTGTAGTCCCCCCTAAAATCTTTTTAAAAAAATTAAAATTAAAAAAAAGGGAGAGAAAAAGAGAGAGAGAGAGAGAGGGGGGGGAGGGAGGGGAGGGGAGAACGCACTCCCATTCCCACAGTGTGCTTTGTTTTTCTCTCCCTTTGATTATTTCATTGTAATTTTTGTAGTACTGAAAAATAATTGTTTTTGATTCTCAGCCCCCCCCCCTAAAAATGTTCTGGATCCGCCCATGGTTCGAATCCCGCTACAAGGCGCCTGTACAAATATTGCCCCTTGACACTCAAAAGTGCTGTGTGTAGACTGCTGAGCTTTGTCAGTGAAGGCCAAAAAAAAATGTTAATTGTCCAATAAGCTCGGTGGTCGTGAGGTTAAGACGTCTGCACTAGTAAGCAGGATAAGACTGTGTTTTTGGTTATTTTGGGAACCGTATACCCGAAATTGGATATCCGGGTACCCGAAATTGGATATCCGGGGACCCGTAAACGATTTTGTAAAAACACACATACTCCCGAATGTATACTACTCAAAACAATTTAGGGAACACCGGAATAATTTCAGTTAAAGCAAGATCATTTATATCAGATAAACACAATGTTTCACAGAATTGATGAGAAACAACTGCACAATGAAACAGAAGATAAAGGATGCATGTAGTGATTACACATTTCATGACATGACTA
The DNA here is from genome assembly GCA_029582265.1 of Zoroaster sp. YZ-2022. NCBI lineage: Eukaryota > Metazoa > Echinodermata > Asteroidea > Forcipulatida > Zoroasteridae > Zoroaster > Zoroaster sp. YZ-2022. The sequence continues at coordinate 10,393,202 of CM055816.1, forward strand.
CTGAAAGAGAGAGGGGGTTGCAAATGAAAATCCCGGTTCATGGAACATTTCAACATGGCCCAAACCTATTTGATGTTAAAAATCCGGTGTTCCCTAAATTGTTTTGAGTAGTGTTCGCATATCATCATTTCATATCAGAAATATAAGCCGAATTAGGAAATACTTGAATAAAAGTGCTGCTGAACAAATTATACATGCGTTTGTCACGGCTCGATAACGGGAATGCTCTCCTTTACAGTCTCCCGCAGAATCAAATATCTCGTCTTCAGCACATACAAAACACAGCAGCTCGTGTTGTGACTTTGTCCAGAAAGTCATGCCATATCACGCCAATCTTGAAAGAACTGCACTGGCTTCCTGTTTCACAGAGAATTGTTTTTAAACTTATGCTAATTGTTCACAAATCTTTTAATAACATTGCTCTAATTTATATTTCTGAACTGCTTGAAGTCTACACTCCATCACGCAATTTGCGCTCCAGCAACATGTCACTCCTAAAGGAACCAACTTCAAAATGGAACTGGGGTGATAGGTCGTTTTCTGTCGCAGCTCCGATCCGAGACTCTGGAATCATCTTCCAACTAAACTCAAATCTTGTCATAGTATAACCAGATTCAAGTCGATGCTTAAAACTCATCTTATGTCACAACTCTTCAAAGATGATGTATATTTGTAATTGCATTGTACATGTAGGTACATGTATCTCGGTACATAATTATTTTTTTCCCTATGCTATCATTGTATATTGTTTGTATTCATGTTTTTTCTTTGTTTCCGCGCCTTGAGCACCCAGCAGGGTGGATATGTGCGCGCTAAAAATCTTTATTATTATTATTATTATTATAAACCGATATGATCACAAGTTTCTCTTATTTTATTAGAGTCATAATAAATGTGGACTTACTGTAATCATTTCACGCCCTCTGTATTAAAAACGACTCGTTGCATTCCCATGTTCCCCCACACACCTTTTGTTAACAAATAATCAGAGACTTCCATTTGTGTGGTTTAAATGTTCAGTCGAAATTTGAAAAAGTCATTTACGGGTAATTGGCAGTTTCCGTCGGGTATCCGGGTACCTGGATCCCCGGCACAGGCCTAAAGCAGGAGGTCAAGGGTTAAAGTCCTTTCCCGAAGAGCCAGATGATTTGGTTTTTTGTAGACCCTCGGAGTATACAGTATATTATATACATAACAGCAAAAGAAACGTCACCCCCCCCTAAATTTTGACAAGTCTGAGAACGTGTTTAGCTTATGTGTCCTCAGACGTCATGCATGACGAATTTTGAGGTCAACCAAATTTGCCACATTGTGTTCGTGTTACAGTCCATACTCATAATATTCTTCATTAAACAAATTATATTAATTATAAAATGAAAATAATAAATATTTTTAGGGGTGACGTTTCTTTTGCTGTTATGTATAGATGCGTCAGTGAAGGTCAAAAATCAATTGTTCAATAACCCCAACACAAGAATTCCATCTGTAAAAATATAGTATTTTATTGCTTTTTTTCAACCAGTTTACAAGACACTGAAACTTCTTATTCCATTCTTCAAACAAAACCAGGTCTGTGCAGTGCAGGATACTATTGCCAAGGAGCCGCAGAAACCATGATTCCCGTGACAACCGTGGACTATCCAGAGAACGGTCTGTGTCCTGCCGGCTACTACTGTGATGAGGGGATACCTGCCCCAACCCAGTGTCCTGTCGGTACCGTCCGTAGAGCCGAGGGTAAGACACTCTTGGTTGAGTACAGAGAAGTGGTATTGTGAAGTCACTATCATTTTATATAGTCTCAGGCTGTATGCATCAAGTGCCTAGCTAATATTCACTATAAATTTTTGCAACCACACTATACACTGTGAATAACTTTACCCTGATCAAATGCCCTGAAAATCTGTTTTGCCAAGAAATAACATTTCACAGCAATTTCATGGTGTCTCTTCCTCTCAGATATTGGCAATAATGTTCACAGTGATTTCAGAGCAAATTCACGGCGGCGTCGAGAATTAATGAGCTGCGCCAAAACTGGCACAAGATCGAAGTTCATGGCGTTTTCACGGCGAAGAGTAGTTCATGGCGTTTTCACGGTGTTATGTCGTCATGAAATTGCCGTGAACTATTTATTTCACAGTAAAACAGATCTTCAGGGCATTTTCAGGGTAAAGTTATTCAGAGTGATAGCTTACATGCTGCATGAACCAGTGAGAAGGTTCAGTAATCTGATAGTTCCAAAGAAAATAATCTTTCAGTTCCAAAGTTCATTCCTGACATAAGAAATAAGTAAATGGATGCAGCTATTTCCATTAATTTACTTAAAATTCAATGACATTTGAAAACGATGTTGCCCCTGCAAACAGACACAATTAGGCAGGTTACTGTACTACTCAAAACAATTTAGGGAACACCGGAATAATCTCAGTTAACCCTCTCAGTACCGAATTGTTTTGACATAAACAACCGCTGGTGACCGCATTGTTTGACCACTCAAGCGTGAAGCACACATTCTTACACAACAGAAAGCTTGTGTTCAAAGGCCAATTTTACAAACTCTATTATCACCTTGAAGATATCGTTTTACAGCAAAATAAATAATAAAATATATCTTACTTATTGAATTCCCTTTCATAAAATCCAAAAAACATTAAGATCGGTCAATAAATGTCCAAGTTCTCGGTCTTTGTTTCCTCAGTGTGATCTGTAAACTCAAACACTTTTTTGTACACAAACACATGGCGCTCCGTAGGTGTTTGGCATTTCGGATCTTTACACTACAATTTGAAGGGATTGCATAATAGCAACCTTATTTTATTTCACCATCAATGGAAAGATCCGATCTTGCTCTTTCCAACCATTGTAAGCTTGGGTATGGAGGGTGAACATGGACAAAACTACAGCTTTATAACAAATGGCCTTTGTGCTCAGGCTAGAGTGTTTTTTTGTGTGAAAGCTTGGTCGACTAAAGTCGCCTATGGTAAGGAAGAGGGGGTATGAGTGCAGTCGACTAAAGTCGCCTATGGTAAGGAAAGGGTTAAAGCAAGATCATTTATTTCAGATAAACACAATGTTTCACAGAATTGATGAGAAACAACTGCACAATGAAACAGATGATAAAGGATGCATGTAGTGATTACACATTTCATGACATGACTACTGAAAGAGAGAGGGGGTTGCAAATGAAAATCCCGGTTCATGGAACATTTCAAACCTATTTGATGTTTAAAAATCCGGTGTTCCCTAAATTGTTTTGAGTAGTATATAATGCGAATGTACAGGTACACAACCTCTTGTATTCAGGTAGGATGGCTTTGTTTAAAATGAATTTTTGTGTATTTGTAGTTTATTAGGGTTTGGCTTTATATTTAATTGATGTAATCTGATTGCCAGTGTAAAATGTAATAAAAATATAAAAAAATATTTAAAAAAATTAAAAAATAAATTTAAAAAAAATAAATAAAAATAAATAAATAAATAAATAAAACCGAAATGGCCACAGCATGAAAATACCAGTAGTCTGTTTTCACGCTGTGGCTATCTTTGCCGGAGTCCCTAAAACGAAAGGACAATTATAGAGGCAGTTTTTTTCTCGTCCAGTCTCGGTTTGGACACATAAATTTGTATTGAAGAAAAACAACGTGACAACATCATGGTAGGTGTTCTGATGGCCGAGTCGACAGAATGTGGGTTCGAATCCTGGCCGCGACCATGGCACTTGTGTCCTAGAGCAAGACACTGTTACATTGCTTCTGTTCACCCAGGAGTACCTGTGAGGGTAGAGATGGTTATTGTGTTTGATTAGCCCTGTAGCGCCAACAAAAGGTTGCACATATAATGGGCTGTACGTATACTCCCCCAGGGAGCTGAGAAAGATTATAGGAATGATATTGGCCCAGTGACCAGGGGAAATAATTGTAAAGCCAGTAATTGTAAGGACATTATAAAGCCGTGTCCAAAATGACGGCTACGGTTATAGCTAGATTACTGTTTCTTCCTGTACTTGAGCATCGCCGCTGCAGCCAATAGCCATAGCCAAAAGCCGTGTCCAAAATGACGGCTACGGCTATAGCTAGATTACTGTTTCTTCCTGTACTTGAGCATCGCCGCTGCAGCCAATAGCCATAGCCAAAATCGGTTAATTCAGACACTGCCTAAGAATGGAATAGTATTATTATTATTATTGTTATTGTTATTGTTATTATTGTTATTGCTATTGTTATTGTTATTATACAGCTTTTTAAAAATGTCCTCCACTTTTCTATCCAATCCTAGGGGCTTCCTCCGTCGACGACTGCCAACCCTGTCTAGGAGGGTTCTACTGTGAGGACCCTGGTCAGATAGACCCAACAGGACCCTGTAGTGCTGGCTTCTACTGCCCAGCTAACCACTCCACCACCAACCCGGCACCCGTGGACTACCAATGCCCGGTCGGTCACTACTGCACCAACCAGACGACAACGCCGATACCCTGCCCCGTGGGGACATACCAACCAAACGAAGGGAGGGATTCTTGCATTGATTGCCAGGCTGGGTTCTACTGTGAGAGCGCTCTGACCCCGGACCCCAAGCCGTGTCCAGCCTATCATTATTGTCCTGCAGGTGAAGAGATAATATGAACTAATGAGCTAAAACTTGAAATGTTTTCAATATACAATAATTGTATGAAGAACTTTTTGCCAAATGATGAGCTGGAAAATTATGAAAAGTTTTGAATATTTCATCCCTAATTTGCCACAGTGACCAATCCCGAATTAAGTTGGCATAGTGACCAATGCGGTATTGGTCACTTTGCCAAATTACAAAAATAGCCAGTTAGAGCATTCGTCATTTGAATGCATGCTCTGTCTCCAAAACTATAAGGAATACATGTATGTGGATTAGATATAATGGTAGGTCTCTTCCTGAATGTACTAATGGGCGGGAAAAATTAAAATTTAAAAAAAAGTCGGATTGGTCACTATGGCAAATTAGGGACGATTTGTGACCCGCTCTGTGAAAATGAGTCACAAGTCGCAAATTTGAAAAATTGAGATTTCTATGGAAAGAGTATATCATCAGCTTTAATTTGGTATATGTTAGAGGTGTGTGACGTGTTGCATTATGGAGATATGCCATTTTTAATCATCAATAATTTGCATAATTAACACAATTGAATTCTTAGGAAAACAAGCATTCGAAAGGAAAACAAATGACAGAAATGAAAAAAAATCATTGATTTTAATATGTAAATATATTATGAAACTTTAGATCCTAATGATATCAACAAACGTGAAAACCCAAAATCTGATTTTCCAAAAAAAAAATCACCCTCTCAACATTCAATCGCCCATTACATGTAAAAGGATGGTGCGACATGTGACTCATTTTCACAGAGCGGGTCACATTTTGTTATTGTACATTAGGAATGAGGGCCAAAGTCGTGGTACAGCCAAGCCTTTGAGAAGCCAGGCCAGGCCCAGGCTTTGCCCAGGCCTTGCCCAGGCCTTGCCCAGGCCTATGGTCCTATATAATCCCCTAAGCTGAGTACAAAAGACCCTTTACTAATGAATAGATCTCAAATAGCTCTTATTGTTAACACAGACTTGACTGACACCTCAGTTCCCAACTGCAGTCAGTATAATGAGCTGGGCTAGGCTGAAATATTCGTCTGTTACATTGAACAATATCTTTGCTATTTTATATCATTTTCCAGCAACGAGATACCCAATCACTTACCTTAATGGTATCTTTATATGTATGACCCTGATAAAAGCTTAAAGGAGCAGTTTGAGTATTGAAATTTCATTTTTTTTTTTTTTTTTTTTTTGCAAATCGCCCCACACAAGGCCAATGGCCACTCCAAGGTGGGGGCTACTAAGTCATTGAGTTGTTACAACGACTCCACACTGAAGAAACCAGCCCCTCGCACCGAAACAAGACAAGTTAATAACCAGCCTCTTCACGGTGCGAATAGGACTGGGAGGGGTAACTAGTCCAGAACAAGGCAGTTGTTAAACTGCCTCTGCCCCTATAAGCAATTATGGTTAAGTGTCTTGCTCAAGGACACAAGTGTCACGGCCGGGATTCGAACCCACATTCTGCTGCTAACACCAGAACTTGAGTCCGGTAAGCTAGACCGCTCGGCCACGACACTCCACATGTGTAATATTGAACAAGGCTATTTTACATCATTTTCCAGCAACGAGATACCCAATCACTTACCCCAATGGTATCTTTATATGTATGACGCTGATAAAAGCTTAAAGGAGCAGTTTGAGTATTGAAATATTCATGTGTAATATTAAACAAGGCTATTTTATATCATATTCCAGCAACAAGATATCCAATCACTTGTCCGAATGGAACCTTTACGTATGACACGGATGAAGGCTTAAAGGAGGAATATGAGTGTCTGCCGTGCTTATCAGGAAGCTACTGTCGGTGAGTAACAAACATAACAGTATTTTTGAACAGATGCAAACAATTTGCGGACAATTTTTCTTTTTTGTGTGTGCTCTGAAAAGCAATTGAACAGCAGATTGGCGAATTTTTGTGTCGGAAGATAAACAACTGATTTGATTTTTTGGGGGTGATATTCATTATCATTTTCTATTGATTCGCATTGTGATAAGCCAAGTTTGAGGGTCTGTTACACAAAAGCAACTTTGGCTATGTCAGATTCATTATAATTGGATCATATTTTTGTTATCTCGGCAAACACCTCTCTTGAAGGGGCAGTATCGTCACGATCAGAGCAGACTTTCAACAGGGCATGGAATCTATATCCTAGTTTAAGATGAACACGGTGACTGAAAATGACTGACTCATTTATGCAGCAGCAACGGTAATATGACCTTAATTCAGGGAACGATTTCGTTCAAAAATTTTGCAGAGCAAAACTGCGATGCAAAAAATGAATTTGCATGGCAAAATAATTTTTTTGTATAGCACTCTGTGAATTTTGTGTAGCAAATTTAAAAATGCTTAAAATTACAGTATGTAGTGTGCATAGGTAAAGGTGTTTTTTTTTTTTTTAAGGCTTTACTGTCGTTTGGTTCATAATATGAATGTCCAAATTTTACCAGAAATAATAATTTTTAGTGCCCTGAAATTGAGCCACAGGTGGTAAAAAACGCACGTATCGCAAAAGCTGCGATGCATTGTTTGAAATTCCATCGCAGATTGTCCAAATTACGTCGCATTTTGCGATGCGATACAGGGGAAATAGTTCACTGCTTATCATGTGGGGATTTATTTTCAGTCACCGAGTTAATCTAAAAGAAGCATTCCGATTCCATGCCCTGTTGATCGTGACGACACTGCCCCTTTAAATTTACTGAATATTCTGTATTCTTTCGTCACTTCACAGCGGTGGTCAAAACCAAGGCAATTGTTCCGAGGGTTACTTCTGTCTCAGTAGGAGTTACGACTATACCCCAGACGGCCTGCTACCGGACGTCATTAACTTTGACCAAGCCCAGTGTCCACCTAACACGACCTGTGCTGGACCGTGTCCACCCGGTCACTACTGTCCAGCGGGTATCGAGGATCCTGTACCGTGTAGGAACAACACATGGCAGCCTGATGAGTTCGGGAGCAGAGAGGAAGACTGTGCCCCCTGCCCAGCTGGGAAACACTGTCTCGAGGGTCAGTGGATATTTTTTTTTTTTTTCATCAGGTTTATTTTTTACAAGACTGATAAGAGTCAGTGTGTGTATTCGCTCAGCGCACATCGTGGCCCTCTAGCAGTGAATTTGCACCCAGTGTCTTCATGACAGCCACTTTGGCATCGTGTGAGCGTTGTGCGTACACTTTATGCGCATATGTTATGGCACTGTAAGCGCACGTGTACTTTTACCAGCCAATGATAGCTGGTGGTATTCTGCGCATACGTACATCAACTGAAAAATACGCCAAACGCGACGCACTATCGCTGCCCTTTCGCCCACACAGTGATCTAACAACATGTGCCCTCAACAGCTCACACTATGAATAACTTTACCCCGAAAATGCCCTGAATATGTGTTTTACCGTGAAATAAATAGTTCACGACAATTTCATGATGACACAACACCGTGAAATTGCCATGAAATACTCTTGGAATTCCTTCGCCATGAAAACGCTGTGAAAATGCCATGAACTTCTCTTGACAGTTTTGGAGCAGCTCATTAATTCTCGAGAGCACCATGAATTTGCCGTCAAATCACCATGAACATTATTGCCAATATCTGAGAGGAAGAGACACTGTGAAATTGCAGTGAAATTACGGTCAGCTGTTATTTCAAGGCAGAACGGATTTTCATGTTATTTTCAAGGTGAAGTTGTTCATAGTGTCATGCTTAGTGCGAATTGAGAAAGTGACCGATGTTGGGAAAGTCAGTTTCAAGAGTGAAAGTTAAAAAGTACTTGAAATACTATAAAAAGTCATGAAATGAATTGTGGACAACTCTTATTGAGCGCATATCACAGTCATTTTTTTATTACAGAAAAAAATCTGGCAGATTTAGCTGACTGCATGCTGCTATTCTGACTGCAGTGTTGCCAATGTGCTGATTGTTCATTTTACTAAGCAGGCTTGGACCTCGTTAACCGATGCTGTGTATACAATTTAACAAACATCTGTGTACCACAAGTATATGTATGCGTACACAATGTGGTATTACCGCAGTACTTGGGTGTACAGGGGTCATCTCTCAACAGAAAAATGGCAATGAACAGAGAACAGAGTACACATATATACATAACAGCAAAAGAAACGTCACCTCTAAAAATATTTATTATTTTCATTTTATAATTAATATAATTTGTTTAATGAAGAATATTATGAGTATGGAGTGTAACAAGAACACAATGTGGCAAATTTGGTTGACCTGGCAGCCAACCATCCCACAACATTGTATATTTATTATGTTTAATAATATAATTACTTAACAAAATTTAGGGGGTGACGTTTCTTTTGCTGTTATGTATATATACTACTCAAAACAATTTAGGGAACACCGGATTTTTAACATCAATTAGGTTTGGGCCATGTGCAATGATGTCATGTACCAGCAATATTGACACAATGGCCGTGTTCAATCTGCCACACATGTCATGAAATGTGTAATCACTACATGCATCCTTTATCATCTGTTTCATTGTGCAGTTGTTTCTCATCAATTCTGTGAAACATTGTGTTTATCTGAAATAAATGATCTTGCTTTAACTGAGATTATTCCGGTGTTCCCTAAATTGTTTTGAGTAGTATATATAGTGAGATTTGCGGTGACACCATGTATTAATATATTATCTCTCTTGAGTAATGAGGGTTCTGAGAAGAACCTTTGGTTAACTCGACGTTTCGATCAGTATAACCTGATCGGCTCCAGGAGAACACAGCATAATATGAGGGAAAGTTAGCGACATGCGGACTAGATTCGCCCTGCTGACTACAACTTCAGAAGGTTCAGAAGGATATTCTGGGGTGAAAATTATTACCCAAATATATCATTGAAACAAAATTTGTATTATTTTGATAGGTGACCCCATGTTGTACCCCTGCCCTCTTGGTCATTATTGTGAGGAGGGTATCGGGCCAGTTGAGTGTCCTGTATACCATTACCGAGACATTGTAGGAGCTGAGAGCGAAGGAGACTGCTTTGACTGTATGGCCGGCTACTATTGCCAAGAGACAGGTAAGCATATTTTGTCGTGTGCCCGGAAGAAGGTATTCTGGCAGGGAACCTTCCTGAATCCTCCAAAATCCATCGGTGCACTTTTGGAAACATGCCCTTGTCTTCAAAATACACTATGCATTTCCGTTGATCTTTCATATTCAGCACTTATGGCCTGTACTTCTTGCCAGGTAGTAATTTTGCCCCATTTGAAGAGGTGAAAGCACCAGTTTCCAACAATGCTGGATTTTTCCGCAAAAGTGCCCCTTGGAGGATTTTGCAGGATTTGGGGTGGTTTAGTGGGTTAGCAAAAATAAATTTTGCTTTGAAACAATATGTGCTTCGCTGCTTAGCATTTTTGCCGAAATATTTGTGTAGCAGATTTTGTTGTGTACTGACCTATTTTTATTAATGTGAAATATGTAGAAAAATAGTAGAAATATTTGCTTAATATTGTGGCACCAGCCAAACCCTTATAAATATTGATCTTGCAAAAAATTCTTTAAAATTTTCTTCAATTACCTATTGCCCGATTTCAGTTTCGGCAAACAATATGACTCAACTTATTTAATATTCCCATACAGGAATGACAAACTCATCATATCTACCTTGTTACGAGGGTCACTATTGTGAGGAGGGGACCACAGAACCCCAGCCGTGTACTGGTGGCCGCATGAGTACTACCACGGGCCGTGTCAGCAACAAAGACTGCCCTCTGTGTACACCTGGGTATTACTGTCCCAACGATACGATCAACGTACACGGGATACCATGCAGACCAACATATGAATGCCCAGAAGGTATGTACTTGCTCATATTATAAAAAGCAAATCAGAGCTTTAGCTAATGGTGGATTTTTGGGGGTTGTCACCCCCCACCCTTCCCCAATATCGAGTCTCGGTCAGCAAAATCAAACCACCACATCAAGCCATCGAAGCAGGCTTGTAGTTTTTGTATCTGAGGTGATTTCATTTCAGGATGGAGGGTTTCTAATGACTACCCTCCCCCCCAAAAAAAAATTTTAAAAATAAAAAAATTCTCCTCACGCCTACCCCTCCCCCTGGAAAATTTCTCACACTTACCCTCCTCCCCTCGTAATTTGTTACTGCCACTGAAGTCACTTGGCTTCCACACCCCCCAAAAGATTATGCATTTGCTACGGCCCTGAAGCTACTATATACACTATTGGTAACTTTGGCAAAATGCTTCAAGTCTGCGTTAACAATAAGAGATAATAATAATAATAATAATAATGTGGACTTACATGGCGCACGTATCCACCAAACTGGTGCTCAAGGCGCATTACATTATTACCCCTGTTCATCAGGCTCATAAATCATTCCTGAAACCATCTCAGCTCCCTGGGGAGTATACAGCTCAATTGCTGCCATTACAGCGCATATAGGGCTAATCAAACACAACAACCAACTCTGCCCTCACAGGTACCCATTTACCCCTGGGTGGAGAGAAGCAATTATGGTAAAGTGTCTCGCTCAAGGACACAAGCACCCCGGTCGCGGCTGGGATTCGAACCCCCATTCTGACGACTCAGCCATCAGAACACAAATCCGATGCACTAAATCACTCGACCATGGCACTCCATATTGAGATATTTGAGATCTAGTCATTAGTCAAAGGTCTTTTGTGCTCGGCTAGGGGATTATATAGGCCTCTAGGCCTGGGCAAAGACTGGGCCTGGCTGGGCTTCTCAAAGGTTTGGCTGTACCATGACGTTGGCCCTCCTACCTTACAATTTGAGCTTTCAGCTTTTGTTTTCATTCCAAAGTTGAGTGTTTGTTCCCAAAAGACAAAATATTAGTTTAGAAATTGTTTTTCTAATTTTACTATTAAGACGGTAGCACCTTATAGCAGCGGCGTAGCCAGGACTTTTTCAGGGGGGGGGGGGGGCACAGGGGGAATTGCTTTTCAGTGGGGGGGGCCCAGGGGGTATGGGTTTTTCCCCTTTTCTTTTTCTTTTCTGTTTTTTGGGGCATTATGAGGATTTTTCGTGGGGGGGCACCTGGGGGGGCACTGGAAATTTGTGGGGGGGCACGTGCCCCCCCAGGCCCCCCTGTGGCTACGCCGCTGCCTTATAGACAGAAATATTTCAAGGTATGTTTGTAGATACCATCATCAAGCTTACACTAACTACGTTTCATGTAAAACTGTGGTCATAGTTCATTATAAGTCGGTCAACCTCTATCATCATGCAATATCCCCATTCTAACCCACAGGAGCATCCATCGAGGTCACCTGTCGCCCTGGTCACTACTGCGTGGGGGTCACAGGTGACCCCCCTAACTGCCCTAGTGGGTACTACTGCCCCCTGGGCTCCAGCGCCTACACCCAGTGTTTCTACCCCAAGTATTGTCCAGAGGGGACCGAGGTACCCCTGGAATGCCCCCTGGGTACCAGGGCTGTGAATCACGCTGGCTTGCGTCAGTCTTCCAATGAGAGCTGTAGTCTGTGCCCGGCTGGGACGTACGGAAATCACACCGAGAGATTTGAGTGTGCATTGTGCGTCGAGGGCTACTACTGTCCTGAAGGTATTGTAAGCTAGACATAAATATAAACAATGGCCTAGCCCAATTAGCACTCACACAATGTTCAGGTATCACATACACAACTACCCTTTACTTTAGGTAAAACTTGTAGCTTTGCATGGTGAGGATGATAAGTAAGACTAATTGCGGTGACACCATGTGGAATCTCAATTGAGTAGTAATTAGTTCTGAAAAGAACTGGAGGTACAACTCGACGTTTCGATCAGTATGCTCTGATCGTCGGGTTTCTCCTGAGGACGATCAGAGCATACTGATCGAAACGTCGAGTTGTACCTCCAGTTCTTTTCAGAACTAATTACTACTCAATTGAGATTCCACATGGTGTCACAGCAATTAGTCTTACTTATCCTTTACTTTGTAATAAACAATTGCCCACTGTGTAACCATTCTGTCAATCACTAGCTAATCACCATCTCCTACCAGTGACCTATCCCCCATCCCATAATATATACTGAGGTCCTTTGTCTAGCTCTCTCTTGCTCTCTTTAGTTCCTCTCTACTGTACTGCTCAGGGACGTGCACAGGGTTGTAGAGGGGCAGGGGCTCAGAGTCTGAAAAGGGCAGTGTAATTCCATGCGAGTGCGCGTAGCGCGCGAGCTAAAAAAATTTTGGGCGTTTATTTATTAATAAAAACGCATAATATGGTTTTTAACATTACAATCAGATCAGATTATGTTGATGACTGGTTTTCATTTACAATCTGATCTGGTGGTGAGTGAGCCACGGGATGTCAATTTCGTGTTTCAGTGACAGCGTGTGCCTGCCTATCAAAGACGTATAGGGCGGCTGCGTGAAATCTAGTTTCGGAGGGGCACATGCAGGCCCGTGCACAGGAATAGTAAGGGCATCTCTGCTGACCTAATATTTATTCTAATTTTATTCTATCCTGACATCTTTCAACTAGGCAGGGCAGTCTATGCGCAACACGAACTTAATAATTCATTCAAAAAAACAAAAACAAAAAAACCTTGGGCTAAAAAGGGCACTTTTTATACTAGGCAAAAAGGGCAGGGGCTCAAGCACCCTTTGGGACCTATGTATGCACGTGCCTGGTACTGCTAGTCCAATAACTTTGTGACCCTACAGTCAATTTTAAGAATATCTTTGAACAAATTAATTAATTTGTTTGTTTCCATTTCTGCCTCTTATTAACACAGGTACTGGTAATCCTGAGGATTACCCCTGTCCAATAGGCTACTATTGTCCATTAGGCTCTGGTAAACCCAACCCCTGCCCGACCGGTCTCTATGGTAACATCGTTAAGGCGGTCACATCTGACCAGTGTCTCCCGTGCCCAAGTAACACCTTCAACAACATGCTGGGACAGAAAGCATGTAGACCGTGCGGCAGCTCAGCCGCCGCCAAAGAAGGTACGTTTCCTCTTCCCATTGGTCGGGAAATCTTTTGAATACAGTCAGGCCATGAACTCATTTCACAGAGCTTGTAATGGTTAGCTAAACCTTCTGTCATAGATGGTATATCCTTCTCAATCTCTGGTATCCAGATCTGTTACTTGTTCCTTACCATGACATGCCTCCATTTCACCATTTTTTCATGTATCTATCGAATATTTCTCGCCTTATTGTACACTGATTTATTAATATTATTATTTGTATACTGTGACTTACAATACTGTGACAATTGTGAAATGGAAATAAATGTGAATGAATGAATGTTCCCAATAATTGGGTCAGTGCTTCCGCAAAAAATGGTTTTATAGTTTGACCTCGCTGTACCATTTCATCACCAACAACAACCCTATTGTTGATATATTTCATTTTTTTCCCCCACCTCATCCGCTCCTATCCCATCCACTCAAATTCATACTTTAATTTGGATTTTTTTTTTTTTTTAATCAAAAAAGAGTCATGCCCAGAGTTTGCCTGAAAGTTCCAAATGTGTTTTTAAATTATTTAGGATTTATAAATCTTTGTCTGTTTTTATCAATTTGCGTTCCCCTTCTTTCTTCATAAATGATATTTGAAAGTCTTATATAATATTCGCTGTTTGATAATTTGATATGTTGTGCTATTGGATGATGTATGAAATAAAATTTAAATAATAAGAAAATTATAAGAAACTCTCAAGTATGTTCCTGTTGAGATTTTGAGATTTTGTTTTTGATTCCACCAGGGAGTGCATCCTGTCTATGCACAGGCAAATATCGTTCCTTCCAGACGACCAGCGGCTCCTGTGTCTGCTGGTCTGGCTACATCTTCTACAACGAGGTCGACCAAGCCGAGTCAGAAGACAACAACGACGGAGATTGTCAACTCATGGTGGATGAGCGCTGTGAAATCGGCCAGGCGCGTGACGCCAGCGAGCGTAAATGCGTCGATCCCGACACGTACGACTGCGCGCTGATGTGTGGCAGTGATGGGGGCACATTTGATGTGGATCTTGGAAGGTTTGTTGTTTTCCCAGACTTGTCTGGGGTCAATGTCGTAAAACTACTAACCAGTAGCTTATAGGTAGCAGTGACAAAATCTTGGTACATCCAAGCCTTTGAAACCCCCACCCAGGCCTGGAATACCTGGCCTCCTAATGTGTCTTTTGTGAGTCCTAATCCTGTAACAATACAGTACCTGCCAATCAACCTAACCTGGGCGTCTGGAGGGCCTAGCTCAGCCAAGTAGAGCTCATTATAAATCATGGCTGCAGTTGTGAACAAAAGGCAGCTGAGGGGTCGGTCAAGTCGGTGTTAACAATAACAGCTATTTGAGATCTATTCCAATAGTCAAGGGTCTTTTGTGCTCGGCTAGGTGATTATATAGGCCTCTGGGCTTGGGCAAAGCCTGGCTGGGCTTCTCAAAGGCTTGGCTGTACCATGACTTTGGATCTCCTCCCTTAGCTGGTTTTGTTTATCAACCAAACACTCTTCCAAATTGTAAACGCTGTTTAGCTGCTTTACTTTAAAAACAATTTCTAACAACATTTTCAGCTAAGAAGATTGATTAAAATTGGCCCACGGTGGCTGAGTTGTCAGAGTGGGGGTTTTAAATCTTTGCTAGGATTTGTGTGGCACTTGTGCACTTGGGAAACACTCTCATCCATAAAATACCTTGCTTCCTTCCACCCAGACGTATGCATTTGAATCCTGACTGACTGCCTGCGAGGATTGGAATCCTACAAAGCCATTCTTGTATTGCTAATATCATATGGTGCTACAGCAAACCTTCCTTTTTTAGACTATACTAAAAAGTCTCTATGTACAAAAGAGAGACATAAGAATTACCTGCAAGCTTGCCGAAAGCTTGTCCGCAAGCTTGAACTAAATTGCATTTTTGGAACCCTGCAAGCTTGCCGGCAAGCTCCATGATATTTCTGTAAGGGAAAGATCAAGTCTACGGGTATTAAAAACCATGTGTAAGAACTAACGGTTCTTTTCAGAACCACTCTTCTTCCAAAAAGAAATTATTATTTTATTTTATTTCATTGCCCTCAACCAACAGCAGTAAATGGCTAATAACAGGATGGGATAAAAAATAAATGGTGTTACCCGTAAACCCAATCTTCCTTATCCAATCCACCATCCAAAGCTTCAAAACACATTTCAAAGAGAGGCAGTAAAACTAGAGGTTCTTCGAAAACATTTATGAAGTGCCATGGTCGAGCGGTTTAGTGCATCAGATTTGTGTTCTGGTGGCTGAGTCGTCAGAATGTGGGTTCGAATCCTGTCAGTGACCGTGATACTTGTGTCCTTAAGCAAGACACTTAACCATAATTGCTTCTCTCCACCCAGGAGTAAATGGGTACCTGTGAGGGCAGAGTTGGTTGTTGTTTGATTAGCCCATATGCGCCGAAATGCCAGCAATTGAGCTGTATACTCCCCAGGGAGCTGAGATGGTTTCTGGAATGATTTATGCGCCTGATGAGCAGGGTAATAATGTACAGCGCTCTGATACCTTGTTTAAGAGCGCTTTAAAATGCCCGACATTATAAGAAAAAATAACTACTTTATGTTGTTGCAGGTGTACATGTAATAAGTATGTAGCCCCAGAGGAGATATGTAACTTAAGCTGTGAGAAGAGTAAACCAAGTGTCCAAGGAAGTCTGTCTGCATCAGGCCAACTCATCGTCACTAGCACAGCCAACGACGGCAGTGGAGATACAGTGAGCAAGGTAAGATCAGTAGTATGAATTAAACCAATGACTTCCAGTCTGACGGTTGATGATTTTTTTCTGACGGTTGATTTCTTTTTAATTTTTTTTTTTTATTTTTTTTTTTTTAACCCTAACCACGCTCAATGCAAAAAAATTCAACAAATGTTAAAAAAGAACTATTGTTCTAGCTGGTGGATCTTGTTGCATTGAGCAGGCTGCACACTTGCAATTTGTTGTTGCACTGTCTTTCATTCAGCAGGGTGTGAGTGAAATGCATGTAGGGGGGTTTCAATTTAGGGAACACATCCAAAGTCGTGGTACAGGAAAGCCGTTGAGAAGCCCGGCCAGGCCCGGGCCTCCTAATCGGTCTATTGTGAGGCCTAATCCTTGAACAATGCAGTACCTGCCTGTCCATTCAATTCATTAATATTTATTTCCATACACACAGCATATACAATACAATAATGAAATGCAATATAGCAAAACATGGTATGGAGGCCTGGCCCAAGAAAACAGAAGCATGTGTATAGACTAATCCGTCGACCAGTTTACTGGGCGCCACCTCAACTGTGGTGGTACCTACATTCTGCGTCAAGCATTCGTTTTTTCTACACAGTCTAGTACTTCTTCAAGCAATCTAAGCATTCTCCTGATGAACATTAGAGAATCGAAACGTATAGAATAATCCGTGAAGTCCCCATGGTTCTCCCTGAACCATATTAATCCGTGAAGTCTCCATGGTTCTCCCTGAACCATATTAACCTGTGAAGTCCCCATGGTTCTCCCTGAACCATATTAACCTGTGAAGTCCCCATGGTTCTCCCTGAACCATATTTCTCCGTTAGCGACAGTAGAGAAAAAACGAGTTGCCCAACATTGGTTCTCCCTTGAACCATTCTCACTTAACGAAGGTTGAGATACGAGTTGTGCGATAAGGTTCTTTTCAGAACCTGCTGTACCTCAGCTTCGCGATAGTTGAGATAAACACATGGTGTTATCGCAAACCGAAACGATGTCAATCTACACCCCACTGTCAACTGATACGCCTCAGCGAGCAGGCAACTCACACACAGCAGGCGGAAACACACACAACAAGAACAATGCCACGGTGGCAACCAATCACAACACATCACACAACAGTAGCACCAATCGGAACACTTCCCATTCTACACATAATCCCAGCAAATACTACTTAAGGAGTTGCATCGGCAAACCTCTTCATTCTCCTGAAGAAGATTAGAGCAGGCTAATCGAAACGTTGAGAATAACCCGTGAAGTCCCTATGGTTCTCCCTGAACCATATTAACCCGTGAAGTCCCCATGGTTCTCCCTGAACCATATTTCTCACTTAGCGACAGTAGAGAAAAACGAGTTGCCCGAAATTGGTTCTCCCTTGAACCTTTCTCACTTAACGAAGGTTGAGATACGAGTTGTGCGATACGGTTCTTTTCAGAACCTGTATCTCAGCTTCAATAGTTGAGATAAACACATGGTGTTATCGCAAACCGAAACGATATAGATGTCAATCTAAGCACTCGGTTTGACGAAACGCTAGCGTATCGCGTGTGACGCACGCATGCCATTGTGGTACCACTGCAGTAACGGCAGAAAACAGTGGTCGCCGGATTAGTCTATAGGGATGCTTTAACCCTAACTCCCTAAGCATTGTTACATAACACAGATAAAGTTGAAGACTTAAATTACAATATTAAATCAAATAAATTAACAGAGTTACAAAACAAAACGGAACAAGAAACATGAAACAAATGTGAAACGTGGGAGGCAAGATGTTTTTTGAAGGAGGCCTTAGGGGCCTTCGGGCCTCAGGGTTAAGGTTGATTTTTTTTCCCTGACAGTTCTGACTGTTGAATTTTCATTTGTTTCCCGTCCTTTTCCCCAGCCTGTGCCTAATGTGATTGGTCCAAGTGTTCATACCTCAGGAACAAAGAACATTCAGATAGTGTCATTTGAGCCAACAGGAGCCGTGGGTCATATCGTTACTGACATAGCTGATTTGGAGCAGCTACTATTTGGTAAGAAAATAATTTTTTTTTTTTAAATATATTTCTGTTCAATAGCACCAGTAACACAATGGATTCACAACAAATCTAACTTGAGATTTCCAGTATTTAAAAATGACAAATCTTTAAAGAAAAGGTATAAAATTTATATAAATTCACAAATAATGTTACAAATATTGTTTTAACTAAAACTTACTTGGTGTAAAGTTGATGACGGTATCAATCTCCACTAGAAAGTATTTTTTTTCTGAGGCGCTGTCATTTTTGTCCGAGGCACTGTCATTTTTGTCTTGGGCGCTGTTATTTTTGTCTGAGGCGCTGTCATTTTTGTCTGAGGCGCTGTCATCTTTGTCTGAGGCGCTGTCATCTTTGTCTGAGGCGCTGTTATCTTTGTCTGAAGCGCTGTCATCTTTGTCTGAGGCGCTGCCATTTTTGTCTGAAGCGCTGTCATCTTTGTCTGAGGCGCTGTCATCTTTGTCTGAGGCGCTGTCATCTTTGTCTGAGGCGCTGTCATCTTTGTCTGAGGCGCTGTCATCTTTGTCTGAGGCACTGTCATATTTGTCCGAGGCGCTGTCATCTTTGTCTGAGGCGCTGTCATCTTTGTCTGAGGCGCTGTCATCTTTGTCTGAGGCGCTGTCATCTTTGTCTGAGGCGCTGTCATCTTTGTCTGAGGCACTGTCATATTTGTCCGAGGTGCTGTCATTTTTGTCCGAGGTGCTGTCATTTTTAAGAAAAGTGAAATGATTGCCAGTTTGAATTTAGGTAAGAGATGTGGAATTCTAAATTCCGCATTAGAATGAGCACAAAATATCTGAATCGTATTTAAAGTGGTTTTTCTACAAATTAAGGTGGTTACAAGCTTACTGAATTGTACAGACTTTTTTGTTTTTGTCTATTGGATATTGCTTAACAATATTTATTTATTTATTTATAACTATCTTATAGAGGGTAACCCATCCAGCACAGCTGATCATTTGCGGATCTCTTAAAGTGGTTGTATAAGATTGACTCAGGTCAAGTAATATCAAATATGTGACGGGCTCTGCAAAAATGAGTCACATGGGGGTGAACATAATTTTTTAGTTATATACATGGCTGAAAAGAGCATGCAATAAGCTTCATTTTGATACCTGTTAAACAACTGTGGCATGTCCGGTTCAAAAGTTATCACCTTTTGAAAATATGTATTATGTCAACAATCGAGTGAACCCGTATAGGAGAAATTGCCTATTAAAAAAAACTGTAAAAACCCATGACTTCAGAAGGTTACTAATAAAATGTGCGTAGTTATCAATATGTTCCTTAAAATTTAATGCTAGCAGGGTTTATATTTTTGCCAAGCACAATCAACGTAAACGCACCAATTTATAGCGCATTGTAATGGAAACAACGGACGAAATGAAAACAAAAGGCACACAAAAATCATCATTTATTCCACTTTCTTCATACAAATCAGCTTTTTTGATTTATAAATATGAAAATACAGATACTAAAAACCGAAATAATGGATAATCAGAAAATCAATTTCCAATTTTTTTTTTCACCCTCCAAACATTCATTAACCCTGTACGTGGAAATAGGCCGTGCGAGAAGCGACTCATTTTCGCAGAGCCCGTCACATATACACAAACACTATTATATATACTTTGGTATGATAAAATTAGCCCTTTCCTCTCAATATTTGTGGTCAAATGTTTACAGGCGTTTCAGACCACTGTTTAATCAGTTGTTCTTTACAACATTATCTTTGGTTTAGTCATGTTTGATATATACTATTGTACTACATAAATATTGTTTTTGCTATTTAACCATAGATGATTCTGAGGTGACCACTGTCATATCAACCAGTATGGCTGACTTCAACGTCACCTCCAGCAGTCGACGTCGCCTTCTTCAATCCCAGACAGTTGCCACAGTGCCAGGCATTCCCAACCCCATCATATGCCTCGCTCTTGAAGATATGATGATCTTCCGCGTCTCCATCAACAATGTCAACCGTAACCTCAGCAACTACCCCGTCTACCAGAAGGATCATCTCTTCAACACCAACCCCACCTACGACTACAGTGAGTTCCGTGACCTGCTCTTCTACGTGGAGAGCACCGCCGTGGAGATTTCAGCGTTCGCACACGTCTTCACGGAATCAGGACAGTACGTGTTCGCTGATGCCCAGGTGTCACAGTGGGAGGTGATAGTCTCTGTACAAGCCCCCGGGGCAACATGTGATACGACAAAGTCGGTGGTTCAGCCGTCATCTACATCAAACCTTAACATCCAAAATGTCAAGAAACTGGAAGCGATGAATGAGGAACCAGACTGGGGACTTATCATCGGTGAGTTGTCTCATCATTTATTTTTAAGACTTCTTTCTTTGTTTTTAACCCTCCTACTACTACAAGGGTCAAAATCAGTCAAAATGTTGATATACTTGCCAATGAGGTGTCGTGGCCGAGCGGTTTAGCTTACCGGATTCAAGTTCTGGTGTTAGCAACAGAATGTGGGTTCGAATCACGGCCGTGACACTTGTGTCCTTGAGCAAGACACTTAATCATAATTGCTTCTCTCCACCCAGGGGTTAAATGGGTACCTGTGAAGGCAGAGTTGATTTGCTCTATATGCGCTAGAAATGGCAGCAATTGAGCTGTATACTCCCCAGGGAGCTGAGATGGTTTCAGGAATGATTTATGAGCCTTATGAGCCTTATGAGCAGGGATAATAATATAATGCGCCTTGAGCACCACTTAGTTGGTGGATACGTGCGCTATATAAATCCACACATTATTATTATTATTATTATTATTATTATTATTATTATTATTATTATTATTATTATTATTATTATTATTATTATTATTATTATTATTATTATTATTATTATTATTATTATTATTATTATTATTATTATTATTATTATTATTATTATTATTATTATTATTATTATTATTATTATTATTATTATTATTATTATTATTATTATTATTATTATTATTATTATTATTATTATTATTATTAAGGTATATTTTGTGAACTTAAAAGTCAAACACTGTCAAACCTTACGTGTAGTAAGTATATTTACAGGTCAAAATGACAGTAAACACCAGTCAAAATTGCCCCTGTGTGCACATTTGGGTCAACAGTCAAAACAGACAGTTGACTGGTTTTGACCACAATAGCTACTTGCCACTAAAGTGCAGCTATAGTAAGAGGGTTAAATGTGAAATTGAAATGGTTTCACTAAAATGAGTGGGGCAGTGATCAATGGGCATTTAAGGGATGAGGGCCAAAGTCTTGGTACAACCAAGCCTTTGAGATGCCCGACCAGGCCTAGGCTACCTGCCTCCTAATCTGTCTGTTGTGAGTCCTAATCCTGTAACAATACAGCACCTGCCGATCAACATAACCTTGGATTCTGGAGGGCCTGGCCCAGCTCATTATAATGGCTGCAGTTGTGAACAAAAGACAGCTGATGCATCAGTCAAGTCTGTGTTAACAATAAGAGCTATTTGAGATCTATTCATTAGTCAAGGGTCTTTTGCGTTCAGCTCAGGGATTACACACATATAGGCCTGGGCAAAGCCTGGGCCTGGCCAGGCTTCTTAAAGGCTTGGCTGTACCGCAACGTTTGCCCTCCTCCCTAAATTGCAGCAGACATTTTGGTTTTTCTTATACACAAGTCTATGGGAATCAGAATGAGGCTTGTGTCTAAAAACAAACTGGTGCTTTTCAGACTGTTCTTTTTACATGGTTTTCATCAGTCAGTATGCAACTTCTGAAAAGTGCTTCCGTTTAATTGTAAATACATGTATGCACATTAAGCGTTAAGCCCGTATTTGTCTTTCTCTGCAAGATTGACGTTCAGGATACTATATTTAACCATTTTAAGTCCCCAACCCACAGGAAATAGTCAGGGGCATGGATAACACTAATGGATCGGCAAAAATATGTTGAATTTATGCTAAATTTTAAGAAGAGTTTTCTCCCAAATATATCGTCAAAGCGATTATTTTATTTTAATTTTTTTAGTGAGAACAACATTTCAAGATGGTGTTCCATCAGTTTCGGTCCTATAGTGGAAACATTTGCTATCGAGCAGATAGTTTTTGTGGGAGCGCTTTCAAACATTCGCATTTTCTCGAGAAATCTCAAATGGTTCGAGAGCACATTTTCAGACCCATTTTTGCAAATAAACGTTGCGCATCAGCTTCATTAACTCAGACGTTGCACACTGACTGTTTGTTATATGGCATTTAGGGAATTAGACAAATATGACCATAGTTTCATAAGGGTATATCGATGAAAGCAATTTTCAAAATGCTATTTCTCCCAGGTATGCTGTCATTCCTGGCTGCTTGCATCATCATGCTCGTCATCGCCGTCATCGTCTGGCGCCCTCGTAGTGCCGGTATCTACCCACTCAAGATGTGGAAGCCGCGATACCGAGCTCTCGGAGCACCGCCAAGAATCCCACCGTACTTACAGTACCAAGAAAAGGACAAGTACGTTACCAATATGAGATATTACTTGAAAGGAATGAATGTAGAGCAGTTTTCATTGACAGATTAATTAAAACCCTCCTACAATCAGTGCAATTTTTTAAACAACCCATTCAGGCCACTCCAAGCCATTAGCTGTTGCCAGTGGGCCTCCTATGGTTACCCTTCTGTGCACTGTCACACCACTGAGATTACAGGGTAAAGTGGTCTCCCATTGATACATTGTAGGCCATACTAATATGTTCAAACATTTACAGTGGCCTTGGGTGATACACAGTTGATTTTGTAAGATTACTTGGAAAGGACAGCAGGCTTGTACATGTATGTACTGAAGGTTGCTAAAGAACATAATTTAGTGGTTGGGAGTGACTTCAACGTGTAGGAGGGTTAACAAGTTTTTATTTAAAAACTTACTTTGTGTAAAGTTTGTATCAATCATCCTGAGAGATGATCTCATCTGAAGTGCTTTCATCTTAGAGAAACAAGGAATTGTTATGTTGAATTTACGAAAAGGTGCCGTACATAAAAACAAATTTTAGTGATTTTTTTTTTTTTTTTTTAAATGCAAGCACCAGAATTGAAAGCTTCTGTTTTTTATTCTCTTAGGGAGTCACTCTTGCTCGGTCCTCGTATCGTTGAGGGCGCCGAGTCAGCCCCACGGACTGAGAAGGGAGAATTAGAAGACTTCAATGTACGTACTCTGTACGACAAACTGGAGGATCAGACACTGTATCTATCACAGCAACTAGCTAGACAACAAGAAGACTTGAGAGGATTCTATGAGAGGATGAGTCAACAGACGGATGGTCTCAAGGTTAGATCGAATTTGTTGTGTTGCTGATAGTTTAGGGAAGACATCGAATTCTAACCTGTGGTTAAACC
The DNA here is from genome assembly GCA_029582265.1 of Zoroaster sp. YZ-2022. Taxonomy (NCBI): domain Eukaryota; kingdom Metazoa; phylum Echinodermata; class Asteroidea; order Forcipulatida; family Zoroasteridae; genus Zoroaster; species Zoroaster sp. YZ-2022. Next base: position 10,416,901 of record CM055816.1, read on the forward strand.
TTGGGGTACCTCGCGGTACCACAAGGTAACTTGGGTCTCCAGCGTTTATGAATGGAAGAGCTGGAGCCATGAATAATCAATAATGGAAGAGGTCAAACTGCTGATTATGGGATTATGGGATTAAAGGCATGACCCTCCCAATATCCAAACACAAAGGAATTAATATAGGATTTAAGGCTTTGCATGGTGGGAAATGGTAATTAGGAAAAGGAATTAGTCAACCTTTTGACAACTTACAACGGATTAGTAGGGGATTATGGTGAGATAAATCATGGTCCTTTGTGCTGCTGGCTGGATCTGCCAGCTCCAGCACTGGCCATGAAGATGCCCATGATGAAACCAAGAATGTGCAGTGACCCGTAGATAATGAGCTCCTTACTTTTCAACAGGCACGTACCTTGTGGTACCTCGAGGTACCCCAAGGTTTAACCGCAGGTTAGAATTCGATGTCTTCCCTTATTTATTTTCTATATTCGCACCGTGCATGAACTGTTGAGGGCACATGTTGTTGGACCACTGTGGGCGAAAGGGCAGTGAAAGGGCAGCGAAAGTGTGTCGCGTTTGGCATATTTTGCAGTTGATATGTATACATGCAGAATATCTCCAGCAATCACTTTTGAAAATTGGGTCCAAGTTTTAGGGTTTTGCCAGAGCCAGGCACATATCAATGGTTGATTTCAATTGTCCAATTTCTTTTCACATAGGGTCTTCTGCTTAGCCTGGATATGTCCAAGCTTGAGAAGATTGAGAAGGAACGCGCCAGGAAGGCAGAACGTGAAGGATACCAGGCTACCAGTGAAACCACTAATATTGTGAGCATCAGTAGGCAGTACAACTTCACAGGTGAGATGCAAATATGTGTAAATATTTTTCACAAAATTCATTTTCAATCCAGCACGATGAAGCTTACAAATGTTCATACCCTGTATTAATACATAGGTTAATGAAATTCTTGCGTCGGGAGATAAACAATTGATTTAATTTTGCCCTACACCGACGTGTGTATAGCACTGTTTACCCAGTGCTTTCCAAGTGTCTGTGAAAAAAATTCACAGGCGACTCGGGCGGGATTCGAACCCACGACCTCCTGCTTACTAGTGCAGACGTCTTAACCTCTCGACCACCGAGCTTGCCCGATGTCGATTGGCCGGCTAGAATCATATATAGCAGCGGGTTCCACGATATGTATGTATATATGAAAAAATTGATTAAATTCTTCTTCCAGTGATAAACAATTGATTTAATTTTGCCCTACACCAACTTGTGTATAGTATTGCATACTCGGTGCTTTCCGAGTGTCTGTGAAAAAAACTGAGTATGCAGTACTATACACACGTCGCTGTTGGGCAAAATTAAATCAACCCTGTGTTAAGGTGCATTTTTGTCCAGTCTATCATGCTTTTGAAAGCTACTGATATAGGTTTGAAGAAAAATACTGTTGTCTTCTGCATATTTTATACATTTTGATGTTGATATCTATAAGATTTTGGAAAGATTTGGAATGTTTTTGGCATAACGGACAGAATATACACTTTGAAATTTGTAATAACTTGAAGATCACAAAATGAGTTAGGTGTTGAAAAAAAATCAAGATTGTGACAACTTTTCTTTTCTTGAATTTAGCCACAGGTGCCTCCTCTCGTGAACATGAGCTCATGGAAGCTCTCCAGGTTCTTCTAGAGCGTCTCAACACTGGTAAGATACCCCTCAGCCCTGAGATGCTCCAGCAAGCGGGGCTCAGACCGGCTGGAGGAGCCATCGGCGGAGGCGTTGTCAGTGGGAAGGGAGCCGCTGTGGATAATCTCTTGAAGAGACAGAATAACGAGAGGATTCAACTGAATAATGATCTCCGTGGGAAAGAGGAGTCAGAGATTGACGGCTTGCTTACTGAACATGTGAGTACTGTGTGCCATTACACGGTGGCACTTGTTAAAAGAGACTAGATCGTCACAATCAGAGAAAATTTTCAACAGGGCATGGAATCGGTGACCTAGTTTAAGATGAACTCAGTGACTGAAAATTACTGGCTCATTTATGCAGCAGCAACGGCAATATGACCTTATCATGTGGGGTATTATTTTCAGTCACTGAGTTAATCTAAAACTAGCACTTCGATTCCATGCCCTGTTGATCATGAGTTTGCTCTACAGTAATAAATGCCCCAAGAAAGCTTTCTTTTTTCTCTTTTTTTGCAACCTATTTTGATATTTTAACAACAAAATATGTTTAGGGGTTTACTTATCCTTAAATCAATCATGTCTATTCATTGTTTACTTTGGTTTTACATTTTTAATTTGGTTATTTTTTCGAACTTTTTTACAGGACAAGAAGAGACAGAAGCTGATCTCAGACTTATCCACCAAGCTCGCTTCCAAGCTAGACGGAGCCGAGACCCAGCAGGAGGTCGACAAGATCATGTCTTCCCACGAGAAGGAGATGACCAGGGCTCTGGACAAGCTGGACACCTCCAAGCAGAAACAGGTAGACGACCTGAGAAAGCGGTTGGCAGAGAAACGACAGACTGCGGTGGCCGCCATGAAGAACAGACACCAACAGGAGGTAGGTAGAAGGCCGTAACACCATAAAATGTACGCACACAAAACATATGTCTTTGTGTGCATGTTTTATATACGCAATCAGAAGTCTAATTACCTACATGAAGTGTGCCAGCCTGCTGTAATCCATACCACGGCATTGTACTCCAAATGTACTCACACAAAACATGTCTTTGTGTGCATGTTTTATATATGCAATCAGAAGTCTAATTACCTACATGAAGTGTGCCAGCCTGCTGTAATCCATACCACGGCATTGTACTCCAAATGTACTCACACAAAACATGTCTTTGTGTGCATGTTTTATATATGCAATCAGAAGTCTAATTACCTACATGAAGTGTGCCAGCCTGCTGTAATCCATACCACGGCATTGTACTCCAAATGCGCACACTACTAACTAGAGGCTAATGTACAACATAGTTAATGTGGCCTTACTTGTATCAGAAGTCTATTACCTACATGAAGTGTGCCAGCCTGCTGTAATCCATACCATGGCATTGTACTCCAAATGTGTACACTACTAACTAGAGACTAATGTACAACATTGTTATTTTGTACTTACTATTATAATATTTCTATTACCTACATGAAGTGTGCCAGCCTGTTGTAATCCATACCATGGCATTGTACTCCAAATGTGTACACTACTAACTAGAGGCTAATGTACAACATAGTTAATGTGGCCTTACTTGTATCAGAAGTCTATTACCTACATGAAGTGTGCCAGCCTGCTGTAATCCATACCACGGCATTGTACTCCAAATGTGCACACTACTAACTAGAGGCTAATGTACAACATAGTTAATGTGTCCTTACTTGTATCAGAAGTCTAATTACCTACATGAAGTGTGCCAGCCTGCTGTAATCCATACCACGGCATTGTACTCCAAATGCACGCACGCACAATGAGTTTGGTTACGGGTGTTGCTCCCCCTGCTCAGCCCTGCCATGGGGCATCATGGGATAGGCGTTTCCATGCGAAACTAGTTCCTAGAGAACTAGATGCAATCTTAAACTAGACGCGGGCGAACCATCAGCTGTGGGGACAACGCACAGATGCTAAGGTGCGCGTAGTTCTCTCACATGCCATGTAAGTCTCTGCCAGACTGCACTGCTTCTTTTTGAGACCTTGCGCATCAGTTTAATAAATAATAATGTAGGGCATTTTTAAAGCGCTCTTAAACAAGGTATCAAAGCACTCATGACGAATCCAGCCCTTTAAAAATCCTGGCAGTTTTTACACATCCTTTTCAACCTCTGTGGGGAGTCTTTGAGTAAACACACTTCCTCTGTCCCACAGAGATAATCCCCCTAATCCAGTAAATAAACAATCACCCAGCCAGCTTGATTTTGCGGAACTATTTCAAGGCATTTCATGTACACAGTACATAATGTGCACTTGTTTTAACATGGTTTCGAAACCTCCCTGTTCAAACATGACTGATAATACATGTAGCATGTAGAAAAAGGCAACCCTGGTAAGAAAAAGTCATTTAAAGAACAGGCTTGTGCAGTTTGCTAATTGTACTGTCAGCTTCTCTTGCTGGTTTCTCATGTAGAATGACAACTTATTTTAATTTTCATTAAAAAAATCCATTGATTTAAAATGATGTTTTATCAAAACAGATGTGTTTAATTGTTTTCTTTTAAAATTCCATTTAACTACTAATTTATTTGTTTATATTATGCATTTTTTCATCTATTTATTGTGGGGTTTAAGCACTAATTAAATCCCATTTTGTGTCATCATGTACATTGTACATACACAATTTAACTGAGCATCTTCAACAAACCAACGAGCTAACCATAGCAAACGAAATGAACCCCTGTACCCATTATATCTTGCTCTATGATTATATCATCTGTGAGGCCAAAAACCCTTGTGTACATCCCTGTCCCTGAACTTACACTTGTAACAACACAACACAACATTATCCGGCTTAATTCCTTTGAAACATGGTTGTTTTTATTTCTTGTCAAACAAACATATATCAAGTACTTGTAATTAAAAAGATTAATGCAGTAAGTTTAATGTATTTTATAGATAGACCATGGAGGGGTCAATCTTTGTTGGATTGACAGATTCCATGTACAACACCTAATTAGGGAATAACAGAATGAGGGACCGGTCTTCACTGTATGGTAATGACCAGGTTGATGGGGCCTGGCCGCTGTTATAAAGGAACTTTAATTGTACCATACTTGGTTTTATATGAATATTACAAAGTAGATAAAATGACAGTGACTTCCAAAACAATGACATACCTAGATCCATACCCATACTTCGTTTTTGAAAAATACAAGTTACAGTTATTAAACCTTTTCAAGTTCTTTGACATAATCAAACATTTAACTCTATAGACCTTTATCATGCTGCCACCATTTTGGTCATGTTCCCTATATTCAATAACAGCCATGAATGCTACTATTCATTGTACAAAAAGGAACCAGATTATTTTTCCTTCCAGCCTCGGTTTGGTTACATTGTCACAAAATGAAGATGTCTGCACCATGATAAAGGTCTATTATCTGCACTGACACTGTTTACACATAATTTAAGTTCGAGGGCAGCTTTTACATAAGTAAGGCATGAGCTTTCTAAAAAAACATTATTTCAGTAAATGTTTGTGATGTAAATTTAGTTCATTTTCAGGCACTGTAAAAAATGAAATAAACTCTTTCCTTGTTCTATGCATCAACAGTGCAGCTCAAATTTTTACTTGCTTCTATTTTTAGCATTAGTGCGGAGTGCTATTGACCTATTGGAATGGACAATTTTTCATGACACTGACCGTCTGTTTCCGACGCTTCTGTCGATCAAACTTTATGATGTGCTACTCGGAGAATTTGACTGTGATTATCCAAAAAAAAAACTCTGTATGAATGTCCATGATCTAAACCTCATTTTCAGGTGTCGGGAAATATATTTTGACAAGAATACACTGTGCGAAATCATCGATGGTCGTTGCGTTGGCCTGACTTGTTAAGTGTATAGAGCAGGTAAACATGTGTCATTTGTGTACACTGGGAGATACCACACAAACTACCCCTATAAAATAGCAGTCACATGGTCAGCTTACACAACGCGTAATGTGTGGAGTTGGGCGATTCCATTTTTGATAGGTTAACTTTCGACAAAGACTGAAAATAATGCAGTTGTGCAGCGACCTCGTTCCAATGAGTTAAGCTCACTATTTCCCAACACAGTATAAATGGAGATCAATAGTGCGATCATAGCGGGATCAGGCAGTCGAAGTCCTGTCTTGGCAGTTTATAATTGTATTACAGCGATACAGTTACCGCATGTGAATTACGCATATTTATATCAATAGTATTGTCATTCTTTTTATTTAACCACCACGGAGGGCGACATTTTATTCGTTTTCTTTTGTATCTTTATTTTTAAAAGCTTGAAGTCTGCATCAATAGTTAGTTAGGACCACAGTTTTCTAAATTGACCATTGGGGGACTACATGTACATCCTATAGGCCTATATACTATAGGGGCCTATAGTTATCAATGTGCACGTAAGGTTTGCACCGGACGTCAAAAACAAAAACCACGGAAAAGATCGTTCTCGGCCGTTTTTTGGTAAATTTTCACAGTTCAAAAAAGAAAATAAGGTAACAATTTTCTCAGGTTATTATTTTACCAGTTGGTGAAATTAAGCTTTAGAAAATAAGACTGAATTCTTTAGGCAGGACCACTTTCCACCTTCCACTGATGCTAATAATAGGATTAGCAGTGATAAGAATCTTAATCTCCCCGGCCTTCTTTCTGAAAAGGATGTTTTCCAACCCGAGTGAACTGAAGGGCTACTCGGGTTGGTTTTTAAAAGCCGGATTCGTAATGGTACATTATTACCCCTGCTCATCAGGCGCATAAATCATTCCTGAAACCATCTCAGCTCCCTGGGGAGTATACAGCTCAATTGCTGCCATTTCGGCGCATATGGGCTAATCAAACACAACAACCAACTCTGCCCTCACAGGTACCCATTTACTCCTGGGTGGAGAGAAGCAATTATGGTAAAGTGTCTTGCTCAAGGACACAAGTACCACGGTCGCAGTCGGGATTCGAACCCACATTCTGACGACTCAGCCACCAGAACACAAATCCGATGCACTAAACCGCTCGACCATGGCACTCCACAAGTTTGTGGAACAAAACGTCACAAATAGCCCAAATCCATTGTTCTTGGAGTACTGTGCCGTGGACTAGGTTAGTACACGAGCAGCACACTTCATGTAGGTAATAGACTTCTGGTACTTTGCCGTGGACTAGGTTAGTACACGAGTGGCACACTTCATGTAGGTAACAGACTTCTGGTACTGTGACGTGGACTAGGTTAGTACACGAGTGGCACACTTCATGTAGGTAACAGACTTCTGGTACTGTGCCGTGGACTAGGTTAGTACACGAGTGGCACACTTCATGTAGGTAATAGACTCCTGGTACTGTGCCGTGGACTAGGTTAGTACACGAGTGGCACACTTCATGTAGGTAATAGACTCCTGGTACTGTGCCGTGGACTAGGTTAGTACCACAGTGGCACACTTCATGTATGTAATAGACTTCTGGTACTGTGCCGTGGACTAGGTTAGTACACGAGTGGCACACTTCATGTAGGTAATAGACTTCTGGTACTGTGCCGTGGACTAGGATAGTACACGAGTGGCACGCTTCATGTAGGTAACAAACTTCTGGTACTGTGCCGTGGACTAGGTTAGTACACAAGTGGCACACTTCATGTAGGTAATAGACTTCTGACGCAATCATTGGCTTTAGATCCTTAACACACACTACATCAGTAGTAGTCTAGTTCCCTGACTATAAATCATAAATTGCATTGAAGCAATTCAAAGGCACCTGTCTATTTTAGACACGAGCCTCACTTTGATTCTCACTTTTGTAGAGAAAACAAGATGGCCACTCCATAATGAAGGTCTATCAAGTGTTAGATCATCTCACTTAAAGGAACAGTATCGTCATGATCAACAGGGCATGGAATTAGAGTGCTAGTTTTAGATTAACCAGTTCGCGTCGGAGGCCGTGTATACACGCATTTTTTTTTAACCAGGGATCGGAGAGCGTCTAAACACGCATTCCGATTTTTGTGTGTGTTACCGGGAGACTTGTCAACACGCCACACGTGGCGTGCCATCATGGCGGCTGACTTGTATACATGCAATCGTTTCTCGGAGTCCATGGGGTCACGGTTCGGTGGCCCCGGACAAGGCACTGCAAACAATGAACGAGTTCACTCTTTTTGTTGATTTTTGCGTAATCCCTTTATCCAAGACCTGTTCCTTTGATGTACACTGTACCAGCCAAGAATTTGTAAAGACGGATTTATATCCATTGTTTACGAGGCCTTTCTTCTCTCTCCCTGTATGCCGTCTGTTCGACCGGGCGCTGGGTGCTAGTAGGCCGTTGCATCGGAGCTTGCCAACGGTCTAATTGTGCTGAACAAACACAACCGTAATTAAAAAACTAGCCATTTAATTCTCGAAATGTCAATGAGTAAAGGTGTTTATTTGGGTGTCCGGACTTAGTTTCATTGACAAAAAAAATTATTAATGGCTAGAAATTTTTTCAGATTTTTCACTGAAAATAAACCCGCATGGGGGACCGGAAAAACAAATATATTCCCGACATGAACTGGTTATCGCAGTGACTGAAAATAATACCCCACATGATAAGGTCATATTACCGTTGCTGATGCATAAATGAGCCAGTCATTTTCAGTCACTGTGTTCATCCTAAACTAGAACATTGATTCCATGCCCTGTTGAAAGTCTGCTCTGATCGTGATGATACTGCCCCTTTAATTTAAAAAAAAAAAATGAGGACTGAAAACATGAGGACTTCCCTTAACATCGAGGAACATTTGGAAGTGACTTCTTTAAGAAAATTCACTCAAGTGTCCAAATTTACAATTAAATCTTATCTTCCTTTTCTCCCCCCAGGCGAATGAGGCTGGAGTTACTCTGACTCAAGACGACAGCTCGGATGCAGCGGGTATCCTCAAGGAGCAGGAGTTAGAGATTGACATCATTCTTGCCGAGGAGGCGTTGGCTAGGGCCAAGGCTCAGGCCTCGCAGAATCGCGAGTTGGCCACAGACCACCAGCACAAGATGTCCGAGAATCTGACCGCGGCTCTTGTAAGTATTTTTTGTAGGTGGTTGTTGAGAGGATGGAAAGAAGCAGGGACAAACATAGACTAGTCCCTGTCTTATTCTTTGGCCGTACCATTCAAGGGATTTCATTGGATACACTGTGTTGAAGATCTGACGTCATGCTTACAGGCTCGTGAGCTAACTACCAACCAAGGTCAAAGTTGAATCTCCATGAAACTGAGAGGCCAGTATCTGACGTTGTTCACGAGCCTCGAAGCGTGACGGCAAACACAGTGACTTTGAACGAGATTATACATGGCTTTTTTTAAAACAAACAATTTTTCTCTCCAATAGGGAAATCTGGCCGTGACCGGCATCCTGACGGCAGACACCACCCAGGAGATTGTCCAAGAACAAGCGGATATGGAGAAAGACCTTGAGGGTCGGATGAAGAAGCGTCGTAACGCGCTGACCGGCAACATGAAACAGAGGATGGCCGAGAAGAGACGCAAGAAGATAAAAAAACTTAAGCAAGAACATCAGCAACAGATGGATGCTGTAAGTCCCAAACAAATCTCTCAAACATGTCATGGTGTTCGATTTTGGCAGATTCGGGAAGGTTTTAAGCCAAAATAGCTAGGGGGTTAGGGTTAAAGAGAAAGTACACCTTTGGTAAAAATCCAGTTGAACCAAACATTTTGGTAAAATATCTGTAAATGCATCCATACTTTAAAGGAATCAAGAGATGTATACAGAAACCAACCTGTGAAGGGTTCAATTTACATGTACATGCATTTCATTATGCACGGGTCAAAACCAGTCAAAATGTTGATATACTATACATGTATCTAGTCCACTTAAAAGTCAAACACTGTCAGGACTTACATGAAGTAAGTACATTTACAGGTCAAAATGAGTTGACCGTTTTTGACTGGTAAAAGCATTGTCTGGTTATTGTTGAGGGTGGTCAAAATGACAATATAAAAACCAGTCAAAAATTCCCCTGTGTGCACATTTGGGTCAACAGTCAAAAACAGGCAGTTGACTGATTTTGACCACTGTAGCTACTTGTACTTGCCACTAAAGTTCAGCTACAGTAGGAGGGTTCCTTAACCCTAACCACCCCAAATCCTACAAAATCCTCCAAGGGGCACTTTTGGGGAAAATCCAGCACTGTTGGAAACTGGTACTTTCACCTCTTCAAATGGGGCAAAATTACTACCTGGCAAGAAGTACAGGCCGTAAGTGCTGAATATGAAAGATCAACGAAAATGCCATGGTGCATTTTGAAGATGTTTCCAAAAGTGCACTGATGGATTTTGGAGGATTCAGGAAGGTTCCTAGCCAGAATACCTAGGGGGTTAGGGTTAAAGAAGGTTCCTAACCAGAATATCTATAGGGGGTTTAGGGTTCAGGGTTCAGGATTCAGGAAGCAGGAAGGTTTCTAGCCAGAATACCTATAGGGGTTTAGGGTTCATGAAGGTTCCTAGCCAGAATACCTATAGGGGGTTAGGGTTCAGGAAGGTTCCTAGCCAGAATACCTATAGGGGGTTTAGGGTTAATGAGAAAAAAGTAAGTTTCCTGTAAACCTGTGATCGTTTATATTTTGAGATTACCAATAGTATATCGTGACTTTAATAATAAGAAGGCTACTTTGTTGGTTTACAAGACACAATCCTGGAAACGTGTCTTATTTCAGGAATCATCATCGTCATCCATCTTTTCTCACCATCATATTTTCTTTTCCTTACTCTCTTCTCCCGTACATCAAACAAAACAGACATCTCAAATGGAAGGCGGTTATCAAGATATGACCTCAAAGGCACAGGTTTGGAGGAAAATGTTGTCATTTTAAGTTTTAAGTGTGATCGGTTGCGGTGAAGCTAACATGTATTGTTGATTGTACTAATATGAATTGTTGTTTTTGTAAATGTGATGTTACAGGTGTTCTGTATAATTTATAGTGCAAAAAAGAGTATCCGGTTTCTGTCTCCGCGCACGTCGTCTCAGACCCGTGCGTCAGCATTTTTTAATAAATAATTTTTTTTGCTGTGAAACGATGGCCAATTGTGGCCAAAATTGCTGGATCGATTGGATTTCTGCCGTGCTGTGCTTTAAACGACTTTTTCACATAGGGGTATGAACGTTTACCCGATTTGTGAGGCCTCCCTTAGCCACCATGTATTTCCCTGTTTGCAAAAAAAAAAAGATGGCTGAAAAAAAACACCAAAAAAAACGCGTCACTGCACCGTTTTTGAAGCCGACTGATGACCAGAAACCAGAGACTTTTTTTTTTGGCCTAACCAACCCAAACTGTACTAACCATTTACAAATTTGCTTATCGGCTAACCAAAACCAATATATATAAACCAAAAAAATAATACAATTTTGGAAGAATTTTCTGCCCATTTTGCCGCATTGGTTATTAAACAATTATTACGAGGAAGTTTATTGATGCTTTTTGATTGAAAAAGTATACACATTCCATTTGCCGACTATATCTAGTTTGTGTGGACGTCGGGTGCCAACATTTGGTTAACCGGTTAACTGACCATGAAAGTTTCTGTTAACCGGTTAACTGACCATGAAAGTTTCAGTTAACCGGTTAACTGACCATGAAAGTTTCAGTTAACCGGTTAACTGACCATGAAAGTTTCAGTTAACCGGTTAACTGACCATGAAAGTTTCTGTTAACCGGTTAACTGACCATGAAAGTTTCTGTTAACCGGTTAACTGACCATGAAAGTTTCAGTTAACCGGTTAACTGACCATGAAAGTTTCAGTTAACCGGTTAACTGACCATGAAAGTTTCAGTTAACCGGTTCACTGACCATGAAAGTTTCAGTTAACCGGTTCACTGACCATGAAAGTTTCAGTTAACCGGTTAACTGACCATGAAAGTTTCCAGTTAACCGGTTAACTGACCATGAAAGTTTCAGTTAACGGTTAACTGACCATGAAAGTTTCAGTTAACCGGTTAACTGACCATGAAAGTTTCAGTTAACGTTAACCGTTAACTGACCATTGAAAGTTTCAGTTAACCGGTTCACTGACCATGAAAGTTTCAGTTAACCGGTTCACTGACCATGAAAGTTTCAGTTAACCGGTTAACTGACCATGAAAGTTTCAGTTAACCGGTTAACTGACCATGAAAGTTTCAGTTAACCGGTTAGCGAACTAACCGGTAACTGCCAGCACTTATAACTTAGGGACAAGGGCCAAAGTCATGGTACAGCCAAGCCTTTGAGAAGCCCGGCCATGCCCAGGCTTTTCCTCTGCCTACTGGCCTATATAATGAGCTCTGCTTGCCTGGGCTAGGCCCTCCAGAATCGCAGGATATGTTGATTGGCAGGTTACTGTATTGTTACAGGATTAGGACTCACAAAAGACAATTAGGAGGCCAGGTAGCCTGGGCCTGGCAGGGCTTCTCTAAGGCTTGGCTGTACCATGACTTTGGCCCTCCTCCCTTACAAGATTTATTTTCTGATCATCTCTTCTGTTTTTAATACAGATAACTTTCTTTGTTACAGATAAATTTCTTTGTTGCAATCTGTTGTAATCTTGTACTGTAGAATGTTGTATATTCCGTGTGTGCTCATGCAGTAGAAAGTTTTGCGGTCATGCCACCTGCATAAAGTGCTTGACCGAAATAGCAACAGTAGTCATGGGAAAGGCTTGCAACTCCATTGGCTGATTTGTGCTGTTTGATTGACATGTCGTTTGATTTATAACAAAAGCTAAACTCTCTTTTCCATTTGACCCCCTTCGTGCACCCCTTATATGATGTAACTTCTTTTCTCTTCATAAAAAGGTGGAGGAATTTCAGCTAATTTATATTTCATTCCCCGTTTATTATTAACAATACTAGTGCGTTTACCTTCAGGGTTGGGTCAAAGGTCAGTTTCTTGGAGCTGATTAGCAGGAAAACATTTGCTTAGTAAACAGACACAACTTTTGTGCAGATCTGCAGATGTCCTCATTTGATTTAGTTTCCCTTTAAAACATGCTCAGAATGCACCACAGAGCATCTAGGGTGCAAAAGTTTCTGAGACCTTCCCACACTGTTTTTCTCTTCTTTTGGAATTGTTCAGTTGCCAAAAACAATAAGCACTTTCAACCAATAAATAAGCAACTTTATATCATGTGAACATCCGGCTAGTTCTTGTATATAACCCATGCAAACATACTTAGTAAATAGCTCAGTCCACCAGCGTTTTAACTCTGGCATTACATTATGTTATCAGCTGACACCTTAGCATGGTGCCCCAAGTCAGACTTTAACCCTCCTACATATAGAGGCCACTGTAAACCACTAAATGTCCAATGTGTTGTACACACATTGTTTGTGCATATAAGCCACACTGCCCCTTTGAAGTAATCTCCAATGTACATACATGCATACAAAGACACATGTATACCACAGTGGACCTTATTTTCAGCAGGTTATACTGTAAACAGACTCCCAATAATAAATCACCATCAGCCACTGAGACCAATAAACCATAGCAAGCCTCCATCATCCATTGGGATTTTCGGCAGTTATTTTGTAAACACAGACTCTCCATAGTAACCTACCACCAGCCACTGAGTCTGGAACAAAGTAATATTCCCTGCAATATGTCAATCACAAACCACAGACATATGAGGCATTATGTTACTATGCAGTATAGCTATGAGGAGCCACTGCCTACCATAGCAATGGCTTGGAGTGGCCTGAATGGGTTGTTTCAAAAATTACACTGATTGTAGGAGGGTTAAAGAAGATTTAATTTGTGTGTACCCTGGTCTTATTATCCCCCACCCACCCCTTGACAAGGACATACCCCCTGCATTCAAGTTACGTTATTGCTGTAGTTTCACTATAAATAATGAAAATCATGGAGCCCACTTAAAATTCAGGCCTGTGATTTTTCAGGATTTTTCCTGATTTCAGGATTTTTTTACAATCTCCCTTTGCCTCAAAACTTTCTTGAAAGAAGAGAAGTAGCCACCAAGGAAAGAAAGAAGTAGCCTGTATTGTGTCCAAACCTGTAGTTTCCTAGTTGTGGGGATGTGGAGAGTCTGTAAATCCTCCAAAATTAAACATCCAGGAGGTTCAGGGGGCTGTGTCCTCTAGACCAAAAGGAGACACAGTCCCACTACTTATTTTTCAGAATTTTTTTTACTTTTGTCAAATCACACTCCTGAAAATTTGAGCAAGTTTTACATTACAATTATGTGCTTATTTATGAATTACTAATCCTATACCTTATCTTAAATCTTTCTTACTTTGATAACTCATCAGCTTGGGGCGTTCGCTGATCCCGAAGCCATCAAGGAGCTAGAGGAGAGACAACGTAAGGAGGTAGAGGCTCTGGAGTCTAAGCTAGAGGCCGAGGAAGCTGAACAACTCAAGGAGATAGAGAGACAGGTAGATGAGGAGCACTCCAAGGAGATGAAGAAAGGTCATCGGGACATCTTAGAAAATGTGAGTTACTCCTTAAGTCTGTCCCGAGCTCATCAGGACATTGTTTATTTCTAGTTTCCTTGGCCTGAAACGACTGTAAGTAATTACATTCCCCCTAGATGGGATATCAGTCTATCACATTTTACTCCTCAACCATCACTAGTAGCCATTTATACTCCTGGGTGGAGAGAAGCAATTAGTATCCTGCCCGAGGACACAAACACCACGGTCTTGGTCAAAATCTCTGCTTGCATTCGGCTGTGAAACAGTGATTTTTTATTTGGATTTCATTATTAGTGATTTCATTATTAGGTTGACGATTTCAGAGAACCCAAAAGTTATTATTTTTTTTTTTTTTTTCAAATTTGATTTTTCATTCCCTTTTTCTATCTTTCCCCCAGACAAAACACTAGACACACAAATAAAATGTTGGTCTTTCATATCAGACAATTTTTATGGCCAAACAGAGTGCCATGGCCGAGCAGTTTAGTGCATCGGATTTGTGTTCTGATGGCCAAGTCGTCAGAATGTGTGTCCTTCAGCAAGACACCATAATTGCTTCTCTCCACCCAGGGGTAAATGGGTACCTGTAAAGGCAGAGTTGGTTGTTGTGTAGCGATTAGCCCTATGCGCCGAAATGGCAGCAATTGAGCTGTATACTCCACAGGGATCTGAGATGGTTTCAAGAATGATTTATGCGCCTGATAAGTAGGGATAATAATGTACAGCGCCTTGATCTAGTTCCTAGGATATGTGCACTTTATAAAAATCGTGTAATATTATTATTTGTTTATCCCTGACACTTGTCAGAAAGGTAACTAGGCTTTCTGACAAAATATAATCTGTTTCAAATAATTCATTATTTCACATAGGTCTCGAAGAATCATGATGTTGATCAGGTATTGCAACAGCAGCTGATGGACCAACTTCGTCGCAACAATGAGAACATCGCCTACGAGCTCAACGTACAGAAGGACCGCCACGAATCGGATCTGAACGCCAAGCTGGATGCGCGACGGGAGAGGAAGAAGCTGGAATCCAGGCGAGTCGCCCAGGAGGTCGCCGCTAAGAGACTTCTTGCTGAACAGGAGAAGCAGATGGAAAAGATGAAGGAGGGCAAGCTGGTTGAAGGACTTCAGAAGCTCTCGCCAGCTGACATTGCCAATCTGACCATTGAAGAACAGGTACATTTGGATGATCAATTTGTGGCATTTATAAAGAAAAAAAACAGCCTTGCAAAATTGTAAAAAAAAAACAATTATTGAAGAATCGGGACAAGCGTGTTGATGGCCTTCGTAATATATCCACAGCTAACACAAAAGATGTAATGATCATTGAAGATTAGCAGTTAGAGATGAGTTTATGTCAGGAAAATAATGGGATGAAGAATTAAATGCATGGAGTGATGACGAACTGTAACCTCTTAACGACTTACATATCTTGAACTTTTTCCCCCCGTGTAGTCTGTCCTCCATGAGCACCAACGGATCCAAGAAGACATTAAGGTACGGCATCAGGAAGACAAGGAACAACTCGCAGATAAACTATCAAATGAGGCACGTCAGAAAGAGGAGCAGGAGTTCCAGAGGATTAATCGAGAGAGAACCAAGTTACTGAGTGAGAAGAGAAACAAGCAAGCTGCTGAGCTGGCTGCTAGGAGAGGAAACATGTCAGATGAGGAGGCTGGACAGGTAAGTTACTCTGAGGTCTTAATAATCTCTCAAGGCACTATTCCAAGGCAAAACCAACTAATAACCAGACACAAAAACATAAATATTTACAAACAAAACAAATCCATCAAAAATACAGAGATCCAAAGCAGTGAGCTTCCACATCAGACACCCTGGAGGCAGTCCACATCAGACACCCTGGAGACAGTCCACATCAGACACCCTGGAAACAATCCATATCAGAGGAGCAATGCAGCAACCTTAAACTGCCTCCAGAGCCATCAGTGAAAAACTCACTGCTGGTACTTAGAGAGTCTTAGCTCGTACTTAGAGAGTCTTAGCTCCAAGTGATTTACAATTCATAAAAAAAGGAACCCATCTTAACTTGTGTGTGTAGACAACTAGAGCCCATGAGCTCTCTCTTTTCCTTTGGAAATATCTTGAGCAAACTTTTGTAAAGGTAGATCTTGCCGAGTTCAAAATGTCTAGCCCTTCAAATTGTACACAGCATTTCAGCACTGTTCATTCCTGTTGGAACGGTTAGTGATATTTAGCAGATAATCTCTCAACTCTCTCCCAAAGTTTGAAGATTGCTGTGAAAGACTTTTCAACCCTAACTCTCTGTCGGTATCCGTGATTAAGTTTCTGATTAACTCACTACCCTCACCTGTCTTGAATTCTAGTTACTCGCATCTCACGCTCGTGAGCTCGAGGAGCTTGAAGATCGCTTTGAGAACGACCGAGCCAAGGCGCTACTCACCGCCCGTGAGAAGCTCGCAGAGCGACGCCGTCGTCTCCTCAATGAGCAGAAACACAAACAAGGAGTGGAGATGGCTCGTGAGCTCCTGGAACAGAAGAAGGAATTAGCGGAGGTGAAATCGATGGTCGTCAAGAAGGTTGAGCATGAGGCAATGGTAGAGGGAATCCAGGAACAAGGAGCTGAAAATACCGAGAAGGTTATCCGAGCGGTAGGTTACAATTTTTATTTATTATTATTAAAAAAAAATTTGGAGCTGATTTCACAAAATGAGTCCAAAGAACCAAACTGATTTTGAGTTTATACACGGCCTTAAAAATTACGTATAAACCGTTTAGGGAGGAGGGCCAAAGTCATGGTACAGCCAAGCCTTTGAGATGCCCAGCCAGGCCCAGGCTTTGCCCAGGCCTACAGGCCTATGTAATCCCCTAGCTGAGCACAAAAGACCCATTACTAATGAATAGATTTGAAGTAGCTCTTATTGTTAACACAGACTTGACTGACACCTCAGCTGTCTTTTGTTCACAACTACATCCATTATAATGAGCTCTTCATTGGCGGATCCAGGGGGGGCTAAGGGGGCTGTAGCCCCCCCTAAAATCGTAAAAATAAAAATAAGGGAGAGAAAAAGAGAGAGAGAGAGGGGGAGGCGAGGGGAGAACGCACTCCCATTCCCACACTGTGCTTTGTTTTTCTCTCCCTTTGATTATTTCATTGTAATATTTGTAGTACTGAAAAATAATTGTTTTTGATTCTCAGCCCCCCCCCCTAAAAAATGTTCTGGATCCGCCCATGCTTTTACTTTGCTGGGCTAGGCCCTCCAGAAGCCCAGGTTACGTTGATTGGCAGGTGCTGTATTGTTATAGGATTATGACTCACAAAAGACTGATTAGAAGGCCAGGTAGCCTAGGCCTGTCTGGGCTTCTCAAAGGCTTGGCTGTACCATGACTTTGGCCCTCATCCCTTAATATTCTAAGATTGTGGCCATGATTTATATTACAAATTGATGTTGATAATGTGCTTTGTTTTTCATTGTTTATTAGGGGATTAGGGGATTAGAGTGTGCACCTTTGGTTATTACCTGATTACAAAATTATTGAATTATGATCTAAACAGTTACTTGATATAAAGTTTGTGATGGTACTAAAAAAAAACTGAAAAATTAATCCGTTTGACATGCTGTTAGGGAAGATGTCGAATTCTAACCTGCGGTTAAACCTTGGGGTACCTCGAGGTACCACAAGGTACATGCCTGCTGAAAAGTAAGGAGCTCATTATCTATGGGTCACTGCACATTCTTGGTTTCATCATGGGCATCTTCATGGCCAGCGCTGGAGCTGGCAGATCCAGCCAGCAGCACAAAAGACCATGATTTCTCTCACCATAACCCCTACTAATCCGTTGTAAGTTGTCAAAAGGTTGGCTAAGTCCTTTGTGTTTGGATTTTGGGAGGGTTGTGCCTTTAATCTCATAATCCCCAGTTTGACCTC
The DNA here is from genome assembly GCA_029582265.1 of Zoroaster sp. YZ-2022. Classification (NCBI taxonomy): domain Eukaryota; kingdom Metazoa; phylum Echinodermata; class Asteroidea; order Forcipulatida; family Zoroasteridae; genus Zoroaster; species Zoroaster sp. YZ-2022. The sequence continues at coordinate 10,434,941 of CM055816.1, forward strand.
TTCCATTATTGATTATTCATGGCTCCAGCTCTTCCATTCATAAACTCTGGAGACCCAAGTTACCTTGTGGTACCTCGAGGTTACCCCAAGGTTTAACCGCAGGTTAGAATTCGACATCTTCCCTTATTTTAGAGAAAATGTAAAATTTATTACAAATATTGAAATGGGTCATGGCTGTGATTCATATTGTCATTAGAATGCATACACAAATCATGTTCACTAAGAGACCTCAGCCAATCTCGCCCACTCACTCCACCCGGAACAATCTAAATTCTCACCCGCAAAAATTCTCATCCTCACTATTTTTTACTCCAAGTCTCCTACGTAAGACCTTTAGAAAAACCATAACAATAGAAGCCGGCCACACCAGTTTGACATAACCGCTTTGCCTGGCTGGGCACTGTTGGCTCAACGTAAATCCGTCCACACAAATGGAAAAGCTTAATTGGCAATTCAAAAGGTCTATGCTCTGCAGGAACACTCTTTTGTCAGTGGACTAAGAAGTTAACAATGGCAGTTTTTTGAGGACTGCAGCTTCATCACTGCTTTCCAGGCGAGTCTCACGATAATACTGGGAGAATAACCCAGTGGTTTTTGCGGGCGAGATTGGTGAGGGTCTCTAATGAAAAATGAAATAGGCAAAAACTTTCACAGGTTGGTTGGTTAATATCCCTTCATTCTTATAAAGTATGGATGCATTTGACATAAAACACATTAAAGGGGGCCACTTTCCTACCGTCACGTTAGCAGTTTTTCTTATGGTTGTAATTTTTTTTTTAATATCTGAAACCACCAAAAAAGAATTTCAACATTTGAATAGACATGCATGCTTATCCTAAAGATAATTTGAGTTGATTATTACTATTATTTTTTTAATTACCCTAAAATTTCCATCAACAAATGGACGGAAAAGTGAGGTAACTTTTTCCGTCCAATTTTAATGGAAATTTGAGGGTAAAAAAATAAATTTAAAAAAAATAAATAAAATAAATCAACTCAAATTAGTTCTAGTATAAGCCTGCATGTCCATTCACATGTTTAAACACTTTTTGGTCGGTTTCGGGTACTTAAAAATAAATAACAACCATTGGAAAAACTGCTAACATGACGGATGCAAAGTGGCCCCCTTTATTGTGTTTTATGTCATTTACAGACAAATATCAGTGGTGTATGCTCCCTTCAAAAATTCTTAAAAGATGTTTTAAAAAAGAAATTGTAAACGTATATTGAATAAGATAAAACAAATTTAACAGGTCCTGGATAAGCGACAAGCACAAGAGATCAGTGATTTAGACACCCAGTTTGCAGCTGAGCGACAAGTCGCCATCGAGGGAGCCCTGACCAAGCTCAACGACAAGTACCACGGCCGGCGGGAGTCCATGCTGCAGAGGCACGAACGAGAGCTGTCAGACCTCGGCAAGAAGGACCTGAGCCCCGAGGAGATGGAGCAGAAGAAGGCAGCCCTGCTGAACCGACAGCAGCTGGAGATTAGCAAGCTGGAGAGAGAGTTTGCCCAAGAGAAGCGAGAGATTGAGCAGGGAGCCCTGGCAGACTGGGAGCTGAGATACGCCCGCAGCAAGCTGGCCATGAAGGAGAGACATTATCAGGTATGAGACCACTATTGGGATTGGGTTGGCTAGGTCAGTGTATTGTCATGTAAAGTATTGCTGAGCTTTAACAGGGAGCTTCTGGTTTAGTGGAAGCTGAGATACGCCCGCAGCAAGCTGGCTATGAAGGAGAGACGATCATCAGAAGCCCATTGCAATTGGAAATGCATTGATCACTCTTTTCTTTAAGGATTTATGCAAAAAATAAGAAAACTTAGGACTTCCATTTAACATATGTGTTGAAAAGTAAATATCTGCTTTTGGTTCAATGACTACTGACTAATGCTCCCCGAACAAAGATGAAGAAAAAATAGGGAGACTGCCAACATAGAGATAGGTGGCTCAGTTGGAAGAGCACCAGCACGTCAACTTGGAGGTTACAGGTTGAAATCCCACTCTAGTAACTTTTGTCTTTGTTCATTCCCAACATTTTTATTGAAATTTGTTGTCTGTCTGTACTTGTTAGGAGTACGCTGATGCCCTGAAAGATCTGAGCAGCGACGAAGCCAGTCAGATGGTGAGTGCAGAACAAGCCGCCAAGGCAGCTCAGGAACTAGAAGAAGTCCGTCAGAGATTGGAGAAGGACAGAGAGGCTAACGAAGAGAAACTCAAGAAAGAAAGAGAAGGTGTGTTTGGAAAACGACTGACATAGAGCATACAGATAGACAGACACAAAGATGAGGAGAAATTGGCTGGCAAATTGCTAGATAACAGGTGGAGAAATCATTGTGTGCCTGACGAAAGAGGGAAACAGCATATGCGCATGCTTACGTCCTTTTACCGGCACACGACGAAATGGAAATACAGGCAGACAAACGATATAATTTCACTATAGATTTTCATGTTTGTCCCTCCTCACTTTAACAATATTGATTTCTATGCATTCCTTGCTTCTCATTCATGCCATGCAAACGTGTTTGTTTCTCACATTGTACAAATACATTCACATGTATGATAAATAATTGTGCAATCCCATTCCGTGATGCTTCATTTCTGTTGACTCATTTTAGGCCTGCAGTCCCATTAGTGCCCATTGAGCAATCGTTAAACTATTGGCCCAAACTATTCATTAAGCTTGCTTCATTCATTTACCAGATTTGAAAGCAATCTTTCCATTTGGAACAGCTTCTGGAAGCTGACAAAAGAAGTGATAATTGACAGTCCTAATACATACAAAGTACCTACTGTAGTCTGGAACATCAATGGCACTGCCACTGTTAATCCTTCACTAATCCTCCCTACACAATAGGCAGTAAGTCCTCCTGTTCTGTGTGCAGTAACAGCTCCCTACACAATAGAAGTGATAATTGACAGTCCTAATACCTACACAGCTACTGTAATCCTCCCTAACATCAATGGCACTGCACACTGCTAATCCTCCCACTAATCCTCCCTACACAATAGGCAGTAATCCTCCCTACACAATAGGCAGTAATCCTCCCTACACAATAGACAGTAATCCTCCCTACACAATAGGCAGTAATCCTCCCTACACAATAGGCAGCAATCCTCCCTACACAATAGGCAGTAATCCTCCCTACACAATAGGCAGTAATCCTCCCTACACAATAGGCAGTAATCCTCCCTACACAATAGGCAGCAATCCTCCCTACACAATAGGCAGTAATCCTCCCTACACAATAGGCAGCAATCCTCCCTACACAATAGGCAGTAATCCTCCCTACACAATAGGCAGTAATCCTCCCTACACAATAGGCAGCAATCCTCCCTACACAATAGGCAGCAATCCTCCCTACACAATAGGCAGCAATCCTCCCTACACAATAGGCAGCAATCCTCCCTACACAATAGGCAGCAATCCTCCCTACACAATAGGCACTAATCCTCCCTACACAATAGGCAGTAATCCTCCCTACACAATAGGCAGTAATCCTCCCTACACAATAGGCAGTAATCCTCCCTACACACTAGGCAGTAATCCTCCCCACACACTAGGCAGCAATCCTCCCTACACAATAGGCAGCAATCCTCCCTACACAATAGGCAGTAATCCTCCCTACACAATAGGCAGTAATCCTCCCTACACAATAGGCAGCAATCCTCCCTACACAATAGGCAGCAATCCTCCCTACACAATAGGCAGCAATCCTCCCTACACAATGGCACTAATCCTCCTACACAAGGCAGGAATCCTCCCTACACAATAGGCAGCAATCCTCCCTACACAATAGGCAGCAATCCTCCCTACACATAGGCAGCAATCCTCCCTACACAATAGGCAGAAATCCTCCCTACACAATATATAGGCAGTAATCCTCCCTACACAATAGGCAGTAATCCTCCCTACACAATAGGCAGCAATCCTCCCTACACAATAGGCAGCAATCCTCCCTACACAATAGGCAGCAATCCTCCCTACACAATAGGCAGTAATCCTCCCTACACAATAGGCAGCAATCCTCCCTACACAATAGGCAGCAATCCTCCCTACACAATAGGCAGTAATCCTCCCCACAGTAGGCAGCAATCCTCCCTACACAATAGGCAGCAATCCTCCCTACACAATAGGCAGCAATCCTCCCTACACAATAGGCAGTAATCCTCCCTACACAATAGGCACTAATCCTCCCTACACAATAGGCAGTAATCCTCCCTACACAATAGGCAGTAATCCTCCCTACACAATAGGCAGTAATCCTCCCTACACAATAGGCAGTAATCCTCCCTACACAATAGGCAGTAATCCTCCCTACACAATAGGCAGTAATCCTCCCTACACAATAGGCAGTAATCCTCCCTACACACTAGGCAGTAATCCCTTAATAGCCCTTTTATCTGACCCAGGAGAGGCCAGTTTAGCTGGGTGCATTCAAGCATTGAACAAACTATCAGCTCAATCATTCAACAGTTGAATCATCTTTCAATAGTTCAACGATTACTCATGGGAACTCTGGCCTTACTCAAATGGTATTTTTGGTACAAAGTGAGGCGAGTCAATGTCTTGACTTTTTCCCGCAGTCTGTCTGTCTGTTTGTCTGTCATGGATATGTAGGGCGGAAATACATGATCTTAAATGGACAATATCGTCATGATCAGAACGGACTTTTAACAGGGCATGGAATCGGTGTCCTAGTGTAAGATGAACAACACTGACTGAAAATTACTGGCTCATTTATGCAGGAACAACAGTAATATGTGACGCCATATGTCAAAACCAGGCACAATTGGGCAAGAGGTCAATTTTGAGTTATTGAAATATTAGTAAAATATAGACCTTGCACTTTACAATGCCGCTTTCTTTTTCCAAATCGGATATTCCATAGCGAAGTTATTAAAATTTGAAATCGGACTGTCCGAAACATCGAAACTGAGATAATAGCCCGAACAAGGCATCATTTTGTGAAATTACATGTATAATGCCTCTCTAAAAGTATTTAAAAAATAATTTGTCGATGAAATTTCAGTTAGAAACTTTTACAGAACATTTTAAACATTTGTAGCATCGTAAATTTCCAAAAATCTCAATCGCAAAAAATCACCCCCAAGGCATTTTGCAGCTGTTCCTCCATTCGTAGCTCTGCCCAATTCCGCCTGGTTTTGACATACCGCGTCACATATGACCTTATCATGTGGGGTATTATTTTCAGTCACTGGGTTAATATAAAACTAGCACTCCGATTCCATGCCCTTTCAATCGTGATATTGTCCCTTTAATTATATATATCAAATTGACCATTTTGACTATTTTTGTGCAGATCCTTCAGTAGTTGCAATAAGCAGACAAAAGCAGACATTTACTAATTGTGTTAAAAAGAAGCATAAAAAGAAAGCAAAAGATTTCACCTTTGAACTTTGCAATATTTCCTCTAGAGTTTGAAGCAGCCGAGAAGCAACACATGGCCCAGGAGCTGGCTAACTTTGAGAATCAGCTCTCGGATGAAGAGAAGAAAGAGAAGGAAAGAAACGACAAGAGACTTGCCGCTCTGAACAAGCGCAAAGAGGAAATGGTCAAAGAGAAACAGCAGAAACATAAGGTATAGATTTTCATTTTATTAGTTTCAGATGTATTGCCGTAATTTATTTGCGATTTTTAACTGCAATTTCCAGAGGTCTTCCTTTGTATCAGAGGATATTGAACAGCTGTAGAAGAACAAATATTGTAAATTTATGGTGACTTTCAAACAATTGTATTAAAGATATCACCCATGTTTGGGCCGATTTATGATAAATGTTGAATTGCTATTTTTCTGGGGTTAAGGAACTTTAGGCTTTCATTTGAGACATTGAACGAAAGAATCCGTCAAGGATTAGTACCAGTAAAATAAATACACAAATTAATAAAATGCTGACCCACTGTTTTAATCCTCAACTTGCATGAGAGTGTGTTCAGTCTTCCGATTGGCCAGCGCGGCTGTCAATCAGAATCAAGCACGTTTTAAATATTGCTTTTATAAAGTTTCCGATATCTGAATTTCATAATTTTGTTTTGTTTGTTTAACCCTCCTACTCTAGCTGCACTTTAGTGGCAAGTAGCTACAGAGGTCAAAATCAGTCAACTGACCGTTTTGACTGTTGACCCAAATGTGCACACAGGGGCATTTTTTACTGGTTTTTACTCTCATTTTGACCACCCTGAACAATACCAGACAATGCTTTTACCAGTCAAAAACGGTGGACTCATTTTGACCTGTAAATGTACTTAATACACGTAAAGTTTGACTTTTAACCCTCTCAGTACCGAATTGTTTTGACATAAACAACCGCTGGTGACCGCATTGTTTGACCACTCAAGCGTGAAGCACACATTCTTACACAACAGAAAGCTTGTGTTCAAAGGCCAATTTTACAAACTCTATTATCACCTTGAAGATATCGTTTTACAGCAAAATAAATAATAAAAAATATCTTATTTATTGAATTCCCTTTCATAAAATCCAAACAACATTAAGATCGGTCAATAAATGTCCAAGTTCTCGGTCTTTGTTTCCTCAGTGTGATCTGTAAACTCAAACACTTTTTTGTACACAAACACATGGCGCTCCGTAGGTGTTTGGCATTTCAGATATTTCCACTCCAGTTTGAAGGGATTGCATAATAGCAACCTTATTTTATTTCACCATCAATGGAAAGATCCGATCTTTCTCTTTCCAATCATTGTAAGCTTGGGTATGGAGGTTGAACATGGACAAAACTACAGCTTTATAACAAATGGCCTTTGTGCTCAGACTTGAGTGCTTTTTTGTGTGAAAGCTTGGTCGACTAAAGTCGCCTATGGTAAGGAAGAGGGGGTATGAGTGCAGTCGACTAAAGTCGCCTATGGTAAGGAAAGGGTTAAGTGCACGAGATATACCTTGGGAAGTATATCAACATTTTGACTGATTTTGACCCTTGTAGTAGTAATAGGAGGGTTAATAATTAATCATAATTCAAAATTTGCTTTTTAAATTCAATTTTTTGGTTCTCTTGAGCTAAACACAGGAAATATATCTTTAAGCAGACACAACAAGACAAACAAATATCGGGAAAGTATCACAAATGGAATGGCCCCAGCCCCTAACTTTTGAGTTATGAACTGTTTTATTTATAAAAGGAAAAACTGGATGCACTAAAGAAGAACGGAGGCAGTAAAGAAGATCAAGAGAAATTGATTGAGGAGTTTGAGAGAGACCTGTCTAAGATGAAGAATAAGATGGATGCTGACCGTGTACGCATGCAGAGTGACTTGGAGGTAATTACAAGATGATAACAAATGTCAAAGACATAAATAGAGAATTAACTATTGCAAACTGCTTACTAACCTAAAGGACCTGTAGTATAAATGCAAAATAGTAGTTATTGGCCTTACGTTTCAAACCTAGCAGGTTATTTCTCAAAGGCAAAATGGACGATATACAAACATGAACAAATACATAAACACAAGAGTAAATAGAGAATTAGCTGTTGCAAACTGCTTACCAACCTAAAGGACCTGTAGTATAAATGCAAAATAGTAGTTATTGGCCTTACGTTTCGAACCTCACGCAGGTTCTTTCTCAAAGGCAAAATGGGACAGAGTACAAACATACATTCATAATTGAACACAAGAGTGAGCAGAAGTTAGTCAGGTGTGAAATGAACACACAAGAAAAAGGTACAGAAAGCAGAGTCAGGGACCTAAAAGAACCAGTAATTTTAATTATAAGACGATAACAAATGTCAAAGACGTGTTTTATGTGGACTTGAAGGTATTTCTTTAAAATTTTGTTGAGGGTAAACATAAAAACGGCGCATTTTTGTTCATTTACCATTGCTAGTGGTTGGATTATTTGTGACTCTTCTAAATAAGTGTATCTCTCCCAACTCGATCATTAACCCTAACCCCCTAGTTATTCTGGCTAGGAACCTTCCTGAATCCTCCAAAATCCATCAGTGCACTTTTGGAAACATGCCCTTATCTTCAAAATGCACCGTGCATTTTCATTGATCTTTCATATTCAACACTTATGGCCTGTACTTCTTGCCAGGTAGTAATTTTGCCCCATTTGAAGAGGTGAAAGTACCAGTTTCCAACAGTGCCCCTTGGAGGATTTTGAAGGATATGGGGTGGTTGGGGATAATGTTAAAATACATGTATAGGATTGGTCATTAAAAACTAAAAGGTTGACTTAATATACTACTCAAAACAATTTAGGGAACACCGGAATAATCTCAGTTAAAGCAAGATCATTTATTTCAGATAAACACAATGTTTCACAGAATTGATGAGAAACAACTGCACAATGAAACAGATGATAAAGGATGCATGTAGTGATTACACATTTCATGACATGACTACTGAAAGAGAGAGGGGGTTGCAAATGAAAATCCCGGTTCATGGAACATTTCAATAACGGGTGTGACCACCTCTTGCAGTAACATCCAGTGTTCCCTAAATTGTTTTGAGTAGTATATATAAAACTTACTTAGTTTAAAGCTGATAATGGTTTTAATCTTCCCTTAAAGATGGACTACAACGAGAACTCTCACATTAAATTGACTATCGAACCTTGTTTATGTTGTGTTCAGGTAACAATTTATTGTTGTGGTCATGTTTTTCTCTTTATAATTTTGTTGCAATTTGACCGAAAAAATTAGACCCCGCTTCTTCGATTTTTGAAATTTCCCGCCCTGCACTGGTTCCCGACAAAGACCATTGAAAATCCACTATGAAATTCACGATATAGTACCAGCGGACTTGTAAACCAGCGAAAAGGTATGACGTATAACCCATGAGCACCCGAGAGTAAACAGAAGACGCCATGTTACTTCCGTGTATATTATACATGCGTTTTCATGCGTCAGCAGAGGCATGAAGTTTTTATGAAGCTTTTTTTTGACGTTGTTGTGTAACAATTATATAATGCCGACTTCATGTGTTGTTGGTGGATGCACTAGAAATAGTATTAAGAATCCAGAGACTCATTTTTTTCATGGGTGCTACGTCACACACGAAGTATGAATTATTCATGAGTTGAGGGCTTTTGGTGAAACTGGGCTTTTCTGGGTCGTAGAACGCCGATCAAATTGATTTTTTTTTTGGCATGAAGGAACAAGTTTTATTGAATAATAATAATATGTTAGTAATCATTACACATTTTTCGAACGAAAACAGCAACACAGCACTTATCATTATTCCGTTGTAGTCAATCTTTAAAAAAAGAAAGAGTAATTTTTAAGAAAATTTAAATAATTTCCAGTTTAAATTTTATTTATTTATTTTTTTTTTTTTAACCTTCTTAATCGGATTTTAAAACTTCTTATAATAAATCATACAACACATCTAGCATCAAATATTCATATCCACAACCCTCTATATATTTTTTTAGTATAAATTTTCTTCCTTTCGTGCCGAGTTTGGCAAAGTCTGAATCTTTATAATCAGTCGTCACTCTCATTCTACGCACTTCTTGGAATAGTTTTAATCCATTTGTCCACGGTGATAGAATTAACGTTTTTGCATATCGTGAGATATGTTTAGGGCTAAATAAACCTTATGTTTATTTATAATCAAAACAAAGATTACATTTTAAGTTAATACACGTTGGAATGAATACATACAATCTGAATGCAACATTCTCAATCTCATGCAAACGTACTCGACCACAAGTCTGTTACCAGAAATAATAACACAATTGCATTTTTTGTTTCTGTAAGGATCGTCTGAAGAAGAGGAGAGATGAACGCCGTAAGGCCAAGGAGGAACGTCTTGTGAATCAGACTGAAGAGAACAGACAAGAGCATGAAGAGAAGATCAAACAGGAAGAGGAGAAGATGAGAACAGATGAGGTGAGTTTGGTGTGAGAGAACGGCCGTATTCAATTGGCACACCGTCTTTGTAAGGTTATTGAGTAGGAGCAAGGCTAAGATGTATATTACGTGTCTCTCAATAAGATGAGAACAGATGAGGTGAGTTTAGTGTGAGAGAACGGCTGTATTCAATTGGCACACCGTCTTTGTAAGGTTATTGAGTAGGAGCAAGGCTAAGATGTATATTACGTGTCTCTCAATAAGATGAGAACAGATGAGGTGAGTTTAGTTATCATGTAAGAGAACGGCTGTATTCAATTGGCACACTGTCTTTGTAAGGTTATTGAGTAGGAGCAAGGCTAAGATGTATATTACGTGTCTCTGAATAATTCATCGGCAATTTTGATTTGAAGAGAAGGTACAACATTGGAATTTGGTAACATAAACGTACATTCATTTCAACCCTCAGGTTGTTTATATCATAAAACTTGGAGTGCCATGGTCCATCGGATTTGTGTTCTGATGGCTGAGTCGTCAGAATGTGGGTTCGAATCCCAACCGCGACCATGGTGCTTGTGTCCTTGAGCAAGACACTTTACCATAATTGCTTCTCTCCACCCAGGGGGTAAATGGGTACCTGTGAGGGCAGAGTTGGTTGTTGTGTTTGATTAGCCCTATATGCGCCAAAATAGCAGCAATTGAGCTGTATACTCCCCAGGGAGCTGAGATGGTTTCGGGAATGATTTATGCGCCTGATGAGCAGCCTTGCCCCCCCCCCCCCCAATTTTTCCCCGATGGTAAGTCAATGCTTTTTCAGCAGTACAAAATTACATTAAAGATTAATGTTTGCCGCCCTTAAATTTAAGCTTGCCCCCTCTTGTCCCCCCAGTTTGACAGGTCTGGTGCCGCCGCTGCTGATGAGCAGGGGTAATAATATAATGCGCCTTGAGCACCAGTTTGGTGGATAGGTGCACTATATAAGTCTACATTATTATTATTATTAAAACTAACCTGTTAAAATTTCGTCAAAATAGGGGCTCATGTTTTTGAAAACAAAATAATAATTATGTCTGTTTTTGTAAGTACATTTATGACATAATTCCTGTTTCTGTAACATGCTAACATTTCTCAGAATAATTGATACATGTACCAACATTACACCAAGTAAAGTATTAGATAATAATTTGATAGTAAGTAAGATTAATTGCGGTGACACCATGTGAAATTCTCAATTGAGTAGCCAATCGTCATCGGGCAAGCTCGGTGGTCGAGAGGTTAAGACGTCTGCACTAGTAAGCAGGAGGTCGTGGGTTCGAATCCCGCCCGAGTCGCATGTGATTTTTTTTTTTCACAGACACCGAGTATGCAGTGCTATACACACGTCGGTGTAGGGCAAAATTAAATCAATTTTTTGTCGCCCGACGCAAGAATTTCATCAACCTATATATTAACACAGGGTATCAACATTTGTAAGCTTCATCGTGCTGGATTGAAAATTAATTTTTGATTCTCCTGAGGACGATCAGAGCACACTGATCGAAACGTCGAGTTGTAACCTCCAGTTCTTTTCAGAACTAATTACTACTCAATAGAGAATTTCACATGGTGTCACCGCAATTAGTCTTACTTATCCTCCTCACTATGCAAAGCTACAAGTTTTACCTACTCAATAGAGAATTTCACACGGTGTCACCGCAATCAGTCTTACTTATCCTCCTCACCATGCAAAGCTACAAGTTTTACCTACTCAATACAGAATTTCACACGGTGTCACCGCAATCAGTCTTACTTATCCTCCTCACCATGCAAAGCTACAAGTTTTACCTACTCAATAGAGAATTTCACACGGTGTCACCGCAATTAGTCTTACTTATCCTCCTCACCATGCAAAGCTACAAGTTTTACCTACTCAATAGAGAATTTCACACGGTGTCACCGCAATTAGTCTTACTTATCCTCCTCACTATGCAAAGCTACAAGTTTTACCTACTCAATAGAGAAATTCACACGGTGTCACCGCAATTAGTCTTACTTATCCTCCTCACCATGCAAAGCTACAAGTTTTACCTACTCAATAGAGAATTTCACACGGTGTCACCGCAATTAGTCTTACTTATCCTCCTCACCATGCAAAGCTACAAGTTTTACCTACTCAATAGAGAATTTCACACGGTGTCACCGCAATTAGTCTTACTTATCCTCCTCACTATGCAAAGCTACAAGTTTTACCTACTCAATAGAGAAATTCACATGGTGTCACCGCAATTAGTCTTACTTATCCCTCCTCACCATGCAAAGCTACAAGTTTTACCTACTCAATAGAGAATTTCACACGGTGTCACCGCAATTAGTCTTACTTATCCTCCTCACTATGCAAAGCTACAAGTTTTACCTACTCAATAGAGAAATTCACATGGTGTCACCGCAATTAGTCTTACTTATCCCTCCTCACCATGCAAAGCTACAAGTTTTACCTACTCAATAGAGAAATTCACATGGTGTCACCGCAATTAGTCTTACTTATCCTCCTTACCATGCAAAGCTACAAGTTTTACCTACTCAATAGAGAATTTCACACGGTGTCACCGCAATTCAACAAGTTTTACCTACTCAATAGAGAATTTCACATGGTGTCACCATGCAACAAGTTTTACCTAATTTGATAATAACCAGTGTTGTACCTTCCCTTAGGCTTGGGCGATATCGATTTTTTTCATCCACGATATATCGTCAAACATATATCGCGATATTCGATAATATCGCGATTATTTTTGTTTTTCACGCATGAGTGCTTTAGAGCCGGTAATGACAGGGATGTACCCATCTACAAGCGTCACAATAAATTGCCAGTGCTTACCTGAGAGACACGTGCACTGCGCCGCTCACGAGTGCAACATATGGGGCGGGTTTACGCTACCCCAACCAGAAACAAACGGCACAGCTACGCCGAAATGCGAAAGTAACCAGACAATTGTTTTCAGTTTGTGACATGTTCAGTCATCAACGTTTCTCAAAATAGAACTTACTCGCGAGTGCTAGTAACTTGAAAGATATACTGGTATACGAACAATCACTTAATCATGTTTTAACACTTTTACAATCCGCCATCTTGAAACTAAGCGTAACCGATCACAAAGTTCGGTTTATGTTTGGTCAGAACCATGATATCGATGTCATCGCAGCATGCACAACCGAACTTGCGAAAATGCTTAACCAATGACCAAAGCCCAAACATGTTTCTGGTTACGGTCGCAAAAACGCACCCATCGCTATTGGCAAATCGTTTGCATAATAATAATGTGGGACGGTTACTGCGTCGTGCGTCCCGATCAAATCATCAGCCCGAGTTCACGTGATTCACGCGTTCCACGTGACTGGGTCATAGTATAAACACGTGACTAGGTTTATTCCTGCATATAGTACCGTGGAGAATAAAACCATATGATTCAGAACTTGTGGATTGTAGTCACACTATTTTAAATAAACGTCACATGGTTTATCAAGAGTACGTGTATGTGTTTTGTCACACAAGACAAGAGTCCCAGTATGGTACAACATAATAGTGTCCTAATCCCAACTTTGATCGAGCCGCTGCCGATCCATGCTTTGATTTAATTCATGACTATGTGTTTTTAAGGCAACGCCCATATTCTGCATATATTTAAATATGTATGATATAAATATACTCGCCCGTGGTGCGCCAGCCAGAGTCACAGACCACCATGGGTAGACAGTGAGACGTAAACATTGCCTCCACATTGTTGGATCAAATACCCCATTCAATCCCAACACTTAAATCAGTCTTAATAGATTTCTTTGAGTGGCGGTGGATTATTAAACAACACCCTGTCAGGCGGCTCCTTTGTGATCTTGACAGTCGGTTTACTATAGAAGTAGTTCGATTTTGTTTCTCACGAAAGCTGAAAAGACTTCCTAAGTTTTTTCCCAGGGAATTTCTGGCCCAAATGACAATCGATGATTTTGTTTAATCGCGATATATTTTTTTCTTCACGATAATTTTTTTTCATCGCGATATATTTTTTTCATCTCGATATTTTTTTTTCATCGCGATCTGCCGATATCTCGATGATTTAAAAAGTTCTCGATATCATAATCGCGTACAAAAAAATCGCGATATTCGATATTATCATGTCATCGCCCAAGCTTACCTTCCCTCAACAGTATCCACTTATAAAAGGGGCAATATCATCACAGGCAACAGGGCATGGAATCGAAGTGCTCGTTTTAGATTAACTCAGTGACTGAAAATAATACCCCCCACATGATAAGGTCGTATGTGTTTTACCAATGCTGCTGCATAAATGTGCCAGTAATTTTCAGTCACTGTGTGGACACCGATTCCCTGCCCTGTTGAAAGTGTGCTCTGATTGTGACGATACTATCCATTTAGGTCATTATGGAGAAAAGAATGAAATGCATTCAGATGGTACCTATTCATTCCAACATTGATTTTTTTTTCCCGGAGGACATACGTTCAGTAGGTTAATAGTTTTTTTGTTTTTTTTATTTTCCCGGGGGATAACAATTTATTATGAACAATTCAAAATCAATCATTTAAACATCTTAACGCTGAGATAATAATTTTATTCATATCACAACAGTACAGGAAATTAATACTTATTAGTCTTGGCAAAGTACAGAGAAGAAATCCCATTTACGGTAAAATTTCGCCATATTATCATTACAACTGTACATACATTTTTCCATGGAGTAATAATTCTTAAGATCTTTTTTGAGAATTGAAAGAGATGGTATTTCCTTGGTCTTTTTCCTCTTATAATAGGTTAATAGTTTTACTATAGTAATAGTGTTGTCCTCTTTCGGGCTGCTCCCGTTAGTGGTCACCACAGCGCATCATGATCCGCATATTATTTGATTTGGCATAGGTTTTACGCCGGATGCCCTTCCTGACGCAACCCTCCCATTTATCCGGGCTTGGGACCAGCACTAAGCATGCACTGGCTTGTACATCCCCAGTGGCTGGGATCAATTCGGCCCACGCAGCAATTATGGTCAAGTGTCTTGCTCAAGTACTATAGTAATAGTGTAAAGGGGGCTTTAATTTTTTTTTCTGTTTCAGGTAATTGCCTTGAAGGAATGCGTGGACACCGACCATCTCCTCTCTGAGGGAGTAACTCCAGGCATTGCATATGAAGGTATGCAACAGAATGCTGACTTCCCTGCCGGCTATTCCTCTGTGGCTCCACTGAGTGATGCTGACTTGGCTGCACTCCTTATGGCCTCTCCTCTCTATAAGAAGCTAGAAGATATTAAGAAGACCATGGATGATGCGGATCTGCCTCCCAAGAAAAGAGGACAAGGTAGGCTTTAAAGCTTTATTCGCTCTGTTCATTCATTCATTCATAAAGAAGCAGTGTAGTCTGGGAGACTTACCCGGCGTGTCAGAGAACTGTATCTCACACACGCACCTTGGTGTTTCTCGAATGTGCCCATTGTTCGCCCCACAGATGGTTCGCCTGCGTCTAGTTTAAGATTGCGTTCTAGTTCTCTAGGAACTAACTTCACGTGAAAACACCTACCCCATGATGCCCCACGGCAGGCCGGGCAGGGAGAGCAAAACTTGTAACCAAGGTCGTTGTGCGTGCGCGAATTACAAAACCGTAGTGTGGGTTACGGCAGGCTGGCACACTTCATGTAGGTGCCTGGTTATGGTACTAAGAGCGCGTGTACTTTTCCATTCAAAAATATTTATTCCAATTATTTAATTTGATCATTTTGAAGATGAGCCGTTTGTTGACGATCACGATGCCGAGTGGACCCAGGACACTGAGCTCGTCCCTGTAGATCTCGGCAAACTCAGCGCCCGTAACTTCATCATCTACAAGTTCGGCTGTTTCATCATCAAGCTGGTTGCTACCCACTGCTCTCACAACCCCGTCACTCTCCTGCTGGCTGACAAGATCCCGGTCAATGACAAACTGGCCAGGAATGCCTATCGTAACTCCTACCATTACGATGACATCAATCGCATTCTGTACGTCAGACAGGCAAGGCTGGATACAGTTGGTGATTTCATCATTGTCCTGATTCACGCGCTGGCACACATCAAGACAGGTACAAATATTTATGTGTTCAACATTCTGGATTGGAAATTTTCGGTTTTCATTTAAAAAAGATGTTGTTTTGTGCCTGGAAGGTCGTAATGCTCTACGACCTTCTTCCGAGCACACAAAGTACAACTTTTTGTCCCAGCAGAAGGTTGTAAGCAATAAAGTGGCTCCTTAGAAAAAAAAGTAGGGCATAACTGTTATATATGTGTTGCTAGAATTACTCCCAAGACATGTTTTTCCATTCCCATGCGGAATTTAACTTTCCTACAATGACTTATAAATGGCAGAAAAACGACCAAACTTTCACACTGAGTTTTCTTGAAACACAATTTTGCACATTAATTGCTTACGACCTTTTGCCGGTCACACTTTCGTTACGTCTTTCGTCCGGGCACACAACGGTATAAGCATTGTTAATGTTGGTAAAACTACTTCAACAAGTATGCTTACTTTCTTTGAATCAAGATATACAATAAACAACCAACTTGTTGAAATTTGCTGAATATGTTGAGTTTGCTACACGGACCAATCGATTAGATTTTGAAGAAGATCTGATTTCAGGAAAGTGTATTTATAGGACCATATCTAACGCTTTTAACATTGATGTTGTTGCGGGATCAGTGAGCTAATAAGTAGAACCTATAGGGGGCGCACTAATGACCTGTTTACTTATAAACTAATGTTTCAAGAATCCTTAGTGGCTCAGCAAGTTAGACGTACTGCTGTCACGTCGTAGACCCTGGTTCAAATCTTGGGGATTTTTAAATTTTTTCTTTTAAAGAATTTTTTTTACAAAATTTATCTACGTGTAAAGCATAATCAAATAGGGTAATTGACGACTTCTAGGAAATTTTTTTTTCTCTGAAAAAGCTCTGCTTGGCAGAGGTATGCGCTCTAAGAGTGTTTTTTTAGTTATAAATTGTGTTTTTTTAGTTATAAATTGTGTTGTTATGAGAAAATAGTGAAAATTAATTCAGATTTATTATACTCATTCAAACATGGAATTTAGCTAAGAAATACTAGGATGGAATGCCATTTTATATCAGGTTACTTCCTCGGCTATAGCTGTATCCATTTATACTCCAGGCATGAGAGAAGTAATTATGGTAAAGTGTCTTGCTCAAGGTTACAAGCACCACGGTGGCGACCGGGATTTGAACCCACATTCTGACGGCTCGGCCTTTAGAACACAAGTCCAACGCAATAAAGTGCTCGGTCATTAAATCTTTAATAAACCCCTTTCGTACGGTATTATTTTTTTCGAGTGAAGGTGGTTGCAGCCAACCAAGAAACATCTGTGTGGCTGGGGAGTGCCGGGTCGAACCCGGCTGTGGACATGTGCCCAACTAAAGCTAAACCGGGCATACCCTATTCATCGCACATGAAGTCCCCACATAGCGTAGTTGAAAGGGCTGTGTTCAGAAAGCTCTTGAAAGCGCTGTGTTCAGAATGCTCTCGAAAGCCCAATCTGTTATATAACACTCCCATTCAAGAACAATATGGTTCACCAAACTATCAGCCTTCTTGAAGATTTCTATTCAAGGCGAATTCTCAGCGAATGCAGCTGGAAAATCAATTAATTCACTGGCCGCGGCTATAGCCGTCAACCGTACACAAGGGGTTAAACAACACATTATGGAATTTTATTTTAGCTTTAAAAAAATGTACATTGTAGCACTGTGTCTATGCAAATCCCAAAGTCTAAGGGAGGACATCTTCCCCCAACCCCCAAAAACCTCAAAATGTTGGCTTATCTGCCAGATCCTAGTAGTCAAACAAAGAGATCACTTAACTCAGGAGTTAATCCCCTCATAACCCAATCAGGCTTGGTGGATACAGAAATAAACAGCAACCACAACTTAACTAATCCTATAGTCCCTTGACAATAGCTATTGCTGGACGCCTGAACTCTTCTATTGTGAGTGTTCAGAGAGTTTAAACCCGGCGGGAACCTGCCAAAAACAGGAGATAAATGGAGGTTGGGAGAAGATGTCCTCCCTAACTGATTCCCTTAATCATTCTAGGTGACATGCGAGATGACACCTCCGCCAGTTTCAACCGCGAGTTCCACCAAGCCCTATCAGTCATCTGCAACGATCTCTTCTTTGCTCGCTACCGCCACAACGCCAGCCTCCCTGTCCCTAAGGAGACCTCAGGTAAGGGAGAGAGTGGCCGCAAGGTCCTGGAAGCGTTGATGGGTACGGCGGAGACAGAGGACGAGAAAGATGAGACCGTTGCTAAGCTTCTTGATGTGAAGCTGCTGAGAGGAACAGATGAAGACGGAGTTCACTTCACTCATGAGAGACTTCAAGAGAGGTAAAGACATATATGATTCTAGCTGGGTGGTCGAGAGGTTAAGACATCTGCACTAGTAAGCAGGAGGTTGTGGGTTCAAATCCTGCCCGAGTCTCCTGTGAAGTTTTTTCACAGACACTCGGAAAGCACTGAGAAAGCAGTGCTATACACACGTCAGTCTAGGACAACAAATTTAATTGTTTATCACCCGATGCAAGAATTTCATCAACTTATACGTAAAGACATGTAGTAGTTAATAATTATTGATTCTGAGTAGAACCGGTGTTGAGAAACTTGAAGTTTCAATCAGTATACTCTGATTGTCTTCATTTGGTATTATCTGTCCAAGGAGAGAGAGATTGAATTAGTACAGAAAGACAGATGAATTTTAAGAGTGAACAATAGGAAAATGTACCAGAGTGGGAGTTGAACCTGTGACCTCCCGGTTCCTGTACCGGCTAAGTAATAAACAAACTTATAGTATAGGCCTGTAGGCTTGTTTCATAATGGGAGGTTGCATTTTGGAGAAAGTGAAGAACCTTTTTAGGAAAATTTGGAATAAAAAATATCAATAAACAGACTTGTCGGTTTTAGTTGTTAGAGGAGAGAAAGGTGACAGAATAATTTTTAGGAGTGAATAAAGGAAAAATTTACTAGAGAGGGATTTGAACCCGTGACCTCTGAGTTACCGTTCTGGCACTCTATTCTGGCACTCTATTCAGCAGAGCCATCTAGTCCTATGATGGCTACAGTGATGAGTGACAAATTTATTGTACAGGTCTACAGGCTTGTTTGATATTACATGGTTGCATTTTGGAGAATGAAATTTTTTTGAAAATTTGAAACTAAAAAATACCAATAATAATAGTCCAGTTGAGTAACTGTTGTCTTATTTATCTACCTTAAGGTTGTCCAAGTACAGCAGTTTCGCCATCAGTGATGAGATGAGAGCACTGCTTGGCACCACCGAAGACAAGACAGCTCTCGCCCGGCAACACGGCACCGACGATGAGATTGAGAAACGTCTTGCTACCCTGATGGGCACCTCCGCCCCGTCCAGCAACATCCCTGAGGTGTTTGCTAAGAGGGCGGTGGAGGATCTACCAGGGGAGCTGAGCGGCACAGCTATGTGGCAGAGCGTGACTGGAGTAGAGAGGGTACGCAATCAAGCAGAGGGCAGGTCACAGAGGTCATCTAAAGGTCAAGATCAGCAGAGAAATCTCCTGCAGGTGAGTAAAACTTTAGCAGCCATCATAGTTTTGTTATGCACAAGTCTATTGGAATCATAGTGAGGCTAGGGTACAAAATAGACTGGTGCCATCTGAATAGTAATTCCATGCTGATTTTGAAGTGGTAGTCGGGGAACACAACAAATTTCTGGTGCTCTATAAAAGGAAGCAAGCCAATCTTCATTACAAAGGGTTTCTTTGATTTTTCCATATTTTAGAGAAGTTCTGTACGAATGCTTTTCTCTGGTATGTCTTTTCATGCTGTCATGGTAACAAGGTTTTCTTGCTCAAACTCTCTTTATGGCAACAGTTTTATACTTCTATATTTTGGGTGGACATCCCTTTTTTAAACTCATTTCACTATGAATAACTTTACCCTGAAAATGCCCTGAAAATCTGTTTTACCGTGAAATAAATAGTTCACAGCAATTTCATGATGACACAACACCGTGAAAATGCCATAAAATACTCTTGGGATTCCTTCGCCGTGAAAACGCCGTGAAAATGCCAAGAACTTCTTGTGGCAGTTTTGGGGCAGCTCATTAATTCTTGAGAGCGCTGTGAATTTGCCGTGAAATCACCGTGAACATTATTGCCAATATCTGAGAGGAAGAGACACCGTGAAATTGCAGTGAAATTACAGTCAACTGTTATTTCACGGCAAAACGGATTTTCAGGGTGAAGTTGTTCATAGTGTTTTTTTTATCACATGTATTGCATTGTATTGTACATCAGTTAATCAATTAATCGACTGGTTTTTGTTTCGTCAGTCGGAGGTGAAATCCTTAGAGGACAAGGTTGACAAGATGAGCGAGGAGTTCTCAGATCTTAGCGTACAGGTTGTCAAAATGCAAGACAACATCAACACGATGAGCCAGGAACTACAGACACAGAAAGAACTGATGGAAAGACAGTACGATGAATCAGAGGTGAGAATCATGGAACGATTTCTTTCATTAATTTTTGCGAAGCTTAATATTATTTTTTTAGGAAATTGTAAATTTTGTGTAGTATGTTGCTTAGTTTGATGAAATTCTTGCGTCGGGTGATAAACAATTGATTTAATTTGGCCCTACACCGACATGTGTATAGCACTGTATACTCAGTGTTTCCACAGACACTTGGAAAGCACTGGGTATACAGTGCTATACACACGTCGGTGTAGGGCAAAATGAAATCAATTGTTTATCACCCGAAGCAAGAATTTCATCAAACTATAAATATCGTGGCACCCGCTGCTATATAGGATTCTAGCCAGCCAATCGTCATCGGGCAAGCAGGAGGTCATGGGTTCGAATCCCGCCCGAGTCGGCTGTGAAGTTTTTTCCACAGACACTCGGAAAGTATACAGTGCTACACACACGTCGGTGTAGGGCAACATTAAATCAATAGTATTTTGCCTAGTTATGCATGTACAATAACCATGCGTTACTTGTATTAAGCACAATGTGTGTCATGCGGGCATTTCAATAACTTCTGTACATCATTAGGCAGTGAAGTTAGAATGCCTGATGCAGCTTAAAGCGTTAAGGCCGGTTCATACTTCATGCAAAAGCGAACGCAAAGCGAAATTTGTGACATCGACAATGGTTCACGGCAAATATTCGCAGCAAAGGTTGGCAAAAGTTGAACACATTTCAACTTGCGCGAATCATTCACCGCGAATTTGATGACGTAAAATTTGCTTCGCTTTCGCGTCAAGTATGAACCGGGCTTCATGCGGAAACTATCTCTATACGACATAAATATGGAAACATTTATGGAAACATTTTAAATAGAGAATTAATTAGCTGTTGCAAACTGCTTACCAACCTAAAGGACCTGTAGTATAAATGCAAAATAGTAGTTATTGGCCTTACGTTTTGAACCTAGCAGGTTCTTTCTCAAAGGCAAAATGGACGATATACAAACATGAACAAATACATAAACACAAGAGTAAATAGAGAATTAGCTGTTGCAAACTGCTTACCAACCTAAAGGACCTGTAGTATAAATGCAAAATAATGGTTATTGGCCTTACGTTTCGAACCTGGCAGGTTCTTTCTCAAAGGCAAAGAACTTGCTAGGTTCGAAACTTAAGGACAATAACATTTATTTTGCAAACATTTTGTTAGCTTTACATTTTTTGATGTCGTTTATCTTTCTTCATCTCCTACAGCCTACATTGATACGAGACACCACGGCCAGACTGAGCGACACCCAGGACAAACTGACCAGCCTGACGGTCAGACGAGACATCATCTTCAAGAGACTCAACGTCCATCGTAGTCAGCTAGAAGAGAAACAACAACAGCTGCAGTCGTACGTCCGAAAAAGTCCGAAAAAGAAATAAGCGGGAGAAATCACTTGAGTTTCCCGCCAGGTAATCACGGAGTTATGTCAATCATGAAACTTATTAATGGCTAAATGTTATTAAAGTTCTTTCAGGAATAAACGTCACAGTACTTCTTTAAAATGAAAATGTAAAAATATTGTATGCAGGCCTGTTATTTCTCAGGATATTTCCTGATTTCAGGATTTTTAACAAATCCCCCGTTGCCTAAATATTTTCTTGAAAGAAGAGAAGTAGCCACCAAGGAAAGAATGAAGTAGCCTGTATTGTGTCCAAACGTCTAGTTTCTTGTTTGTGGGGATGTGGAGAGTCTGTAAATCCTCAAATTAAACATCCGGGAGGTTCAGGGAGCTTTGTCCTCTAGACAAAAGAGAGACACGGGCCCACTACCCATTTTTCAGGAATTTTTACTAATGTCCTATCACAGTCCTGTGTATGTGAATGTGCACCTATGTTAGCTCAGGAATACGCTGACATTTGATTAAATTGTTGAAGAATTTCTTGACCAATTATGAAACGACCAAACACTTGATGCAGCTTGTAATGGTTTTTAGGTAGAACTTGTAGCTTTGCATGGTGAGGAGGATAAGTAAGAGTAATTGCGGTGACACCATGCTCAATTGAGTAGTAATTAGTTCTGAAAAGTTTCTCCTGAGGACGATCAGAGCATACTGATCAAAACGTCGAGTTGTACCTCCAGTTCTTTTCTAATTACTACTCAATTGAGCATTTCACATGGTGTCACCGCAATTACTCTTACTTACTTGTAATGGTTTTATTCCCAAGTTAATTATGGTACCTCTATTTGTGATATCAAACTCAGTTCTTGTTAGACAGTGGTCTGTTTAACAAAGGTAAGATATACACTTAGCACAGAATTAGTAAACTATTTGGGCATATTCTCAGGCTCAATTTCCCAAATCATGCAGAAATTTGCAAAGGCTGGGGCTTTTCGAAATACATGACATGTCTTTACATCTGGATACTAGTAGGCTTGTCAATGCAGGTGTCCAGATTCATATATTTATGCAGAGAATAACAGCATGCTAATTGGAGCATTATTTCATGAGTCTAAACCAAATTAGGTACAGAGGTAAAAACAGGTGTCGACGTTGGTATCGACAGAGAATAAAAACATTCTGAATGGAGCATTACTTCATCAACAAATCTTAAACTAAATTAGGTGCCCAGAATATGCCGTTTTGTGTTACCACGCCGTAAGCTGTCCGACTAATTTACAGAACGGTTCACATATAAGATCCTAGATTTTAAGAACCATTTCAAAAAAACGTTCTGCAAATAGAATATGTAATTTTACACCCTTTTATCTCCAGAAGTTGTAAATATTTATAAACTCGGATTTTAAGTAGAAATTATTTTTTAATTCACGATTTTAAACAAGTTATATCTTTCTCAAAGTATTACTCAGAATTAATATTCAAGTATTTCTAATTACGCAAAGGGAACAACGGATTGTGACAATTTGAAATTAACATTTTTAAGCTATTTTATTATACAGAGAGGTGCACATAATGTAATTTTGCAATTGGTGTAAGAACTTGTTTTTGAGCTACATGTAAGAATTTCAATACAAAATCTGTCCAGTGAAATAGAGCTTTATCATCACTTTGAGGAAATATTTTTGTATTTTTATATCCACTCCGTCCTAAATTTAACTGTCCATTTTTTACCAAGTGATGATTACCGTCCAAGTAAAATGAGTAATATTGTAAAATTATTTAAAAATTTGATGTAATTTATGTTGTGTACACAGTTAGATACGTGTTTGAATATTTTAAACTTTTAATTAAAAAAAAAAATGCAATCTTTATTAAAACAAATTCAATAACATGTTTTCCATTCTGAGATTTATATGCAAAATAAAAACTTATGTGAGTTGAAGTAAGCCGTCCATTGACGTTTAAAAACTTTCAATATTCCGTCTTCTTACACCAGGTCAAGATTGAAAGAGACATATCAAATATTATGATCAACATTTCAAAATAACTGAGCACAGATTAAGTGCCTGTCTTATTTTTAGAAAACTAAGTGAGTAAGAAATTGGTTTTATATTCGTCGTAGTGAGTTTGAAGAAAGACAATCAATTTGATATCTTCCAAGAAAAGTAGAACCGCATTACAATGCATCCATGTTTGTCTGGTTCTACAATTGCAAAGCAAGAAAACCATGAAACATTTTTTAAGGCACCTGTCTATGTGAGTCACAAGCCTTATTTTGATTATTCATTTTTGTTCTTTGATGCAACACTAACGATATGGCTCGATGGCATCATTACATCATTTTAATCATTTTGATCAAACTTCCAAGAGAATACATCCATATTCGTTAGGTTCCCTGACTACAAAGCAAGTAAAACATGATAAACAAATCAGTTTTTAAGGCACCTGTCTATTTTGGTCATAAACCTTATTATGATTCTCATAGACTTGTGTATGGATACATTGTAATAAATGTGAATTATTCATACATTTAAGTTTTCATGTGAATTGAATGTTTTTATTTTTGACATTAATGTAGATGTTTTTATAAGTGCAGTATCAAATTGTGTAATTTATAGAATTTTCTTTAAGACTCAGGATTCTATCGGAACTTGAATTATTTTGTAAATTTTGGAAATCAATAGATCGAGTGTACAAAATTTTCTCATAGGTGGATATTTATCTTTGGTTTAGCTGCCAGTAATTGTTGTGTGTGAATAAGTAATTGTTCAGGTTGTAAATGTTTATAATATGAAGTTTTGTTAATGTTCTACGACCATTTCTGTGTTTTTTTAGCATTGTTGAACATAACAAAAACTTGACAATAGCTTTAACTTTAGAGAATACAAGAATCAACAATAATTCTATCATAGTTTTTGTTGTATTTGTTTGTGTAATTTAAGTTTCTGCACTGCCTATTTCCTCATCAAACTTTGAGAATGTATGTCCCTCTGTCTTGTGCTTTAATAAGCTTAAATACTCCCACAGTACAAAAATAATGGAATCTTTAAAATGTATCTGTAGCACCGACTTTATGTGGTAAATTCACTGCAGTCACAGTTATTTAAACCAATTTGAAATCATTCAAAGAATTAGTTTAGTTCACACTGACATCTTATGAGGAATGGCCAACACATTTATTTTTTTGATAATATTGCACACAAATCAGTTCCATCAATTTGACTGGTTTAACATATGTTAGTTTAGTACATACTGTATATTTTTAATGTAAATTGCCAACCATATTTTTTGGTGGACAGTATTTCTACAAAATCAAATCCATCCTTGAGTCTAGTTCAACACCTTTATCAATGAATGCTAGGCTGACAAATATATTTTTCAATTATAAGTTTATCACCTTGATTTAAGAAAATTGATCCTTGTAGATAGAATGTTTAAGTGTGTGTAATTGTACAAGTCTTGCAAAGTACTGTAGAAGTAATGGTGTTTATGGATAGTAATAAAGAAATATTAAAATAATTAACAATGCATTTCAGATTTTGATTTCCGTTTGGTCTTGTCTCCGACGCATTTCTTTAAATTTATTTATTTATTTTTTATTTTTTTATTTTTTGTTTGGGGGGGGGGATTATTGTCTTGAAGTTCAAACATAATTATGGATAAAACTACAAGCCTTGCAATTATTTTAGAATAAAACTAAAACTACAAGCTTTACCCCTTGTGAGGGGGAAATACAGACATTTTTCCTTGTGATTATTTCAGAATAAAACTACAAACCTAACCCTTGTGATTATTTCAGAATAAAACTACAAACCTAACCCTTGTGATTATTTCAGAATAAAACTACAAACCTAACCCTTGTGATTATTTCAGAATAAAACTACAAACCTAACCCTTGTGATTATTTCAGAATAAAACCACAAACCTAACCCTTGTGATTATTTCAGAATAAAACTACAAACCTAACCCTTGTGATTATTTCAGAATAAAACTACAAACCTAACCCTTGTGATTATTTCAGAATAAAACTACAAGTCTAACCCCTTGTGATTATTTCAGAATAAAACTACAAACCTAACCCTTGTGATTATTTCAGAATAAAACTACAAACCTATAACCCTTGTGATTATTTCAGAATAAAACTACAAACCTAACCCTTGTGATTATTTCAGAATAAAACTACAAACCAAACCCTTGTGATTATTTCAGAATAAAACTACAAACCTAACCCTTGTGATTATTTCAGAATAAAACTACAAACCTAACCCTTGTGATTATTTCAGAATAAAACTACAAACCTAACCCTTGTGATTATTTCAGAATAAAACTACAAACCTAACCCTTGTGATTATTTCAGAATAAAACTACAAACCTAACCCTTGTGATTATTTCAGAATAAAACTACAAGTCTAACCCCTTGTGATTATTTCAGAATAAAACTACAAGTCTAACCCCTTGTGATTATTTCAGAATAAAACTACAAACCTAACCCTTGCGATTATTTCAGAATAAAACTACAAACCTAACCCTTGTGATTATTTCAGAATAAAACTACAAGTCTAACCCCTTGTGATTATTTCAGAATAAAACTACAAACCTAACCCTTGTGATTATTTCAGAATAAAACTACAAACCTAACCCTTGTGATTATTTCAGAATAAAACTACAAACCTAACCCTTGTGATTATTTCAGAATAAAACTACAAACCTAACCCTTGTGATTATTTCAGAATAAAACTACAAGTCTAACCCCTTGTGATTATTTCAGAATAAAACTACAAACCTAACCCTTGTGATTATTTCAGAATAAAACTACAAACCTAACCCTTGTGATTATTTCAGAATAAAACTACAAGTCTAACCCCTTGTGATTATTTCAGAATAAAACTACAAACCTAACCCTTGTGATTATTTCGGAATAAAACTACAAACCTAACCCTTGTGATTATTTCAGAATAAAACTACAAGTCTAACCCTTGTGATTATTTCAGAATAAAACTACAAACCTAACCCTTGTGATTATTTCAGAATAAAACTACAAACCTAACCCTTGTGATTATTTCAGAATAAAACTACAAGTCTAACCCCTTGTGATTATTTCAGAATAAAACTACAAACCTAACCCTTGTGATTATTTCAGAATAAAACTACAAGTCTAACCCCTTGTGATTATTTCAGAATAAAACTACAAACCTAACCCTTGTGATTATTTCAGAATAAAACTACAAACCTAACCCTTGTGATTATTTCAGAATAAAACTACAAACCTAACCCTTGTGATTATTTCAGAATAAAACTACAAACCTAACCCTTGTGATTATTTCAGAATAAAACTACAAACCTAACCCTTGTGATTATTTCAGAATAAAACTACAAGTCTAACCCCTTGTGATTATTTCAGAATAAAACTACAAACCTAACCCTTGTGATTATTTCGGAATAAAACTACAAACCTAACCCTTGTGATTATTTCAGAATAAAACTACAAGTCTAACCCCTTGTGATTATTTCAGAATAAAACTACAAACCTAACCCTTGTGATTATTTCAGAATAAAACTACAAACCTAACCCTTGTGATTATTTCAGAATAAAACTACAAGTCTAACCCCTTGTGATTATTTCAGAATAAAACTACAAACCTAACCCTTGTGATTATTTCAGAATAAAACTACAAACCTAACCCTTGTGATTATTTCAGAATAAAACTACAAACCTAACCCTTGTGATTATTTCAGAATAAAACCACAAACCTAACCCTTGTGATTATTTCAGAATAAAACTACAAACCTAACCCTTGTGATTATTTCAGAATAAAACTACAAACCTAACCCTTGTGACTATTTCAGGATAAAACTACAAGTCTAACCACTTGAGATTATTTTAGGATAAAACTACAAGCCTTAAAACTACCAGACTAACCCATTGATTTTGTTTTAAATACAGAATACTACAAGACCCTTCTGGGTGGGTGGGGGGAAGGGAATAAAGTTTGTTTTTAGTTAAAATAAATTTCTGCAGAAAGTTAGTCGGAGTGACGACCAGGCATTGGGGAGACTCAAAGTCTGGAGAACCAGCATGGTGATCTCCTTACGAACCCTTCTGGGGGGTAACTATCCCCTGGTCCCTCCTTGTCCTTTCCCGCCCCCTTTGTCCACCATCCACTCCTTTGGGGGAGAGACATGACGGTCCCCAAGCCATCGCTGCAGCCAACAGCTGTCATGTCTCTGTGTGTCAGGAGCTGGACTTGAACCCGAGCGTACCAACTCTGGAAAGTCCGCAATTGAACAAACTAGTGGCTAAGCGACTGCGCCACGAAGCCCCATTGGTACTTTGCGCTGTAATTTAAACCTACTTAAATAATCAATTGTGATGGCGGAACAAGAAAAAAAATAAAACTTGCAACGAGCGGGATTCGAACCAGGGTGTATGGGTTTCGAACGTTGCGCCTTCGCATTACGCTACGGCTTCATCTTTGAACCAATAAGGAAGGTTAACTATTTTAAGCCGTGCACCGAGTATCGAACTGAAACATTGTGATTTTCTTGAAGTTTAAACATAATTTAGGATAAAACTACAAGCCTAACCCCTTGTGATTGTTTTAGGATAATCTAATAATCTAATTTAAAACACTTCTAATTGTTGTTATTGCGCAACAACAGCAAAAAATAAAAATAAAAATAAAAATGCAAGAGTGGGATTTGAATCCAGGTCTGTTGGCCCTGAACCTGGCGTCTTTGCTTTACGCTACGGCTAAGTACTGATATTTCAGGCAATTGAATTTGAACATTGATGATGATAGAGATGCTTACTGAAGCCAATATACAGTTTTGGTCACAATGTCTGTAAATACATCCACACGATATGTATAAAACCAACATGTGAATGTTTCTCTTATTTTATCGTGTCTTTAACGAGCAAAAAATAGTGAAAATACTTTTAGCTTCGTTACGTATTTATCCCAACGTGGAATTTATTTGTTCGACTAACATCAATTCAATTGCGGAAAAAATTTACTAATAACGTACAAAATGATAGCACCTCAAACAAAATTATTTCATGCAGCCCTATGGTTTTATGTAATCTGTGATCATTTATGTTTTTTGAGTTACCATTTATCATTGAGCAGCCATCTGGTTTTGTGTTCATTCAAATCAATGTAACCAAACAGAGGCTTGGAAGGGAATATAGTCTGGTCCTTTATTTTCTTAAATAGAGAATTAGCTGTTGCAAACTGCTTACCAATCCAAAAAAGACCTGTAGTAGGCCTATAGGAAATGCAAAATACTGGTTATTGGCCTTACGTTTCGAACCTATAGCAAGTTCTTCCTCAAAGGCAAACGAGACAGAATACAAACATACATTCATGCGCAAACACAAGAGTAAGCAGAAAATAGTCAGGTGTGAAATGAACACAAAAGAAAACGGCATCCGCTATGCAGGATAACAAAAATGACCGCAAAATGATAAAAGTCTTGAAATCCTACCACTATCAAGACTTCTTTGTTAACAGGCAATTGCTTGATATGCCTGTATGCAATAGCAGGAAGAAGTCCAAATAGTTTTCCTTATCGAGTACGGAAGTGTTTCAAAGGCAGCGTGGCAACTGGTTCTACACATTATGTTTTTCGTTGTTTAATATGACGCAACACTTAATTTCGTAATTGTTTATAACAATTATCTCATTATTTCAGCTCAATGCCGACGACCTCAGGCTACAATACGAACCTTACATCTATGGGATACCAATGCAGTTTAAATATAGGCTACAGGATGAACATTTATTTGTTTGCATTTAAAATGTTTGGCTAAACAGTTTTATAGAATTGGTTCACTGAGCTGACCACATGGTGTTGGTTGATATCACACGAGACCCAATAACTTCCCGCCATTCATTTTATGCACACGTGATGTAACCATGGCCAATCAAGTCTTGCAATGCACTCTCAGCCTTGTGAATACTTACGTCTTAACTAAGGTTGATGCGTTGAATAAACCCATTGTTCATTCTAGCCAAGTCTTGTAAATGACAATGGAATCGCATCTTTGAGTTTGCTCTTGTTGTAGGCAAGGCTCCCGTAGCAGGTGGAATTGAATAGTGGAGGAATGCCAAACTGGGGGCCAAGCAGTATGAGCCTACAGCTTTGTCTGACCCATGTAGGTCTGGTTTGAAAACAGTTTCCCCATTTGTGGAGAATATGTATGGAACTAGTTTCTTTTCTAAATATTTTACCTCAAATTCGACAACGGCTTCAGTCTAACTGGCCGGCCGGGTTCTTTGTTCCTTAAACAAACGACAGTCAAACTCCTCGACTCATGAAGACTTAAATAAACTCTTATTGGAAACACACTTACCTTCAACAACAGTAACGCGTTTCAGTGCTCATTCACTGAAGTCAATATTTCGTCCGTCTAGACCCACCCGTCTGAGTGCCCTACTGACTCTACCGTTCATCTTGTCATCAACATTGAGTGCAACATTTCGACTTTTAAATCGGACTGTTTTAACCCGGTGTCAAGACCCGCTCTTTACACACTCATTCCTTTTACACCGATGTTCAATAATAATTCAAAATAAATATACAAATTAACACAAACTAAATTTGAACAAACTTTTATTACCGTTGAATTAAAACTTTCACAAATGGTACATACAAAAAAAATGTAAGAACGTGTTAAGACTATGATACCCGGAAGTGCCGTTTCACAGCAGATGGTCCCCATCCACAAAGTATCAGGGAGAATTATATTGATACTATTATGCACTGATCGTACATGGAAATGAGGCTTAGGTTCTGCCTTCACATACACTGCAACCAGTAAGGCTGTACAAGAACAGCCATATTCCTGTCTAATACACATCTAGATATGGCCATATAAATCCCAGCCCACCATAGCTCTTCGGCAGCCATCTTGTTTTTGTTTTTTTATCTATACAGATCCATGTAACCAAATCGAGGCTGGAAGGAAAATAGACTGGCCCTTTTTTGTATTGATAATCAGCTCTATAGTCCTATACTGGTGCACAGGGAATGTGACAAAGATGGCTGCAACATAATCAAGGTCTATAGACAAATCCCAAAATGACGAAATTAACGTTGCTCTGCGCACTTTTATAACGAGGCTCTTAGTGTTGGCGCATGCGCTGTATGATGGGAGCTTGAGTTGTTCTATTGTCTACCTCGCATCGGTGTTGTGACTTGACACAGAGAGCCTCGGTTTCAATGCGGAAGTGCGCAGACTGGGTCAATTTGAAATTCGTCTATTAGCAATGCTGAAATGAAGTAACTCAACCAGCATAAAAGCCTAGCACTTGACTGACATAGTTCTCCTGAGGACGATCAGAGCATACTGATCGAAACGTCGAGTTGTACCCCCAGTTCTTTTCAGAACTAATTACTACTCAATTGAGATTCCACATGGTGTCACCGCAATTAGTCTTACTTGACATAGTTACAGTTGTCATGGAAAGGATTTACCCTGTTGGTTAATTAGAGCTGTGCGACTGACAGACTGTATTGGTGTATTTGTAGTTATGTGAAATAGCTTTTCCCTGTCCGCATTGGAATGACAAGATTCATACGATAGTATATTTAATTTAGTTAGATTAGTTCTGGGAAAGTTGTGATCTTGAAATCTAATGTGTTTTTGCTAAGGGGCTTAAACTGGAAGGGATTAATGATCAAGGGATTAATGATCAAGGAATTAAAATTAAATCATGAAACATAAAACAGTAAAACAACCTTTAATTTCTTTAAAATCGAAACAACTGATATATGTACAACTGTAAACTGCACAGTTTTTTTCTGTACATTTTGTGTAAAATAAACAAGGTATCGTATATGTATGTGTACATGTAATAAATCTAAAATAGGCGTTACTTTTCTGCGATGATTTACAAAGCGTGCATCAAGTTTTCCTTCAACAAAAGTTATATAATATTCACTTTTCAATTTATATTGACCAAGTAGCGAAGGGTTTGAACTGAACATAAAAATTATCTCTTGAATAAATGGAAATACAGATAATGTGATGGATCGATGTGATCTGCCTGCTGCTATTGTAGAGCTCTTAAAATAACAGTGAATAATTGGTCGAAAAGTTCCATGACATCATTAAAACACTCTGATTGGTCAACATGATTGCTCTATCTCTCTCTCTCCCTCTCTGGGTTTTACATTACTTAACAACAAATAAAATAATAATTAAGAGCACAAGCACTTTATTTCAGACAATATAAATGACACACACAGAGCTTTCTGAATGAAGATTTAAGAAATGTTGAAGATGTGATGATTTCAGGAATAAATAATAATAATTGTGTAAATATCACTGAGAATAAATAGCTTTGCTAAAAGCCAACTTAAAAAAACACTTTCCACATCACAAAGCATCACAGACTAAATAAAATTGTCACATACATAAATTTCTTGTAAAATTTGTGCAATAAATTCTAAAAGAAAGGCATTTATACAAGTACTTACATGTAAATGTAATAGAAAGTAGTCACGATGTAACCTTTAAATATCAACTAAAACTGTCCGTCGTAGAGTACTGATATTTTTATTCTTCAAATATCAAATAACTGGAAATATAAGAATACAGTGTGCCTTTTTAGGAAGTCTAATTTATATACCGAACGTTACCCATAAAAAATTATTTTTAAATTTCTTTTGAATAAAAAACGGAACAAATGTGATTATTAAAGGTGCATAGAAAATCTGATTTTGGAGGTCTTGAAATATCAGCTGTGTGCATAATGTTCCACAAAACTGCCCAAAATTTTGATTTTAATTAAGTTCTAGCGACAGAAATGCTGAAATAACGATATCAACTCGACAATAAAAAACAGCATTACTATGAATAACTGCATACTTATATTGCTTATTGTATACTTAAGAAACAAACCCACCTCTAAAGAAGAATATAAATCAGTGTTTAGTATAAGTAAAAACTCATAGGTAAAACTTGTAGCTTTGCATGGTGAGAATGATAAGTAAGACTAATTGCGGTGACACCATGTAAGAATCTCAATTGAGTAGTAATTAGTACCCCCAGTTCTTTTCAGAACTAATTACTACTCAATTAAAAACTCATACACGATTATATTTTATACGGCAGTGTACTTGAATACTATTGGTATTGCCTTAATTCAAAGTGAAAACAATTGTCCATATAAACTGAAGGTACACAAATTATTCACGGAAGCAATCTTTTTCAAGAAGTGCTTTCTTTTGAGAGAGAAACATTTTAAGATGGGGATATGAATGTTACTCACCTGGGTGAAAATCATTAGACAAAAAAAAATGTGTTTATATTGTTGTCAAAAATTCTGGGAAAACTTTCCAAAAATGTTCTAAAGAATTATAGACCTGCTTAGGTGAAGAAAATCACAAATTTCTTAATTGTCATAAAGTTGCTTTTTCGAATTGTGTACACTACTTTTCAAGACATGCTAAATTATATTGTAAACCACTGCATTTTAAATAAAAATTGATGACTATATTTCAAGACCTCCAAATCTACCCTATCTAAGCTAGAGTTTCTACTTATCAGAGCTGGTTGTCTCTTTGGGTTTATTCTTCTTTGACATGAGATTCTTAAAGCTCGCCTGGATTTTGACGGCAGCTTTTTCAACATCGGGGTCAGTCAGGTCAATGTCTACTTCCTCTTCCTCCTCTACTTTTTTCTCTGCCGGCTTGTTGTTAACCTAAGCGGTAAAGAATTCAACAAAAAGTTTTCCTTTAGTAAAAACAATATTTTTTTGTACAACCATTTTCAGATTTTGAATGTTGAATGTTTTTCTTTGAATTTAGAAAACAAATGTTTGAAACCCAAGAATTCCTGGACTTATCTTTCTCTATTCTCTCTGAATACACATGTTTGCTTGTGGTGTTAGAATAATGGTTAAAACTGCTTTGGGAAATGGATAATTGTGAACTTTTATGAAATGATCTCTGCCTGTAAATCTAACTGACTAACATTAGCAAACCTACACATATCATTGACTTATATGAGAAAACCTATGATAACAAAGCTCTACCAAAAAAAAGTGTAGCCTATTGTTTTAATCTGCATAAAACACAAATTTATTAAAATCCTAAATATCCTAAAGATTAACAAAAACAAAGCTGCATTTCCCTATGAGACCCAATTGTTAGTACAATTTCTAATCCTACCTGACTAGCTACCATCTCTGTTTCTATCTGTGCTTCTGTAACATTCTGATGTTCAGGATCCTCAGCTACAACCTCCCCTGTTTCCTCTACTACACCCTTCCCAGCTTCCCCTGCCACACCCTTCCCAGCTGCCTCTGCCTGAATCTCCCCTGCTTCCTCTGCCTGACTCTCCCCAGGTTCTTCAGCTACATCCTTCCCAGGTTCCTCAGCTACATCCTTCCCAGGTTCCTCTACTACACCCTTCCCAGCTTCCCCTGCCACACCCTTCCCAGCTGCCTCTGCCTGAATCTCCCCTGCTTCCTCTGCCTGACTCTCCCCAGGTTCTTCAGCAACATCCTTCCCATGTTCTTCAGCTACATCCTTCCCAGGTTCCTCAGCTACATCCTTCCCAGGTTCCTCGGCAACATCCATTCCAGAATCCTCTGCGGCATCCTTCCCAGGTTCCTTAGCAACATCCTTTCCAGAATCCTCTTTGGCACTCTTTCCAGATTCTTCAAACACACCCTCCCCCGACTCCCTATGGTCACCCTTCAAAACTTCACCCGCAACATCCTTGGAATCCTCAGCTGTAGAATCTTTTGGTTCAGGTGTAGTTTCAGTAACAGTGGCCTCGGAATTGACTTCAGGAGCAACATCTGTTTTGGCAGAAGCCTCAGTAGCACCAACCTCAGTTGTTTCTTCACTTGTTTCAACCCCTGAAGGGACTTCAGAAGAGGGGACTTCAGAAGAGGGGACTTCAGAAGAGGGGACTTCAGAAGAGGGGACTTCAGAAGAGGGGACTTCAGAAGAGGAAACTTCAGCAGATGCAACCTGAATGGCAGTAGATTCAGCGGCAATGACATCATCATCCATGGCTTTAACTTCAGGAACTGGATCTATGCTTTCCCTCTCTATAGCAATCCCTACCTGAACCTGAGCAGTAGGCTCTGGGGCTGCTGAATCCTCTTTCGTGGAAATGTCAGTGGGAGCCTGAACATTTTCAGGAGTAGACTCAGTAACAGTAGCAACTGTTTCTTCAACTTTGGTGGCAGTAACCTCAGCAGCAACAGTCTCAGGTGTAGGAATGTCAAAGGCAACTTCAGGAGTACTTTCAGGTAACACTTCAGCAGCTACAACCTCAATGATTTCGCTAACAGGAATGACTCTTTCACAGGCTTCTTCAGGGGCCTCTACAGGAACAACCACCACTTCAGCCTCTGCAAGTGCTTCAGCTGGAACTTCAGAAGCAACTTCAAAGGTCTCCCCATCAACTGCAGGGTCCGCTTCAACTGTAATGTCAGCAACTACATCGTTTGTAACCTCTGCAGCTGACTCGGGAGCAATCAGAGTTATAACTTCAGATATGGCCTCAGTGGCACTCTCCGGGGCATCAACAGATGGCACATCTGATGCATCAGTTGGGTTGTCTCTTACAGTGTCAAGTGCAGTATCGATGGTTTCATTGTCTCCAGCAGTAGTTTCTGCAGCTGACACTTCAGCGACTTCTTCAGGTGTTTCAGTAGACAAATCACCAGAAACCTCAACTGAAGCCTCAGCAGGGACCTCAGTGGGGACCTCAGTGGGGACCTCAGTACGGGCCTCATTTGGAGCAACTTCAGGTGTTTCACTAGACACCTCAACAGAGGCCTCAACAAGAACTTCAGCAGGGGCCTCAGCCAGGGTCTCAGAAGGAGCCTCAGCAGGAGCAACTTCAGGTGTTTCACCAGACACTTCAACAGACACCTCAACAGAGGCCTCAACCGGAACTTCAGCAGGGGCCTCAGCCGGGGTCTCAGAAGGAGCCTCAGCAGGAGCAACTTCAGGTGTTTCACCAGACACTTCAACAGACACCTCAACAGAGGCCTCAACCGGAACTTCAGCAGGGGCCTCAGCTGGGGTCTCAGAAGGAGCCTCAGCAGGAGTAACTTCAGGTGTTTCACCAGACACTTCAACAGAGGCCTCAACAGGAATGTCAGCAGAAGCCTCAGTAAGAGCCTCAACGAGAGCAACTTCAGCTGCCTCAGAAACAACAGCTGCACCATCTTCAACATCTTTAGCAGCTACCTCAACAGAGACTTGTTCAGGTGTCTCGACAGAGACCTCAGCAGGAACCTCAACCAATATTTCACCAGATCCCTCTGCAGCAGGAACATCAACTGCAGCCTCATTCCTAGTCTCATGAGCAACTTCATGAGCAACTTCAGAAGCAACAACAGATGCACCGTCTTGTACATCTTCAACAGCTACCTCAACAGGGACCTCAACAGGGACCTCAACAGGGACCTCAACAGAAATATTGGTAGATTCCTCGGCAGAAGGAGCCCCAGGATGGACCTCCTCAACAGTCTCAGAAGTAGCTTCAACAGTAACTTCAGCGGAAGTATCTGCATCAGCCTCAGATGCAATTGCTGCGCCATCTTCAACATCTTCAGCAGCTACCTCAATGGGGACCTCTGTAGGGGCATCAGGCAAACTAGCTATTTTATTCTCTACAGACTCTTCAAAAGGAACCTTAGTGGCATCTCCCAGAGCAATCTCTGCTGCAACCTCAGCAGAGGCTTCCTGAACATTTTCTGGGGCAGCCTCAGCTGCAGTATCTGTAGTAATCCCAGAAGTCACAGAAATTTCAGTGGGAGTGTCTGGTAATACAAGTCGTTTGGTGGTTATTTCTTCAACATTGACATTTGGAATTCCCTCTTTTGAAACATCAGTGGCTTCTACAGGTGGGGCAGCCACTGCAACCTCGGTGGTCTCAGCCTCCTTAACCTCTTCTGTAAGACCTCCCTCAATTAAATCCTGAATAGCCTGTATTCCTTCTAAAGCCTGACTAGCTAAGATAACCTCAGTTCCTACAATCCTATGTTTCTGATCCTCTTGTTCTAATCTACCCTCCCCCTGACTATCTGTCGGCCCTACAGCTTCCTCTACCATCTGAGTGTCGACAGGTGCAGTAGAGTCATGGAGTATAGTAGGTGAAACCTACACATAAACACAAAACACAAACAGAGTGACGGATTTTGGATGTTAGTTTAACAAGCTACTGTAGACAAGTGTATGTTATACAGGGTGTCCCCATAAAAAGTATACCGAGATAAAAATTACTGTAATGGCAAAACTACTTTATATATGGGAAAGAGAAATATATCTCTAGAAAGGGCAGAATGTCCTCTTTGCAATGGTATACAGCTTGTGATGTTATTGACACAGATGAGTGAACAAACTAGACAGATGTTAAGGGTACTGAAAGCAGGACTGTGACAAGTTTGCATATTTGAATAACATAGCTCAACCATGCAAGTGTGCAGAATACCAAATACCTTTGCTTTTTCAACACATTCTTGAAAACAAGGAATGTACCTAAAACAATGTAATCTGCTTTGTTTTCGCTACTTACCTCAAAAAATAAATGTGCAGGTTTAAAAAAATGTTTTTTGGACCTTTGTTATTCAAATATGCAAACTTGTCACAGTCCTGCTTTCAGTACCCTTAACATCTGTCTAATTTGTTCACTCATCTGTGTCAATAACATCACAAGCTGTATACCATTGCAAAGAGGACATTCTGCCCTTTCTAGAGATACATGTATATTTCTCTTTCCCATATATAAAGTAGTTTTGCCATTACAGTAATTTTTATCTCGGTATACTTTTTATGGGAACACCCTGTACAAGTAGCTAGGTACTTAAAAGTGCATTTATTACTTAAAACTAGTGTAATAGAATACCAAAGGTTTCCATAGCAGCTCATTCTGTACAATCTTTGTTTTGTTATATATATAACATTGGATTGTGGTCTTCTTGTTGGCATGATCTCATGTAAAACTTGTATCTTTGCATGATGAAGAGGATAAGTAAGACTAATTGCTGTGACACCATGTGAAATTCTTAATTGAGTAGTAATTAGTTCTGGAGGTTACAACTCGACGTTTCGATCAGTATGCTCTGATCGTCTTCAGAGTGTGTGTGTGTGTGCTAGCAAATTGTAACTGTATAAAATCATTGTTTCTTACTTCACAAAAAGCATATATCATTACATCTCTGTTCCAACTAAAACCTGAAAATATTGCTTTATTTTAATAAGAAACGTTAAATACATGTACATGTATGTACATTTGTACCTCTTAAAATGTCCTGACCTATATGAGTTAGTAACAAGTTAATTATAGCATGTGAAGTGGAGAAAATGCAAAGAGAAAAATGTTTAAAAAACCTGTGGACAGAAATACATGTAGCCATGGCTGAGGTTATTAAGCTCAATTTAGTTCGGATGAAACTACATTGCACATTGCTCTTTGTATAATTTCAATGTAAATGGGCACATCCAACAATACTGTGTAGTGATTTTTAGCCACAAATATTTTTACATAAATGCAAATATGAAATAGCAAATATAGAATTTTGATTAGGAAAGTATGAGATTTGTTATGCAAGATCATTCATTTGGCAAATGGCTGGTTGACAGAACAGAAAAAGCTACGGCCATCTGAGTCTGTTATGATCAAGAAAAAAATGATATTATATACTTGGGTATACTCAGAACATGTATCGCTTGTAGCGTCTGCATCGGTTTCTATGGCAGAGACATTAGTAAACATGTTTGACAATGTCATACAGCGCTACCATTCATAATTTTGTACCATACAATTATCTTCGTAAGCTTGTCATATGTCATGTTCCCACTGTGCGCATTCTATTGATCTGTAGAATTCACTGCCCATTGTTGTTCACCTTAATTGCGGTGGTACAACATTGTGTCACTGTACATTCTTCAATATGCAGAACACTTGGATTTCATTAAATAGAGTGCATGGTATTTGTCAAAGAAAGATAGGATTCAATAAAATTTTAATGTTACTGCAGTGGCAAGCAGTGAAATGGCTGACAGATTAGTCTCTATAATATGTACATAATTATCGTGTCATTGTCAAACATCTTTGCCCTCCATACAACAATATGTAATGGGCTACCTGTGTTGATTGTTATATTTGATAAGCCCTGTGCTCCAAAAACTGCTGCAACTGAGCAATATATTGTGGTTTCAGGAATGATATGAGACCGATGAGCAGGGGTAAGAAATGATAAATACCTTGAGCACCAGTTACATATGTACAAATGTACCGTACATACATGTACATGTAGGTTGATATAAAGTGAACATTATAAGTCAATATTATGATTATTATTATTACATTATTATTAGCATGGGCGTCAACAGCTTATGAAAAGTGGGGGGGACATGAGCCCCAATTAGTGATCTGTGTCCTGAGGAGTTATCTAAGGGGAGGGGGTGTCCCCTTGCCCTTAGAGATTGTTTGCATAATTAAGGGTGCTTAGGTGCTAAATGGTGCTATATTTTGTTAAATAATTGTATATTTCTTGAAGAAAAAATATTGAAATTTATACTATTTGTTCAAACTAATCATGCTACAAAAAACTGACCCCCCCCCCCCTGGATCCGCGATCATCCGCTCCTGAACTTGCGAAAACCAGCGCTAGGGGAGCCTCCGACCCCGTACACGCGTCAGAAATGAGAAATGTGTCGCTGGCAATCCGCACTGCACCAGTGCACTTTGGCGGCGTACGATGCGTGAGTAACGTTAGAAACAAGCGACGCCGAATCGCCTGCTCGCCCGTATAACGCTATGAACTGGGGCGAAAATACATCGCCTGTACGATCTTTGGCTTTCAGTGCGCATGTCTCAAAAGTGTCGCTGGCATTCTGCACCGCACGCCGTTTGTGCATAGTGAGCAGCGTTGGAAAACATGCCTGCGCGGCTGGCTTCTAATATGTTCCTACTGTACGGTACAGGAATATTAAGCGTCCACCTCCTCTGTCTCCGTGAGTAATGTTATAGGTCTACCTAGTAGGCATACACGGCGGCAACGGTTCGTCTGCCTCTAATTTTTGATGATTTTGATAATGAGTCGAAAAATGGCTGTTTTCACTAATATCGAGTTTGATTCTATTTGAGTCAGCAATTGATACAAAAAATCGAACATATGCCTGCCATTTTTTTTTATTATTGTTCTGAAAAGTGGGGGGGACAAACGATATGATATCCCCCCCACTTTCAAAAGTGGGGGGACATGTCCCCCCCGTCCCCCACCTGTTGACGCCCATGATTATTAGTACTACCTCTATCATGAACACCATACAATGTGTGGGAGGAAAACATGTTAGTCCCAATGCAACACCATGTGACATGAAAAGTGATAAAAACAGAGACAAACCAAACTATTCCGCTACTTCATCCTGGGTTTCCTCAGCAGGGGCTTCCTCTGTAGGTTTACTCTAAACACAAAAAAGTTCACATGCAAACGGAAAATGTCAACAACAAAAAACGCAAGCAAAAATACAAAAAGGTTTAAACTACATGTACAAGCCACTATCAATCATTATTTATTCCTTCACTTCAGCAAGAGGATTTTGGAGGATTTGGGAAGGTTAGGGTTAATTCACTTAGAAAACATTTATTAGTCCCTGGCCTAGGAGATGCCCTAACTCAAACTGTGTAGTATTAAGTTTTTATATTTTTATTTTAGTATTGTTTTTATATCTCAAAGTGTGCCTAAAGCCATGTTGTTTATCAATCTTTGTGTGATTCAATGTTTGTTTACTTCCTAAGTGGTAGCATCAGGAGATCAACTCGACAGTAATTTAGTTTACTTTTTTGTAATCCTCCAGGGGTGCTACCTTTGTTTCTGTTTCTGTTAATTTAATGTAAATTTGTGCTTAAAATTTGGTTTTTCTACCTGTGAAATCAAAAAATGAAATGAAATGAAATGAAATGAAATCTAAACCTGATTTATCTATGCACATGTATACAAATATACATGGAAATGGACTATTTTGTTAGCTTTCAACATATACTGAACAGCAAAAGAACAAGTCCGAGGACAGCAAAAGAAACGCAAGTCCGAGGTCTTGTCAAGTTTTCAAACAGAAGACATACCATTTTGATTCTAATCACTCATTCAATTTCAATAGTCACTTTCAGCTCACAAATTGAAAGCATTTTTCATTAAATGAGTTTGTCTTCTGTTTGAAAACTTGACAAGACCTCGGACTTGCGTTTCTTTTGCTGTCCTCGGACTTGCGTTTCTTTTGCTGTTCAGTATATTACATGTAGCTATTTGTGACTAGCTGTGTAAGAAGGTTTCATAAGTTATTTACAAGTATATTGTGGTTTTTATCTCATCCATCAAGCATGTACTCTGTTGAAATATGAATTTCCATATTAATATTTAAGTGCATGTTTAAATATACATGTAACTCCATAACGCAAAATGCTACAGGCGTGGAACATATGCCAAATTAAAGGTACACTGTCCGCCACTTTCCAACCTGAAAGAAACTCACAATTCAATTTTTGCAAGTTATCCCTCCTACTTTTGGTACCTTTTTCATACAAGTTGATGCACCATTTGAAACCATTCGCTTTTGTGGTTTCGAATGGTGAAATAACTGTGTACAGTATTGATTCCCCCAAATGGTTCAGAATGGTAGGTCAGCTAATACAAAACCTTGTTTGGATCTTTCCAAATGGTAGTACAGCTAATACAAAACCTTGTTTGGATACTTCTAAGTGGTGAATCAATGGACCCTCTATGCATTTGAATGGATTTGAATGGTAGTAAAGCTTGCATTGTTCAAATGGTATCACCATGTGTGTACAAAACCAATGGCCAGTTTTGAAAGTGGAGATTTTGAATAGTTTCAAATGATCTATCAGTAGGAGGGTTATGTTTCCTTATTCCAGAGTGGGTCACAATAATGTTTTATGTTGAAAACAGGTGTGCTTATGAACCAGAAACTTGTCCTTCATTTTATAAAAAGAACAGGCTCCATGGAATACAACACTCACTGGATTTCATTGGTCGGAGAAGGTGCATCAAACGTGCGTGCAGAAACAGGTGTCCAAATTTGTTACTCTTTGAAGAACTGGGTGTCCAAAATTTCAATACGTTTGCATAATGTGTTTTACCATAGAGTAAAGACCACATGGAATGTCCAAAAGACACTCAAGGGTTTGCTGACTAACTCTATGCACGTGCGTAATACACTGCAAATTAGGGTTAGGATGTTTACAAGTGTTGTTGTCCTCTTTTTGGCTGCTCCCGT
The DNA here is from genome assembly GCA_029582265.1 of Zoroaster sp. YZ-2022. Lineage (NCBI taxonomy): Eukaryota > Metazoa > Echinodermata > Asteroidea > Forcipulatida > Zoroasteridae > Zoroaster > Zoroaster sp. YZ-2022. Next base: position 10,476,959 of record CM055816.1, read on the forward strand.
TAGGGGTCGCCACAGCGGATCATGATCCGCATATTTGATTTGGCATATGTTTCACGCCGGATGCCCTTCCTGACGCAACCCTCCCATTTATCCGGGCTTGGGACCGGCACTAAGCATGCACTGGCTTCCCCAGTGGCTGGGTTCAATTCGGCCCTCACAGCAATTATGGTAAAGTGTCTTGCTTAAGCACCATGGTCGCGGCAAGGATTCGAACCCACACACTCTGACGACTCAGCCATCAGAACACAAATCCTATGCACCAAACCGCTCGACCATGGCACCCCATAGGATGTTTACAAGTGTACACGAAAATAAATAACTAAACGGTTTCAAATTCATGAACGTGTAAACAAATCATACATTTAAAAACCTTCCATTTCCACGATATTTGGCCTGTCTTTTTTATTTCATGATCAAGTGCGCGACCACAATTTCCCAGGAAGTTCAACATATATACATTTGTTCAAATTTCAATACATCTGTACTATTTTTTTCTCAACCCATATTGACATATTTTGGATTATTTTCTGTACTAAATGCGGACAATCTGTCTGCATCATGCCATTTACAGGTGATAACAATAATCGTTTACACGTGTGCATGAGTCCGAGTCACGTTTCGCAAATTAAACGGAAAATGCCAAACCTACTGCAAATGTACACGTATCACTTGTTATTAAAGACATTATTTGTTTTGTTTCACACAAAAATTGCAGTCCGACATCTTTTTGTACATTCAGCATTGTACAATTCCTGATTTCTCCAAGCTAAAAACAATTCAGACTAAAATAAACCCAAACTCAAATGTGAATCAACTTTACACCAATTTTTTTTTTTTTTTAATTTTTTTTTTTACTTCTGCATAATAATTTGTTAATTTGATAATCAGGCAATTACCAATGTTGAATCTTCCCTTTAAATTATCCATTACAAAGTGCGATGTATTGTACCGACAAAAACATTGGATTTTTCCTTTGGAAGCTTCTCAGCACGTTTCAGAAAAAAAATCATGTATGAAATTATGTATTAGAGACTTAGCACTCAGACTCAAGATTAATATATGCTTTGTTTGTATCATTCTTCTTCATGAATGCAAAAACTGCATAATCTTTTTTTTCATATTAGCAAACCCTAACTCCCTAGGCCCATTTGCTTACACATAACCTGGAGTTAGCATGCCTCTTTGATAATGTTTTAACTATCTACTCTGCAGTGTATAAAATGAAAAATTTCCTTTAACCCTAACTCCCTAGGCCCATTTGCTTACACATAACCTGAATCCTTCCTAACTCCCTAGGCCCATTTGCTTACACATAACCTGAATCCTTCCTAACTCCCTAGGCCCATTTGCTTACACATAACCTGAATCCTTCCTAACTCCCTAGGCCCATTTGCTTACACATAACCTGAATCCTTCCTAACTCCCTAGGCCCATTTGCTTACACATAACCTGAATCCTTCCTAACTCCCTAGGCCCATTTGCTTACACATAACCTGAATCCTCACAAAATCCTTCAGTAGGAAAGGAAGCACATGACATGTATGCACACATGTGTTTCTAATCTGTGATACATGTACATGGCCAGGGACCCTCCCTGCATGCATGGAGCAATAAACAGTGTCCACTGACCCAAGCACTGACCTTGCAATCACTACAACAAACATGGATGTACATGTACCATGGAAAGGCAAGTATGCCTAATAACCTCAATCCTCCAAAATCCTTCACTTTAGCAAAGAGCGTGTACATGTAGCATGTAACCTCAATCCTTCAAAATACTTCACTTTAGCAAAGAGGATTTTGGAGGATTTGGGAAGGTTGGGGCTTTAGTACATTGCAGTAATGATACCATGCCGATCATATTAACAGCCTTTGAAATGTCTTAAAAGGACTTTAAAGGGAAATATCGTCATGATCAGAACACAGTTTTAAAACTGAGGACATGTCCTATATGTACAGGTAATTTACTAACACAGTGGAGTGCCATGACCGAGCGGTTTTGTGCATCGTATTTGTGTTCTAGCTGAGTCGTCAGAATGTGGGTTTGAAACCCGACCGTGACTGTGGTCCTTGTGTCCTCGAGCAAGACACTTTACCATAATTGCTTCTCTCCACACAGGAGTAAATGGGTACCTGTGAGGGCAGAGTCGGTTGCTGTGTTTGATTAGCCTATACATGTATGTGCTGTAATGGCAGCAATTGAGCTGTATACTCCCCAGGGAGCTGAGATGGTTTCAGGAATGATTTATGCGCCTGATGAGCAGGGGGTAATAATGTACAGCGCTGTGATATGTACCTCATGTAAGAGCGCTTTAAAAATGCCTTCATTATTAGTGACTGAAAATTACATGTACATGTAGGCAGCAGCAACAGTAATATGACCCTATCATGTGGGTATTATTGTCACTGAGTCAATATAAAACTAGCATTCTAATTCCATGCCCCGTTGACTGTGACGGTATTGTCCTTAGAAATGGCTTAATAAAATGAATGTACTTTATATACACTAGGGCCTCTATAAATGAATTATGGCATTTGTTGATAAGTGCACATGTACTAGAAACCCAATGTACATGTATTAACAGCGTGGTTCTTCACTTTATTTTATCATTGAAAGGGTTCAAGACTGGTGAATCCGTAGGACCTGATGGACTTGGGGGCATGGTCCTAAAATCTTATTTTAGAGAACTTTCTCCAGTTTTTTTGTGATCTTTTGGTCTCTGGACACTTTTACAATTCCTCAGTTATGGAAATCTTCACTTGTTATTCCGGTTCCAAAAAAAAACTAAACCTACTGTGCTGAATGATTACAGGCCTATGGCGCTTGCTGTTATTATCATGAAGTGTTTTGATCGAATTGTGAATGAGTTTCTTGTATGGGGGCAAGGTCCTAAAATCTTATTTTAGAGAACTTTCTCCAGTTTTTTGTGATCTTTTGGTCTCTGGACACTTTTACAATTCCTCAGTTATGTAAATCTTCACTTGTTATTCCGGTTCAAAAAAAAAACCTAAACCTACCGTGCTGAATGATCACAGGTCTGTGGCACTTGCTTCTATTATCATGAAGGAGCTTCTTGTACGCCAAACAAAACCTTTCATTGACCCCTTTGCATACTTAAAGATATAGAATATAATGCACCCTCAATGTACCCTCAATTTATTTTCAAATTTTATAATATGAGTTTTGCTTGAAGTCTCCTCTTACAGAGAAATTATATCCAAATACGTTTTTCCTGATAATATGACCTTAGATGACTTCTGTTGACCTTGAAAATGATCAAAATAAAGATCAAAATCCAGAATCTCATCCAGAAAATTTATGTGCATATATGGGCACATAATTTTTTTTTTTTTTTAAGTATGCCTAAATTAGGCTAACTTGGGTGTCTGTAACAGAATATACAACCATGTAATGATGGTGTGCTTTGATTATATATTTTAGGGGGACAATAATTATTGGGGGAGGGGGGGCATTACTATTACCGTCCCACCCTACAATTTTGCAATTGTTTTTCAGCAAACACTGTAAATGCCATTTGATTTAAAGGGATAATATCGTCATGATATGAGCAGACTTTCAAGAGGTCATGGAATCGGTGTCACGGTTTAAGATGAACACAGCCGAGGTGGAAATTACTGTCTAATTTATGCAGCAGCAACGGTAAAATGACCTTATCATGTGGGGTATTTTTTTCAGTCACTGGGTTAATCGAAAACTAGCTGTCTGATTCTATGCCCTGTTGGTCGTGACAATATTGTCAAACCTATATGAGCAACTTAGCAGATACATGTATAAATTAAGGTTACCATTTACATTGTACATGTGCATGTATCAATAGGCAATGCTATGCACATATACAGTGTATCATAGATTTTATCGAGCGCCTTATAGAGCTTGTTTTTTCATGAATTTCGGCGCTATATAAATTTAGTATTATTTATTTATTTATACGGAGCCCCAAATGTTTTATAATCAATTACTGTTTCTCTCAGTCCGTCAGTTGTTTGTACTACAGACATTGTAACTCTATACTCATTGTAATGCATTGTTCTGTCATTGACTTGAACTGTTCGTTAATAACCGTGTATTGTATTTAAATTGTTATTTTTCAAAGGAAATCCGCTACAAGCCTTCAGCTTAAATTGATTTTGCCTCCATGAGTAAAATTCCTATTATGCATGTATTTACATGTACTTTGTATTTTATTTAATGTTATAAGGTATGGAAACAAATACACGAATTTGAAATAAATTGGATTTTAGGCCCCCCAAAAAAGTCTCCAGTTTCTGGTCATCGATCGGCTTCAAAATCGGTGCGGTGACACATTTTTTTTTTTTGGGGGGTAATCTTTTTGTTTTTTGCCAGGGAAATATGTGATACATGTAGATACGGGGACCAGATTTCCCATATGCAAAGTATGCAAAGTATGATAAATTTCTTCTAACTGTTCCTAGGACTGCATCTTCATATGGTGATCGTGCATTTTATGCAGCTGCTCCTAAACTTTGGAATGACTTGCCAGTAGAACTTCGCAGTTGCAGTTCAATCAATGTTTTCAAGAACAATTTAAAGACTCATTTATTTAAGACTGCTTTATTGTGCTTGATTTTTGAATATGTATGTAATGTAATACATGTATGTAATGTTTTGCTTGATTTTTGTTTTACATATATCTTTAGTTAATATATACGTGTACATGTATATGTACATGTATATGGTATGTGTATGTGCATGTGTGTATGTATGCATATGTAGGCCTATACATGTACATGTATATATATATATGTGTATGTGTGTACTTTCTATAATGTTCATACTTTTGCTGTGTTAATTGTTGCGCCTCAGAACAGGCATGCCTAGATAGACGGCGCATTATAAATGCATTATTATTATTATTATTATTATTATTTATCATTATGGTGGCTAAGAGAGGCCTCACAAATCGGGCAAACGTTCATACCCCTATGTTGTTTACAGCACAGCACAGCAGAATTCCAATCGATCCAGCAATTTCTGCTGTAATTGGACATAGTTTCATAGCAAAAAAAAAAAGAATAAAATTTAAAATGCTGACGCGCGTGAAGACCAGAAACTGGATCCTTTTTTTTTTGGCCTGAATGTAATTTTGCTGTGTTTGGCCTTGAGATGTTTTCATGGTAGTTCCATACATTACAACAAATTGTGTATGAAATGGTCGATTAAATATGGATCGCCTGTGTTTCTTCACTTTGTTAACAACTATTTCCAGAAATGTTCTTTTTCATGGGAACATTGCTATTTTACTTGAGGAAGTGATACCAAATGGATTAAAATGATACATTTCTCAAAATAATCATGGTTTTACAGCGAATACATATTAGTGGTGGGTCCCGTCATAAATTAATTTTAGCACTTTTTTTTGTTACTGTTAAACCAAGCTTCTAACAACAATTTGGTGAAATATAACGTTTTGAATAATTTGTTTTTCCTTTCTAAAAAGGAAATTATCAATTTTCCAATGAAAAAAATAATAAATTGGGAAATTGCAGGTACATGTAAAAAATCAGGTGATACCTGTACATCTGTAACTGTCTCTATTGACTAGATAGACTTTATTCCTCAAGAATAAAGACAGACTCCTGGTGCACCATTCAAAGGATTTCATTGGATACATTGTATTGAAGATCTGACGTCACGTTTCGAGGCTCTCATTAGCTACCAACCAAGGTCAAAGTTGAATCTCTGGGAAACAAACATGGCGGCCTCACGGCCAGTATCTGGTGTAATTCACGAGGATCAAAGTTGAATCTCGGGGAAACAAACATGGCGGCCTCATGGCCAGTTTTTGGTGTAATTCACGAGCCTCAAACCATGACGTGAGATCTTCAGGCTAGACTGAAATCAGTATGATTCCATACCATTCTGTCTTTCCTGACCAGGTGACCACGAAATGTGGCTTGAATCTTTGTGGCTGCTTTGTGCACCTCGGGGTCATTAAGGTCACCTGTTTCATCACTGTCAGCTGTAGGCTGGACAATATATGAATATTCATTAACATGAATAATTCATGAAGGTGTATGGTGATAGAATGTTCCAAATGAAATATGATTTGATCTATTTATTGATTTTTGTTTAAACTTGCCCAAGAGAACAAGAAGCATGCATGAGGGATTTCCCTTGAGCAGCGGCGTAGCCAGGAATTTCAGAGTGGGGGAAAAACATTGTTTGGAGGTAAATATATTGACACAAAACTCAGTTCAGAAATACCAACAAGTCTGTGGATTTACCAACAATCACTATTTTGCCAACATGTGTGGGGGGCAGCCACCCCCACCCCCACCCCCACCCCCCTTTGGCTATGCCACTGCCCATGAGCTTAAATTCATGTATTGTGAGCTCGATGAACTTCAGATTTGAAGGACTGTTTAGATGGAGCATCTACATGTACAACAGAGGCAAGTAGAGAGTTCCAAAGCCTGGCATATTTAAGATGCTAGAAAGGACCTCTGTTGCACATGGCTGACTGGTGAATGAAGATAAGGAAGCAGAGAACAAGCGCGTAGCAATAAATTTTTAATTGTTAGTGGTGTCACAGAACAACCACCCCTCCCTTTTTAGGATAAAAATGGGGTCAAATATATGTGAGTCAAATTTTTTGTTTCAATTTTTTGTTTGAAATTTATAACAAAACCTACCCAAAAAAAAACAGGCCTGAGACCCTCCACGATACCACCCCCCCCCCCCCCCCACTTATGCCCCTGGCAGAGAACACTGAATTTTGCGAAAGGGATTTTTTTAAAACCATAATTTGGACAAGCAATTTGCAAAAAAGACAAGCAATTTGCAAAAAGTGGGGGGGGGGGGGGGGGTTATCAAAACTGTTGCCTGTACTTCTTAACTTGAATAACCTGTTATGCATGTGCATGCAGATGAATGTTTTAAAAGATACACTAGTAGGAGTAAAAAATGGTTTGATCCACCAATGACTTCAGTCTGAATTCGTGGTCCTCCAAACCTTTACATAATATGATCATGCCGATATTCTATGAAGCAGCATGGTACATGTATGATGAGTGAATAATAGTGCAGAAGGTGTCGCTGTTACCCAAGGGTAACCTACATGTAATTGGAATATAGCGTATGATATTCATGATATCAGGACCAGGGGCCAACTTCATATAGAGCTGCTCAGCTGAAAAAATTGCTGACCAGAAAGTTTTGCTAAACAGATTTATTTGGTTATCAGCCAAAGTTTCATAAACAATGTATGCATTTTGGCTAGTAGTGTGTTTTATATTGCTTAGCAAAAATATATTACATATGTACATGTACATGTACATGTACACTCACTGGCCAAAAGTATTGCAACATGAATTTGTACGAGACATTGCCTAGACAGATGGCCGCAATTATCAGGTCACGTGGTTACCCGACAAAGTATTGAAGGACTTTGTTTCCGAGCAAGAACAGTAAAAAAGAACATTGACTTCAAAACACAGGCACTTTCAAGAAGTCTTAAGTAGTGTAAATAAAATAAAATAAATTATTGTAACACAAGTTTTTAGGCTTTGCATGGTGGAATATCGATATCGTTTCGGTTTGCGGTAACACCATGTGTTTATCTCAACTAACGTGAAGTTGAGATACAGGTTCTGAAAAGAACCGTATCGCAACTTCGTATCTCAACCGTTAAGTGAGAAGGTTCAAGGAGAACCAATTTGAACCTTCGTTTTCTCTACTGTCGCTAAGTGAAATATGGTTCAGGGAGAACCACGGGGACTTCACGGGTTAATATGGTTCAGGGAGAACCATAGGGACTTCACGGGTTATTCTCAACGTTTCGATTAGCCTGCTCTAATCTTCTTCAGGAGAAGATTAGAGCAGGCTAATCGAAACGTTGAGAATAACCCGTGAAGTCCCTATGGTTCTCCCTGAACCATATTAACCCGTGAAGTCCCCGTGGTTCTACCTGAACCATATTCTCACTTAGCGACAGTAGAGAAAACGAGTTCAAATTGGTTCTCCCTTGAACCTTTCTCACTTAACGAAGGTTGAGATACGAGTTGTGCGATACGGTTCTTTTCAGAACCTGTATCTCAGCTTCACGTTAGTTGAGATAAACACATGGTGTTACCGCAAACCGAAACGATATTGTAACACAGTTCTCCAAACTGAACTTTGGTGTGAATTTCAATGTTGCAACACTTATGGCCAGTGAGTCTACATGTGTATATTGCTAGTCGAAAAAACTGCATACCAGAAAGTTTAGCTTAACATATTTATTTGGTTATCAGCCAAATTTCCATACAAAATGTATGCATTTTGGCTGGTAGTTCTGCTTTATGTTTCTTAGCAAAACATTGTACTTAGCAGCTCTGTGAAATTGGCCCCGGCCTGGTCAACAGACAATCAGAACACAGTGGAAACATTGAATTTTTATCAAATCAGTTCATCTCAGAGCCAACTTCTTGATGTAAAGTGAATTAACAGCGCTACCTCTTTCCTAATCTTGGTTCAAGACTGTGTTTGTACATGTATGTTTGTGATACACGATCCATCGCCGCACGCCGTAGGAGGGCGCTATCTCTACAACGAGCCGCTATCAAACACAGTCTTGGGAAACTTGTTGAATCTCCCCATGAAAACTGGGGGAAACCACTAAGGGTCGACAGTTTGATGCTATCGTGGACCACATTTTTGGGAAACAAACTAAATGGTTGTTTATAAGCATGCGCACCAAAAATGTAGGCCGTGCTAGCATATCAAATTGACACATGCGTAGCGGTTTTCCCCCGTTTTCGGTGGGAGATTCAATAAGTTTCCCAAGACTTTGTTTGAGAGCGGTTCATGTTTGATAGCAGTTATTGTAGAGATAGCGTGCTCCTGCGGCGTGCGGCAAAAACATACAAACACAGTCTTGAACCAAGACTACCTCTTTCCCCCCATGTTCTACATGTATTTCTACTTCTACAAGAAAGTGTATGATCTGTGAATATCATTAAAACCTTCATACCACATCTTGGGTTTTTCTGACTAAATGACCGCGAAAGGTCGCCTGAATCTTGGTTGCAGCTTCGTTCAAGTGTGAGTCCATCACATTGTCTACTACTGGAGGCTGAGTCATTTAAAATTAAGAAAGTATAATTGAAAAGGCTTGTTTTATAAATTGTCCGAAAACTGCCATGAATTTTACCTTTTTACAAAAACCCTTTCCAGAAGTTTTTTCTAGACTTTTGAAGCAGAAGGACTTAACACGATGGTGGATTGCAATTAACCCTCCTATGGTTTGACCTTTCAAAACCTGCTTACGGGCCAAAATGGCTATCAATTATTATGAACCCTTTAAAACCCTCCAGAATTTGTTGCTATTGAACAACCACACCTTTCAATACCCTTTGAAAGGTATTGAAACATTTCAACACCAGTTTGTTCAGAGAGTTGTTACACCTTTCGAAACCTTTCATAGGTCCCTTTTGTCAGACAGTTTTCTCACCTTTCAAAACCCTTCAGTACAGCAAACTTGAAAGGTTTTGAAAGGTCTGACAATTCTATGGCAACTGCACTGTACATAGGAGGGTTAATAGGGAAAATATTTTCAAGCTTAATTTATAAATTATGCCAAAATAGTCCAATTGTGAAGTGAATGTCATGTGGCGTCGCGTAAACACTTGGAGGTCCTTAAAAAAACGCATTACGTACACATGCTTCAACGCACACACTAACACACGTGGCAGTATATCCCTCACAAGTTTATAAAGTGTGTTTTGTTCTTGAAACAAAATCTGATTAAAAATAAGCGCCAGGAATATGCCTTATTAATCCTAAGGTTATGTACATTTACATGAAAGAGTCTGTGCTGTACATAGAAGTACATTTATTTATTTATTTATTTCTTATTTAACCTGGGGAGACCTTTCAGTGAAATTCTGTTTGTGCCCAGGAAACCTGTAAACAAGGGCGCTTGCTATGTGAACCAGAAACACAGGGGTCCTTTAACAGGTAGAACCAACAGGTAGAACCAACAGGTAGAACCAACAGGTAGAACCAATCATCATTGTGTGTTACTGCATGCAAAACCATGCAGCTGTCCATGCAAAAACGGGGCGGATCAAAGGTTGCACAAAATGAGCGGCAAACAATGATAACGAGAGACACACAGCTAAAAGGGGCACAGGACCCCAACATTTGAAAACACATGGTAAACTTTGAATTTTTGTACACGGTAAGGCTGTGCATTTTCTGTTATTTCAGGAACCGGATACCCGAAATTGGAAACCTTCGGATACCCAGGTACCTGTAATTTTTTTTGTAAAAACACATTAATACTCCCAAATGTATAAAATAACCAATATGAACACAAGATTTTCTTGTTTTATTACAGTCATAATCAATGTGCTACTGTAATAATTTCCTGCCTAGATATCAAAAACAACTCGTAGTATCCCCCAAAAATCGGATACTTCCATTTGTGTGGCTTACATGTTCAGTCGAAATTTTCAAGTCGTTTACGGGTAATTGGAACTGAAAAATGGAACCGGGTAATGACAGTTTCAGTCGGGTATCCAGATATCCGGCACAGCCTTAGTACATGGTTGATTTTCAAAAAGGAATTAACATACCTCCCTCCCCCCCTCTTGACACCCCTGGATCTGCCACTGTTAGAAAACATCCAGGATATCAAGTGGAATTTGAAGCAAAACTTTCATTTTTAACCGAAAATATGGACACGGTGACTCCGGCTTTGAGTGACTTGAATTTAAAAACAAAACACTGTGAGTGGCTAGTGTTAAGAGTAGCTCCAATTAACCCTCCTACTACTACATTGTACAAGGGTCAAAATCAGTCAAAATATTGAAATACTTCCCAAAGTAGATCTAGTGCACTTAAAAGTCAAACACTGTCAAACCTTACATGTAGCAAGTATATTTACTGGTCAAAATGAGTCCACCGTTTTTGACTGGTAAAAGCATTGTCTGATATTGTTCAGGGTGGTCAAAATGACAGTTCAAATCCAGTCAAAAATGCCCCTGTGTGCACATTTGGGTCAACAGTCAAAACAGGCTGTTGACTGGTTTTGAACACTATAGCAACTTCCCACTAAAATGCATCAATAGTAGGAGGGTTAATGCATGAATCTAGACAGTCTGGCTGACCCCTCTATTCATGCTATTAGACCATCTATTCTTACCACTCAGTCGGTTTATGTAACACTAGCCACGGCTCTTTCAGACGCCCATCCAGCCTCGGGGGGGATATTAACCAATAATGAGTGCAGTCACTGATCTCTATTATATATTGACTGAGCAGCGTGAACAGACAGTCTGGGCGACCCGATCTGTTAATGCTCCAGAAACCCTTTATTCATGCTATTCAATCAGCTAATAACGTCATAAAACAAAAAATGCCCAAGGACTCTGAAAGCAGCTGGGTTGATTTCACAGAGCTGCCAAGCAGAGAATTTTGCTTCAGACCCACGTGTTTTGCTATTAAAATGATGTCCAACTACAGCCAAAATTGCTGGATCGATTGGAACTCTGCCGCGCTGTTTTTTTAAACGACTTTTTCACATAGGGGCATGGCATGACTGATGCAGGAATATTCTTTACTCAATTTGACCCTTGTAGTAACAAGAGGGTTAATACATGTACATGTACATGTACCTCTGTAAGAATTGGTTTAGGGTCACCTCCAACCTTGAGCACAGTTTGACCCCTCCCTCCTTAAACTTGTTCTGGTTAGACAACCAGTGAATTTTAAGATAGCAGGAAGGAATACTAAGGGTATGAGACTAACCTGTGCTTCTGGAGCAGTGGCTTCCATGTCTTGGCTAGGTTCCTTTAAGCTCTCCCTGCTGGCTTTGTTTTCTTGAAAACGCTGTGGAAATAACATTTTATATACATGTATGAGGCCTGGCACAACTATATTTTTCATTTCATACGAAAGCATCGAGCGTGTACATGAAGATGTATGTAAAGTTGTCTTTAGATTTCTAATACTATTTTGTACGTATAAAAGTGTCTTCATTGATGAAAATATCAACAAAATGATGTTGTGTTTTGTGTTCACGTGTGGCGTATACATGCACAATCAAACGCATATGCGCATTGTCCTTTGTTTCTCTTAAATCTGTGTAGTCACGTGATGTGAATTATGTGCTGTGATTGGCTATCGTTTATGAATGGCTATAGGACAATTGTATCTGGAAGGTTGCAGCCAAAATTTTGCTTCATTAGAAATGCGGACAACACCCTTCTCTTGAAAATTTAAGAATGATAAATCCGGCAAGAGCAAGAATGAATGATCGAGGTGTAGTACTCGTACTCGTACTAGAGTACATTTTTCTGCTCTCATAGATGTACATGTACAGTGTACTTGTACTCATGAAAAAGTTCTTGACTACAATTCTAGAATAATCCGCTGTCCTTTACAAATATTTACCCTGAATCCACCCTGGATTTTCTGGGCTGCCTCCTGTACTTCTGGATCGTTGAGGTCAATGTCAATCTCCTCCTCCTGTTTGGGTTTGACTGCCTCTGATGCTGGCTCCGCTTCTGGTGCTGGCTCCGCCTCTGGTGCTGGCTCCGCCTCTGGTGCTGGCTCCGCCTCTGGTGCTGGCTCTGCCTCCTGTGCTGGCTCTGCCTCCTGTGCTGGCTCCGCCTCTTGTGCTGTCTCCGCCTCTTGTGCTGGCTCTGCCTCCTGTGCTGGCTCCGCCTCTGGTGCTGGCTCCGCCTCTGGTGCTGGCTCCGCCTCTGGTGCTGGCTCCGCCTCCTGTGCTGGCTCCGCCTCTTGTGCTGCCTCCGCCTCTTTTGATGGCTCCGCCTCTAGTGATGGCTCCGCCTCTTGTGATGGCTCCGCCTCTTGTGATGGCTCCGCCTCTTCTGCTGGTGCTGCCTCCTCTGCTGGTTCTGTAGCCTGATGATATACGTGTAAATAAAACATGAATAATTCCATTGATTCTTGATATAAAGAGTTCTTTTATAATAAAAAACTGATTATAAAAAGCAAATTCTGAAATCCAAGTTTTATTTTTTCTTTGTATGTTTTTGTTTTGTAGACCACTTAAAACAAGGTACATGTACTGAAGTAACTTGATTTGGCCAGTCCGAGGGACCTTGATTTGGCCAGTCCGAGGGACCTTGTTTTAATAAGGCTCAGATCCTCCTCCAGTCACTTTCATTTTATTATTAACAAACATATTTGATGACTTTTATTATCAAATAGAAGGCAAACAATATTGAAATAGGAACACTAAAATCAAAAGAGTGCACTATTTATTATTTATTATTTGAACTGGGTGGTCCATTCAGTGGCATCCACTGGATGGGTCCCCAGCATACATGTACATACAAAACCCCTTTTCACATGAAGAAAAAAAAAAACATTCCTTGAGAGATTTTCTCAGTGTTTGAGAAATATTACAAAATGAGCTTCGTGTGAAAGGACAGCAATGTGTGAGATGTCCTATATTCCTTGAGGAATTTTCTCAAACATCGAGATATTTTGTCAGAGGTCCCAACCTACGACAAAATGTTACGCTAGCGGAAGTTTTCGCTTGGAACCTAGTACACTCCTTGTGTGAAACGATCCATCATTTATTGACCGACGTCCTGTGCGAAAGCAGTCATACTGCGCATGCGTGCGCGATTGACTGCATGTAGACAATAAACCACACAAACTACACGTTTACAATTAAACGTACAAACTTTCCTTTTAAAAAGAACCTGCCTTACACAAAAATTTTAAATAAAAAATAAAAATAAACAATTTAAAAAATGGAGGGCTATTTTAAAAAAATTACAAACAGCCCAAAACTAGTGTAATGAGTATTTATTGATAATAAATAAGACGCTTGAGCATTACTTTGAATTTGAATTTTTGAATTGAATTGAATTGAATTTATTTCATTCATCTTGTGGCCAAAAAGCCAAATTGCATGAATGTTACAATAAGTATCAGTAAAACCTACATATATTTAATATTTAAAAACAATAAAATTGCACATTTACAAAAACATTTGTAGAATTTAACTCCGGGAGAAAAAATTTACAAAAACACTGAAAATGACTATACAGAAAGCAATAAAAGAAAGAACCAAATATTTAGACAAAGCACATACACAGAAGTACTAGAAAAAAAACCACTAAAATTGCACATATGCAAAAAAATAATAACAGTACATACATTTAAGTGGACATCCAGAGATTGAACAAGCATAAAGACATCACTCTGCAGTTATTCATTGAACTCAGCGACCTTGGAAATTGTACTGTCAAGATCGTGTCAACAACCCCCGCCATCAAGATAATGTAATTTTGTTATTGTTCACTAATCCAATTGTTTTTATGGACCTCCCATATTCTACACTCCTCTCCTCGGACGGACGTACAGTAGCAGGATCAATGAAAGTTCACCATACAAGACCTTTGTCCTTGTTGTCTTGAGAAAAATTCCATGCATTTAAAAAAAAAAATGTATAACGCTATTGAGAAAGAACTTGCTAGGTTCGAAACGTAAGGCAAATAACTACAATTTTGCATTTTAAATTTTTCATAAGAATATTGCTATACTTGAAGATGGGAAAATAATGGCTTTAAAATAAAAATGTTCTCAAAATAATCATGAGAAGCATTGGTTTACAGCAAATATGTACCAAAAATAAGTTATGGTGGGTTCCATCATAAAATAATTTTGACACTGTTTTAGTGTCAAGATTCTGACAACTATTTTTTGGAATAAAGAAAATTATCAATGTTCCAATGAAAACAACAAATTATGGATTATACATGTACATATGTACATGTATATTGTCATTAAAACACTATGATACATCTTAAATGGATCTTATTTTTTATTTTATTTTTTTAAACTTTTTTATGAACTCATGAATATGAATGAAAATTTTAAATATCCTTCATCCTATTCATGTATAAAATATTTACAAATTTTATGACTTTTTAATGACTATTAATGACACTTTATTATAATTTCTTTTATGAATTTATGGAAATAACTGGAAATTTACAGAACCTTCATTTTGTTCATTGTCCAAGGTTGATGTCCTTGCAAATTCAAGTATCAAGCAAGAATTAATTAACAACATGAGCAGATTAAAACCATTTTTATGACATGATTTTTAAGTTAATAATTATCAGCCTACATGTATTTCTGTTTTGAGTTCATTTTCCAAAATTTTAGAATACAGTTTATATTCACACTTTAAATATGAACATCATTGAAGAAAAAAGGAGGCCAATTATAAATAGTAACTTTCAAAGGAAAATCAGTTGACAAAGCAAATAAACTGCTAACATTTTCTTCCAAACAATGAAGTACATGTACATGTACACTTACATGACAATGACTTGTAAAGCGTAATGAAAAGAGCAGTATCTACATGTATGCGATTTTATGTCAAACTGCGCACCAACGTGAACTCTTCATACATGTACATGCAAGAACAGGCATAATTGTGTACATACATGTATGTGTTTTTGGTTGGTATTTTTTTACTATTTGTTTGAATGTTTAAAGCAGAACCAGAATTCCAGGGGGAAAAGGGGCATCTTTAAAAAAGTCTGAAATCTCAGACTTGTTCCCCTTGTTCATTATGGATGCGTTCGAGTAGCTTCCCTGAGGTAACCCGAGTATGTCACATGGGTGAGCTCCGAGTACAACCTAATTGAATAAGCATCCCGCCATCTGGTTGTTAAAGCGATGTGAAGAACGTCAAAGGTCACACGGACTTTGTAAACAAAATATTTACAATGAAACGATCGCAAAATAATTGTATTACTTCTCAGGTTTGTAGAAAACAACACGTACAAGAAATGTCTCTACTCACAGATTCATTGTTTAATAAGGGTTGAAAATGTATGTCAAAAACTTGACGAAATTGCCGCACTGAAAACAAAGATGGCGGCCATTCAGAATATTCTCAAAGTGACGTCACTTACCAGGGTCTGCCTCAAGTGACCTGCTTTGCGAGCAAGTTACTTAGAGGCTGACCCAGGTAAGCCCCGGCAATTATGTCAGACCTACTCGAACGCTCCAGAGTAAGACCCGGGTCGACCCGGGGAAGCTACTCGAACGCACCCTGTATTTCACCCACGCGCAGTAACTTGTGTGCTCCACCTCTCTGCTACACAGTACAAGGGGGGTCGTTTTTCATCTCCTGAAGATGATCAGAGTATCATGTTCATAAGTCCATACATAATACGCGCGCGCATTGGTAGTACTCACATTCTTTTCGCTACTTCCGGTTCAAAAGCTGACATACATACATGTATGTACCGTTGTGTGTAATTTAACATAAATTCCTTGATTTTGATGTTCAAAAGCAATTCTGGAGGCAGAATTTGACTTTGTTAATAAGATTTTGAGTCTTTACAACACATACGTTTAAAGGCAATTCCCAAGGTTTCTACTTTCTTGCATAAATCCTTACTAAAGAAAAGGATGGTCAATGCATTTCCAATGGGCTTCCGATGATCAATGGAGCAAGCATGTGCGAAGTGGGCGTGGTCTATGTTGGAATTACTTCACACTTACATGTACCAATAGTAGACTGATCGAAACGTCAAGTTTCTCACTACCAGTTCTTCTCAGAACCAACAACTTTTACAACTCCTAAGAGATCGTTTACATGGTGCTATCGCAAACCTTACTTCTACTTCCTATTTTTATTCTTATAATTATGCAGGCCCTGCCTTGAATAAAATGCAGGCGAGTGAAAAACAGCTCGCCTAGACTGGTAAAAGTTGGCCTAGGCGAGCTGTTTTACTTTTGGTTCCCGGAATCGTGTGGAATCAGGTTTGGTCAGCTGCAAACCTTGCCTCAGCTCAGTATAGACGTGGTAGAATAAAAAAAGGACGCTTTCAGTGTTCTAGCCAGGATGAAATTATAGCGTAGGGCCATTTGTATGACACGAATCTGCGAGCGCATAGCGCGAAGCCACAACGGCGTGGGGTCCAGGGCCCGCTTAAGGACCCTGGGAATTGTTTAGGTTGTAGATGCTCTCTGGTGCAATCTGAGGCTATTTAGGGGCATATTGCATGATATAATTTGTCAGACAAAACCATATTTTTTTTAGACATAAAAATATTTCTTGCTTTTCAATTGGTAGGTTTTAACATGTTTACATGTGCACATGTAATTCTGTCACATTTTTCTTAATATCAAACCCATTTTTAAATATAAAATGGAGTAGAGCCTACATGTACATGACTCATGTTGTTATTGTTTTAATTATTGTTTTATTCACTTTACATTGGATTGTTGTTAGTTTGTAGCTTTAAACGTGTGAGTAAAGTTAATTGTTTTTATCAATAATTCAAAGCCAGATATGATCAAAAAAATTCCATATAATACATTACAATATATTCCTTGACTTATGCCTACTTTAAATTAAACTTGACAAAACTAGAAATAAAATGGTTCTTACAAACGAAACCCTGCAGTGCAAGCTTCACCCAGGTAAATAGTTTCATAAAGTATTTTATTGGACAGCAGGTAGGTACATGTAAGAGCTCTATATTCCAAGTCCACAGTTACTGCGTCTCAGCGAAGTTTTTAAAAAACATAGGCCAGCTGTAAAGACGCCTTAGAATTATCCAGCTCCAGTCTGTTCAAAGTATTTTAAAAGAAAAAGAAACAAGACAACGGCAACCAAAAAGACACAATTTCTGGGTCACAGGTTCACATCAAAGAACTGTCTGCCGACTTTGGAATGTTGAATGTATCAATTTGGGATTAGAGCCAAGACAAGAGTTGAGGCTATTGTTCACTTGACAATGACTGACAGGTTGTGGTTTTACACGCCCAGACCAGGTGACATTTACCTCTGGGACCTGGTTCTTGGCTGGTTTCCAAGCTATATAACTATACATGCATGAAACAACATTACAGGATACCAGTATACATGTACATTCTCCCAAGGCTAAGTAGCGCGAGTGAGTGATCCGACTGTCGGCAGAAATGCGTCTTTTAATCAGTTGTTTCAAAGCCTAAAATTTAAAACAATAAATCTAGACCTACTTAAAAAATTATGACTGGATGGAGCAGAATGGTAACATCTATTTATTCGACTGAGAGCAAACTATTGGTGAATTGTTTACCTCGGAAAAGCTTAAGAAATCTTTGGCATGTTTTGTTTTGTTTTGTGGAATTAAATTCTGTGTATTGTGGCGGAGAATCTCAGCTCAGAAATAATGCTTTCGGCATTAAATAAATAGCGGTCGGGTATGTAAAAATTAAGAAGAAAAACAGTTTTAGAAAGTGTTTACCGTTACTCCTGATTTAAAAGTAAACGGAGGCCTGTTTGCATGGTGCAACATATCCTGGGGACCGGGAATAGCCGATCAAGTCTTGCATTTCCGATTTTTTATTTATTTTTTTAAATTGTTCTCATCAATAACAACTTCTTAAGTGGTGGCGGGGAAATGATACTAGAATGAGATTTACAAATGTTTTGATGCCATGAAGACAAAACTGTTTCCATAGGTCGAACTCAGTTCTGCTGGCGGCCGGCCCGGCGGACATCAGATGTTCAACAACCACCGTTTACCGGTGGTTGTTGTTCTTGTTGTTGTTTTTTAACTTTCACTCAAAAAAAAATTCCGACAGTAGATTTTGTTTCAGAAATAATTATTTGAGAAAACATGTCATAGCATTCCTTCCTCCATGATCATAGTAACTCACGACAGACACTTTTTATAGACTTCACTTTTGCGGTGTTTATCCCGACTCTGCCTGGCACGCGGGTACCCCGCTCATCTGGTTTTTACCTAAGCAGTGTGGTAGCGGAACCAGTGTCAATGTGTTTAACGTTGAATGCCATAAATAGATCGCGGCAGGCCGCACAGTTGCAAATGCGGCGCATCAAACACATTCTCTTGAAAAGAAACAAAGTTGCCGGCCAATTAAAATGTATCAATAAAGCTTCCTACAAGATGAAATAAATCCCTCAGTGGCAACAAATTATTGTTGTTCACAATTAGTTCTCGAACTGAACAAAGGAAATTTTGGGGTGTTTTTTTTTCACCATGGAATAAATTATAGCATATCGATAGCGTATCGGCCGATTTATAGCATATCGGCCCGATACGCTATTGCCTGAAGTGGTCTGCTGACGTCAGCGAGGCGCACGGTTTTTAAAGGTTTACTGAACGTAGGTGCGTGGTTTTTGGCGCGCCTCAAAGTGATTTTAGGCGCGTGATGGTGCGCCCGCGATCGCGCGCCTTAAAAGACAAGGCCTGATATGTCTTTTTTTTTTGTAGGGAGGGGTGGGCTGAGGATCATGTGTTGGATAGGATACTTGATATTTTCAAACAATTACCTCTGCTTGCTCGGAATGCACTTCCTCTGTCACCTGGGCAGGTACCTCTGTGTCTCCCTCCTGGGTTGTGTCTCCCTCCTGGGTTGTGTCTCCCTCCTGGGTTGTGTCCTGGGGTTTGTCTTCTGTTTCGGCGGGTGTCTCAGGCTCTGCAGCTGCTTCGGGTTCTGTTGGTTCCTGTACAATAGCAAAACAACTTTTTGTGAGACCAGAAAGATTCATTCGGAAATTCTGATAATTGAATTCAAATTTCAAAACTTCAAGTCCATAGTTGAGGCAAGAAAACAAACGCCGTTCTACAGAAATACCAACTCTAAATTTGACTCATGCGTTATGGGTTTGCTCGGTATGTATTTAGCTTCATTTTAAAGATTTTTGTATACATGTCTATATGTATTTTCTTGTTACGTACAGGGATGTGATTGGGCAGTTTTGAAAAATCCACATAAATTTTGCTAGGAGTATTTGGGCCGCTGTTTTTTATTTTATTTTTTTATTTATTTTTATTTTATTTTTTTTATGCAAGTTCGCCCCAAACGAGGCTAAAAGCCACTCTTGGTAAGGGGCTACAAGAAGAAAACATAAAAGATGAAAATAGCTCAGGGGGACTGAAGGTAGGAATTGATATATTCCTCTTAAAACCGTCTAGATTGTAGGATGGAGGGAAACATGCACCAGGCAAGGAGTTCCAAAGAGATGCAGTCGTGGGAAAAAGGGGTGGGGTGAATTCTATAGTTATGAGCGTTTGCTTGACTTTCCTTTATTGCTTAAATCACAACATTGCGATTTGTAAAAATCCGAAAAATCCAGACAAATCACTCCCCTGTATGAAGTACTTTTGTCTACATTTGACTTTTGCGTTATGGTTTGATCCTTGTTTTGTTATCTAATCAGTACGTGTTTAGCTTCTTAAAATCATTTTATGTATTGGCTTGTTATAAGTATTTTTATCTAAACTTGACTCTTGTGTTATGGTTTGACCCTTGATTCTTGCACAGATATTTTTTATTGAGATATTTGTTTAAGTAAGTCTAATTGCGGTGACACCATGTGAAATTCTCAATTGAGTAGTAATTAGTTCTGAAAAGAACTGGAGGTTACAACTCGACGTTTCGATCAGTATGCTCTGATCATATTTATTGTGTTTTTCCCGCTTTCTGTTTGCAGTATTCATGTAGTTTTAGTTTTTGATTTTGTGTAGTTTTCACTAAGGCTGTGTCGGGTATCCGGATACCCGACCGAAACGGTCATTACCCGGTTCCATTTTTCAGTTCCAATTACCCATAAACGACTTTTTAAAAATTCGGACTTAACATTTGAGCGGTGCGAACAGAAATCTGTGACTCTTGAACAATGTAATGTTTACACTTTTGCAGACAATTATCTTTAAATTCAAGAGATTGCACTCCAATAAAGAAAATATCGATAGTATGGTATCCTCTGTATTATAAAAGTCAATTTGTTACCATTTAATACAGTACATGTATTTGTACACCACCGGAGGCATGTTTTCAACAAAAATGAATACGGGTATCTGAAGTTTCCTGATGTCGGGTATCCGGTTCCAAAAATATCCGAAAACGCACAGCCCTAGTTTTCACCATACTGTCCAAATCTCCTGCCACATCTTCCCTCCCCTTATCCAAGGTGAAATCCAACACCTCATTCAATTATCTTTTCTTACATGCCCTCATCCCCACCCCTCGGGAGCCACCCCACATTGTTCATGGTCATGTTCATGTAGACTAAAACTCATAAAAGCTTGGACTGCTGTATTTTCCTCCCAGCCGGATATATGTAACACCTCCACATTCCACCGGCTACGAGATCCCATTTTCTGCACTAATGCTTCCCAGCCGACACAAGTGGTTAAGTGCTGAGAAAATCGGAATTCAAATATTGATGGCTCGTGTGGGTCCTAAACTGGCGAGGTGTCTGAGGGCAATCGTGGGCGAAATGGGTATCCGGCAAGTGCTGATTATAGGACCGGCAGAGAACATTAAGTGTTTGCTTGCATCCCTCAATGGGCCTTACATTACTCAAATATCAGAATTCAATACAAAATCATCCGGCTGTCAGGTCCCAAACGATACGCAAACTGGAGGAGGTGACGATACTTATTCCCCCATTTTTGTTTTAATATTTAAACTCACTAATTTGAATTTCGTCATTTTTTTTTCTTCAAATATCAGAATGAAATACAAAATCATCCGGCTGTACATGTAGGTCCCGACAGCCCTCGACAGCTCATGCACGGTGCGAATCAACTCACTGGTTTGAATTTCTGTGATTTTTATTTTTTTTCTGCATCAGAATCCAATACAAAGTCATCAACTTTTTTCAGGTAACTTTGAGTTAGGTGATGAAATTCTTCTTCTCCCCATTTTGTTATTGTTTTTCTCCTGTGGTTTATATTTATTTTTGCAAGGGTGACAGGTAGTAACCAGAACCCAAGAAATTGCTTAATATATTTGGCCTAAATTTATTTACAAGTGACTTATAAATACTGTATGGAGTGCCATGGTCGAGCGGTTTAGTGCATCGGATTTGTGTTCTGATGGCTGAGTCGTCAGAATGTGGGTTTAAATCCCAACCGCGACCATGGTGCTTGTGTCCTTGAGCAAGACACTTATAATTGCTTCTCTCCACCCAGGGGTAAATGGGTACCTGTGAGGGCAGAGTTGGTTGTTGTGTTTGATTAGCCCATATGCGCTGAAATGGCAGCAATTGAGCTGTATACTCCCCAGGGAGCCGAGATGGTTTCAGGAATGATTTATGAGCCTGATGAGCAGAGGTAATAATGTAATGCGCCTTGAGCACCAGTTTGGTGGATACGTGCGCCATATAAGTCCACATAATTATTATTATTATTATTACATGTAGCACACAGAGAATGCACATAGTAATTGTATTTAACTAGACAAGTACACGATAATTGTACTGACATGTTTGATAATTTATGTATAATGTAAACTGTAGCCTACTAGAGAAGTTTTGACTGTACAAGCCTTTGGGGAGAAAAGGCCAACATGAATCTATTTTGCGCCACATTCCCTGAAACATGTATACAATGAAAACATTACCTCCAGTCTTGGGGGGGAGGGAGGGAGGGGAAATACAGTAACTGCTCTATATACATGTACTCTGTTATTTTTTGCCTCAGGTTGCCCTATCTGATCCAATTATTCACAATGATGTGCGTGTACATGTACACGCACAGAGCTGTTCATGACCAATTTCCGACAAAATCAACTACAATTTTTAGAGAGATTGATGCTTGGCATTGACTTTTATGCTAATAATGCGGTTCTACGGTACCTTGATTACATTTTGTGTTGTGAATTGAAGCAAGCCCATCAAGTTAGTATATGTGTAATAGGAGAGTGACATTTCAAAGATTTCCGTCAAAATATCAGGTCTGACTTTTTTTTTATGACCACGTACATGGTAGGCCTATGTACATCAACATTCAGGAACGAATTGTCATCTTAAAACGTTCTAAACTACAGATGTACATGTACACGAAATTTGTACATTGTATTGTGCGTTTATTAGAAGGTTCAGTTTTGTATGATTATTCATACACTCTGTTTACAGAGCTCTACATGTACAGTACATGTTTGTTCTCAAAACAAAATACATCTAGTTAAAAGGATTGGTCATTAATTGGTAAAAAAAGTTCGGGAAAAGCACCACAATTTGTTTTAAGAATAAAGAGAAATGTGCAAAAACCAATCTGTGATACACTGTACAATGTCATGTACATATACTGTTCCTGCTGCATAAATGAGCCAGTAATTTTCAGTCACTGTGTTCATCTTAAACAGCCGACATCGATTCCATGCCCTGTTGAAAATCTTCTCTGATCGTGACGATACTGTCCCTTTAACCCTAACTCCCTAGACAACAAAAGCAGTTGGAGGATTTTGAAGGATTTTTATTGTTCAGTAACAATGCTTACGGAGTTAGGGTTAATGTACTGCATAGCTGCCAACATTTCAAAATTCCAATTCGTAATGAAACTTTCTCACTTCCGATTGCACATTTACACAGTGGAGGGCGCCATAATAATCATAATAATAATAATAATAATAATAATAATAACGAAGTCTTATATAGCGCACGTATCTACCTATAAGGTACTCAAGGCGCTGAAACAAAGATAAACAACCAGATGTGGGATTTGTAAAGAAGGAATTATAATGTGAATAATCAAAGCGCCCACAATGGGAGAGCGCGGTGGCGCAATTTGCAGCCAAATCAAACCAGAAACACTTTCACGATAAGTATCCTGGGTTCTTTTACATGCATTACACAACACACGGGACCTACGGCTTTACGTCCCATCCGAAGGATGAAGCAATTATGGTTAAGTACCTTGCTCAAGGACACAAGTGTCACGACCGGGACTCGAACCCACATCCTGCTGCTGGCAACACCAGAACTTGAGTTCAGTGCGCTAGACCGCTCGGCCACGACACTCGTAGGATCTTCACTGGTTCACGTTTATTACCCATTACTACATCCCACAAACTGGTATCCCGACAAGAAAAGTGTCGATACTATGCTTATTTACATCCATAATACTTTTCAGTAATTCAGAACTTATTTATTATATACTTTATATAGCACACTACACGTACATGTATGAAAATATTCGAAAGGGGTACCAATTCAGATTTTTATGATCGTTATACACTGTACGTGAATGCTCATTTCATTTCATTTCATTTCATTTCATTTCATTTCATTTCATTTCATTTCATTTCATTTCATTTCATTTCATTTCATTTCATTTCATTTCATTTCATTTCATTTCATTTCATTTCATTTCATTTCATTTCATTTCATTTCATTTCATTCATTTCATTTCATTTCATTTCATTTCATTTCATTTCATTTCATTTCATTTCATTTCATTTCATTTCATTTCATTTCATTTCATTTCATTTCATTTCATTTCATTCATTTCATTTCATTTCATTTCATTTCATTTCATTTCATTTCATTTCATTTCATTCATTTCATTTCATTTCATTCATTTCATTTCATTTCATTTCATTTCATTTCATTATTCATTTCATTTCATTTCATTTCATTTCATTATTCATTTCATTTCATTTCATTTCATTTCATTTCATTTCATTTCATTTCATTTCATTTCATTTCATTTCATTTCATTTCATTTCATTTCATTTCATTTCATTTCATTTCATTTCATTTCATTTCATTTCATTTCATTTCATTTCATTTCATTTCATTTCATTTCATTTCATTTCATTTCATTTCATTTCATTTCATTTCATTTCATTTCATTTCATTTCATTTCATTTCATTTCATTTCATTTCATTTCATTTCATTTCATTTCATTTCATTTCATTTCATTTCATTTCACAGGGCAGAAACAATCACAAACACAATGGTAAAAAAACAATTAGAGAAAAAAAAAATACATATACATGATGAAAATAAGGTAAACGTGACAAAATGTTGACAGCACCCCTGTAGGATTACCAAAATACGAACCAAATCACAATCTAGTGGCTCTCCATAATGCTGCCAAACATAATCAAACAATATAATAAAATATAATATAATATAATAAGCCAAATAAAAATCAATCCAAGAGATTAAAAACAAATAAAATGGTGCTTTATCAAGGGCTTTTTTCTCGTTGGGCGGAAAACTTGAAATTCGTAATTTTTAAAGAGCAATTCATACTTTTGTAATTCCTGAAAAAAATTCGTAATAATTACTAAAAATTCGTAATAGTTGGCAGCTATGGTATTGTGTATCACTCGCAGTTTTCCCCGACATTACCAATACTGTATCTTCCCTTTAATACGCAGCAATAAAATTTCTATTACAAAAAACTATTTTACGTGTGCGTGGGATTTTTTGTTTTCTTCCAAATTGGGAATATAATCCAACATTTCCGGAGCCCGAAGGAGTCAATGTCAAGAATACTCTGTACAAACAATCATTCAAATTGAACGACCTTTTCTTTCTATTACGCTCTCACTCAAAGCCTGTTTCCATTAATAAAAGACAATTATGCCCAAGGATATAGAACTACTGTATGCAGGTATAGTGTGTTGGCCAAGACATCTGTCGTGTCTGTGAGAACGTGTTCAACCGCTGAGTTTTTTTAAAGGCGTGTTTTGTTTCACACAAACTTCTTGGGTATCGCATATTTTGGACCGTTGGGCATGTGTGCTACAATATGAAAATTGTGTTCCAAATGTGGCATGCTTGAAATGCGCGCTTGCTGTCCAATTGCACAGGTACGCATACATGTACATGTACATGTATGAATGATCAAACTGGATCGATATTCCGCTGGTTGGTTTCATTGGAAAAACGATGCTTTAAAAAAAAAAAAAAAATTAGGAACTAGAGGACAAGATGCCAAACACATCCTCCCTGCTGTGATATGAAAACAAAGCTGTCATAGACATCTTGAAAATTACATGTAAGGCTAGTAAGTGTGTTTGACATCATGAGCTACGTGTATGTGTCCAGGCAAAGGTGGTTACAATTGATAAGTGAAGATAAAATGGAAGTCCTTTGACTGTGTTATCGATCTACAAATGGAGATAAATGAGCACAAGCTATTTACGTGTAGGTCAAACAAAAAAGTCTCCGGTACCTGGTCTCTGCGCGTGCCTCCTCTGAGCCACACGTCAGCATTTTTATTTATTTATTTTTTGCTATGAAACAATGTCCAATTGCAGCCAAAATTGCTGGATCGATTGGAATTCAGCCATGCTTCATCTAAATGTCTTTTTTTCACATAGGGGTATGAATGTTTTGCGGATTTGTGAGACTTCTTTAATAGCCACCATACTTTGCGTATGGGAAATTTGGTCTGGTTCCAATAACCGCGTATGTATTTCAATAAGATTACAAACAACAACAAAATAAGCGCGTCACCGCACCGATTTTGAAGCCCACCACCTACGACCAGAAACTGGAGACTTTTTTTTAACTTAAGAAAAGCCAGCGATGCAGAGAACAATTTGTATAGATATCTAAATGTAGCATCTTGTTTTGCGTGAAGATGTACATGTATAGCCCATATTTTCCACTACTTTACCGGCAATTTTTGTTTACATTTGCTATTGCTTGAGGGAAGAAAAGAATTCTATGAAATTATGCATGCATCTCAAAACAAGTGAGAAGCATGGTTTGATAGTAATACAATTCTCAAAATTAATTAATGACATCGCGGCATAAATTTGTTTGGGCACTTAATTATTGCTAAATCAAACCTCTTGTAATTATTTTGTATAGACCCTCCTTTAAAAATACGTGTTTCCTTTCTAAAAGGAAATTATAAGTAATTATCAGTAAACTAGTGAAAAACACATGTGATACATACACGTATCTTTAAGTGACGAATTGACTGATAATTAAGCGGCTCTATATGTACATCAGGCACAGATGAGGAAATTCCAGAAACCAAGTGGAAAAATAATGACACACCTATGTACATGTAGATGATTGAAGGTCAATATTTGATGACTGTGTACATACGTTAATGAGGTAATTATATGGAGGCCTTGAATTTCATTCTTGAAGGGGCAAGGCACTATTTCCTTGGCAACGAGCAGTTCCATTGGAAATATCGAACTATTTATGGGAGCAATACAAGTGACACCAAAGCAATGTACATTAGCTAGGGGCATTGTTGCCACTGTAAAGTTCATTCAGTAAAGACTTATATTTTATTTATTTATTTATTTATTTCAAAATATTTAACCTGGGTAGGCCATTTACCTTCAGGTAAAAAAGGATTATTATAATTAAAGACTGCGGTGACTACGGTACCTTCCTTTTATATCTTGATTCAAAGACAGTATATAAGCATACTCATAAAAGCAGTTTGCCAACGTTACAAATGTTGTACCTTCCCTTCAATGTATATCTTGATTCAAAGAGAGTAGGCATACTCATAGAAGCAGTTTTGCCAACATTACCAATGTTGTACCTTCCCTTCAATGTATATCTTGATCCAAAGAGAGTAAGCATACTCATAGAAGCAGTTTGCCAACGTTACCAATGCTGTACCTTCCCTTCAATGTATATCTTGATTCAAAGAGAGTAAGCATACTCATAGAAGCAGTTTGCCAACGTTACCAATGTTGTACCTTCCCTTCAATGTATATCTTGATTCAAAGAGAGTAAGCGTACTCGTAGAAGCAGTTTTGCCAACATTACCAATGTTGTACCTTCCCTTTAATATACATGTATATCTTGATTCAAAGAGAGTAAGCGTACTCATAGAAGCAGTTTTGCCAACATTACCAATGTTGTACCTTCCCTTTCATATATAATATATCTTGATTCAAAGAGAGTAACATACTTATAGGAACAGTTTTGCCAACATTACCAACATTTCTCCTGAGGACGATCATTTCTCCTGAGGATGATCAGAGCACACTGATCGAAACATCGAGTTATACCTCCAGTTCTTTTCAGAACTAATTACTACTCAATTGAGAATTTCACATGGTGTCACCGCAATTAGTCTTACTTAACATTACCAATGTTGTACCTTCCCTTTAATAATATATATATCTTGATTCAAAGAGAGTAAGCATACTCATAGAAGCAGTTTTGTCAACATTACCAATGCTGTACCTTCCCTTATGTATATGTATGTATCTTGATTCAAAGAGAGTAAGCACACTCATAGAAGCAGTTTTGCCAACATTACCAATGCTGTACCTTCCCTTATGTATATGTACATGTATCTTGATTCAAAGAGAGTAAGCACACTCATAGAAGCAGTTTTGCCAACATTACCAATGCTGTACCTTCCCGTTAATGTGTATCTTGATTCAAAGAGAGTAAGCGTACTCATACGTACATGTAGAAGGACTTTTGCCAACATTACCAATGTTGTATCAATTCCTTTAATGTATCTTGATTCAAAGAGAGTAAGCATGTACTCACAGAAGCAGTTTTGCCAATATTAACAATTGATTTAATTTTGCCCTACACCTATGTGTGTATAGCACTGTATACTCAGTGCTTTCCGAGTCTGTGGAAAAAAATTCACAGGCAACTCGGGCAGGATTCGAACCCAAGACCTCCTGCTTACTAGTGCAGACGTCTTAACCTCTCGACCACTGAGCTTGCCCGATGTCGATTGGCTGGCTAGAATCCTATATAGCAGCGGGTGCCAAGATATTTATAGTTTGATGAAATTCTTACGTCGGGTGATAAACAATTGATTTAATGTTGCCCTACACCGATATGTGTATAGCACTGTATACTCAGTGCTTTCCGAGTGTCCATGGAAAAAACGTCACAGGCGACTCGGACGGGATTCGAACCCACGACCTCCTGCTTACTAGTGCAGATGTCTTAACCTCTTGACCACCGAACTTGCTCGATGTCGATTGGCTGGCTATATCAAACTATGTATAAATATCGCAAAACCCGCTGCTATATACTGTAGGATTCTAGCCAGCCAATCGACATCGGGCAAGCTCAGTGTAGGGCAAAATTAAATCAATTGTTTATCACCCAACGCAAGAATTTCATCAAACTATATTAACAATGTTGTACAATGTATACATGTGTGCACTGTACTATACACACACGTGTACTTCCCTTTTAACAGTGCTAGTGTACATTAATATAGACACTCAAGGGATTAAGCTACAGTACAAGGACTTATAAAATAAAAAAATAATGACACACTTAGTTTAATTTGATGATTAAACTAGAAATAAAAGGGAACATGTAATGAGCCATTTCTAACTGAGTGTGTTTAAAGGAAGAGTCAGACTCTTGTGTTCCAGTCCTGATCAAACCTTGATCATGTCTGAGTCGGAGTCTTGAAGCTCGAGTCCCAGTCGGAGTTACAAGTCATGAAAATCGAGCACCATTCAAAGTCCTTTCACAGTTTTACTAATAGCAAGAATACCAAATATTGGAATCAACTTCTTTTTTTTCTTGTGGGGATTCTGCCACCATGACACGATATTGTCATATGTATGGTAACTATTTTGTAAAAATTATGACATTTTCCAAATTGTAACAAGGGAGTTTGTTCACATTGAAATATCACCATGTTGAAAACGCCATTCTGCTCGGCCGCGTTCGAGTCAAAAACCAATTCCAGGTCCAAGGGTCAAGGCCCAGTCCGAGTCATTGTACATGGTGACTCGAGTACATGTATGTCACTAAAAATGTGATTTGAGTGGGTCTCAAGTCCGAGCAGTGTACATTATTGGTAAAATGTCTGTGGACACTGTATAAGAATCAAGAGATAGAACAGTGCATCCAGTACATGCTCGTAGAAACCAACCGATCTTTGACTGTCAGTGGAAATTTCTCATACTTCATAGAATGCCTTCAAGAAGTTGGTTTATAAATATCTAAAAACGTAATGCTCGATCGCCGACATCCGAACACTCTTTATTTGAAAGCATGACAGCAGTCAAATACCCCACAAAAGATGTCATTATCACACTATGTCTAGACAACCGCTCAGTCTGCCCAGTTCCCTAGACAACTCTTGTACTGTTTCTTGACAATAATCCTGAAAGCATCTCGAGAACCTTGAGAATCAGTGAAGCAGTAATTTGAACTCGATGGCTTTTTAGACTCAATTAAAGTGTCGTAAATAGCTATTTATGTAAAAAAAAAAAAAAAAATTGTATAGAATTAGATATTAGATAAGAGTAAAAAGGAATGAAGGTATAATTTCTGTTCATTGAGAATTCTGCCTAACATTACAAAGGCAGTTGGTGGAATGCGGTACATCAATGAATTGTAAATATTTGCACATTTTAAAATGTAGAATTGGTAATTTAAAAGTAACCACATTTAAAAAAAGAATTTTTTAAGCTGATGACAGTATTAATTATAGGTTGATGAAATTCTTGGGTCGGGTGATAAACAATTGATTTAATGTTGCCCTACACCGACGTGTGTATAGCACTGCATACTCGGTGCTTTCCGAGTGTCTGTGAAAAAACTACACAGGCGACTCAGGCGGGATTCAAACCCACGACCCATCAACCTATACATATCGCAGAACCCGCTGCTATATAGGATTCTAGCCGACCAATCGTCATCGGGCACAGACACTTGGAAAGCACTAAGCATGCGGTATTATACACACATCGGTGTAGGGCAAAATTAAATCAATTGTTTATCACCCGACGCAAGAATTTCACCAACCTATAATTATACTGTCATCAGCTTTTTACAAAAAAATTTAAATGTGGTTACTTTTAAATTACCAATTCTACATTTAAAAATGTGCAAATATTTACAATTCATTGATGTACCGCATTCCACCAACTGCCTTTGTAATGTTAGGCAGAATTCTCAATGAACAGAAATTATACCTTCAATTCCTTTTTTACTCTTATCTAATATCTAATTCTATACAATTTTTTTTTTACATTAATGGCTATTTACGACACTTTAATTGAGTCTAAAAAGCCATCGAGTTTAAATAACTGCTTCACTGATTCTCAAGGTCCTCAAGATGCTTTCAGGATTATTGGTAACTAACTTTGCATAACAATTTGGTAATTTTGTAGTGAGGTAATTACGAAAGTTGTACCTTCTCTTTTTAACAAGTATTTTAGTGGCTTAGCCCCCCCCCCCCCTCCCCCACCCCCTCCCAAAAAAAGTCTCTGGTTTCTGGTCTCCACGCGCGTCACCTCAGAGCCGCGCGTCAGCATTTTTAATTTTCTTTAATTTCTTTGCTGTGAAACAATGTTGAATTGCAGCCAAAATTGCTGGATCGATTGGAATTCTGCCACGCTATGTTTTTAAAGGAACTGTTCACATCTAGGAGTATGAACGTTTGCCCGATTTGTGAGGCCTCTCTTAGCCATCATACTTTGTGTACGGGAAATAACCGTGTACATGTATCACGTATTTCACTGGGGGGGGGGTAAAAGATTACCCCCCCCCAAAAGAAAAACAGTTAGTATTAGCCAGCAATACCTTTGGGTGTCTTTTAGATGCCCAGTTTGCTAAATACACTGTTTTATTTGCAATACACATACAAAAGTATTGTAATTTAAAGTTTTGGACACCCTGTTTCTCAAATAACAAATTTAGACACCATATCTCCAAATCCTGACGAACACTCTGTGTCACCGCACCAATTTTGAAGCTGACCTACGACCAGAAAATAAAGACTTTTTTTTTTGGCCTTATGAAGTATTCAAGAATGGTACATTATAAAATTGTTTTACATTTGTTTTGTAATAAACAATTATTAATTAACTCCCAAGACATTATTTACATGTACATAGTGCTACCACAAAACCCAATCATCCACTGTACTGTACTTCCACCATGCAAAGCTTCAAATCCTAAACATTGTAGACTTACATATGTACCTTACAAGATAGTAAACATTTGAAGTTAACTACAGTAGAAGGTTACAGAATTAGGTTATCACTATTTGGTATTAATCAGTGTAGACCTCCAAGACATGTAGGATACACGTACATGTATACATTTACTCTGCAGCTGAACAGTCAAGTCAAGACGAGTGTTCGCTCAGCCGCAAAATAAGGAAAGAAAAAATATTTGTAATCCAGCATGCCCCCTGGAACTAATAATGCTGAATGTCAATTGACCAGTATGGATTGATGGAAGCAATAAACAGGATAATATGCCCAAATTTAATTAAAGAATATTGATCTGGATGGTGGGCTGGAAGTGTGGGGACGTAACGGACTGATGTTTTCATTATAATATGGACAAATGTTTTGACTTTGTGTTACATTGTAGTTCCGTGTTTGAATCGATCCACGTTTTTTGTTCATCGTGTTGGGTAATTACGAATTGTATGAACCAAAAATCAATCAAGAGTTTATTTTTAACCTAGTTATCGTACATGTACAAGTACGTACATGCACTGTTTTTTTTAAATTTATTTATTTTTTAATTTGAAAGCATTTTTTATGTTCAAGGTGGAGTTTAAAACCAGTTTGTAATTTAGCTATTTATAGAGTGTACGGATACATACATGTACATTTATTGAGAACAGTTTTGAATTTGAAAGCATGTTTGGTTTAAAAGCCATGATAGATACACTATTGATAAGGCAAACAAAAGTCCAGTTTCTAGTCATAGGTTGGCTTCAAAATTGGTGTGGTGATGCACTTTTTTATTGTCTTCTTTTTTCCTTTTTTTTTTGCCAACCAGTGAAATACGTCTGAGACAATGAGCATGGAGACCAGAAACCGGAGACCTTTTTTAAATTTTTTTTTAGGCCTAATCTCAAAAAAAAAAAAAATCACAGTTTTACATACATGTAAAACTTAATCGGTGTATAAAGTTGATGAAGGTATCAAACATCTTTTTAAATATTTCTGTCATATGTGTACATGTATGTAGGGGCTGTCGTTTTAGTAAAATTGAGTTTAATATTTTCCAAACTATAATCCTCCTAGTTCTGGTGCCTTTTTCAGACAAGTTGATGCACCATTTGAAACCATTCGTTTTGTGAAACACACCAAGGTGTAGTGTATCCACCATTCAAAACCATTTGAATGATTTATAAGCCACTGTGTAGTACATTCACCATTTGAAACCATTCGTTTTGTGAAACACACCAAGGTGTAGTGTATCCACCATTCAAAACCATTTGAATGATTTATAAGCCACTGTGTAGTACATTCACCATTTGAAACCATTCGTTTTGTGAAACACACCAAGGTGTAGTGTATCCACCATTCAAAACCATTTGAATGATTTATAAGCCACTGTGTAGTACATTCACCATTTGAAACCATTCGTTTTGTGAAACACACCAAGGTGTAGTGTATCCACCAATCAAAAACCATTTGAATGGATTTGAATGGTAGTAAAGCTTGCTACCAACACTGTTCAAATGGTATCAATATGTGTTTACAAAACCAATGGGCATTTTTGGTAAGTGGAAATTTAGAATGGTTTCAAATGGTCAAACACTAGGAGGGTTAACACATGGTGGATATACATGTAACTATGGAGGACTACACACATGTACATGTACATAGTTCATCTCCATGAGGCCATCATCCTTACCCTCTGCCTCACTGGGTGAAAGTTGAAATATGCCCCCTACAGTGGTAACTTTAGGTAGTGGAAGGTGAATGGAAAAAACATTCAAGATAGTAACACTATGGAGGACTACTGGGTTCCTCTTCATGTGAGTCCATCCTTACCCTCAACTTCACTGGGTGAAAGTTGAAATATGCCCCCTACAGTGGTAACTTTAGGTAGTGGAAGGTGAATGAAAAAAACATTCTAGATAGTAACACTATGGAGGACTACTGGGTTCCTCTTCATGTGAGTCCATCCTTACCCTCAACTTCACTGGGTGAAAGTTGAAATATGCCCCCTACAGTGGTAACTTTAGGTAGTGGAAGGTGAATGGAAAAAAAACATTCAAGATAGTAACACTATGGAGGACTACTGGGTTCCTCTTCATGTGAGTCCATCCTTACCCTCAACCTCACTGGGTGAAAGTTGAAATATGCCCCCTACAGTGGTAACTTTAGGTAGTGGAAGGTGAATGGAAAAAAAACATTCTAGATAGTAACACTATGGAGGACTACTGGGTTCCTCTTCATGTGAGTCCATCCTTACCCTCAACTTCACTGGGTGAAAGTTGAAATATGCCCCCTACAGTGGTAACTTTAGGTAGTGGAAGGTGAATGGAAAAAAAACATTCAAGATAGTAACACTATGGAGGACTACTGGGTTCCTCTTCATATGAGTCCATCCTTACCCTCAACTTCACTGGGTGAAAGTTGAAATATGCCCCCTACAGTGGTAACTTTAGGTAGTGGAAGGTGAATGGAAAAAAACATTCTAGATAGTAACACTATGGAGGACTACTGGGTTCCTCTTCATGTGAGTCCATCCTTACCCTCAACCTCACTGGGTGAAAGTTGAAATATTTTCCAAAGTTTAATGATTGTCATCTGAAGACAGAAATTCCACATTGCAATGAATTTGAACAATCTGAATACAGTGTCACTGTTTTCTTGTTAATGACACAATGAAATTAGCTGAAATGTAGGTTGCTTTTTAGGCTACATGTACATGAACATGTTTACATGTTTACATGTTTACATACATCCCTTAACTCTTATAAAATCCTCGTGTCAGTGCAAAAACGTTGTATCTCCGAGTTACGACGTTTTTGCACAAAACCAGTTTGTGTCAGTGCAAAAAGGTCGTATGTAACAAGTTCCCGGATGAATGCACAAAAGCAATGGCTGAGATACGACGTTGTTGCACAAACATTTTTTAATGTATGTAAATTTATGCAGATTGACGACGCGCTGTACATACGACCTTATTGCATTGTGAACATATGACGTTTTTGCACTGACACAACGAAATATGGATGCATCATACATGTACATTTTACCAAAAGTGTTTATTTTTGATTTGGTTTTTTTTTTCCATTGTAAAATTTGTTTTTTAAATCTTTTGTTTAGTATTATATTGCATTTGCTATTGTATTGTTATGCTGTTGTATGATTTCTTGTTTACTGTAAAGCGCCTTGAGCACTTCTTGGTGGATATGTGTGCATTATAAATCTTCTGTATTATTATTATTAAGTAAGACTAATTGCGGTGACACCATGTGGAATCTCAATTGAGTAGTAATTAGTTCTGAAAAGAACTGGAGGTACAACTCGACGTTTCGATCAGTGTGCTCTGATCATCCTCAGGAGAATGCCGGACTCTGGGGAATGCTGCTGCTTAAGTAGGCTGCTGGAGGATTACGCGATGACAGGATGCTGGTGGATTAGTGCATTGATGCGTGCAGACGGGAACTGTGGATCATAGGGGTGGGGGGAAGGAGTGTGTGCTCACTGAAGTGAATCAGTTGTAGACAAGCACTAGAGGAAGGAGGGTGGTTGACTTACATATACATACATATCAGCATTTATATAAAGCGCCTTTTTCCCTTAAGTTACAAAGCGCTTGCAGAAGATGCGACAAAGTTCAACTTAAAGATGTTCCAGAAGTACACACACACATACACAAAAATAAATTTAAAAAAAAAAAAAAAAATGATGTGCGAGTGCTTGACGATGGCAGACTTCAAATCGACTGGCAGGCAGCCCAACTCATCACACCCATCGACACATGGCACCCCATACGCATCAGAGAGGCCATCGAGATCGTCAAACACGACACCGTGCCACAGGACATCGGCTTCCACATCAGCGACATTTGGCGACCAGTACTACAGACTGAAGGATCCTCTATATCCAAAGTCCACAACCCACCCCAGACTGAGGGATCTCCTATATCCTAAGTCAACCACCCTCCTTCCCCTAGTGCTTGTCTACAACTGATTCACTTCAGTGAGCACACACTCCTTCCCCCCACCCCTATGATCCACAGTTCCCGTCTGCACGCATCAACGCACTAATCCACCAGCATCCTGTCATCGCGTAATCCTCCAGCAGCCTACTTAAGCAGCAGCATTCCCCAGAGTCCGGCATTCTCCTGAGGACGATCAGAGCACACTGATCGAAACGTCGAGTTGTACCTCCAGTTCTTTTCAGAACTAATTAATTACTACTCAATTGAGATTCCACATGGTGTCACCGCAATTAGTCTTACTTATCATCCTCACCATGCAAAGCTACAAGTTTTACCTATTATTATTATTATTATTATGAAAATTTCCATTTTACATTTCTCACACCAATTCTTATTTGCAGGAGCTGAAAATTCCAAACCCAAAAATACATATTCGCCAGTTTGATTCGTTTTCATCAACATCCTAGAATTGAAGGAGCCAGTAAATACAATCTGGTCAGACATCTTACCTCCACTTGTTCTGTAGACTTCTTCTCCTGCAGATCTTTCCGCGTCTTAAAACCCTTAAACGATGCCTGAATCTTCACTGCTGCTTTCTGAACCTCCGGGTCTTCGAAATCGATGTCTACCTCTTCTTCCTCCTGTGCATGTGCTGTGGGTTCTACTGTGGGTTCTGTCGTTGGTTCTGTCGCTGGTTCTGTCGCTGGTTCTGTCGCGGGTTCTGTCGCGGGTTCTGTCGCGGGTTCTTTCACAGGTTCTGTCACAGGTTCTGTTTCCAATTCCTGAGACTTTTTCTCCTGGAGATCTTTTCTTATCTTGAAGCCCTTAAACGATGCCTGGATCTTCACGGCTGCTTTCTGAACCTCCGGGTCCTCAAGGTCAATGTCTACCTCTTCCTCCTCCTGGGCGGTAGCTGTGGGCTCTGTTACCTCAGGCTCTGTGACTGGTTCTGCTGCGGCTTCTGTTTTGGGTTCTGTCGACTTATCCGCTCTGCAAATTGAAAAAAAATAAAATAAAATAAAATAAACAATTTAAGATAATTATTATATGGATGCATGGTATTTTCTTGTGAATTGCTGAAATTTAAACGTTACTGATACCATAATTTGAAAATGAAAAAAATGTTTTTGTTCAAACATTATGCAAAGTTAGGTATTACTGGAACAGCATCGTCATGATCAGAGCATACATGTACTTTAAACAGTTTAGGAGGAACACAGTGACTGAAAATTACTGCCGTATTTATGCAGCAGGAGTGATATACATATGACCTCACCATGTGGGGTATTCTTTACAGTCAATGAGTTAATCTAAAACTAGTACTCCAATTCCATGCCCTGATCGTGATGATGCTGTCCCTTTAAACTAACCAAAATTCCACCAATCAAAATTATTTGCACGCTACTGCGGTTACCAAGGTAATCAAGGTACATTTCATGACGTGCCTTCTATTTTCCCCTCCATATATTTATATTTTATTAAGTGAAATTCTGCGTATGCCATTTTTCACCCACTTTGCAAAAAAAAATGTGTCACACACAAACAGTAGGGCAATTTACACATGCATCTTGCATACAATGTACACATGCATGCTGTACCCTATTACTTTTAATAACAAATTATTCTGGCTCGTAGAGCAGCTCTGTGAAATGGGTACGAGGTCACAGTGTACGTATGTTTAATTAAAAAGTTATCAATAACATCCATGTACTACATGGATGTTATAACACACATTTCTGTGCAAACAGATGGACGAGATGCGAGCATCTTGCATTGCTTTTAGGTTAACTAATTGCTGCTCATTTCTCACACAGTATGTCTTTATTATCAATTATTTTGTACATGTACTCATACATGTCACATGTATGTACAATCATTCAAAGCTTCAAATCTAAGCAGTTGAAAAGTTCGCATCAACACTTGATATTGGCATAATTACCTAAATTACTTCTCATTCATGTACTTGAACAGCATTTGGGCAAATCCATGGTGATCAACAGGGCATGGAATCGGAGTGCTAGTTTTAGATTTACTCAGTGACTGAAAAATACCCCACATGATGGTCTTATTACCGTTGCTGCTGCATAAATTTTCAGTCACTGTGTTCATCTTAAACTAGGAGACACCGATTCCATGCCCTTTTGAAAGTTTGCTCTGATGGTGACGATGTTGTCCCTTTAACTTATTCTTGTTTCATTTATTTGTTTTCTCAATTTACTTTTCTATTCATTATCCTCTTAGTATTTAGAGCTACGACAGTTACATGTATAAATGCTCTATAAATACACCCAGGCCATGATTATTTTCAATTCAATTTGAGGCACGTCAGTCTCAATTTAAGTCAAGGCTCGTACTTGGAGTGCCTTTATCATGCACTGTAACATGTAGAACAGAAATTATGGAAATAAATTGGGTTTGAATTGAACAAAACAAAATTGCTTGGCAATTTTATTCTTCTGAGGAAATGCCAACAGTTGGAACATCCACACGCATCTTGCATACAGTGCAAACCCACTATTATTAACCCTAACCTTCCCAAATCCTCCAAAATCTAAAGTGAAGGATTTTGAAGGATTGAGGTTACATGCTACATGCTCTTTGCTAAAGTGAAGGATTTTGGAGGATTGAGGTTATTAGGCATACTTGCCTTTCCATGGTTACATGTACATCCATGTTTGTTGTAGTGATTGCAAGGTCAGTGCTTGGGTCAGTGGACACTGTTCATTGCTCCATGCATGCAGGGAGGGTCCCTGGCCATGTACATGTATCACAGACTAGAAACACATGTGTGCATACATGTCATGTGCTTGCTTTACTACTGAAGGATTTTGGAGGATTCAGGTTACATGTATGTGTAAGCAAGTGGGCCTAGGGAGTTAGGGTTAATATCATTGGGACCATCCATACACACGTAGCAGCCATTTGTTTATTGTGAATCTTTGTTGCATTGCAACCATGATTCAATAAACAAAAAAATACAGGGAATCGGTCCATCTCAGCAGAGCAAATATTTTTGCTAAGCAAAGATATAAAACAGACTACCAGCCAAAATGCATAACATTTTGTATTAAAGTTTGGCTGGTAACCAATGAAATCTGCTAAGCAAATTTTTCTGGTAAGCAATTTTTTTTCTGGTAAACAATTTTTTTCTGGTAAACAATTTTTTTCTGGTAAGCAATTTTTTTTCTGGTACAAGCAATTTTTTTCTGGTAAGCAATTTTTTTCTGGTAAACAATTTTTTTCTGGTAAACAATTTTTTTCTGGTAAGCAGCTCTATGAAATTGGCCCGTTGGAATATGGAGGCAATTATGAAGTCAATTAATAACAGTGGATTCTTATTATAGCGGCAACTTCATCACAGTGTGAGGGCTTTACATTATTATTATCTCTGTCATCAGGCGACTTCAAATCCTAATCCCTGGATCATTATAAACTTCATGGGATGCATATAGCCCTGGCAGCCTGTTAGGCGCTCGATCATCGGCTCATCAAACATAATAACCATTTCGGCCCTCACAGGTCCCCATTTATACTCCTGGGTGAAGAGAAGCAATTCATGGTTAAAGTACAGTATCTTAAAAATTGCCTCGATTGGCCTCAGTTAGGTTCAGGGCATGTATTTTTCATTGCAACCCTTACAAAAATCCACTACAATTTTACTAAGGCCATTTTCACAATTAGTGGTGTGACTTTGGATTTTGGTACATATTGATATAACTTTTGAACCAGTTGACCGATTACTGAGTTTTTCTGTCATGTAACAGTCCTTGATACAAAATCCTATATTGCAGTTTGTATTAAGTTTTACATCATTACTTCAAAATTTACTTAAATTATATGAAGAAAACTATATTTTTACTACAGTAAAACTATAGATTTAGTACAGTAAAAATACAGTGGATTTTTATAAGGGAATGTAAACTATGTATACTTTGTACACACATCAGCCATGTTCCATTTTTTAACCCTCCTACACATTGAGGCCACTCCCAACCACACAATTTTGTTCTTTAGCAACCTTCAGTACATACATGTACAAGCCTGCTGTCCTTTCCAAGTAATCTTACAAAATTAACTGTGTGCCACCCAATGCCACTGTAAATGTTTGAACATATTAGTATGGCCTGCAATGTATCAATGGAAGACCACTTTGCCCTGTAATCTCAGTGGTGTGACAGTGCACAGAAGGGTAACCATAGGAGGCCACTGGCAACAGCTAATAGCTTGAAGTGGCCTGAGTGGGTTGTTTCAAAAATTGCACTGATTGTAGGAGGGTTAAATGTAGGATTCGTGTACATGTTTTGTGAATTTGAAAACATTCAATGAATTTATTTTCATTACACGAGTAAACGTCTCAATGTGTAAACGTCTCAACGCTAACATACACTTATGTTTACAAGTATTGTGTACTGGGATGGATCTCATTGCATTGACCAGTGACTATGGCCACATAGTGTCCACAGCTGTTCATGATCACTCATCTATCATCCAATGCTTTATTGAACCATGGACCCCTCCATATGCATTCCTGATTGATCTGGCTAAGCTACTTATATTTTCAGATTTAAATCCTACTCAAGTGACTGCACCAAGGTTAAATCTGTTCCAGCTTGTCAAAAGGGAAAAAATGCATCAAAGAATCTGAAAAGAAAACGTAATTGTGCTATTTGAATCTAGCAAGCTTCTTACATGTACATGTAATTCACTAACTGCTGACACTACGAACATTAACCCTAACCTTCCAAAATCCTCCAAAATCCTCCAAAATCCTCTTTGCTAAAGTGAAGGATTTTGGAGGATTGAGGTTATTAGGCATACTTGCTGTTCCATGGTACATGTACATCCATGTTTGTTGTAGTGATTGCAAGGTCAGTGCTTGGGTCAGTGGACAC
This sequence comes from Zoroaster sp. YZ-2022, assembly GCA_029582265.1. NCBI lineage: Eukaryota > Metazoa > Echinodermata > Asteroidea > Forcipulatida > Zoroasteridae > Zoroaster > Zoroaster sp. YZ-2022. Next base: position 10,517,485 of record CM055816.1, read on the forward strand.
TGTTTATTGCTCCATGCATGCAGGGAGGGTCCCTGGCCATGAACATGTATCACAGATTAGAAACACATGTGTGCATACATGTCATGTGCTTGCTTTACTACTGAAGGATTTTGGAAGATTCAGGTTATGTGTAAGCAAATGGGCCTAGGGAGTTAGGGTTAATTATGTATTCAATTTTAAGGTAACAAATGCCCATTATCAGTAATGTAAGATTTGTAGCTTTGCATGTAGAGCAGGATAAGTAAAGACTGTTTGCGGTGATACCGTGTGAAATTCTCAAATTGAGTAGTAATTAATTCTGAAACCTCCAGTTTTGTTCAGAACTAATCACTACTTAATTTGAGAATTTCACACGGTATCACCGCAAACAGTCTTTACTTATTATCAGTAATGTTGACCTTTTTCCTTGTTAAAAAAATTATAAATTAAATTAAATATTGCAAAAAAAATGTCTTCATGAGCCATAAAAATGCTGAAAATTTTCATCTACAATGTACATGTACATACATGTAGATGTACATACATGTAGATGTACAGTGTACATCTACATGTACATAATAATAATAATAATAATAATAATAATAAAGATTTGTAGCGCGCACATATCCACCCTGCTGGGTGCTCAAGGCACGGAAACAAAGAAAAAACATGAATACATACAATGATAGCATAGAAAAAAAAAGAAGAAAAAAAAAAATTGTACCGAGATAAATGTACAATGCAATTACAAATATACATCGTCTTTGAAGAATTGTGACATACATGTACATGTAAGATGAGTTTTAAGCATCGACTTAAATCTAGTTATACTATGACAAGATTTGAGTTTAGTTGGAAGATGATTCCAGAGTCGCGGAGCCGCGACAGAAAAACCCTGTGTACAGTGCATGGTTTTGCAAATTGCCAGAATTGCTATGTAAATGTACATTTTCACGAGCAAAACAATGGTGAAATTTTTACATTAATTAAGGCCCCCCAAAAAAGTCTCTGGTAATAGGTCAGCTTCAAAATCAGTATGGTAATGCGTTTTTTTTTTTTTTTTTTTTTTTTTTCCCCAACCAGTGAAGAACATGTAAACGCGGTTATTGGAACCAGACCAAATTTCCCACACACAAAGTATGGTGGCTAAGAGAGGCCTCACAAATCATTCAAATGTTCAAGTACAATGTACTTCTTTGTGAAAAAGTCGTTTAAAACACAGCACTGCAGAATTGCAATCGGTACAGCCATTTTGGCTGTAACTGGACATTGCTTAATTCATAGCAAAAAAAAAATACTAAAAATGCTGATGCACGGGTCTGAGGTGATGTGCCTAACATGTTCCCCAAGGTTTCAATCTATTTCTGTGTAAATTTAGAGTTACATTTGATTTAATACAAGGCTTCTGATATTCAGTAACCTCCACAGTTTTAAAAATAAAAAAATTATAAAAGCGATCCATAACTTTTTATTTCCAGACATTGTTAATTTGTTTTCTACATGAGACACATTGAATTCTCATTTGTGCTCGAAAAAGCATATTTGCGCTCGTCCATAGATGACTTTCTCAATAATTAAATCAACGTCACACTCGGTAGACTTTAATGACCGTTGCTACCACTTGGAGACATGGCAAGCGGAAGAATGCAAAGAATGCATTATGAAGTCAACCCTATTCATTTTTCCCACGAATATGAACCTCAGAATGTTGGTAAGGGAAGTAATGTCAGTGTACACAGATAGTATAGGCAGTGTTAATGGATGGGGGATTACTGGAGGTGTTTATTTAATACATGTATGCCCATGGGAAACAAAATATACTACTCAAAACAATTTAGGGAACACCGGATTTTTAACATCAAATAGGTTTGGGCCATGTGCAATGATGTCATGTACCAGCAATATTGACATAATGGCCGTGTTCAATCTGCCATACATGTCTAAATTCTTTGTTAACTCAGTAATTCTGTGAAACATTGTGTTTATCTGAAATAAATGATCTTGCTTTAACTGAGATTATTCCGGTGTTCCCTATATTGTTTTGAGTAGTATATCAGTGTAGATGAATCAATGATAATGGATGCCCATTACCAGCCATAGGGCAATTTCACAGAGCTCTGCTTTGCAGAAAAAATGCTTAGCAGAAATATTTGCTTAGCATATTTTGTTGGTTACCAGCCAAACCTTTGCACAAAACGAGTGCACTTTGGCTGGTAGTCTGTTAACCCTCCTACTTTTGGTACCTTTTTCATACAAGTTGATACACCATTTGAAACCAATTCGCTTAAAAATTGTGGTTTTGAATGGTGAACTAACTGTGTACAGTATTGATTTCCCCAAATGGTTTTGAATGGCATGGTCAGCTAATACAAAACCTTGTTTGGATCTTTCCAAATGGTAGTACAGCTAATACAAAACCTTGTTTGGATACTTCTAAGTGGTGAATCAATGGACCCTCTATGCATTTGAATGGATTTGAATGGTAGTAAAGCTTGCTACCAACACTGTTCAAATGGTATCACCATGTGTGTACAAAACCAATGGGCATTTTGTTGAGTGGAAATTTTGAATGGTTTCAAATGGTCTATCAGTAGGAGGGTTAAATTTTGCTTAACCCTAACCACCCCAAATCCTGCAAAATCCTCCAAGGGGCACTTTTTGGGGAAAATTCAGCACTGTTGGAAACTGGTGCTTTCACCTCTTCAAATGGGGCAAAATTACTACCTGGCAAGAAGTACAGGCCATAAGTGCTGAATATGAAAGATCAACGAAAATGCATGGTGCATTTTGAAGATAAGGGCATGTTTCCAAAAGTGCACTGATGGATTTTGGAGGATTCAGGAAGGTTCCTAGCCAGAATACGTAGGGGGTTAGGGTTCAGGAAGGTTCCTAGCCAGAATACATAGGGGGTTAGGGTTCAGGAAGATTCCAAGCCAGAATACATAGGGGGTTAGGGTTCAGGAAGGTTCCTAGCCAGAATACCTAGGGGGTTAGGGTTCAGGAAGGTTCCTAGCCAGAATACCTAGGGGGTTAGGGTTAACAAAAATATTTGCTAAGCAAAATTTTCTGTCTCGCAGCTCTGTGAAACTGGAGCTAATTTCATAGAGCAGCTAAGCAGTTAAAATAGCTTACCAGACAAATCTGCTTAGCAGTGTTTCTGGTCACCTGCCAAACTTTCATACAATAAATGTATGCATTTCCACTGGTCGTCTGTTTTACATTGCTTAGCAAAAATATTTGCTTAGCAAAATTCCCGGACCCATGTATGCTACTGTTGTTCATGCATTGCACAGTACTCTATCTGTATACATAGGTTAAAACTCTTCAAAGCGGTCACCATGATACTTAGTGCAAAAACATACTCACTTGTTTCACATGTCCACCCATAGACTGACCAAGACATTGGTCTATTTTATAGTATTATAAGTACAGGGTACTTTTCAACTATTCAAGGAATGAGCTAAAGGATTCCGTTCATAGGAAGTTACATATAATAATAATAATAATAATATAATAATAATAATAATAATAATAATAATAATAATAATGTGGACTTATATAGCGCACCAATCCACCAAACTGGTGCTCAAGGCGCAATATATTATTACCCCTGCTCATCAGGTGCATAAATCATTCCTGAAAACCATCTCAGCTCCCTGTGGATTATACAGCTCAATTGCTGCCATTACAGCGCATATTGGCTAATCAAACACAACAACCAACTCTGCCCTCACAGGTACCCATTTACCCCTGGGTGGCGAGAAGCAATTTGTGGTAAAGTGTATTGCTCAAGGACACAAGCACCATGGTTGCGGTTGGGATTCGAACCCACATTCTGACGACTCAGCCATCAGAACACAAATCCGATGCACTAAACCGCTCGACCATGCCACTCCAGGTATATTTACAGATGTACAGTACATGTAGAGTCTTTGTACAGAAACTGAAAACTCTCAATTGATGCTGTGGGAGATTTGCCCTTTTTGTATCTAGGACTGTGAAATGCTGCTCACTGGATTTCACAGTACATGTATATCGAACACATTCTTTATAGGTTAAATTTTATATTTCCAGTTGAATATTGTGACAGATGCTGTACTCTGCTGAAAAACAAATGTTTGTCAATAGTGTACATAGTGTAATGTACCTCATAACATTAACAACATTAATTTGCTTTAAAAAAATTCAAGAATTTGCTTTTCAAAGTAATTATAACATTCACACAAAAATGTTTCAAAATTTTGGTTTTTTTTTTAAATGTTAAACTGAAATCGTTTTCTGGCCTTTTCCTTAAATGAAATTGTTATTTATTCTGCGATAAAAATATGCAGTGAAATACTGCATTTTGAATGTATAAATTAATGTTAACATACCTGCAAATCCTCAGAAATTTTGCAACCCACAGTTTCCAGGCTCACATGCATTTAAGACTTCCCTGCAGGTTTCAATAACCATCCTATGGTTATCAATTTCTTTAGACATGAGCCCAGAGACAGAACCCCAGAACTCAATGTCACAGAAAAACATGAATTATGTATGTGCCCTAGAAAAACCATGCATTCTGATTGGCCAAACTAGTCACCCAGACTGTACAGTAATGGACTAGTCCGCATATATTTGCATATATTTTGTTCCTTCCACAGAACTCCTCTGACATGTACATGTACATGTACAGGTATACATACATACATGCTTGATACATGTATTGTACATGTACATGTACATGTACACTGAGGGTGTAGTATACATGTATGAATAATAAATGAGCAAGAAACTCCAGGCCTCCTGATTGGTTGGACAAACTGGACTGGTTTAAGACTGCTGAAAGTAAGAGGAAGGGAATGAGTAGTAGACAATTAATGAATTATGCATTAAATCTAATTAGAATATCTACACATGTATAGATCTCGGACATTTGATTGGCTGAACCAAGGTTATTGTACAGTGGGCAAGCTAGCAATAATTTCATGAATTATGCATTTTAACATTCCTAGAGTGGCAGGCTAGCAATAATGTAATGAATTATGCATACTATACTAATTAAACTGCAGAGTTTTGATTGGCTGAAGGGTGGTAGTAAGTTGAGCTGGAAGTGTTCATCTGGCTGTTTATTCTCAGTCAGGGGATGAAGAACTAATTGCTTCTATGCAATATTTATTGAAACAAAATCACACAAATTTACGGCACAACTTTCATATCTTAGCTAAGTGAACATTGATTAAAGGGGTTATATCATTGGAAAAATGTCTGTAAATTTGACTTAATCCATACTGAAATAAGAATCGCAAGAGATGTACATGTAGAAACCACCTTAAGGAATTTTAAGCTCATTTAATTGACCATTAATTAACCCTAACCTTCCCAAATCCTCCAAAATCCTCTTTGCCAAAGTGAAGGATTTTGAAGGATTTAGGTTACATGTTACATGCTCTTTGCAAAAGTGAAGGATTTTGGAGGATTGAGGCTATTAGGCATACTTGCCTTTCCATGGTACATGTACAATCCATATTTGTTGTAGTGATTGCAAGGTCAGTGCTTGGGTCAGTGGACACTGTTTATTGCTCCATGCATGCAGGGAGGATCCCTGGCCATGTAATCACAGATTAGAAACACATGTGTGCATACATGTCATGTGCTTGCTTTCCTACTGAAGGATTTTGGAGGATTCAGGTTATGTGTAAGCAAATGGGCCTAGGGTTAACACCCTCCTATTTTAGCTGAACTTTCGTGGCAACTAGCAAGTAGCTATTTGTTGACCCAAATGTGCACACACAGGCATTTTTGACTGGTTTTGACTGTCATTTTTGACCACCCTCAACAATACAAGCCAATGCTTCTATACCAGTCAAAAACGGTCGACTGATTTTGACCTGTAAATGTACTTGCTACACGTAAGGGTTGACATTTGGGTCATTCCATGAATGTGGGACACTTCTGTTTTCCATGTATTTCAGATATTGGGGCCTGTGTTATTCCTTACATCGTATGAGCTGATGATTATAACTTTCACCTATTGTTGCATCTCATACAGACCTACTATGACAACAAACAAAAATTTCTTGGGTCTCCCCTATTTTGATCTATTAACTTTAGTCAGTATATTACACAACGTAACAAGACACGGTGTCCCCTTGTAATTTTGTTACATCGTTAACCTCATATCAGGTGAAGCAGGAAGTAAATACATGACACCAGTTTTAATGTTTGTACATGTATCTATTAGTATTATTTTAAAAGATGACAACCTACAAAACTATGATAAATAAGGTAACAAAACTGATTTTTTTTTTCTTTATTTAATGAACTTGAAATTTTGACCTACATGTCACACTTTGGGTGCCATGTTCATGGAATGACCCATTTGGAAAATGGAGTGCACAGCCATGATCCATATAAAATTTGTAATTAAAACATTTCGCATTTTCTAAAAATAAATAACAGCATGTGAGACAGAATAATTTCTCTGAATGTTTGGTACCGTCACCAACTTGTTCCAATGAAAACAACAATTGAAAATTGCTGTTTAACCCTCCTACTACTGATGCACATATGTAGTGGAAAGTTGCTATAGAGGTCAAAACCAGTCAACTGCCCGTTTTGACTGTTGACCCAAATGTGCACACAGGGGCATTTTTGACTGGTTTTTACTGTCATTTTGACCACCCTGAACAATACCACACAATGCTTTTACCAGTCAAAAACAGTGCACTCATTTTGACCTGTAAATGTACTTACTACACGTAAGGTTTGACAGTGTGTGACTTTTAAGTGCACTAGATATACCTTGGGAAGTATTTCAACATTTTGACTGATTTTGACCCTTGTAGTAGTAGGAGGGTTTTGTGAAATACACAGGTAATGCATCTTTAACTGACGGAAACAGAGGATACCGTTAATAGAAGGGAGCTTATTTATTCAAGGCTACATGTAGTTAAATTTGAACACTGGGAAATTACCAATCCAGCCTGGAAAAGCGAATTCTTTATAACAAAAAAATTGTCAGATTCTATTAAATTTTTATTATCTCACAGAGCATCTATTTCATCAAATGCCTCAGGATGTACAATGCAGCCAGCTAGAGGATAATGAAGTAATTCTTTTCTTCACATGGGAATTTTCCAAGGGGCGGCTTCAATTTCTTTTAATATCCTTTCTACTAGGTAAACAGATTATATATTTACATAGCAAACATCCAGATGGATAATACTATTGGTAAGAGGCCGCATGAAAATACTAAACCTTTAGAAAAAAAAAAGCAGATTAATTCAGAAGAGAAAGTGGCTGCCTCGCTAATTAGTACAAATGCTAACACTGTAAAGTCTTCTGAAGGCCGATATATACTTTGTGTGAAAGCACAGTGAATTAATTTCATGCAACTGTGCTCTTTCATCATAGACTACATGTACTTTGTAAATACATGTGTACGCGCACACTGCATCATGGTTTACCGGTACCTGGTGATCGCCGTTCACATTTCCCTGTACGTTACTGTGTAGTTTATGACATCCCATGTATGTGTGCATTGCATTGCATCTTGGTCTAGCTGGTGATCGGCGTTCACATTTCCCCGTATGTTACTGTGTAGTTTATGACATGCATGTATGCGTGCAGAATGTGGGTTCGAATCCTGTCCGTGACCATGGTGCTTGTGTCCCTGAGCAAGACACTTAACTACAACTGCTTCTCTTCACCCAGGAGTATAAATTATGGGGACCTTTGAGGGCAGAGATGGTAATTGTGTTTGATCAAGCTCGTTGCGCTACACATTTGACAGCATGGGCTGCATACTCCCCAGGGATTTGAGATTGTTCTAGGAATGATATAACTGGCCCGATGACAGGGGTAAATAATGTTCAAGCGCCATGAGCATCAAACTTGGCAGATACTGGAGCAATATAAGTGTCCATTATTATTAATAATATTATTATAAAAGGCATATTGCATGTATGTTTACATTGCATTGAAGTTTCTTAACAAATCATGGTTGTCATACATACATGTACATGCATGTACGGTACACGATAAGCATCCAGGCCATGTTTCATAACAAATACATATCTCATGTAGACTGTACATTAAGCTAATTATATGCATTATTGAACAATCCACATAAAGTGTAACACATACATGTACATGTACCATTGACTGTACAGAGAGTCTATTATAAATAATACATGTACCAGACTGGGCAGAATTAACATGGTCCAATGACAAGGAAATAAATTTAACATCGATTTTCAATACGTCTTTAAGTAAACTGACTAAATGATAAATTGCCACAGAAGGACATGACCATGTGGGCAAATGGCGAGTGACAACACATTATCAAATAAACGTAGAGCACTCAATATTAATTGAAGGCTGCCCATTGTCACTGAGACACAGTGTGCGTTATTTCTTATGTGGGTGGTTTTCAAATCAAGAAATAAATATGAGGTTATTAAAGGTTGGTGATGTTGGAAAAACTGCTTCTATGAGTATGCTTACTCTCTATGAATCAAGATATATACATTAAAGGGAAGGTACAACATTGGTAATGTTGGCCAAACTGCTTCTATGAGTATGCTTACTCTCTTTGAATCAAGATATACATTGAAGGGAAGGTACAACCATGGAGGAAGGAAATATTTCCTTCCTCCATGGTACAACATTGGTAATGTTGGCAAAACTGCTTCTATGAGTACGCTTACTCTCTTTGAATCAAGATATATATATTGAAGGGAAGGTACAACATTGGTAATGTTGGCAAAACTGCTTCTATGAGTACGCTTACTCTCTTTGAATCAAGATGTACATGTACATTGAAGGGAAGGTACAACATTGGTAATGTTGGCCAAACTGCTTCTATGAGTATGCTTACTCTCTTTGAATCAAGATATACATTAAAGGGAAGGTACAGCATTGGTAATGTTGGCCAAATTGCTTCTATGAGTATGCTTACTCTCTTTGAATCAAGATATACATTAAAGGGAAGGTACAACATTGGTAATGTTGGCCAAACTGCTTCTATGAGTATGCTTACTCTCTTTGAATCAAGATATACATTGAAGGGAAGATACAACATTGGTAATGTTGGCAAAACTGCTTCTATGAGTATGCTTACTCTCTTTGAATCAAGATACATTGAAGGGAAGGTACAGCATTGATAATGTTGGCCAAACTACTTCTATGAGTATGCTTACTCTCTTTGAATCAAGACATACATTAAAGGGAAGGTACAACATTGGTAATGTTGGCCAAACTGCTTCTATGAGTACGCTTACTCTCTTTGAATCAAGATATACATTGAAGGGAAGGTACAACATTGGTAATGTTGGCCAAACTGCTTACGAGTATGCTTACTCTCTTTGAATCAAGATATACATTGAAGGAAAGATACAACATTGGTAATGTTGGCAAAACTGCTTCTATGAGTATGCTTACTCTCTTTGAATCAAGATACATTGAAGGGAAGGTACAGCATTGGTAATGTTGGCCAAACTGCTTCTATGAGTATGCTTACTCTCTTTGAATAAAGACATACATTAAAGGGAAGGTACAACATTGGTAATGTTGGCCAAACTGCTTCTATGGGTATGCTTACTCTCTTTGAATCAAGATATACATTGAAGGGAAGGTACAACATTGGTAATGTTGCCAAAACTGCTTCTGTGAGTATGCTTACTCTCTTTGAATCAAGATATACATTGAAGGGAAGGTACAGCATTGGTAATGTTGGCAAAACTGCTTCTATGTGTATGCTTACTCTCTTTGAATCAAGATATACATTGAAGGGAAGGTACAACATTGGTAATGTTGACCAAACTGCTTCTATGAGTATGCTTACTCTCTTTGAATCAAGATATACATTGAAGGGAAGGTACAACATTGGTAATGTTGACAAAACTGCTTCTATGAGTATGCTTACTCTCTTTGAATCAAGATATACATTGAAGGGAAGGTACAACATTGGTAATGTTGGCAAAACTGCTTCTCTGAGTACATGCCTACTTTCTTCGAATCATGATACGTGTCACATGTGCACATTAAATAAGCAACCCGTGAAGTTAAGTTAACAAGTAAATTGTGAAAAATCATTCACTCTTTTTGTATTCATTCTAAGGTGGATTTAAAGGGATAATATCGTCACATTCAACAGGGCATGGAATCAAAGCGCTAGTTTTAGATTTTAAACTCAGTGACTGAAAATAATACATCACATGGTAAGGTCATATTACCGTTGCTGCTGCCTGAATGAGTCAGTAATTTTCATTCACTGTGTTCATCTTAAAATATGGAAACCGATTCCATGCCCTGTTGAAAGTCTGCTCTGATCGTGACGATAGTGTTCCTTTAAGGAAAGAGGACTCTTTCTGATATTAAAGTTATTGGGAAATAATTTTACCGTTCTTGAACCAACAGCATCTCAATCTAATCCTATCAGTCTATCCTGCTATTAACCCTCCTACATGTACTTCTGGTGCCTTTTTCATACAAGTTGGCCCACCATTTGAAACCATTCGCTTTTGTGGTTTTGAATGGTGAAATAACTGTGTACAGTATCAGCGGCGTAGCCAGGACTTTTTCAGTGAGGGGGCACAGGGGGGGCATTGCTTTTCAGTGGGGGGGCCCAGGGGGTATGGGTTTTTTCCCTTTTCTTTATCTTTTCTGTTTTTTGGGGCACTATGAGGATTTTTCGTGGGGGCACTGGAAATTTGTGGGGGCACGTTCCCCAGGCCCCGTGGCTACGCCGCTGGTACAGTATTGATTCCCCAAATGGTTTGGAATGGTACATGTACATGTAGGTCAGCTAATACAAAACCTTGTTTGGATACTTCTACGTGGTGAATTAATGGACCCTCTATGCCAGTGACATGAGTGAATGGTTTTGAATGACAGGTCTGCTATACCCTAAAGACCCTAGTGCCATTTTTAAGTGGTAGATCAATTACTTGTACACTGGCCACCATGTGTTAAAACTCCATAGGGTACTGAGATGATGGATAGTCCACTTTATCTACATAATGCAGGTTTTGTTTTTCGGCTATGTGAAACCACACCAAGGTGTAATGTATCCACCATTTAAAACCATTTGAATGATAAGCCACTGTGAAGTACATTCACCATTTGAATCCATTCGGCTATGGAAACACACCAAGGTGTAGTGTAACAACCATTCAAAACCATTTGAATGGATATGAATGATAGTTAATAAGCTTGCTACCAACACTGTACAAATGGTATCACCAGGTGTGTACAAAACCAATGGGCATTTTGGTAAGTGGAAATTTTGAATGGTTTCAAATGGTCAAACAGTAGGAGGGTTAACTCTTCTACTACAAGGTCAAAATTAGTCAAAATGTTGATCAATATACTCGCCAAAGTATAACTAGTGCACTTAAAAGTCAAACACTGTCAAACCGTACGTTTGTAGTAAGTACATTTACAGGTCAAAATGAGTCCACCGTTTTTGACTGGTAAAAGCATTGTCTGGTATTGTTCAGGGTGGTCAAAAATGACCAAAAAACATGAAAAATGCCCCTGTGTGCACATTTGGGTCAACAGTCAAAAACAGTCAGTTGAGACTGAATTGACCTCTATAGCTATACAGTACACGTGCTTGTAACTAAAGTTCAACTAAAGTTCAACTAAAGTACAAATGTAGGAGGCTTAATGACAGGTGTCTTGAATATTAAAGTTCACATTGAGATATATGTCAGTAATTAACAACAATCCTTCTTTTAATGAGCAGGTGCAGACTTTGTCCAGATGCCTTCAGTTCAGGTTAGTAATTAATCAAAACCAAAGCAACCAAATTTATTTATATGAAAACAGGGATAATAATAATAATAACGTGGACTTATATAGTGCACATATATCCACCAAACTGGTGCTCAAGGCGCATTATATTATTACCCCTGCTCATCATGCTCATAAATCATTCCTGAAACCATCTCAGCTCCCTGGGGAGTGTATACAGCTCAATTGCTGCCATTACAGCGCATATAGGGCTAATCAAACACAACAACCAACTCTGCCCTCACAGGTACCCATTTACCCGCGGGTGGAGAGAAGCAATTATGGTAAACTGTCTTGCTCAAGGACACAAGCACCATGGTCGTGGTTGGGATTCGAACCCACATTCTGACGACTCAGCCATCAGAACACAAATCCAATGCACTAAACTGTTCGACAATGGCACTCCATGGAAGATACACATCATCCATGTTTGTGGCTATTTTAACCCCTTGCTTACGGTTGACGACTATAGCCGCGGCCAGTGAATTAACTGATTTTCCAGCTGTATTTGCTGAGAATTCGCCTTGAATAGAAATCTTCAAGAATGCTGATAGTTTGGTGGACCATATTGTTCTTGAAATGGAGTGTTATATAATAGATTGGGCTTTCGAGAGCATTCTGAATACAGCCTTTTCATGAGCTTTCTGAACACCGGCATTTCAAATTTATGTGGGGACTTCACGTACGATGAATAGGGTATGCCCGGTTTAGCTTGCCCGCTTATTGTTCTGTCTATACGCTTGGCTGAACAGCGGAGTTGTACACATGTCTATGGCCGGGTTTGACCCGGCACTCCACGGCCCCAACGTTCCGTGGTTGGCCGCAACCACCTTCACTCTCGGTAAAAATAATACTGTACTCAAGGGGTTAATGTCAATTTTAGGAAATTTTCTTTTTCATCGGAACATTGCTATTTTTACTTGAAGGGAAAACAAAATGCTTCAAGATGACACTAAAAATAATCATGCGACGCATGGTTTTACAGTAAATATACACAGAAATGAATTTATGGTGGATCCCGTCAATATACTAATATTGGCACTGTTTCACTGTAAAAACCAAGCACTATTTTGTAAAAACTATCATTTCTAACAAAAATTTTCTCTAAAAGGAAATTATCAATGTTAAAATGAAAACAAAAATTTCAGAAATCATGCGGGATACATCTTTAAGGTAAGGTATCTAGGATCAAATCTTAATGTAAACGTGTTGCGGTAATTTTTAAGAAAAGTAAAAGACCATACAAAGTGCCTTGATTTTTTGACTCAAAATTGTTCAGTATGCACATGTATATGTATTTAATTATGCTTATAATTCCAAAAAAAAATTTAAACAAATCAGAAATTGCTGAAAAAATCATAATTTGCAGCCAAAATTCCAGCGGTTGAAATCCACAACGTAACTTGGACATTTGCGATGCGTGGCGGCAGCACGAGTCGCAAATGACAATGTTGGCCCTCACTGCAACACTGCACTGTACATGCACGTAGAATTACGTGTACAGCATGTTCTCTACAGTTATATTCCAAATGTCAAATGGCAGCAAAGGTTTTTTACATTATTTTGTACCTTAACTCTAACCATGCTAAGGTAACTTTCTTATCATCCTGCTGAATGCAACAACATGTAACAGTGGTCAATGATCAAGGCCTGCTACAGTGTAGGTGCAACAAGATCCATGTGGATCTTGTTGTCTAGCAGTGATGGGTTCAGTAAGGGACAAGGGCCAAAGTCATGGTACAGCCAAGCCTTTGAGAAGCCCGGCCAGGCCCGGGCTTTTCCCCTGCCTACTGGCCTATATAGTGAGCTCTGCTTGCCTGGGCTAGGCCCTCCAGAAGCTCAGGTTATGTTGATTGGCAGGTACTGTATTGTTACAGGATTAAGACAATTAGGAGGCCCTGGGCTCAATTTCACAAAGCACTAAGATTCATCTTAAGATGAGTTGTCAGTATTACCATAGTGATTTGTATTGTGACATCACACTTTGCTAAGCAATTAAGATTGATACACAGTTAAGATCAGTCTTAGCTCTTTGTGAAATCGGCCCCAGGTAGCCTAGGCTGGCCAAGCTTCTCAGAGGCTTAGCTGTACCATGACTTTGGCCCTCCTCCCTAAATTTGACTGTGGTTTTTCAAGCGCAGTGCTGTCTGCAACAACAACAAGGGGATTATTTAGCTGCACAAGCTTTGTGCTTCTCTGCTATGGTAATCATCCTTGTCTTTTCCCATTATTTACATGCTTGTTACTTTTATGTTTTCTGGTTTTCTTTGCTTCTTTCTGTTTTCTTTATTGACATAAAAGTAACTTTCTTTGTTTCCTTCTTTATTTACATGTTTTCTCTTTTCTGGTTATTTTTGTTTTCCACTGTTTACATCAAAAGAAACTTTCTTTATTTCCTTCTTTATTCACATGTTAAATAATGCTAAATGCAACAAGACACAACACAGACTATTTGCTATACAAACACAGTCCAGTGCTGAATGCAACAAGATACAACAGATTGAGTCATCAGTACTGGCTGCTGAATGCAACAACGTCCATCAGAATTTTATTGCATACTGTTGCATTTAGCATGGTTAGGGTTAACGGTAACGTCCGTGTATAGAATACATTAACCCTCATACACTATAGCTGAATTTTAGTGGTAAATAGTTATAGTGGTTAAAACCAGTTAACTGCATGTTTTTGAGTGTTGACTCAAACGTACACACAGGGGCATTTTTGACTGGTTTTTACTGTCATTATGACCACCCTCAACAATATAAAGCAATGCCTTTACCACTTAAAAACTGTTGACTCATTTTGATGTACTTACTACACGTAAGGTTTTGACACTATTCGACTTGTAAGTGCACTAGATTGGCAAGTATTTTGACCGATTTTGACCCTTGCAGTCATAGAAGGGTTCTTACATGTACTTGTCATATTGACCTGCAAAATGTTAAAATGCATATTGGAGTGCCATGGTCGAGTGGTTTAGTGCGTCGGATTTGTGTTCTGATGGCTGAGTCGTCAGAATGTGGGTTCGAATCCCAACCGCGACCATGGTGCTTGTGTCCTTGAGCAAGACACTTTACCATAATTGCTTCTCTCCACCCAGGGGTAAATGTGTACCTGTGATGAGGGCAGAGTTGGTTATTGTGTTTGATTAGCCCTATATGCGCTGTAATGGCAGCAATTGAGCTGTATACTCCCCAGGGAGCTGAGATGGTTTCAGGAATGATTTATGAGCCTGATGAGCAGGGGTAATAATATAATGCGCCTTGAGCACCAGTTTGGTGGATTTTTTTTTCTTCCAAACTCTGCATGGAATGTCTACAACAGCAGAGATCAGTAATGACATCTCTAACACCACATGCTGCTGCCATTACAACATGCACAAAATGTCTCTGAAAAAAAAAGGTAATAAATAAGGCTAAAACCAATCATCACTGGTATGCAATTATCCCACACAGGGATGAGACAAAAACAACACCCTCTGTTGTATAGAATGGTTTAGCAGGAAATGAGCCTCTCACGTTATGTGTGATGTTGGCATCTAGTGCACCTGCGAACGGTTGATTCTGAAGGCATCAGCCGGTAGTTGCAACTGGCTACCGGAAACATAAAGTACAATACTTATTCTCCATGCCATCTGCCAATAAACATTACAGACTGTGCTTAAATATTATATAAATAGCATGTGTGCTTGTAAATGCAGTTTCTTGGACACTTCATGAGAAAAGAAGGAATAGAAAATTTAGTAATGACAGGCAAAATTGAAGGACCAAGAAGCAGAGGAAGACAGAGACTGACATATATGGGCAGTTTGAGCAAATGGACGGGTATCCGAGAGCAAGAGTCACTGAGAACAACAAAGGAGAGGGAGCTTTGGAGGTCCATGATCACCAACGTCCTGCATGGACATTTTGTGGGGGACATACGCACACTCAAAGGCGTGGCACTGTTCGTACACTGTACATGAACCAATTGTGACTACCCTGAAGATCTGACGTCACACTTCGGGGCTTGTGAATTACGCCAGATACTGGCCGCGGCTGCCATGTTTTCCCCCGAGATTCAACTTTGACCTTGGTTGGTAGCTACATGTAGTGTGCAAGCCTCGAAGCGTGACGTCAGATCTTCAGCACAATTGAAACCCTTGAATGGTATGCCAGTGGCCGTCTTTATCCTTGAGGATAAAGACCAGTCTAATGCGTGACATTCGTTTGCCTATGAGGGCGCTCTTCAGTTTGTGACATCATAAGCAAGGTCTGTACAGAGAGTCCATTGGCCAGTCTTCAATGCACAGCACCACAAATAAACACAAGTCACAGAAATACAATGTGAAGAATTTGGTCGCTTTGTCCATTCAGTTTATGACATCATAAGAGAGTCCATTGGCCAGTCTTCAATGCACAGCACCACAAATGAAAACAAATCACAGAAACACAATGTGAAGAATGGCACATTCTTTGGTCGCTTTGGTCCATTTTGTCGTCGCGGTGTGCGATACATGATGTGCAATCTACATGTATACACAGTATGGCATGTATGGCAAACAATTTCATTCATCACACGTACGTAAGTAAATACAGTGTCTCCATTTCCCGTTTTTAAACACATTTTAGTTAAGGCCGAAAAAATGCATTTTTCTAAAAATAGTCAATACCTATTTATATTGGTAAATGGTAGTAGTTATTCCAAAATAACCAAATTTTTGTCAAATTATAAATGTAAAATTTATTTAGATTAAAGCTGATGGTAGCTGTAGTATCTACATGTATCTTCTCTGAAAATATAGTAATTTTTTTTAGGTGCTGTAATTTTTAAGAAAAGTGAAATGATTGCATATAACTTTTAATTTGAATTTAAGACTTTGTATCGACTCCTAAATTCATTACTGTGCACAATGCTATGGAATGAATACCGCCCTCTATTGACAAATTTAGAAATGAAGGTTTCCAATTAGACTGGTCCCCTGCCTTTATCTTATCAAGGATATAGACAGGCTCCAGGCGCACCATTCAAGGGATTTCATTGGAGATGTTGTGCTGAAGATCTGACGTCACGCTTCCAGGCTCACGCGTGCTAGCTACCAACCAAGGTCAAAGTTGAATCTCGGGGAAATCATGGCGGCCACGGCCAGTATCTGGCGTAATTCACGAGCCTCGAAGTGTGACGTCAGATCTTCAGGGTTAGTTTCCAATCTGCTTCCAAACAGGTGAACTGATTTAATAGATGAACCTTTCACGGGATGGTTGTTTTTCTTGATTCAAAGAACGTTAGAATACTTTTAGAAGCAGTTTTGCCAACATTACGAATAACTGCATGTACATATGTACACTGTACCTTTAACCCTAACTCCCTAGGCCCATTTGCTTACACATAACCTGAATCCTTCCTAACTCCCTAGGCCCATTTGCTTGTAAGTTGTAAACACATAACCTGAATCCTTCCTAACTCCCTAGGCCCATTTGCTTACACATAACCTGAATCCTTCCTAACTCCCTAGGCCCATTTGCTTACACATAACCTGAATCCTTCCTAACTCCCTAGGCCCATTTGCTTACACATAACCTGAATCCTTCCTAACTCCCTAGGCCCATTTGCTTACACATAATCTGAATCCTTCCTAACTCCCTAGGCCCATTTGCTTACACATAACCTGAATCCTTCCTAACTCCCTAGGCCCATTTGCTTACACATAACCTGAATCCTTCCTAACTCCCTAGGCCCATTTGCTTACACATAACCTGAATCCTTCCTAACTCCCTAGGCCCGTTTGCTTACACATAACCTGAATCCTTCCTAACTCCCTAGGCCCGTTTGCTTACACATAACCTGAATCCTCCAAAATCCTTCAGTAGTAAAGCAAGCACATGACATGTATGCACACATGTATTTCTAATCTGTGATACATGTACATGCCCAGGGACCCTCCCTGCATGCATGGAGCAATAAACAGTGTCCACTGACCCAAGCACTGACCTTGCAATCACTACAACAAACATGGATGTACATGTACCATGGAAAGGCATGTATGCCTAATAACCTCAATCCTCCAAAATCCTTCACTTTAGCAAAGAGGATTTTGGAGGATTTGGGAAGGTTAGGGTTAATGATGTAGTCTAAAATGCATGCGATGGAACAGTGACCTGGACCTGTTACCATGTGACATGCTGTTGACATTGAGACCCATCCAGCGTGCACACGCATTATTTCAATCAACCAATAAGATTACTTAATAATAATAATACAGAAGATTTATAATGCGCACACATCCACCAAGAAGTGCTCAAGGCGCTTTACAGTAAACAAGAAATCATGCAATAGCATAACAATACAATAGCAAATGCAATATAATACTAAACAAAAGATTTTAAAAAAAAATTAAAAAAAGCATAAATGAATGTTAGTAGTCCTTATAGGCAATACACATAAGATGAGTTTTAATTTTTTCTTGAAGGAGTAAACAGTTTGAGATTCACGAATGTACAGAGGTAAATCATTCCAAAGGCATGGAGCCACAACTTCGAAAAGAAGTGTACACCTTTGATAATTACCCGATTTAAAAATGTCGGAATTGTAATCTAAAAACCGACTTGATGTGGTGAGAGTACATGGACCAAACATCCTGAGAAATTATTCCGTCTGACACACCGTCTTTTTTTAGAAAACGTGAAATGTATTATGATATAAATCAAAGCCCTGCGAGGTTGTGGGTTGTGGAATGTGGGTTCGAATCCCACCCGAGTCACCCGTGGATTTTTTTCACAGATACTCGCAAAGCACTGAGTACACAGTGCTTCATACATTATGTAGGTTAAGGGCAAAAATTAAAGCAATTGTTTATCATCCGACACAAGAATTCATCAATCTTTACATCTGTTTGCATTATTTTCTTGTTGACCCTCCTACTATAGCTGCACTTTAGTGGCAAGTAGCTACAGTGGTCAAAATCAGTCAACTGCCTGTTTTGACTGTTGACCAAAGTGTGCACACAGGGGCGTTTTTGACTGGTTTTTACTGTCATTTTGACCACCCTCGACAATACAAGACAATGCTTTTACCAGTCAAAAACAGTTGACTCGTTTTGACCTGTAAATGTACTTGCTACACGCAAGGTTTGACAGTGTTTGACTTTTAAGTGCACTAGATATACCTTGGCAAGTATATCAACATTTTCACTGATTTTGACCCTTGTAGTAGTAGGAGGGTTAATGTACTTACTACACGTAAGGTTTGACAGTGTTTGACTTTTAAGTGCCCTAGATATACCTTGGCAAGTATATCAACATTTTGACTGATTTTGACCCTTGCAGTAGTAGGAGGGTTAATGTACTCACTACACGTAAGGTTTGACAGTGTTTGACTTTTAAGTGCACTAGATATACCTTGGCAAGTATATCAACATTTTGACTGATTTTGACCCTTGTAGTAGTAGGAGGGTTAATGTACTTACTACACGTAAGGTTTGACAGTGTTTGACTTTTAAGTGCCCTAGATATACCTTGGCAAGTATATCAACATTTTGATTGATTTTGACCCTTGTAGTAGTAGGAGGGTTAATGTACTTACTACACGTAAGGTTTGACAGTGTTTGACTTTTAAGTGCACTAGATATACCTTGTCAAGTATATCAACATTTTGATTGATTTTGACCCTTGTAGTAGTAGGAGGGTCAATGTACTTACTACACGTAAGGTTTGACAGTGTTTGACTTTTAAGTGCCCTAGATATACCTTGTCAAGTATATCAACATTTTGACTGATTTTGACCCTTGTAGTAGTAGGAGGGTTAATGTACTTACTACACGTAAGGTTTGACAGTGTTTGACTTTTAAGTGCCCTAGATATACCTTGTCAAGTATATCAACATTTTAACTGATTTTGACCCTTGTAGTAGTAGGAGGGTTAATGTACTTACTACACGTAAGGTTTGACAGTGTTTGACTTTTAAGTGCACTAGATATACCTTGTCAAGTATATCAACATTTTGACTGATTTTGACCCTTGTAGTAGTAGGAGGGTTAATGTACTTACTACACGTAAGGTTTGACAGTGTTTGACTTTTAAGTGCACTAGATATACCTTGTCAAGTATATCAACATTTTGACTGATTTTGACCCTTGTAGTCATAGGAGGGTTCATGAAATTTTCACATTTGGTTTCTGTATCTCTTCATTCTACAGATGTATATAACTTACAGACATGGTATGCAATCTCTTTTAAAAATACCATACTGTGGTATAAAAATGGCATGACAAGATGGCCTCGCATGTCCATAAAATGGTCTCAAAGTGAAATCGCTGGGAAATATGACACACACAGTGAACTGTGGTTTCTATTTCTCTGTGCCCATCCCAAACAGAAAAGAAGAATGAGTAACCCACCCCTATCCCCGAACGAGTTATTGCTAAAGAAAGAAAAGGGGTTTGTTACGCACTTCAAAGCACTAACACGCTTTCTGGCTTCATACCCTCGGAAGCTTGTCTGGATCTTCAGGGCTGCTTCATCCTCTTTGTTTTGTTTGGCGCCCTCTTGTGCCTGCCTCTCTTGATGCCCACGGACGGAGCTCTGGATGGTGACTGCAGCGGCTTGTTGTTGTGGGTCGCTGACATCACCAATGTTTGCCTTAGCACCCTGGGGAGAGAGAAGATTATTACTTTATCAGAGGGGCAAAGATATTTGCCATTTTCTTTTGGGCAAAACTTCTGATGTTTTTCTCATTGAGTTCTGACACACAGTATCTATATCCTTACAGTCAATTACAAATCAACGTAAAAATGACGCTTTTAAAGCAACTACATGTAGTTAGACATGAGCCTCATTTTATTGATATTCGCACCGTGCATGAGCTGTTGAGGGCACATGTTGTTAGACCACTGTGGGCGAAAAGGGCAGCGATAGCGCGTCACGTTTTGCGTATTTTGCAGTTTGTACGCAAGGAATACCTCTAGCGATCATTGGCTTGTAGAAGTACACGCGCGTTTCGTACCATAACATACGTGCATGAAGTGAACGCACAATGCTCACACTCGTGACGCAAAAGTGGCTATCATCAAGACACTGGGTGACAAATTCACCGGTAGAGGGCTACGATGTGCACTGAGCGAATAGGCTTGCATGTTAGTAAACAAAGATGGTTAGTCAATAACAGTGATTGTCAGCAGCCTAACTGGGGTTGGCTCAGTTGGGTGGATTTTTAAGAGGAGCACCAGGATTTTCAATGTACAATGTGCTCGGTGCACACTTTTACATGCCCTTCACTATGATTATGAATAACTTTACCCTGAAAATGCCCTGAAAATCCGTTTTACCGTGAAATAAATAGTTCAAGGCAATTTCACGATACAACACCGTGAAAATGCCATGAAGTACTCTTGGGATTCCTTCGCCGTGAAAACGCTGTGAAAATGCCATGAACTTCCCGTGGCAGTTTTGGGGCAGCTCATTAATTCTTGAGAGCACTGTGAATTTGCCGTGAAATCACAGTGGACATCACTGCCAATATCTGAGAGGAAGAGACACCGTGAAATTGCAGTGAAATTACGGTCAACTGTTATTTCAAGGCAAAACTGATTTTCAGGGTGAAGTTGTTCATAGTGCTTGTATTTGTCTTCGGAATCCAAATTCCGAGCAGGATGGGGTTCACAAGGGGGCACAGGTCATGTCCCTGTCTCCCCCACTCCTTCCCCCTCCATAGTTACGTCACTGCCGACTGTAATAAAACCCGATTTATTGAACATTTTCAAATGTATTTTATGTGCAGCAACCGCAAACTTACTAAGTTAGAAACCACCATTGCTAACATTACATGTACGTACCTGTAATGCATGCAATCACGATTCTATATTATACTGACTAAAAATCATGAATATAGGGTCTTACATGCATGGGTGACTCTCTATTCATGTTATGTACATGTATTTAGTGAGTTCATGTAGCACTCTCCACAGTGTAAAAAAAAAGTGCTGTATTGATTCCATAAAATTTCACGCTGTCTTTAAAAAAAAATCCAAATATTTGTTATTGGCCTTACGTTTTGAACCTAGAAGGTTCTTTCTCAAAGGCAAAATGGACGATATACAAACATGAACACAAGAGTAAATAGAGAATTAGCTGTTGCAAACTGCTTACCAACCTAAAGGACCTGTAGTATAAATGCAAAATAGTAGTTATTGGCCTTACGTTTCTCAAAGGTAAAATGGACGAACATGTACATGTATACATGTACATCAACACAAGAGTGAGCAGAAGTTAGTCGGGTGTGAAATGTACAACACAAAAAGAAAGGTACAAAAAGCAGAGTCAGGTTCCAGTCCTGGGACCAGACAAAATAGGGAGTACACCTGACTAACTTCTGCTCACTCTTGTGTTTATGTATGTATACTATGTATGTGTGTATTTCGTCCATTTTGCCTTTGAGAAAGAACCTGCTAGGTTCGAAACATTTCAGGCCAATAACCATTATTTATACTACAGGGCTGCTAAACGCTTGCGTGAATGTATCGCAAACGTTTGCAGGGTCGTTTGGGGACGGTGGGTCAAAGTGGAACTGACTTTGAGCGCAACGTTCGCATAACCGCAAATACCTCAAAACTACGTTCGCCGTCTGTTGTTAAAGTTCGCCAACGTTGGCGGCGCACAATTGGTTCCACTTGACACTCAAAAAATTTTTGCAAACCTTGGCAAACGTTTGCAATGTTCACGCAAGCTCGCGCAAGCGAAACGCACCCCAGGTCAACAATATAAACTAACCATTTTGAAGCTTTGGTTGTTGTAGTAACGATCTTCATGTTTGGCTCCAATATCTGCAGGATCGATGCCTTGTTCTGATGAAACAGAGATAAACAAAGCATAAATTATGAGAAAAGAAACTGACAGATGCAGGATTCCAAACAGCAACCACTTAATTATAAATTGTTTTCTCAGAAGAATGATTGTAGCCATGAGTTTGCAAGCATACAGGTTGGCGTGAGTATGAGTTGCTAAAATGTCGGTCTCTAAATTAAGCTGCATTTCACTGTTTTCCTTAACAGAAGTTACATACGTACAATGTACACATTGGTAATTATTTAATAAGCTTGAGCGATAACACGATAATATCGAATATCGCGATACATTTTTTTGTTCGATTACGATATCGAGAACCTTTTTTAGTTATCGAGATATCGGCATACACGTATCGCGATTAAAAAAATAAAAATTATGATTAAATAAAATCGCCATTGTGAATCAAGTCAGAACTCAACCATTCCATGGAAACAAAATTAGAACGGTCTTTTCAGCTTTTGGAAGTGTGAAACAAATGCGAACTGCTTCAGAAGTACATACACCCTATGCAAACATATTTGCGATTTACTGTACTTGGTACTTGGTTGGTAATCCTCCTTAGTCCTCCGCTTGGGAAGTTTAACAGGAGGTGCAACGGGTGGTCATGCTAGTTTTTTGCTAGGACGTTTAATTTGAATGCAACTTTGGAGATTTGTGAGACGGTCGTTTGTGGTAGACTGTTCCATTCGGCAATGGTCCTTGGGAAGAATGAGTTTGCGAAGGGTGCCAGTCTTGTGCTGTATAATTTGAACTGTTGGTTATGTCCTCGTCTGTTCCTGTCAGTCTTTGGTTTGGTGTAGTCTTTGGAGATGTCGAGCAGATTATTTGTAATTTTGTACAGGCAGGTTAGTCGGTGGGCTCTACGTCTATCTTGGAGGCTGTCCCATCCTAGAGTGGTGATCATTTGTGATACGCTGGATTCGCGCGAGTAGTCACTTGTGGTGAAACGGGCTGCTCTCCGTTGTATCTTTTCCAGAGTGTTAATATTATTTGTTGTGTGAGGATCCCATGCTGCTACGCCATACTCAAGGTGTGGTCTCACGATGGTATGGTAGAGCTTTTCTTTGTTGTTTCTCGAAGCATGGTGGAAGTTTCGTTTGACGAAGCCAAGCGTTTTTGAAGCTTTGTTTGCAGCATATTGGGTTTGTTGGTTCCATTTGAGGTTGTTTTGGATGATAATGCCAAGATATTTACATTCGTTTGTGGTTTCAAGTTTGGTTCCCGCCATGTTGTAGTTTGGCGAAGTCAGTCTGCATTTGTTGGTGACACGCATGATGTTGCATTTTGAAGCGTTGAATCGCATTCCCATGTATCAGCCCATTTAGTAAGTTTGTCCAGATCGGTTTGGAGTGTATTCGTCGGCCTGGTTGGCAATGGTGTTGTAGAGGAGACAATCATCAGCAAACAGGCGGACGGTGGATGTTATTGAATCTTGGATGTCGTTAATGAATAATAAAATAAATGTGGTCCTAGGGCGGTTCCTTGCGATGCCGCTGAGTACTCTCTGCCAGGTGGAGGCTTTCCCATTTACGGTCACTCTTTGATGTCGTGTGGTGAGGAATGATTTTATCCATCTTTTGTTGGTGCCACGGATTCCGTAATGGTCAAGCTTGAGGAGTCTCTCATGAGGTACAACGTCGAAGGCTTTTGAAAAATCAAGAATGGCTATGTCAGTGGTGGTTTTGTCGTCAAGGTTTTTGGCGAGGTCATGTGTAGTTAAGATAAGTTGCGACTCGGTCGATCTAGCTTTTCTGAAGGCGTGCTGGGTATTAGCCAAGATTTGATGCTTCTCAAGATGTTTAATTAGGTTGCTGTCAATGATGTGTTCTAAGATCTTGCAGCATACACTTGTCAGGGAGATTGGTCTGTAGTTAGCCGGATCTGTCGTGGGTCCTTTTTTGTAGATGGGGGAGATCTTTGCTTTACGCCAGTCTTCGGGGAGCTCGCCAGTGTCGATCGACTGCTGGAAGATCATACAAAGAATGGGTGCAATCTCGTGAGCAGCTATTTTAAGAGCATGGTTTGGTATGTTATCGGGTCCTATGGCTTTTGATGGGTCTATGTTGCGAAGAAGTTTTTCAACTCCGTCTATGCTGACAGTGATCTCTGGCATGTCTTCGAAGTGAGGTTTGTTGATGATTGGCATACTGGATGCGTTTGAATTTTCCCTCGTGAAAATGCTCTGGAATTGGTTGCTGAGTGCTTCAGCTTTCTCTTCGTCCTTAGATAGGATGATGTTGTTTACTTTGAGTACTGGAACTCCGGTGTTATCTTTCTTCTTTGATCTTACATAGCGCCAGAATTTTTTGGGCTCGTCTGTATTTAGGATGTCGGCTTCGTGCGTACGCTTTGAAAAACGGATGAATTTGTTGAATTTAACCTTGTAGTTCTTGTAGTTTTCCCAGTCCACGTCACGCTTGTAGAGGGGTACAAAACTGTGGTTATCGGCTTTAAAACAATCATGCATGAATGAAAAAAAATTATCACGATACTATCGAATATCACGATATATATTTGCCGATATATCGTGGATGAAAAAATTTATATCGCCCAGGCTTATTATCTAAAAACTTATTTGGTGTTAAGTTGGTACACAACCACACATAATATCAATCATCCTGAGATTTTATTTGGTTTGAAGAATTACTACTCAAAAGAGAATTTCTAAATGGTATCACCTGAAATAGTCACAAAAATTGTTACGTCGTAATTTACAAAAAGGATGCCCTGTTTGCTAAAATGGACTCCCTGTTTTATTTGTAATACACATGCAAAAGTATTGCAAGTTAAACATTTGGACACCATGTTTTTCAAAGAATAACAAATTTGGACACCCTATTTCCAAATCCTGGCTTATACTCAATGGCAACCTTTTAATATAGGTTTTCCCGGCCAATTTCAACAAAAAATCATTCGATTTCATCAACACGCTTTCAAATTCACGCGATTTTGATAATTCAATCCAACTAGGGTTTCTCTTTCGATATTATTGCATTCAATTTCGTGTTCGTGCACACATGATTTCTTTCTTTTCATTCTATTTCGTTTATAGGCATTCAAAACTACAAGATCACCATTCTTATGTTGAATATCTACCACATTTTCGCAATAGGTGCAATCAAATTCAGAGTCATCGAAGCGCACTAGCCTGTTGCTGCTGGCTTTGACGAAATTGAATGAACTTTGCGACCATTTGAAATTGAATGATCTTATTTGTCGAGTGAATGCTCAAGTGTTGAAATTGAATGATGTTATTTGTCGAGTGAATGCTCAGGTGTTGAAATTGAATGACTCTTTTTAACTGTTGAATGCTGATGTACATGTAGCTGAGCATTTATTTTCAAACGAAATTGAATGAGCCGGGTATCAAATTGAATGATTTTTTTCCGAAATTGGCCGGGAAAACCTATATTATAAAACATTAATACATAAAAAAACATGTAAAAGTTTTTTGTTGCTGACTATGACTGAGTATGACTAGTACTGACATGTAATGTGATATAGGCCTAATGTTTACTGGTTAATTTAATAAAATATTTCTCGAAAACTAGGGTTAAAATGAATCTACGTATTTTGTTACCAAATACCAATGTTAACTGTTAGTGTTAGGCCTAACTGTTAACTGTTATACTGACTACTGTACGTTCTTTTTTCCCCAAGATCAGGACTCCCGTAGCCTCCTAATTTAATATCCTATAGGTTTTTTTTTAATAGCCTAATATAATTTGTCTAGGCCTAATTTATTTTAAAGTCAGTCCTGCTTTTTATTCAATAACATGCCTTTCAACTTTATCATAATTAAGGTCATTACGTTTTGCATTATTACTATTATACTAACGTTAATTTTCATCGTTTCAAAACTTTGTTTACCTTCGCGAATCTTGAGAAGATTCTCAAAATAAGCCGCGGCGTAAGAGTAGATATTCTCCGGCTGGTTGCGCAGCGTTTCACGGGCAAGTCCTTCCAAAAGATTTTGGAACCCCCTCGGAATTCTCAACTTTGTGTTTGAGAACGGCACAGCCATGTCTACGAATTCTTGAAGTGGCTTTCGAAGAGTATTTGTTGACTGCTACAGGTTGCCAACCGGTCACAAAACTTTGAATTTTCGGGTAAATATTCGCGAGAAGTTGACTCGTGTTAACCAAATCTGCGTTTACGTGGTCGCTAAGGAGTATTGACAATATTTACAACAGCGCCCTCTATTCGAACGTGGTTATTTTCCCCAAGAACTGTTGCATGTGTATTTGCATATTTGATTACACGACATGAATCAGCCGTCGACTTATACGTATAAGTTTTCATTCGGTCATAATTACGCGAAAGACCGGCTGGAATTGATGAACAATCGTGTGAATGCAGTTACAATTTGCAGAAATAAACAAAAATAAAATTCATTCGATTGAAGGAAAACATTTTTAAATGACACCATTGCTTCTTTTACAGAAAATTATTAAAGGGACAGTATCATCACGATCAACAGGACATGGAATCGTAGTGCTTGTTTTTAATTTGATTAACTCATCAGTGACTGAAAATAATTTCCGACATGATAAGGTCATATTACCGTTGCTGCTGCATAAATGAGCCAGTAATTTGCAGTCACTGTGTTCTTCTTAAACTAGGACATTGATTCCATGCCCTGTTGAAAGTCTGCTCTGATCGTGACGATACTGCCCTTTAAAATAAATGATATATAATTTACCAAACTGTACTTTAAAAATGCTCGCTGAAGCAATGATAATTCCTAATTTTGATTATTGTAGCCCTGTATGGTCAAACTGTAACAATGAACTAAAAACAAGGTTGCAAAAACATCAGAACAAACTGGCTAGAATTATTTTATCTGCTGATATTAGGACTCCAATTAATAACATGATGACTTCTCTTAACTGGCTTAAATTAGATGACAGATGGACTAACCAAATGCTCATAATGATTTTTAAATGTTTAAATGGTACTTCTCCTAATTACTTGTCTTCTAAATTTATATTTACTCATTCTGTACATAATTATTCAACTAGAGGTCAGATTTCAAATTCCCTTATTATTCCACAGTGTAACTCAAATTCTGGTAGACGTATGTTCACTAGTAGATCTTCCCAAATATGGAACAACTTACCACAAGATATTCGTATTAATTATCAGACCATGTCATTAAACCAGTTTAGGAATAACGCTCTTACACTTTTACACTAAAATTACATGTCATCCATTGTTATTTATATTGTTATGTATGTACCAGTAGTTTGTATTATGTTATGGTTAAATTGTTTTGCCACCTACATGTACATGTACATGTATTTTGTGTATGTATAATTATATTCATTACTGTAAACATTGTACTTATGTCAGGGCCACCTTGGAAAGCAGTGTTTTTCACTGAATGGTGCTACCCTGAATAAAGAATGCTGAAATAAATAAAATAAATAAATAAATAATAATAATAATAATAGCCCTAATTGGATTTGTAAAGCGCTGTATATAAAACGTTTTAAAAATTTATAAATTCAAGTACTTCAAAAACATTCAGTGCAAACAATTCAGTTATAAATTCGGTGTAAATACATGAAAATATTAGCCAATTTACTAATGGACACCAGCGGGTACAGAAATGAAATGTTTTTTTGTTTTGTTTTTCCAAAAATGGAACACCTTTTTGGGGGGGAGGTAGGCATGGAAACAAAAATTATCAACAAAAAAAATCGCTAAACGAGGTGGGAGGGTAGGCATGAAAAATCACCCCCCCAAAAAAAAAAAAATAATAAAAGAAATATGAAATAAAATGACATTAGGCAAAATTACCACACTTAAAGCCTGCTTTGATGTTTTGATTTAGTGGTTTATTTGCAGACTGAGGCTCTAAAAATGCCAACTGGGAAAAAATATTGGGGTGTTAAACCCCTCTCCCCCACCCAACTATACCCCCACTCCCTTAACAACAGCCCTGTGGGTTTATATCCCAGTTTATCAACTTCTTCTGTTTTCGTTCTTTTGGATTTGGTTTTGTTGATTGTGTTGCTATTTTGAGATGTTTTCTTATTAATACGGTCAATTAAACAAATATATTTGTCAGATATATGGTTTTACACCAATAAAAGATCATGTGACCTGTCACCACAAAATGAGCTTAAAGTCAGAAAATGAAACAATTGAGTTATTGGTATTTCTGGATTCAGTAGAACAAGAGCTTTCCAATGATATATAACACTTGGGGTTACAGCGGTCTACCAGACCACCAGAGGGGGATTTGCGGCTTTGTTTCCGTCTTTGGTTCAAGTTGTTTGTCAGAACACGATAAAAGCTACCAACCAAATTGGCCTGAAATTTAGAATTCGATATAAGGAGATTTAGAAATTGCAAACATAATTTTTTTTTTTTTTAATTAGATGTCCCCTCTGATTTTTCACTTTTCCCCGCTGTACTGTGAAATGGTACAGTGCGACTTTACGCTCATTTTGTTGTAACAGGTCACCTATGTGCATTCATTATTGCCAACATTACCAATGTTGTAACTTCCTTTTAAATGTATGTGTAAATAACGCTAGGGTGTGTTTTTGCGATCAAGACCAGAAACATGTTTTAGCTGAGCATAATCATTATAGAAGCAGTTTTACCAACAAGAAGTTTTACCAACATTACCAATGTTGTACCTTCCCTTTAATGTATATCTTGATTCAAAGAGAGTAAGCATACTCATAGAAGCAGTTTTACCAACATTACCAATGTTGTACATTCCCTTCAATGTATATCTTGATTCAACGAGAGTAATCATACTCATAGAAGCAGTTTGGTAAACATTACCAATGATGCACCTTCCCTTCAATGTATACTACTCAAAACAATTTAGGGAACACCGGAATAATCTCAGTTAAAGCAAGATCATTTGTTTCAGATAAACACAATGTTTCACAGAATTGATGAGAAACAACTGCACAATGAAACAGATGATAAAGGATGCATGTAGTGATTACAAATTTCATGACATGACTACTGAAAGAGAGAGGGGGTTGCAAATGAAAATCCCGATTCATGGATCATTTCAATAACGGGTGTGACCACCTTTTGCAGTAAATCCGGTGTTCCCTAATATTGTTTTGAGTAGTATATATCTTGATTCAAATAGAGTAAGCATACTCATAGAAGCAGTTTGGCCAACTACCAATGTTGTACCTTCCCTTCAATGTATATCTTGATTCAAAGAGAGTAAGCGTACTCATAGAAGCAGTTTTGCCAACATTACCAATAGTGTACCTCCCCTTTAAAATTATGGATTTGATCAGCGACAGCATGTGAAAGAGACATGAAAAGGTAAGAAAGAGAGACATTTACAAAATATAATTATAAGTTTACCAACACGAGTTTGTGTTACAACAACTTTTCTAATACACTTCCATCTCATATTTTAATAGAGTTGTATTTTGGGCTAACTATTAAAGGAGTCAGGTCTTTAAATAGAACATTGTCAAGTGTCAAATATTTTCTTTTGAACTGACAAAAAGTATTAATTTGAAGGAGTAAAATAAGTTTATAAATATCATCGGCAAGAATCTTTGGGCAAGTGAATGATTTCTTGTTTTCAAGTTTTTTGATTTATGAATTCGTTCACATACCAATTAATTCAGAAATTTAATATTTCATTATTTGATTTGAGAATGTCTGCTTAATCTTTAGGGGCCATACATCATTCACAGAAACAGAAAGATCTACAATACATAAGCCACAAAAATTAAATAATTTTAATTTCAAATAGCCTGGTTTTTGGTTTTTGCATAGTATAGTGACTAGAGCACTTTAACATACATCCAGTTTTAGCCATAGTCTCTGCCCACCCTAAGCCATGCTGAATAAGCAGTCATGCCACCTGCATAAAAGCTAACCGTGTGACCAACATAACAAACTCAGGGGTGTGATTTGACAAAAGTAAATAATCCTGAAAAAATGGGTAGCGGGCCTGGGTCTCCCTTTGGTCTAGAGGACGAAGCCCCCTGATCCTCCTGTGGGTAGCGGGCCTGGGTCTCCCTTTGGTCTAGAGGACAAAGCCCCCTGAACCTCATGTGGGTAGCAGACCTGGGTCTCCCTTTGGTCTAGAGGACGAAGCCCCCTGATCCTCCTGTGGGTAGTGGGCCTGGGTCTCCCTTTGGTCTAGAGGACGAAGCCCCCTGATCCTCCTGTAGGTAGCGGGCCTATGGGTCTCCCTTTGGTCTAGAGGACGAAGCCCCCTGATCCTCCTGTAGGTAGCGGGCCTATGGGTCTCCCTTTGGTCTAGAGGACGAAGCTCCCTGAACCTCCTGTGGGTAGCGGGCCTGGGTCTCCCTTTGGTCTAGAGGACAAAGCTCCCTGAACCTCCTGGAATTTGTAGGATTTACAGACTCTCCACATCCCTACAAACAAAAAACTAGAGGTTTGGACACAACACAGGCTACTTCTCTCTTTCCTTGGTGGATACTTCTCTTCCGTTTCACAAGCATTCTGATGAGGCAAAGGGAGGTTTGTAAAAAAAAAAACTGAAATCAGGAAAAATCCTGAGAAATTGCAGGCCTGCAAACTGTAGTCATGGGAAGACTTAACCTTATTGGTTAATCTATGATGTTTGAATGGAATGCTTAACCTTATTGGTTAATCTGTGTTTGAATGGAATGCTTAACCTTATTGGTTAATCTGTTTGAATGGAATGCTTAACCTTATTGGTTAATCTGTGTTTGAATGGAATACTTAACCTTATTGGTTAATCGGTGTTTGAATGGAATGCTTAACCTTATTGGTTCATCTGTGTTTGAATGGAATGCTTAACCTTATTGGTTAATCTGTGTTTGAATGGAATGCTTAACCTTATTGGTTA
This sequence comes from Zoroaster sp. YZ-2022, assembly GCA_029582265.1. Lineage (NCBI taxonomy): Eukaryota > Metazoa > Echinodermata > Asteroidea > Forcipulatida > Zoroasteridae > Zoroaster > Zoroaster sp. YZ-2022. Next base: position 10,548,898 of record CM055816.1, read on the forward strand.
ATCTGTGTTTGAATGGAATGCTTAACCTTATTGGTTAATCGGTGTTTGAATGGAATGCTTAACCTTATTGGTTCATCTGTGTTTGAATGGAATGCTGGATCAGTGTTTATAATTAGTTCAACAGTCAGCATCAGCTTCTTGGGACAAACCAGGCTGCTAATATAAAGCAAAGAAGTTTGCTTAAAAAATATTTTTGCTAAGCCATTTTGAACAGACAACCAGCCAAAATGTACACATTTTATATGAAAGTTTGGCTGGTAACAAACAAAACCTGCTAAGGGAATTTATCTGCTTTATAGCAATTTTGTCTTCTTAGCAGCTCTCTGAAATTGGCCGCCTAGTTTAGGGACAAGGACTAAAGTCATGGTACAGCCAAGCCTTTGAGAAGCCCGGCCAGGCCCAGGCTTTTCCCCTGCCTACTGGCCTATATAATGAGCTCTGCTTGCCTGGGCTAGGCCCTCCAGAAGCCCAGGTTATGTTGATTAGCAGGTACTGTATTGCTACAGGATTAGGACTCACAAAAGACAATTAGGAGGCCAGGTAGCCTGGGCCTGGCCAGGCTTCTCAAAGGCTTGGCTGTACCATGACTTTGGCCTTCCTCCCTTACTAATAACTAGCTAAGCACAGCCACACTAAACAGTAGCGGCATAGGTCTACCCGTAATTTAGTTTTTCTCTATCATAAAAGTATATATACATTTTATTTATCATATTTACATTATACAGATTTCAAACTATACCATAGACTACATGACGTGCAAAAACTTGCTTGAAGCATATTGTATATCCCGCATCCAAATTCCTGAGTGACTTGGGCACTATGAATAACTTTACCACTGAAAATGCCATGAATTGCTCTTGGGATCCCTTCGCCATAAAAACACTGTGAAAACGCCATGAACTTCCTGTGGCAGTTTTGGCCAGCTCATTAATTCTCGAGAGCGCCATGAATTTGCCGTGAAATTGCAGTGAAATTACGGTGAACTGTTATTTCAAGGCAAAACAGATTTTCAGGGTGAAGTTGTTCATAGTGGGATGGCGTGCACGAAAACTGTACTTTACATTAGCATGTTAATGTGTACTGTGCACTCTAATAAGCATGTCACACCAGGTTTGGTCCTCTTCAATTCTTGAATGTCAACCCATAATTATGCATAAAGCCAACAACAAAAAAAGTCTCCAGTTTCTGGTCATCGGTCGGCTTCAAAATCAGTGTGGTGACGCGTTTTAAAAAAAATTTCAGCCATCTTTTTTTTTTTGGCCAACAGGGAAATTGCGTGATACATTGTGTATGCGGGAACCAAATTTCCCATATACAAAGTATGGTGGCTAAGAGAGGCCTCACAAATCGGGCAAACGTTCATACCCCTATGTGAAAAAGTTGTTTGAAGCACAGCACGGCAAAATTCCAACTGATCCAGCAATTTTGGCTGCAATTAGACATCGTTCCATAGCAAAAAAGAAAAAGAAAATTAAAAATACCAACACGAGGGTCTGAGGTGACACATGCGGAGACCAGAAACAAAAACTATTTTTTGTTTGCCTAATGCTCCCAAGCAGAGAAGCAAAACTTATTACCATGCATTCAGAAGAACACAGGTTTTGATACAAACATATTTAGGTACAAATATTTTCATTTTAATTATTGCTAAAAACCGATCAAGCTTTCCCTGTCCTAGACTAGGAAAAAAAAATTCTGTGTGTACGGTGAGAAACTTTGTGCATGACCTATTGAGGGAGCCCTCCATGAAAGCACCTCAGGCTTGTAGCTAGGAATTTGAACTTGAGTGGGCACCAGCAGTATAGCCTAGTTACGGGCCTATTAAGCAGCTGATTGTTACCAAGTCATTTGCATATCGTTGGTTCAAGAGTTAACGGTTACCAGGGAAAGGTTCACACCTGATATAAAAGTGCTTTTAGCATGTATTGGATTTTCTACACACACAATTTCATAAAACAGCACCCCACTGCCCTAGACTCAGTAGACTGGCTGTATTTTCACCACTAGAGGGTTGCAATATGCACAGAGTGGACAGTCCTCATCGATCAGATCATGTGGTTTCTCTCTTCCTCGTCCAAATCCTCAAGATCTTCCATTAGTTGGTCAGACAGCTCACCAAGTATAGTCTGAAGTGCCTGTATTGAAAATACATTGAAAAAATGAACACTGTAGAACAATAGGTGGTAATAATAATAATAATAATGTGTGGACTTATATAGTGCACGTATCCACCAACTGAGTGGTGCTCAAGGCACATTATATTATTACCCCTGCTCATAAGGCTCATAAGGCTCATAAATCATTCCTGAAACCATCTCAGCTCCCTGGGGAGTATACAGCTCAATTGCTGCCATTACAGCGCATATAGGGCTAATCAAGCAACTCTGCCCTCACAGGTACCCATTTAACCCCTGGGTGGAGAGAAGCAATTATGGTTAAGTGTCTTGCTCAAGGACACAAGTGTCACGGCCGGGATTCGAACCCACATTCTGCTGCTAACACCAGAACTTGAGTCCGGTAAGCTAGACCGCTCGGCCACGACACTCCACTGGTAGCAGATGTACCGGTCCTTTTTCCATTGTTTACGTAATTCTGAGTATGTGTACGATATCAAGAACTGTAGTCAGGGGAAATCTTCTGTAAAACTATATTTACGTTTTTGTCAACGGCCTCTAGAGGGCACTGACACCAAAAGTTGTCTTGTTTGGTGCGTTTGTTAAATATTGCTGGTTAAAAGGTATTCAAATGATGGAGTGCCATGGTCGAGCAGTTTGGTTTAGTGCATCGGATTTGTGTTCTGATGGCTGAGTCGTCAGAATGTGGGTTCGAATCCCAACCGCGACCATGGTGCTTGTGTCCTTGAGCAAGACACTTTACCATACATGTAATTGCTTCTCTCCACCCAGGGGGTAAATGGGTACCTGTGAGGGCAGAGTTGGTTGTTGTGTTTGATTAGCCCTATATGCGCTGTAATGGCAGCAATTGAGCTGTATACTCCCCAGGGAGCTGAGATGGTTTCAGGAATGATTTATGAGCCTGATGAGCAGGGGTAATAATATAATGCGCCTTGAGCACCAGTTTGGTGGATACGTGCACTATATAAGTCCACATTATTATTGTTATTAATGTGGTTGATATGTGTATTTGGTGGATGACGTACTGTTTCTCAGTTGATTTCACTGTGATTTTTCACTGTGAAGTTTTTTCTTAACACAATGGGTTAGGACTGGTATAAGTTTGCTGCCCTCTAACATTTCAAAAGTCATCCATTCATCAGCAAAATACATGTTTTACTATCCGCTCAGTGCACATCGTAGCCCTCTAGCGGTGAATTTGCACCCAGTGTCTTGATGATAGCCACTTTTGCGTCGTGTGAGCGTTGTGCATACACTTTATGTGCATATGATCACTGGAGATATTCTGTGCGTATGCACATCAACTGCAAAATATGCCAAACACGACGCACTATCACTGCCCTTTCACCTAGTGGTATAACAACATGTGCCCTCAACAGCTCATGCACTGTGCGAATATACATAAATGGCTGTTTATTAGAGTAAATTTTGTAGAGCTCAAAACTTTATCAACATAAATATGTTCTTAGCAGGTTGTGACTTTGTTTTCAGTCGGCTTCCAAAACTGAATGCTATGAGTATGGTTTATTCACATTAACCTACGTAAATACCCCAGGCCAAATGCTCCAAAATCCATGCCCTGATTTTGCCTGATTTTGCCTGATTTTGCTTGATTTTGCCTGATTTTGATGGAATCAGTACTCTACAGTATAGCTCAGTGCTTTGTTGGATTCAAGGACTGTGTATAGCCCAGTCGTGGATACTTTGCATTTGCCACTGTCCAACAATTGGGATACCTAATTTTGACTGCATGTTGATGGATTTCTCGCCAAAATGCTGATCATTTTGTTCTGTTGTTTACCCAAAAAATAGTTTAAAATTACTTTTTATATTGATTTAATTTTGCCCTACACCGACGTGTGTACAGCAATGTATACTCAGTGCTTTCCGAGTGTCTGTGACAAAACTACACAAGTGACTCGGGCGGGATTCTAACCCACAACCTCCTGCTTACTAGTGCAGACATCTTAAGCTTTCAACCACCGAGCTTGCCCGGTGACGATTGGCCGGCTAGAATCCAATATAGCAGCGGGTTCTGCGATATATATATAATAATAATAATAATAATAATAATGTGTGGACTTATATAGCGCACGTATCCACCAACTAAGTGGTGCTCAAGGCGCATTCTTTTTTACGTGCATTACACAACACACGGGACCTACGGCTTTACGTCCCATCCGAAAGACGAAGCAATTATGGTTAAGTACCTTGCTCAAGGACACAAGTGTCACGACCGGGGCTCGAACCCACACCCTGCTGCTGGCAACACCAGAACTTGAGTTCGGTGCGCTAGGTTGGGGCAAGCTCGGTGGTCGAGAGGTTAAGACGTCTGCACTAGTAAGCTGGAGGTCGTGGGTTTGAATCCCGCCCAAGTTGCCTGTGTAGTTTTTCACAGACACTCGGAAAGCACTAAGTATACAGTGCTATACACATGTCAGTGTATAGGGCAAAATTAAATTAACTGTTTATCACCCGACTCAAGAATTTCACCAACCTATAGATTTTTTATAATGTTTAGCCCAAAAAAACCAAGCCAACTTCATAGAGCTGGTAAGGAAAGTAATTTACTAAGCAGAAATATTTTCTAAACAGGTTTTCTTGGTTAACAGCTAAACTTTCACATAATATGTATTGTATTTGACTGGTTCCCAGTTTTATGATGCTTAGCACAAGTTTATGCTTACCACGTCGGTTATCACTTTCTCATGTAGTCTTTTCAGAGGCACGCATTCGTGAACAGCTCTCTTCATATGTAGAATTCCAATATACTGGCCGAGGAAAATCTCCAATAATCGATCTGGCAGAAATAAATTTGAAAACAAAAATGAATTTTTTCATATAATGTGTATAATACAAACGTTAGGGTGTTCAGTACAATGACACTATTCTCATCATAAGTGGATGTTGTAGGCTAATCAACTGCACAATATCCATTAACCCTAACCACCTTAAACCCATCTAACTCCAACAGCTGGTTGTGTTGCATTTTCATGGACTCGGTACTGTACAGCCCTAACCACCCCAAACCCATCAAACTCCAACGGCTGGTTGTGTTACATTTTGATGGACTCTGTACTGTATAGCCCTAACCACCCCAAACCCATCAAACTCCAACGGCTGGTTGTGTTGCATTTTGATGGACTCAGTACTGTACAGCCCTAACCACCCCAAACCCATCAAACTCCAACAGCTGGTTGTGTTGCATTTTGATGGACTCTGTACTGTATAGCCCTAACCACCCCAAACCCATCTAACTCCAACAGCTGGTTGTGTTGCATTTTGATGGACTCTGTACTGTATAGCCCTAACCACCCCAAACCCATCAAACTCCAACAGCTGGTTGTGTCGCACTTTGATGGACTCGGTACTGTATAGCCCTAACCACCCCAAACCCATCAAACTCCAACAGCTGGTTGTGTTGCATTTTGATGGACTCTGTACTGTATAGCCCTAACCACCCTAAACCCATCTAACTCCAACAGCTGGTTGTGTTGCATTTTCATGGACTCAGTACTGTACAGCCCTAACCACCCCAAACCCATCAAACTCCAACAGCTGGTTGTGTTGCATTTTGATGGACTCGGTACTGTATAGCCCTAACCATCCCAAACCCATCTAACTCCAACAGCTGGTTGTGTTGCATTTTCATGGACTCAGTACTGTACAGCCCATGCATGATGTTGGATTTTGGTGGATTCAGGAAGGTCCGTAGCTAAAAATCACTTGGGGGTTACAGGGTTAATAAAACTCAGACTTTGTGGTCTCGACTACAAAAATGTTTACCAATGGTGACAGCACAAACATACATTACCTTCCACCTTTTGACTACCATTGATGATGACAAGAGCACGCTAATCGAAACATATAGAAGACCCTGTGAAGTCCCCATGGTTCTCCCCTGAACCACATTCTCACTTTGCGATAGTTGAGATAAGAGTTGCCCAATATTGGTTCTCCCCTGAACCACATTCTCACTTTGCGATAGTTGAGATAAGAGTTGCCCAATATTGGTTCTCCCCTGAACCATAAACTCACTTAGCGATAGTTGAGAAACGAGTTGTGTGATAAGTTTCTTTTCAGAACCTGTATCTCACTTAGCGATAGTTGAGATAAGAGTTGCTCAATATTGGTTCTCCCCTGAACCATAAACTCACTTTAGCGACAGTCGAGATACGAGTTGTGTGATAAGTTTCTTTTCAGAACCTGTATCTCACTTAGCGATAGTTGAGATAAACACAATAACTACAACACTGTTTACCATGAAAGTGGAACAATGATGACAGCACAAACATACCTTCCATTTTTTTGACTACCTTTGACAAACTTTTCAGAATAGACCATGTGATCACTGACATACAAAGTAGTGGGTGAAATAGCCTATTTTGAATTGGATCATTAAGATAGAAAGACAAGGGAGGAGGAGTGAAGTCATGGTACAGCCAAGCCTTTGAGAAGCCCGGCCAGGCCCAGGCTACCTGGCCTCCTAATCTGTTCTTTCACTGTGAATAACTTTACCCTGAAAATGCCCTGAAAATCCATTTTGCCGTGAAATAATAGTTCACCATAATCTCATGGCAATTTCATGGTGTCTCTTCCTCTCAGATATTGGCAATAATGTTCACAGTGATTTCAGGGCAAATTCACGGTGATCTTGAGGATTAATGAGCTGCCCCAAAACTGCCACAAGAAGTTCATGTCGTTTTCACAGTGTTTTCACTGCGAAGAAATTCAAAGAGTATTTCATGGCGTTTTCACGGTGTTGTGTCGTCATGAAATTGCTGTGAACTATTTATTTCATGGTAAAACAGATTTTCAGGGCATTTTCAGGGTAAAGTTATTCATAGTGTTTGTGAGTACTAATCCTGTAACAGGATTAATCAACATAACCTGGGCTTCTGGGGGGCCTAGCCCAGCCAAGTAGAGTTCGTTATACTAGCTGCAGTTGCGCTCAGATAGGCCTGGGTAAAGCCTGCATGGGCCTGGCCAGGCTTCTCAAAGGCTTGTGTGCACCACGACTTTGGCCCTTCTCCCTAAAGGTCACAGTGGCTCTGTAAATCATCTCCACTTACCGTCTAGAAATCTATCCATGTATTCCCATTGGCTCCATAACTGCCCATTGCATATCACCGTTGACAACAGATGATCCATGAAGGTAGCATCTAATAAGATGCTCTCTGCAACCCGAGCTACCTGTGTACATGGTGTTGTACAAATAATAAACTTTGCGAGTAACTGCCCAGTAATCTGCATTAGAAGAGCCATATCAGGGCGGGGGAGGAAGGGTCTCACGTGATCCGAAGTTTGATGTGCATTGTAGGCCATACCATTAACCCTAACTCCCTCGGCCCATTTGCTTACACATAACCTGAATCCTTCCCAACTCCCTAGGCCCATTTGCTTACACATAACCTGAATCCTTCCTAACTCCCTAGGCCCATTTATTTGCTTACACATAACCTGAATCCTTCCTAACTCCCTAGGCCCTTTTGCTTACACATAACCTGAATCCTTCCTAACTCCCTAGGCCCATTTGCTTGTAAAACACATAACCTAAATCCTCCAAAATTCTTCAGTAGTAAAGCAAGCACATGACATGTATGTACACATGTGTTTCTAATCTGTGATACATGTACATGGCCATGGACCCTCCCTGCATGCATGGAGCAATAAACAGTGTCCACGGACCCAAGCACTGACCTTGCAATCACTACAACAAACATGGATGTGCATGTACCATGGAAAGGCAAGTATGCCTAATAACCTCAATCCTCCAAAATCCTTCACTTTAGCAAAGAGCATGTAGCATGTAACCTCAATCCTCCAAAATCCTTTACTTTAGCAAAGAGGATTTTGGAGGATTTGGAGGTTAGGGTTAATGTTACAGGGCAAAACAAATTGCGAAATGGTTTAATATTTAAATTTTCATACATTTTATCATAATTTAATTAACCATAAAAACACAACTCTCATATTGTGTTGTAAAACTGAAAATTTTAATGTAATTATTTTTACAGAAACTCATAATGAAATGACACCCCTGAATTGCAGCAAAAACAGTGTCAACGAACAGAAGATTCTGTAAAATTTTACCGTTGTCCCTCTGACTTTTTTCCCTTAATCTGAATAAATAATGTTGATTTACCTTTCAAGAGAGTTTTACGGAAATCTGTCCATTGACCCTTGCCGATATTTTGAGATTTCTAACGTAAATGATTCAGAAAATGTTGTCGCCAAACCATTATAATACACGTACGTGCACTTTTGCAGCGCGCGAGAGAATATTATTGACGCACACTAGCTATTTGTCTTAATACGGGTATTTATAAACCATGATGTTCACCACGCGCGTCTGCGTTTGCGAATGAGACATGTAGCTGCGTTGGTGGCGCACTTTTCCCCAACCCTTCCTCCCCCCCTGAGCCATGTATAGAACACTATCGAAGTTAAGCAATGTTGACCTCGGTCAGTACATTACTGGGTCGTTTCAGCAGAAATTATTATTATTAATAACTATTAAACTGACTGCCGCTACTGACCTCTTTTTTCTCCAGTTCTGCCTCGGCTGAATCAAGAGGCATCTTCCCCATTACAAGGATTTTCTCCAAGAAGCTGCTCACGCATAACTGCATCTCTTCATCTATTAACTCATCTATTACAGTTTCCATGGCAACTTCAGTCCTGGACTCTTTAAACTTTGGGTTGAAATTGAAATTTTAAAGGATCAGAACAGATCGACTGATATTTTACAAACAGCTCTATTGCTTTGACTGTTAATCCTCCTATTACTACAAGGGTCAAAATCAGTCAAAATGTTGATATACTTGCCAAAGTATATCTAGTGAACTTAAAATTCAAATACTGTCAAACCTTACATGTAGTAAGTACTTTTTTTAACTCAAATTCTCATTTGTAGTACATTGTTATTTTAGACATAAATCTTGTTCTTTTTGTTTTGTACACATGTACAAATTTTCTCATTGTACACATGATGGAGTGCCATGGTCAAGCGGTTTAGTGCATCGGATTTGTGTTCTGATGGCTGAGTCGTCAGAATGTGGGTTCGAATCCCAACCACGACCATGGTGCTTGTGTCCTCGAGCAAGACACTTTACCATAATTGCTTCTCTCCACCCAGGGGTGAATGGGTACCTGTGAGGGCAGAGTTGGTTGTTGTGTTTGATTAGCCCTATATGCGCTGTAATGGCAGCAATTGAGCTGTATACACCCCTGGGAGCTGAGATGGTTTCAGGAATGATTTATGAGCCTGAGCAGGAGTAATAATATAATGTGCCTTGAGCACCAGTTTGGTGGATACGTGCATGACATTGTCTCCATGGCAACAAAGGCCTGATAGCTTAGACATCTCTTGTCCATTTTGCTGATCCTGTATTGACCGATTTCACTGGGTGAGGCAGTGACCGAGTGGTCTCTAGTTTATTTCAGGACTTGAAGGCAATGTGGAACACCCACTCTGCAGAGATGTTTGTGCGTATCGAATTTGTCTGTCACAAATTCACATCAAATGATTCGCACAAGTTGCAATAAACTTTGCGAATCATATGTTGGAATCTCAGGTTTTGATGAAAGTTTGGCTGGTAAGAAACCTGCTAAGCAAATTTTTCTGGTAAGCTACTTTATCTGGTCAGTGAAATTGGGCCGAGGATACTGAATTCTCAAATTTTATGCAATGACATGATTCATAAAAGTGTACAAAGTAATATATTTCACAGCGTTTTCACGGCGAAGGAATCCCAAGAGTGTTTCATGGTGTTTTCACGGTGTTGTGTCGTCATGAAATTGCCGTGAACTATTTATTTCAAGGCAAACCGGATTTTCAGGGCATTTTCAGGGTAAAGTTATTCATAGTGACGGTATAGACAAGCCTTTGAGATGCCCAGCCAGGCTCAGGCTTTGGGCGGTCCTACAGACCTATAATTATAATCCCCTAAGCTGAGCACAAAAGACCCTTTACTAATTAAGAGATCTCAAGTAGCTATTATTGTTAACACAGACTTGACTGACACCTCAGCTGTCTTTTGTTCACAACTGTAGTCATTACAACGAGCTCTACTTGGCATAGTGGGCTAGGCCCTCCAGAAGCCCAGGTTATGTTGATTGGCAGGTACTGTATTGTTACAGGATTAGGACTCACACAAGACAGATTAGGAGGCCAGGTAGCCTGGGTCTCCCTTTGGTCTAGAGGACAAAGCCCCTTAAACCTCCTGGATGTTTAATTTTGGAGGATTTACAGACTCTCCACATTCCCACAAACAAGAAACTAGAGGTTTGGACATAATACAAGCTACTTCTTTCTTTCCCTGGTGACGACTTCAAGAAAAGTTTGAGGCAAAGGGACAATTCTGAAAAAAATCGTGAGATATCACAAAATTTACAAAAAACTCACCACACTCGGGATCATTTCAACTACCACATCCGTGATGATCTGATTCGTTGTCTCGACAACTTCCTTTGTTCCAAGGTAATCCTCTACGAGTTCATTAACGGCGTCTAACATGACACCCCGATATTCTTCGTCCAGGACCTCTAGAATGAGTTTGGCTGCTACTGGTTTGTGGATGTCTGGCCGTTTTAACGCCTCTTGCCAAAATCTTGAAGAACAGAGAAATTTAGTTATACATTATATGTACATTGTATTCTTATTTTTTATACTGATATCTTTGACGGGAGGGTACAACATTGGTAATGTTGGCAAAACTGCTTCTATGAGTATGCTTACTCTCTTTGAATTAAGATATACATTGAGGGGAAGGTACAACATTGGTAATGTTGACAAAACTGCTTCTATGAGTATGCTTACTCTCTTTGAATCAAGATATACATTAAAGGGAAGGTACAACATTGGTCATGTTGGCCAAACTGCTTCTACGAGTATGCTTACTCTCTATGAATCAAGATATACATTAAAGGGAAGGTACAACATTGGTAATGTTGTCCAAACTGCTTCTATGAGTATGCTTACTCTCTTTGAATCAAGATATACATTAAAGGGAAGGTACAACATTGGTAATGTTGGCCAAACTGCTTCTATGAGTATGCTTACTCTCTTTGAATCAAAGTTTAATCAACGTTGGATTGTAACCAGATTTGTTATGTTCATTAAAATTTAATTTAATTAGTTTTTGTAAGTGAGAATTAGTCTCAGAATTGAACTATGAGGATTCTAAAGTTCTTATGGATTCATACTTCAACTTTTACGAAGCGTAACATTTTGATTGATTCTGGCACTCATTTCACAAGACTTTGTAATTTGTATTATTTGAACCACATTCTCATTTCGTTCGTTCGTGTGGACAACACATTATCATTTAGCAATAACTGAGAAACGAGTTGCCCGATATTGGTTCTCTCTGAACAAAAATCTCACTTAGCAACAGTTGAGATGCCAGTTGCCCGATAAGGTCCTTTTCAATTGATTTAATTTTTGCCCTACACCAACAGGTGTACAGCACTGCATACTTAGTGCTTTCCGAGTGTCTGTGAAAAAAACTTCACAGGCGACTCGGGCAGGATTTGAACCCACGACCTCCTGCTTACTAGAGGTCTTAACCTCTCGACCACCGAACTTGCCCGATGTCGATTGGCTGGCTAGAATCCTATATAGCAGCAGGTTATGCGATATTTATAGATTGACAAAATTCTTGAGTCAGGTTCTTTTCAGAATGTGTTACCTTAATTAGCGATAGTTTGAGATAAACACATGGTGTTACTGCAAACCGAAGTGATATTTGTATTATTAGTTATTATTAGTTATTATTATTATGTGGAGTGTCGTGGCCGAGCGGGCTACATGTAGCTTACACTATGAATAACTTTACCCTGAAAATACCCTGAAAATCCGTTTTGCCGTGAAATAATAGTTCACCATAATTTCACAGCAATTTCACAGTGTCTCTTCCTCTCAGATATTGGCAATAATGTTCACAGTAATTTCAGGGCAAATTCACAGCGCTCTCGAGAATTAATGAGCTGCCCCAAAAACTGCCACAAGAATTTCACAGTGTTTTCATGGTATTTTCACAGCGAAGGAATTCCAAGAATATTTCATGGCATTTTCACGGTGTTGTGTCGTCATGAAATTGCAGTGAACTATTTATTTCACGGCAAAACGGATATTCAGGGCATTTTCAGGGTAAAGTTATTCATAGTGTTACCAGACTCAAGTTCTGGTGTTAGCAGCAGAATGTGGGTTCGAATCCAGGTCATGACACTTGTGTCCTTGAGCAAGACACTTAACCATAATTGCTTATAGGGGTAGAGGCAGTTTAACAACTGCCTTGTTCTGGACTAGTTACCCCTCCCAGTCCTATTCGCACCGTGAAGAGGCTGGTTATTAACTTGTCTTGTCTCGGTGCGAGGGGCTGGTTTCTTCAGTGTGGAGTCGTTGTAACAACTCAATGACTTAGTAGCCCCCACCTTGGAGTGGCCATTGGCATTGTGGAATGATTTACCTGAGCATGTCAAACAATCTCCATCTCTTGCTTCATTTAAGACTGCTCTCAAAACTCATTTGATGAAAATTTAATGTATAATTTACTTATGTTTAACTATTGACTTTTATGATGATGTATTTATACCTTTTGTTTTTGTTTAATATGTGAAGAGCATCCCTTCGGTGTTTACATTTTTTTTTTTTTGCAAATCAACCTTGTTTGCATGGTTGTGTATGCAGGGTTTTTCGTCTTTGCCTAGCTTATTCTGACCAGGGCCAGTCAGCCTTTTTACAATCATTGTTCCTTGTAATTTTATATTGCATTGTATCTTACCATGTATTTTGTTTTATTGTTTACACTGATGTGTCACTGCGCCATGAGCTTCTCTTTTGACGGATACCGGCGCATTACAAATGTTCATTATTATTATTATTATTGTGTGGAGCGATTTGCATTAAAAACAAAATTTAAAAAAATAAAAAATTAGGCTATCCATAAGTTAATATACATGTACCTTTGGTTTTCTGTTGGGGAATGTCTGATGGTAAGTGTGTTAACCACTGATTTACTGGTTGATGTCTTGGGCTGTGGAAACAAAAACAAAGACATACGTACTCATAACAAAAAACACTTATGACAAATTTACAAAATCATTTTGTCTTCAGAAGTTGCGACAACTTGCATACAACTCATACATTTTGTTGCATGCGACTTGTCAGAAAAATTTTAAATTCAAAAGGGGCTTTGCATCTACAGTGGAATATTGGTATCAGTTTGGGACAGTGGCATAGCCAAAGGGGTGCAGCCACCGGGTCCCCCCCCCCCCCCACTGTTGTCGGTGAAATCACAAACTTGTTTGTATTTCTGGGTGGAAATTACCTCCACCCAGACATGCATGCAAAAACTGAGTACAAAAATGAGTTTTGTGTCAGTAAATTTACCCCCCCCCCAAAAAAAAATTGTTTGCCCTCCACTCTGAAAAATCCTGGCTAAGCCACTGGTTTTGGATAAGAGCCATATTGGTCTTCTCAAGGTTTCATCTAGCCTGCTGTAGTCATCATCAGGAGACTGTCAGAAACAGTTGCTGTTATTTTTGCAGAAAATTATTGCATTCCAGAAATTTGCCATAGCAACTTTTAAGGCCGAAATATTTGTGTACATGTAATGCAAATTTTTGATAAGCAAATTCTGGATTTTATGAAGCATCCAGGGGTCGAAATTAAATGGATTTTCATGGTAGCCAGCAGGGCTAGTAACACACATTTTTAGTAGCCCTGATTAGATTTCAGTAGCCCAAAAAAGAGCTTTAAATCTGTAAGGGGTGTTTTATCATCACATTGTTTTTATCATTGTAGTTCAACCACTTACGGTCATTCTGCCATGCCCTCTGGAATTTCCGTGTTCTTTTTTGTTGTTCATAGGACCGACTTGTTTCCTTGTCATCCCCGGCCACTTTTTGTTTTTTTCGCGGGAGGGTTCACTCCTTGCAAAAAGCGCCACATGCTTCTGTACTGTTGATATTAGTTAGCAAGCAAAGCCGGCCGGCCCCAAACTTTCAATCAATCACTAATCAGGTAAACCGATTCAGTATAGTATACTGCGCAGATAATTATAACGCGGCATGTTCTTCGTCCGCACTGTGCCTAGCCTTTAGTCAAGGCGCGCGTGGCACCCCGGATACTGGCATACAGACGACACGAAAGACCACCACAGCGCTGTGGTCTTTCGTGTCGTCTGTACGCCAGTATCCGGGGTGCCACGCGCGCCTTGACTAAAGGCTACACTGTGCCTAGTTCTCACCACAGCAATCTGATTACCTGCTGAACGAGTGCGGGAACCAGTTCCGTATACGAAGCCAGGTGTGTCATTAGATATAGACACCGTGAAATTGTGCACGTGCACAGGACCGATCCAATATTCCGCTGCGCACACTCTACAGTAGGGAAGCAAATTTTTAGGTGAACAGTATTTTATGTGACACCGTCACTGCAGTGCATGCCGTGCTGTGTGGGACCATGGACCGCGCCGCTATACGATCAAAGGAATCCATGGCCATAAATGCATCTCTAGCGTGTTTTGATGCAACGGCGAGTTGACAACAAATTTTTCTATACTGATTACAAAGTAAAAAGCCGAACCTTTTTGTCAGACAGTTCATTATTATTTGTGATGATGCATTTTTGCTTTATTTTTTCACTAGCCCGCCGGGATATCAAACTGGAAAAAATAGTAGCCCGGCTGTAAATCCACTAGTCCCGGGCTAGCGGGCTACCAGCAATTTCGACCCCTGCATGCTGTTATATGCAATACATGCTAAATCATTCACCACTAAGTGAAATGTGATTCTGATGAAATTGAGAGAATGAAGTTATCGCTTGCTCACTCGTCAGGAGACTGTCAGATAAAAAATCAATAGTACTATACTTTTATGCACGCTTTTTTCTCACTTTCCTCCTTTTTCTTTTAGTGCTGTGCATGTACATGCTTTGAATTTCATTCTCGTAGGAGCAAGGTCACTTTTCCTGAGGAAAGGGCACTTCCTTTAGAATATCAGAATGTCTATGGGAACATTTCAAAGGGGCACCAAGGCCAAGACCAGGACAATGGAGGCCATGGCTTTCTTGAAACTCCAGACCTAGAGTATTTCTCTTGTTCATTTGTGTAGGGGCAAGGCCACTTTTCCTGAGTTAATTAAGGGCACTTCCATTAGAATATCAGAATATCTATGGGAACATTTCAAAGGGGCACCAAGGCCAAGACCAGTGTAATTAACGGAAGCAGTGGCCTCTGTGAAATTACAGGCCTGTATTTTTCGGGGATGTGCCTTCCCTATTTTTGGCAGTCCCCCCCCCCGGGCTTCTCCCTGGATCCGCCCACCTGGGAGGAATCAACCCTTTTGCTCCTACCATATGCATGTTACTTCCTGTTCGTTCCTCCACAAGGACCTCGCATACCACATCCAAGATGAAATCATGCTGTAAGATGTCCCTCAAGAAATGATGCATGAAGCTACTAGCTGACGGTGGGTGCTGGAGGTAGCGCAACAACTCAAGACCCTGTGGGTTTACAAGACGGTATAAGTAGGCATCAAAACTGTCAAAAAATATGCCTGTATCTAGAAATGAGGGCCAAAGTCACGGCACAAGCCTTTGAGAAGCTCGGCGCGCCCAGGCCACCTGGCCCAGGCCACCTGGCCCAGGCCACCTGGCCCAGGCTACCTGGCCTCCTAATCTGTCTTTTGTGAGTCCTAATCCTGTAACAGAACATGCCAATCAACATAACCTGGGCTTCTGGAGGGCCTAGCCCAGGCAAGTAGATCTCATTATAATGGCTGCAGTTGTGAACAAATGACAGCTGAAGTGTCAGTCAAGTCTGTGCTAAAGAGCTATTTGAGATCTATTAGTAAAGGTTTTATTTTTTAGCTCAGATAGGGACTTTTTCAGCCAGGACTTTTTAAGTGGGAGGGGGGGGGGAGGCACAGGGGAGAATTGCTTTTCAGTGGGGGGGGGGGAACCAAGGGGGTATGGGCTTTTTCCCTTTTCTTTTTCTTTCCCCCCCCCCCACCCCCGTATAAGCTTCACCCAGGCCTGGCCAGGCTTCTCACGGGCTTGCCTGTATCACGACTTTGGCCCACCTCCCTGATGCACATACTGATTGGTGCATTTTCTTCTCAAAACAGAACAGCGTCAATTAAGGCAATGAGAGTATGGACTATAGACAAATCCAAAGATGACGAAATTAACGTTGATCTGCGCACTTCCGGGTTTGATAACGAGGCTCTCATTGTTGATGCATGCACTGTATGACACTATGAATAACTTTACCCTGAAAATGCCCTGAATATCTGTTTTACCATGAAATAAATAGTTCACGACAATTTCATGACGACACAACACCGTGAAATTGCCATGAAATACTCTTGAAATTCCTTCGCTGTGAAAACGCTGTGAAAATGCCATGAACTTCTCGTGGCAGTTTTGGGGCAGCTCATTAATTCTCAAGAGCACCATGAATTTGCCGTGAAATTACTGTGGACATTATTGCCAATATCTGAGAGGAAGAGACACTGTGAAATTGCAGTGAAATTACGGTGAACTTTTATTTCAAGGCAAAACGGATTTTCAGGGTATTTTCCAGGTGAAGTTGTTCATAGTGTCACATTATAGTGCATTTTCTTCTCAAAACAGAACAGAGTCTGAGTCAATTAGGGTAATGAGAATATGGACTATAGACAAACCCCAAGATGACAAAATTAACGTTGATCTGCGCACTTCCGGGTTTGATAACGAGGCTCTCAGTGTTGACGCATGCGCTGTATGATGGGAGCATGAGTTGTTCTATTGTCTACCTCGCATCGGTGTTGTGACTTGACACAGAGAGCCTCGGTTTCAATGCAGAAGTGCGCAGACTGGGTCAATTTGAAATTCGTCTGTACAATGATCATTCAATGATCATTCATATCAAGAAGGGTCTGTGTCTCCGAGATTTTTCCAGAAACTGTTCTAACCAGATTCACTTTTTTGATCTGTTTATCTGAAATATTCAATTTGAAGACTTAAGATATTTAGATTTTTGATATTAACAATCCTACGTACTCACATTGTAAAAAGTATGAAACATGATGTTGGGAGATTTGATTTCAGCAAACTGTTTAAAGGGACACTATCATCACGATCAACAGGGCATGGAATCAGAGTGCTAGTTTTAGATTAACAAAGTGACTGAAAATATTAAGCCCACACGATAATATTATCATTGCTGCTGCATAAATGAGCCAGTAATTTTCAGTCACTGTGTTCATCTTAATAAACTAGGACATCGATTCCATGCCCTGTTGATAGTCTGCTCTGATCATGACGATATTGTCCCTTTAACCCTCCTATGTACAGTGCAGTTGCCATAGAATTGTCAGACCTTTCAAAACCTTTCAAGTTTGCTGTACTGAAGGGTTTTGAAAGGTGAGAAAACTGTCTGACAAAAGGGACCTATGAAAGGTTTCGAAAGGTGTAACAACTCTCTGAACAAACTGGTGTTGAAATGTTTCAATACCTTTCAAAGGGTATTGAAAGGTGTGGTTGTTCAGTAGCAACAAATTCTGGAGGGTTTTAAAGGGTTCATAATAATTGATAGCCATTTTGGCCCGTAAGCAGATTTTGAAAGGTTTTGAAACGTCAAACCATAGGAGGGTTAAACATTTCAAATGAATTACCTCATCACACCACACACATACCTTCCTAGTGCGATAACCTCTAAAGTGCCTCTGTACTACAGTCGCTGACTTATGTTCTGTGTATGCTTCCTCCAATGGGTCCCTCCAAACATGTCTCCCGTGAGATCCGCCCACCCTCCCTCCCACCATCTGCCTTCCCCTCCCATCAAATGGAACCAGCTGATGTTTCCGAGGTCGTCGATGATTAGGCTCTGCCTGCACAAAATACCCCTTATCCCTCTTGACTTTAGTGGAAGTGTTCCAGGGGTCGCGAGCAGCCCATGGTATCTGGTGGTCACCCCTGGTTGTACCATTACGAGGATAGGGGTGACTGGAGGTTTGGGGGAGGAGGGTGTTGTAGTCTTCACTCTGGCCTAAATTTATTTCAGAATCATAGCTTTGTAGACTGAGAGAGTCATCATCTTCAAGAAGTCTGAAATCAGGGAGAAAAGTTTAAGAAGGAATAACTTTGGCTTAACCCTAACCCCCAAGGTATTCTGGCTAGGAACCTTCCTGAACCCTAACCCCCTATAGATATTCTGGTTAGGAACCTTCTTTAACCCTAACCCCCTAGGTATTCTGGCTAGGAACCTTCCTGAATCCTCCAAAATCCTCCAGTGCACTTTTGGAAACATGCCCTTATCTTCAAAATGCACCATGCATTTTTCATTGATCTTTCATATTCAGCACTTGTGGCCCGTACTTCTTCCCAGGTAGTAATTTTGCCCCATTTCACTATGATAACTTGAAAATGCTCTGAATATCTGTTTTACCGTGAAATAAATAGTTCACGACAATTTCATGATTACACAACACCGTGAAATTGCCATGAAATACTCTTGGAAATCCTTTGCCATGAAAATGCCATCAACTTCTCGTGGCAGTTTTGGGGCAGCTCATTAATTCTTGAGAGCACCATGAATTTGCCGTGAAATCACCGTGGACATTATTGCCAATATCTGAGACACTGTGAAATTGCAGTGAAATTGCGGTGAACTGTTATTTCAAGGCAAATCGGATTTTCAGGGTATTTTCAAGGTGAAGCTGTTCATAGTGTTTGAAGAGGTGAAAGTACCAGTTTCCAACAGTGCTTAATTTTTCCAACAAAGTGCCCCTTGGAGGATTTTGGAGGATATGGGATGGTTCGGGTTCAATAAAAATTATTTTATTTGCAGTTCAAAAAATATATTTACCTGTCATTGGCAACGGGAGGTATGACTGGGTAGTGGCTTCCACGCAGGGGGGCCTCAGTGGGTGAGTCCAAAATTCTGTAGACAAGAATTCAAGAAAAACCATCAGTAAAGGTGCTCTGTGTCTAACCCTCCTACTTCTGGTACCTTTTTCATACAAGTTGATCCACCATTTGAAACCATTCGCTTTTGTGGTTTTGAATGGTGAAATAACTGTGTACAGTATTGATTCCCCCAAATGGTTTTGAATGGTACATGTAGGTCAGCTAAGACAAAACCTTGTTTGGATCTTTCCAAATGGTAGGTACAGCTAATAATACAAAGCCTTGTTTGGATACTTCTAAGTGGTGAATCAATGGACCCTCTATGCATTTGAATGGATTTGAATGGTAGTAAAGCTTGCTACCAATACTGTTCAAATGGTATCACCATGTGTGTACAAAACCAATGGGCATTTTGGTAAGTGAAAATTTTGAATGGTTTCAAATGGTCAAACAGTAGGAGGGTTAAATGACACAAATAGACAAACAAAAACAATGCAGAGGACAATTAATCATCATTTTAAAAGGAAACGTACAGTGAGGCTTGGAATTTCACAGAGGCTTCCACTGCCCTGGGGCCAATTTCTGCTTATCAGAAAATTATGCTAAGCAAATATTTTTGCTAATTATAAGCAATATAAAACAGACTACCAGCCAAAAAGCATACATTTTTTGTCAAAGTTTGGCTGGTAACCAAAGAAATCCGCTAAGCAAATTTTTCTGATAATCAATTTTATCTGCTAAGCAGCTCCATGAAATTGGCCCAAGGTCTTGGCCTTGGTGCCCCTTAAACATTTTCCCATTCTTATATTCTAATGGAAGTGCCCTTTACTCAGGAAACGTATACAGTCAGGCTTGAAATTTCACAGAGGCCTATCAGAAAATTATGCTAAGCAAATATTTTTACTAAGCAATATAAAACAGACTACCAGCCAAAACGCATACATTTTTTGTGAAAGTTTGGCTGGTAACCAAAGAAATCCGCTAAGCAAATTTTTCTGGTAAGCAGCTCTATGAAATTGGTCCAAGGTCTTGGCCCTGGTGCCCCTTAACATTTTTCCCATTCCGATATGGAAGTGCCCTTTACTCAGGAAAAGTGGCCTTAATTGCCCCTACAAAAGTGAACTTCCAGGCCTGGCACTCTATTGGAAAAACTGTACCTATGCTTAGTCTTTGAATCAAGAACATTAACCCTAACTCCCAAGGCCCATTTGCTTACACATAACCCGAATCCTTCCTAACTCCCAAGGCCCATTTGCTTACACATAACCCGAATCCTTCCTAACTCCCAAGGCCCATTTGCTTACACATAACCTGAATCCTCAAAAATCCTTCAGTAGTAAAGCACATGACATGTACGCACACATATGTTTCTAATCTGTGATACATGTACATGGCCAGGGACCCTCCCTGCATGCATGGAGCAATAAACAGTGTCCTGACCCAAGCACTGACCTTGCAATCACTACAACAAACATGGATGTACATGTACCATGGAAAGGCAAGTATGCCTACAGTATATAATAACCTCAATCCTTCAAAATCCTTCACTTTAGCAAAGAAGATTTTGGAGGATTAGGGTCAGCTGTGATGGGTATCCGGGTATCTGGATACCCGACCGAAACTGTCATTACCCATTTTTCAGTTCCAATTACCCATAAATGACTTGAAAATTTAGACTGAACATGTAAGCCACACAAATGAAAATCTCTGATTTTGTGGGATACTACGAGTTGTTTTTAATGTAGAGGCAGGAAATTATTACAGTAACACATTTATTATGACTCTAACCCTCCTACTACAAGGGTCAAAATCAGTCAAAATGTTGATATACTCGCCAAGGTATATCTAGTGCACTTAAAAGTCAAACACTGTCAAACCATAGAGCAAGGACCAGACGTGTAGTGTACATTTACAGGTCAAAATGAGTTGACCTGGTAAAAAAAGCATTGTCTGGTATTGTTCAGGGTGGTCAAAATCGTCGACAGTAAAAAAAAAAGTCAAAAATGTGCACATTTGGGTCAACAGTCAAAACTTGCCACTAAAGTTCAGCTATAGTAGGAGGGTTAAACTAATAAAAACTATACATGTACTAAGCTATTTGTAGATTTAAAACTGGGCAACAAAATAGAATTAAACTCAAAATGTCAAAATATTTAGAGAGAATGAAGTAATATTATTTTCTACCTTGGCAGTGGAGCAGGTGGGGCCTTCTTGTGTCCATTGTAATTTCTACCATTAGATCCAAAACCAAGTCGCTGTCGTTTCCTCCGTAAACTAATGAAAATATTATTATAAAATTAAAACGGAAGAGGAAAACGGTGAAGGGTTTTTGCACAGATTTGTTTCTGTAAGGGGGGTGTGGAGGTTCATGCAAGCAGTGGCAGCAGTTAAGATTGGAGGGGGGCTGGGGTTAGGGCTATAGCGAAGGCTTAATTTTTGGGATCGAGGGGGGATGACATCAGCAGCGGCAACAAATTGAACACCTTACAAATGGCTGTATGACTATGAGGGGGTGAGTAGGTTTTATAAATTGTCATGGGGGTAGGCATGAGGAGAAATTTTTAGGGGGAAGGGGTAAAATCATCACATTTACAGGCACAAAAATTAAAAGTCTGCTTCGATGGCTTGATTTGGTGAGGCTGACTGAGGCTCGATTTTGCCGATAAACATTAATCTAGTTTATTTAACATTAGAGTCACTCAAATAACCAAAGTAAATACTGAAATCAAAAAAAGGAAGCCTTCTTGTGTCCATTATAATTTCTACCATGAGATCCAAGACCAAGTCTATCTGTCATTTCCTCCGTAAACTAATGACAATATTATTATAAAATTTTGCCGATAAACATTAATCTAACATTACATGTAGTTTATTAACATTAGAGTCACTGAAATAACCAAAGTAAATACTGAAATTAAAAAGAAAGCCTAACTGTTAACGTTAAGTTATACAGTACATAACTGTTACATGTACAGTTACGTACGTTAAGACTCTGCCCGAAAATCACAACAATTTCACTCCTCCCATCCATTGACAACAAAATTATTCTATCATCAGTTAGGGCCAGTTACTACTATTACTATTACTACTAATACTAACGTTAGACAATCCTATTCAGAAATAAAGGACTTTTATTGAGAAAAATACTGCATGCAACTGTGGTGAAACGGTACAATTCAGCAACCGTTTCCATGGCAATATTGATTAAGTAAAACAAACAAAACAAAGCATTCCATTGCTTACTTCTCCTGCAGTTGCGCCCACGTCTGTTCTTGTGGAGAGAGAGCCATCTCAATGCATCTTATTTCACATTTTGGGAACTAAATTCTTTCCAGAACTAATCAGGGTTACCTAAATGTATTTTAATCCATTACATCTTCGATCGCAGAGTACCTAAAAATAGTAAAATATTTCATTAAAAACACCTGACATGCCTTAACATAATCGTTGCATACTTATACGCGACACACAACTGACCAAGTACAATGGAATTATGGCATGCACAGCGCCCTCTCTCGACATAGAATTATTGATCCATTATCTTCTGATTGTAAAGCACTGATATTTTTATTGAACGGCGCAAATCCTCTGCCTCGAATCGATCACCGTTTGTTTGCGTAGAAACCTGAATGAAATGTCGATGGAAGAACAAAGCAAGCGTGTTTTAAAAGCATTGCAGTTTCCTAAAATAAAACAATAAATATAAAAGAAAAAATTATACAAATTCGAGTAACTAACAGATACACGTGGTTTTGTAATTTTGGGAATTTTGTCTCTTTTTTTTAAGCATATGGTTAAGCACAGTTATTATTATGTAAACCACAGATTTTTGTTCATAACTGTTTTTATTGTTTACGTACCATTAAAACATGTTTTGTCAATGTTATGGTTTATATATAAACAATGGAATTAATTTTCGTGCAATTCCATGATTTGTAATAAACCCCGATGGTGGTTCGCCTGTGTTTTTTGGTATTTTAATGGAAACATTCGCTATTTTAACGGACATTTCATTTTTATTGGGATATCGGCTATTTATCTCGAGGAAGTGTATATAAATGTTGTAAAATAATAATAATAATAATAATAATAATGTGTGGACTTATATAGCGCACGTATCCACCAACTAAGTGGTGCTCAAGGCGCATTATATCATTACCGCTGCTCATAAGGCTCATAAGGCTCATAAATCATTCCTGAAACCATCTCAGCTCCCTGGGGAGTATACAGCTCAATTGCTGCCATTACAGCGCATATAAGGCTAATCAACCAACTCTGCCCTCACAGGTACCCATTTAACCCCTGGGTTGAGAGAAGCAATTATGGTTAAGTGTCTTGCTCAAGGACACAAGTGTCACGGCCGGGATTCGAACCCACATTCTGCTGCTAACACCAGAACTTGAGTCCGGTAAGCTAGACCGCTCGGCCACGACACTCCATTGACATATTTAAAATGACATATTTATCAAAATAATCGTGAGAAACACGGTTTAAAAGTAACGTACAGAAGTTTTAGCAGGTCGACGTCCCGCTATAAATTGAATTTTTGGATGAACATGTTGGCTCCGCCCCTGGCGATCGCTAATTCTGTTGATGATGCATAAAACACCAGTTTTCCCATTAAACTCACTGCACTTGCGAGTGCTAATCGCTGGAACAAGCTGTAGAGCATGCATGGACACCATGCGCTTCAACAGTATTTTTTTGTCAGATGCATGGTTGTTTTGTTGATTATTTCCCAACTAGTGAGACCAAAATCGTACATCACAGTAATGACGACTTCAGCCCCAGTAGCTGAGAAAAAAAAATTGTTGCCTTATTTTCCAACTTGTGAGGCCAAAATCGTATTACAGTAGGCTACAACGAATTCTGCCTCACTAGTTGGGAAATGAGACCTTTAAATAGTGAGGCCGAAATCGTGTACAGGCGCGGATCCAGGAATTTTTTAGACTGGGGGCACACCCAACACGGACAAATTAATGCGAGCGCGAGCGCGAAGCCCTTACGGCGTGGGGTCCGGGGCCCGCTTAAGGGCCCCGAAAATTTTTGGATTCTGGATGCTCTGTGGTGCAATCTGAGGCGATTTTGCAAAAGTTTTCAAGATTATATGGAGAATATATATATATATATATATATATATATATATATATATATATATATATATATATATATATATATATATATATATATATATATTATTTTAGCCATTATTTTTAGCCATTATTTTAGTGATGGCATGACTACAACAATATAAGTTTCTCCCTCCCCGATTTTTGGCATTTAATTTGCAGTTTTTGACTTCAATTTTAATTTATCCAGAATTTTTCTTGGTTTTAATTCAGTACAGTTGAAATTTTCAAGAAAAGGGCTTGATTTCATCTGTTCCTTGCCCTGTGTTAATAAAACCATCGGCAGATCAGCTGCAAGACTCATCGTACTTCGCAGGCCTATGCGTACTGGCGTAGAATCCGACAGTAAATTATCGGCGATTGTAATTTCCACACGGTACCCCGACCCTTCTTCAGACGAAACGGAACAATTTATAGACGTGGAGGAATCGGGTCAAGAAACCAGACTAGCTTGCTTTGCACCCAATCACAGACTACCGATTGCAAACGAAATGTAGACTAACTAATTTTGGGAAGTATTTGAAAAAAGTCACTATAATCATCATTGGAAATTGATACAAAAAATCCACTTTTCTCAATAATGACAGTACACCAAACTGAAGGTGCTGTTCACCTTGGATGGTGGCTTTATTTTTTACTCTGCACCCTTAATTTTTAATCCTTTTTTATCAACCTTTTATGAGACACATCCTTGGATATTTTTATCACCGAAGCTTCTGTGGAAAATCAAATATAATATAAAAGAAACTGCAATCAATTAATTGCCATAATGAGGCTGTGTTAAACTTTATGAAGTCATCTCCATTAACTAAATTTGTGGAGGAAAATTGTCTTCAAGAATGGGTTGGCTAAAATAAATCAATCAGTTCCTCAGAAGATTGCTAAGGGCTAACCGAGACTGGCCTGACAGTCCATCGAAAAGAAATTATACTTCACACTGGTTAGACCACATCTTTGATATGGGAGCACTGCTTGGAAACCCCATATCACCAAAAACATCTCTTCGCTTGAAAGAGTCCAGAGACGAGCTGGCGTTCAAAGCGGCAAGACCTGCCTGTTGAACTTACGGCAGAAGTCAGTTGCTTTAAACGTCGACTTTCTGCCGTGTCTAATTCAAATAATGTAAATTTTGGGGTCATTATTTGAATTAGATACGGCAAAAGTTCGACGTTTGAAGCAGGCCTAAAACTTACTAACTAGTAACTAACGGAGAGATGATACCACCATAATTTTGTTGAGATGCTGCTATCCCGTATCCGCAGCTAAAAACATTATGGCCACAGGCCAAATATAGTGTTTTAATTAATTAATCGACCTACTTATACCCGGTAAAAATAGAGACTGAGCCGTTATAATATAGTGCACGTCGATCTTACCTTTTTCGCCGGCATCCGCCGCATGGCTTTGCTCCAGGTATCACTTCAGGAATGGATAGGCTGCAGGCGGATCGCCTGGCTACTTGTCGTCGAGTTTTTATGTCAATAAAAAAAACTTACAGCCGGCCTCATACGTACACGTACACGTGCACAGTACGCGAAAAATGTATCAAAAATGTATCAAAATGAAGGTCCTTTCCATATTCACTGTAGCCTAGCCTTGAGTTAGTTCAGGCTGTGCTATATCAGCGCGTGCGATCGTCGCTCTCTGGCCATAGCCTAACTCGTACCCGTACCCGACCCATGTACACAGCAAAAACCCGCGGTCCGTCGCACGCACAAAACCCGCAGTAGTAATACTACGCGCACACGCAATGCCCCCACGTGAGAGTCCAGCCCCGTGCTCCATCCGAAGGAGCACAGGCTTGATTATTCTGTAACTTCCGGGTTTTGCGGTTATGGTAATGGCATGAGCGGCTACAATCGAACTGACGATTGGCCCTAGAATGGACACGCTACGCTGTTTAAAAACACAGCGGGGTCGCATCGCGCGCGCGTCGGTTTTGGGTTACCAAAACAACAGTCATTGATCTGTGGCGTAATTGTCTGTAGAGAAACTTAAATTATTCATACTGTTTAATTTGCATATCCCCTCACCCCCCCCCCCCCCCCCCCCCCCCCCCCCCCCCTAATTTGCATCGGATTCGCGAAGCAAAGTAAAGAAAAACAAATTGGTCACCCGGAAGTGACAGAATAATCAAGGCTGTGAATCGAGCTGAATCCCACATGTATGTACACACATGTATGCGTATACACAATGTGCACACGGGATGGGGGCTAGTACTGCTGGCATGGCATTGCGTGATTACATTGTGGGTTTCGCGTGCGTGTACCGGATCAGGGTTTCGCCGTGGTCGTGTGTGGACGACGTGGAGCCTGCCTGTGGTCAGCTCCCCGGCCTGGGCCGGCCGGCCAGCTATAGCACATGTTACAGCATCACAGCCTTGCATCCATGGCTATATTATTCACTGCAAAGGAATTTTGGCAAGGAGCCCAGATACTTAAGCTGCTCAATTACGAAGTATACTACGTGATGTACTTTGGTCAAAGAACGTTCGTGGTTTTTGGGTACAAATATAACTCTATCATGATGAGACGTTTTCTCTTTTAAAAGCCAAGGTCTATTTGTTTGTGGCACCAATTTCAACGATCAAAAAAATAATACATGGTTTCATTACTGGACATGATGGCACTGGATATTTTATTAATTGAAAAGAATGTGTGCGTTTAGGCCACTCAAAAAGGATTTTGGCAAAACTAGCAAATCATTTAGTCAAGTGGTCAATTGTTTCCTGCTGGCCGTGGCCATTTAACCAGTAATAAACTCCCCAAGAGGATTGTTGAGATGGAGAGAGTTGAAATCCCCGAGCTCCGGGAAATACTTCGGTTTTCTCTCAAAAGACGGTTTCAGTTCCATGGCATGATTGATAACCTTTTTAGGTGTTCGGCTTTAGGTGTTCGCCTGGTGTAGGCCTACGCCGACTTATGCCTTATCAGTAGTATAGTTGGGAAATAAGATCTAGCTAATTGGCGATTTCTCAACAATTCCGATAAGGCTTAGGCCTATTGATCGTCAGTGGCTTAGAAACTGTCATAGAAATCTAAAAGGGTTTTTCAATAATTAGTTCGCCGACAAATTCGCCTGGCCTTGGTATGGTAGTCTTGTGGCTAGAATCCTCGCTTTGCAAGTAAGAGATCAAGACGAGGTTTTCACATTTTCATATGTTTTTGTTTGTTTT
This sequence comes from Zoroaster sp. YZ-2022, assembly GCA_029582265.1. Taxonomy (NCBI): domain Eukaryota; kingdom Metazoa; phylum Echinodermata; class Asteroidea; order Forcipulatida; family Zoroasteridae; genus Zoroaster; species Zoroaster sp. YZ-2022. Next base: position 10,576,234 of record CM055816.1, read on the forward strand.
TATTTAACAAATAATTTTTTTTATACATTTGGCATGTGTTTATATTCTAAATACGTACCGTTTTTACTGTGCAGGTTTGAAAATATGAATGTACTGCTGAACGTCTCCATAAGGTACGATTTTGCTCGAGCAATTGCCATTGTTTTAGACTAATCTGGTTATTATTATTTTTTGTATTGTGTTCCTGACCCTTTCATCTCAATTAGGAATGTATCATTCTTTATCAGTCGTGTCCTTCAGAAGATAGCTAAAATTCCCTCCAAATTTAATTGAAAACTGCAAACCGAGAAAGACATTCACCAGACCGATGAGACGAGCTATCATCAATTTGTCGACTTGTTGTCATGCGATTCGAGTTGATCAAAGCAAAAGAAGCATCACTTTTGATTTGATTCTATTAAATTTTCTTGCCTGTCAAACAATCTGACATAGATCATCAATAAATCTAAAGTAATAATCAAGACACTGATCCTTTTGCGAAGCTACCGCAATATGTCGCTGTATACCCTAACAAGCTAAGTTAATTGCCCGATCATGATCAGGTTCTGATAGTCTATGTGAACAAGTTTGGGACCTGATGCAAGCACTTTTGGGTAGACAGTAGCCTATGTTTCGGGAAGGTGCATTTATAGGGAGTTTTTGATCTGACTATTGAGCATGCAACATAATATTTTCCACATGGATAAACAGGGTTTGGTAGAGACGTCTGAACGAAAATGGTATTGTAAATTCACAAATTTGTTAGTGTTGTAGCCCTCCCCCATTTGAATTCAAGGTCACCCCGCCCCCTCACCGGCCCCCTCAGATGAGCGGCTATGAAGACTATCCCCGTGTGAGTAATTTTTTTTAAATGTTCAAATCGAGAGGTGAGTAGAAATTTCATGCATACCCTGTCCCCTAAAAATGTCCACGCACCAGTGGCGCACCCAGGATTTGATTGGGGAGAGACATGGGGAGAGACATGGCTGACCCAAACCATAACCGCTGGCGCGGCTGCAGCCATGTCCCTAGTCGTGCTCGTCAGTGAACCTACGGCATATGTTAAATGTTTCCTGGTGGTTTCTAGTCATAAAAAGAAGACATTATGGCATGATTCGGACTCGTAGGGTTTTACCTTCCATATAATTTCCTCCTCTTGATGTAAAGAACTTGAGCTTGTTTCGTCTGCAAGATTTCTATAGTTAAATACTTTCATTGCGTGGACGTAAAGTTTGTGATCATTCCGGGCGGAGCTAAATTTTTTCAAACACGAATTTGGCGGCAAAACCAAATCCCAATATTATCCAATCGGTGTTTGCTAAAAGAGTGTCACATAATCTTTGTAAATTAAAACCCAATCCTGGGCCATTGTGTACAAACTGGAAAGGAGTTGATTATAATGCGGGCGTGTTTAAATTTTACGAGTAACCTCAACGACAGTCTACGACCTCAACAAGAGAAACGGACAACAGAAAATGAAAATAAAATTAAGTAAATCTGCTCCCTGATCAGGGTGCACCATGGCGGGGAGAATGTGGAAACATGCTTGTTATATATACTGGTGGCCCTTCAAGCTTACATGCACATGCATACGCAACGCCGTAAAATATAATAGTGAGTGGAATAAATGGAAAACTTTTGGAGGGGAGCTTGAGTCTCCTGAGTCCCCATCCCTTGTACCACTGCCCTATACTCCTTGCCGAACTCCTCTGTAGACAAGACTTGGGCTCAGATTTTGCTCTCTTTCCTGGCTCCTTTAAAAAAACAAAAAAACATCAGCGGGCCCTTGGGGGGCTGAGCCCCAAGCCCCCCCCTTGGGTGCGCCACTGAGCTTGAGTCTCCTGAGTCCCCATCCCTTGTACCACTGCCCTATACTCCTTGCCGAACTCCTCTGTAGACAAGACTTGGGCTCAGATTTTGCTCTCTTTCCTGGCTCCTTCTTTAAAAAAAAACAAAAAAACATCAGCGGGCCCTTGGGGGGGGGGGCTCGAGCCCCCCAAGCCCCCCTTGGGTGCGCCACTGCCACGCACTTGTACTCGTAAACCACTGATCTCATACATTTATGAATGAAACATGTGCCAGATGTTGCCCGAGAACAAAATTTGGAAACGGCCTTCCCTCCCAAGTCTTGGGCAGAAACGACGCCGTCTGCGCATTTCTAAGGGCGGCCACGACACTCTTGAGATTTTATTATGATTTTGATTGACGAGTCATGCAACAACGCGTTTGCCCTTTTGTATACGCGTCTGAATGGGTGGATGGTTTTGTAGTGTAAGCCTATACTGCCTATACTATATCTTGTTCTTTAATTAAAAATTAAGTGTAACGTAACCAGTAATTGATGTAAAACATGCCCTGTTTACGCCAGAATTATTATATCTCACTCTGGAAAGGTATTTATTTTCCTCTTGAAACTATAAAAACCTTTCCAAAAAACAAAACGATTCAGAGTGGATCCTGGATTGAAGCAGAAAGGAAGAATCCTGACTTGTTTCCTTTTCAAGGTAATGTCTTCAGATAGTTGTATTTTTGTTTTAAATATAATTTATAATAGTATTATTTAACATTCGTCCAGAATCTGTATCTTTCAAAGTCAAGTGGTTAATTATTGATATCATATTTTAACGCACAATTATTACAATTACAATGCAAGCTCGGAATACGTGTTCATTAGGCCTAATGTCGAGAGTGCGCCCCTAACAAGCGACTCTCCTGCCGTGCTCTTAGCTTTCTTGCAATTTTTGTTCATTTATCTAAAGACTCATTTGTTTAAATCTACCTAAATCTGATTGTATTGTAAAGTTGGTTGCTCTTGTATAATTTCTTGTCATGTTAATATTCATCACTTTTGGTATCTTTCTTCTATGTAAGCGCTTAGAGGCACTTGCAATTTGCGCTATATAAATTTCTATTATTATTATTATGAACCATTGTGTGTCAGTTCAGGAAGTCGCATTTTAAGATCGCCCTAAATGATGCCAGGCCGACTGACTATACAAAATAAACAAGATTTGTCACCAATTTTATGAACGAAAATTTATTATATAAAACCATCAGTAAAAGCTGTTTGCGGTGACACCATTGTAGAAATTCTCTTTTGAGCAGTAAAAACGGTGTTTAGAATTTAAACACATTTCTAAACACTTAGCTTGTACTCACTTTTTCACATGTTTAGCCTAAAACATGTTTAGATTGTGCTTTTCTGTGATGTATGTTTGAATGCTAAATATCATATGAACAGGTGTCAAAAAGCTAAGCACATTTAGCTTTGTGACATGTACAGAGGATGGCCGTTTAGTATTTAAACGCATTCCTAAACGCGTTTATTTTGCGTGTGTTTAAATTCTAAACACCATTTTTACAGTGCGGTTCTTCTCAGAACTAGGACTATTTGCTACTCAGAATATAATTTTTACATGGTGTCACCGCAAATAGTCTTTGTCCCTTTTTTCACCATGCAAAGCTACAAGTCTTCCACAATTATACAATGATGATATGAACGGGGTAAAACGCTTAATTTTTTAATTTTTAAGTGTTGAATTCGAAGCCTCGAAGCCGGCCCTTCACTGCAAACAACCGTGATGTTAAAAATACCATTAGTGTTTGTATTGGGCAAATCGGCTAACTTGCCAACTCACCATGGCAGAATAAAGTAGACACACGTGAACTTCTCTTGGTTAGACGATATATTGTGAACAACAACAAATACAATATTATTTAACATCTGAAAATGTATTCAATTATTTATTAAAGGGGCAGTATCGTCATGATCAGAGCAGACTTTCAACAGGGCATGGAATCGATGTCCTATAGTTTAAGATGAACACAGTGACTGAAAATTACTGGCTCATTTATGCAGCAGCAACGGTAATATGACCTTATCATGTGGGGTATTATTTTCAGTCACCGAGTTAATCTAAAACAAGCAATCTGATTCCATGTCCTGTTGATCGTGACGACACTGCCCATTTAAGTTTGTTTTTACGTTTTTAAGGTTTTGTTTTAGTTTAAGATTATTATTATTATTATTTTTTTTCTAAAATGGTATAAGTGAATTGAATATTATTATTTTGTTTCTGTGAAGTAAACATTTGTTTTACCTAGCCCAGGTTGGACTTTCACCTTCGTGTACTACGGTGCATACCGAGACGGAGTCCTTATTTGGGCTAGTTTTTACCGGGCCTTGATCACTATAATGTTCTTCTAGTCGACTTGATAATAAGTAAATTCGACAATTCCAAGCAAAGTTTGTGTTTCATCTCTTTCTGTTTGTCTTTATTACATTCTCAACCTTTTTTCTTCCGCATCATTTGCAGACTCTATACCACAGAGTACGAGCTGGCATAATGATGGCATCCAACTATCTGATGAGCATAACGCTGGTTATGTTAGCCCTGGTCACCTGTCTCGTGTCCACCGCCGACGCAAGACAATGCACCTTCGAATGTGAATGGGAAGACGAGGAGCTCACACTGTGCGACGACAGATTTGTACATAGTAAGTGGAACCTATCGTCGACTCGAGTCCGAGTCCGAGTCCGAGTCACATGTCTTACAAGCCTGGGACCTACAGACTAATCTGGCGACCACTGTTTTCCGCAGTGCTCTCATAATGTAAAAGAGTGAAAACCACTCTTAGAGCTATATGGTGGACAAGTCTTTTTTGGAGTGAAACCCACTCTGATTCGATTGAAATATAGGCCTACAGTAAGAAAGGCTACCAATTCACTCTTTATACACTACTAATTTTACTCTTTATCCACTCCAAAAAGACTTGTCCGCCATATAATGTAGCTCTTTGAAAGAGTGGTTTTCACCCTTTTACAATAACAGAGTGGTACCACACTGCACGCGCGCGTCACACGCATTCTTAAATACGCAGTATATACGCTAGTAGCGTTTCGTCAAATAGAGTGCTCATATTGGTTGAAGAAGCACTGAACTGCCTTAAACGAATTCTTAACGCAGAATGTAGGTACCACTACAGTTATGGCGGCGCCCAGTGAACTGCTCAACGGATTATATCTATAAGCACGCAAAGTGGCATGCCATTACAATAAGTAAGCACGGGCTCTAGTGACAAACTTTAATGAGCTATATGACATCATCATCATTTACATAAGCTAATTACAGCTCGCAGTGGTTTGGGAAGTAATGAATATTCATTTAATGATTACGCGGTGAACCGGTGACCTCCTCGCGTCGATTAGCCAATCAGCATGCAGTACCGTGAAGATTGCACGCGGCGCACAACTGTGTCATTAGAATGCGGTCGATCAACTTCGGTGGTCTGTGAATATTACATAGTACATACAGTAAAATTATGTAAATTTCATTCAAACTTTGTTTGAATATTCATTAGGGTCGACAGCAACTATACTGCTCAGTCAGTAACTTTATGAATGAACTACATGCATGAGTGAACAGCAAATAGACCGCCCACTGAAGGCCATGTAGGGAGCGTCTTACCGCACCGCGAACACGTGTATTGTTAATGTTCGTGTGTGGCGAGGTCAGCAGTGTGCTGAAGTGCAAAAGTTGTCGTTTTGAATTCGACGGGTACATATGTACAAATTTTCCAAAAGCAGAAATATTGGGTTTCTACAGCAAGTAGACAAACTAGATTTGCATGGGGTACAGTTAATATGTCCAGTACCTATTTCTTTTGGGAGCATGGGTTTCATAAAATAGAGGGTAGGGCCACTTGTCTGTGTGCGTAATGCAGTTTGTATTTCAACGCTGGTGTATGAGAGATGTCCGTTTACTTATTGTAATGCATGGTACCTTGAAAAATGGCTTTATGTACATTAATAGGCTAATAGACTTTTCCACCTTACAGAGAGGTTATGTTTTAAGGAACCTTAACAACATAAGTTGTATTATCTTAACTTGCGGTCAAGTGTTGTAAAAGATGTTTTGTCCGAACCGTATCCATTTTGTCTCGAATTCAGACAAGCCTAGCGCACATATCATATCCCTCTGAAATACAATTCAGATCCGATTCTAGGACATTCAAACGTATGCTAGTGATATCATACGCCCTCGCTTACATGATTATTCATTATTAAACAGTTTTTATATAGCGCCAAATTACATTTAGATCGAGGCGCTTTTAGAATTATCCCTGTCATTGGGCTATACTTTAATCAAGTTCCTGGATTATTCTAAACTTCCTGGGAAGCATACAGCCCCAGCAGCCTATGCCACTCGTCAGCTAATCAAACACATTGTGCCCTTTCTGCCCTCACATGTCCCCATACTCATGGGTGAAGAGAAGCAAATCACGGTTAAGTATCTTGCTCAAGGACACATTTATCAGAGTGCCGCAACTGGCACAGCTTAGATTTGAACCAACATTCTGTTGACTCAGCCACCAGAACTTGTGTCCAATACGCTAGACTGCTCGGCCACGACACTCTGATAAATTCATTTTATACAAACCAGAAATACTCACTGCTGCATTCCATCCTCTCACCCACCTTCTTCCAAATATTATCCCTTTTCTATATTTTGGAGTACCTTGCTGGACTCCTTTAAGAGTAAACAGTTTTGATTCCACCATTAAAAGGAACCCTGCAGCAGCAGAAAACTATTCCAATCCAATCCAATCCAATCTGAATTTATATAGCGCACATCAATCTAGTTGCCTATTCCGAGGCGCTAAACCAGAAACACTTTTTACGATAAGTATCCTGGGTTCTTTTACGTGCATTACACAACACACGGGACCTACGGCTTTACGTCCCATCCGCAATAGCATAATGTTTTAATGCTCCGACTATAATCGTGCTTGTCTGGAGCATAGAACTTATCATAGAACAGCCATCTTGTTTTTCTTTCATTCAAATCAATGTAACCAAACCGAGGTTGGAAGGAAAAATAGTCTGGTACCTTTTATGAAATGAGAATACGAACTGTCATTGCCATTGTGTATGCAGGGAATGTGACAAAGATGACTGCTGTTTGATAAAAGTCTATAACAACAGCGTTACGCTGTTATCATTCCCTATACAGATCCAATTTAAAGTGACTTTTTTTTCCACAAAATATTCGTTGTAATCACGGGTTAACAGTTATTAAATGTCGATATGTCGGGTCCCGTAAAAAATAAGTTACTTAATTACTGTTAAAATGCCTTAAAAAACAAAATTCAAATCTCGAACAAAGACACAAATTGTACACTTGTTGGCATATTTTAGATTCTAGGGAGTAAACTGAAAGAATACATACAGTTCGAGAAACTGTCCTTTCACTCAGAAATTACAAAACATCGAAATGTCGGGTTCGTAATTGGTAAATTGTTTAAAAATGTTTACGATTACCTTCTTGCTGTTGTTTTAATCCAAAATGTATTACTTCTACGCAGTAGCGTAGCCAAAGGGGGAGGGCGCCCCACTTGTTCGCAAAAGTGCACCTCGATAAATTCACAAACTAGTTGGTATTTCTGATTGCCATAATTTGTCGGTTCGTTTTGTGTCGGTAAATTTACCCCAAATATTTTGTTTTCCCGCTCCATATTTTGTATGTTTATGATAACTTTTCCTCCCACTTCCCCATACATTTCTTCTCCTCGCTCTCTTCTCCCCAGTCTTCTCGGGGAAGGTCGTTCGTGTCTTCGGCAACGAACAGAAGGGCTTCACCGACTACGACGTCGAAGTAACAGAGGTGTTTCGTGGCGAAGGCACAAATATGTACATTGGAACTGTGGTGACACTGCGCACTAAGCATACAACCAAAATATGCCCGGTTCGGGACATGGCTGAGGGTCAAAACTTATACTTTGCAGTTGGTAAGTTCAGGTGCAAACCCACACTCTTAAAACTAAAGTGTTGAATCAACCTTTTACGAGTTCGGTGAGTGACAACAACACTTTATAAAATTAAATTCAACTCAAAGAAAGTGTTGAATTAACACCAGCGGCGTAGCCAGGACTTTTTCAGTGGGGGGGCAAGGGGGGCATTGCTTTTCAGTGGGGGGGCCCAGGGGGTATGGTTTTTTTCCCTTTTCTTTATCTTTTCTGTTTTTGGGGCACTACGAGGATTTTTCGTGGGGGGGCACCTGGGGGGGGGGCACTGGAAATTTGTGGGGGCACGTGCCCCCCAGGCCCCCCCGTGGCTACGCCGCTGATTAACACGGAGTCAAGTTAAGTCTAACTTTATCAATGTTAATTCAACACTTTTGAAAGTTAAATCCAACTTTATAAAGAGTTGTCACTGACCGAACTCTTAAAAAATGTTCATTGAACACTTTAGTTTTAAGAGTGCAGGTAGGTGGGTATGTAGTGATACGCCGTGAGGCATAAGGGGGGTAGTAAATTCTCCAACTCCTACAGCTTAACAATCACATGTCTAAATGCCCGCCATCTTTTCCACGACCCCTGACCTTCTTTTCCCATCCCCATCAGCCATGGCTACTTCCGCCCTCTTGCGGCGTCATACCTCCAGTCCACATGTTCTATTTTTGCTTTATAGCCAAAACTGATTCACCACAGGTACATGGGGAAGGGGAGTGGCACACTGCCAGAAAAAGGGGGAGGAAACACAAACAAACGTATGGTATGTGGCAATAAAAAGGAGGCACGTGCCCTTTTTCTACCCCCCCCCCCTGCATGATATAATTATTATCGCTTGGATGTGAATGGATGTAAATGAAGTAAATAGCACGTGGTAACCAGCAATAGTCCAAATATGCCCTGTCAACAAGCTGTTGCTCTCGTGAAGGGCGACCGCAACAGTTCATGCACAAAATGAATAATACTCAATCGCCACCACACACTATTAAAATAATTGCCTCGTTAAAGGGAGTGCACACATTTGATACTTAACCCAATTACAAAATAAACTAAAATCTAAAAACTTACTTGATGACTGTGACTTGATGACATCATGAGAAATGTTCTCATATGACATGCTGTTATTTTTGTTTAGAAAACGTAGCAAAGTCATTAAACTGTAGAAATGGATTATGGCCCGGATCCATTTTTCACAGGAGAGTGAATGCAATCAAAGCTAAATGAATTTTAACTCTTTTCTCGTTTATAAGACAATGAAATGAAAAACCTTTTTCCATCAAATTCTAGATGAAATGATCCATATGGTGACATGAAAACTGGTCCCTTGGGTCAGTTTTTTGACATTTTCATGGCTGTTACGCATTATGGTAAATGCCGAGAAGTTTCGGTTTTTGCCAGAGCGGGTGACATATATGCATACAAATATGAATGCATTTACAGACATTTTAGCAATGGTGTAGAATCTCTTTAAAGGGGCTATGAATGTCTAGCCTTGACCAAGGCGCGTCAGAACGGTTTGGTCGAATAATTTTGCCCCACTTGGATATAATGCGAACTCTACCGAACATGCACACAGTGTACGGATTCATATGCATAGTGTACATTGCATATCGTATAAATGTACACACATTAGGTAGCACACTGTACTGTTCATGTACATCGTAACATCGTCAGTTCGATCGTACGAGGTCGCAATGCACAACCGTATCCACGACTCAGTTACCGATCTCTATGTACAGTGTGCGGGGCCGGGGACGGTGTGTGTGCTGAATTTCTTGGCCAGAACTAACGAATGTCATATAATATTATGTAATGCTCACACATATGTCTTTCCCCTTGACAGGCGCTGTGAACCCAGAGAAAAACTACCGTATCTTCGCCGATACTTGCAATAGTTATATCAAGCTGCCACACGAGTTTACCGGTAAACTGCTCGCTAACCTGCTCAACGGAGATTTCAGAGTACCGTGTTAATTATTCATAGATCGATGCCCTTACAAAGTGCAAACTGATCAGGCACTGAAGCAAAGCTCTGACAGCGTAGGGTTTTCAGGTGAAAATTAACACTGTGTTCCACTGCATTCCACTGCATCAAGAGTTATATCATTTGAAAGATGATATACACATTTTTTTCTCAGCAGTTTGGCCTTCCTTAAGCACTGGGGAATAGGAAGGGCAGTTGCACCGTTTAGCATACAATTGTAATAAATGCTGTGTTTCTGCTCTATTTCTTTATGGATGTGCACAACATTTTCAACTTTTATTAGAAGAACGACACAAGGTCTATGGACTAATATGATATTTAATTGCTGAATGAAAACCGTTGCTATGGAAACATGACATATTATGAATAAGTATAATAAATTGAAACAATAGAAACATTATAACATGTGTAATTTGGTATTTTATTTTGCAAAACGGGTAAAACTTTATCCATATTTTATTACCCATATTATCCATATTTTAATTATAGTTCTTTTGTATTTATTATTATTTTGTTTAAAGATAAATATACCATTATCCACATGAAGCGATCGATACACAGTAGAATGGATGTTTGCCGAAGGTCAAGTATACATGTATCACGTATTTCCCTGTTAGCGTAAAAAAAAAGATTTAAAAAAACCAAAAAAAAACCCCACACAAAACCGCGTCACTAAACCAATTTTGAAGCTGACCGATGACCAGAAACCGGAGACTTTTTTGAGGGTCTAAGGGAAGGTATAACATTGGAAATGTAAGAAAAAAATGTGTTGTTAACAATAATGAAAATGTATTAAGATATTCATTCTAATGTGGAATTTTGAAAAAAAGGGACTCGTTCCCAAATTCGTCAAGGAAAGTATTACATTTTTCTTAAAATAAAAGTGACCTTAGACAAAATTCTTTCTTGGGAAAATTGGTATCAAGTTCAGCTTTACACCAAGGCAGAAGGTTTCGTTGCCACCCAAGGATTTCCTGATTGGGACATACTGGTATCCTCATTGAGAGAATAGGGTTTCAATCAGGATAAAAGCATCTCCCGATCGGTATAGTAAAGCAAAAGGTTTCGTTGTCACCCAAGGATTTCCCGATTGGGACATACTGGTATCCTCATTGAGAGAATAGGGTTTCAATCGGGATAAAAGCATTTCCCAATCGGTATAGTAAAGCAGAAGGTTTCGATGTCACCCAAGGGTTTCCCGATTGGGACATACTGGTAACCTCATTGGGAGAATGGGGTTTCAATCAGAATAAAATCATCTTCCATTCGGTATAGTAAAACACCCAAGGGTTTCCAGATTGGGGCCTCTTGGTATCCTCATTGGGAAAAATATGGTTTCAATCAGGATAAAGGTATCTCCTGATAGGGATAGTATAGTTGAAATGTTACACTATTTACCTTTTCAAAAGGGAGAGATTTATTTATCTGTTTCAGAATTCCAAAGTATTACATTTGACATAATTATAAGCATAGGTGTTACATGCCTGCCCCAAAAAATATAGGACTGGAGGAATTTCATTCTTTTGGGACAAGGGCACTTTATCTGAGTAAAGGGAATTCACTTCCATTAGAAGATAACAATGTCTATGGTATACAGTATACAGAGGGTGTTTAGAAGGTAAAAATGCATCACTTTATCTATTTTTGGTATACTCTTATTTACATATTTTGAATATATGAATATTATTTCTTTCTAAGGCACATCCTCAAAATTGCAGAAAAGTACTTTTGACTAATTATATTATAGAATCAGGGAAGATATCTCAAAATGTTATGGCCAAATTCAGACGAAACTTGAATAATGGGTTGTTTATGTAGCAAGGATAAATAGTTACTTTTCACACCAGCTAATCTTATAAACCCTTATTAAAAAACACTCCACAGAATATTGTATGCTCCTGATTCAAAGGAAATACTTTTATTTCAAAACTAATACAAAAATGTCTATGAAATCAAGAATCTATCTCAAGTTATTATATTGCTGAGTTGAAAAGCATTTTATCAAAACAAAAATCAATATTTCTCACATGATAGGCCTATATTCAATATTTTCACAGAATATATTCAATATTTTGTTCACACAGGTGCACAAGGATGAATAATATTCTCTAAAATAATTTATATATGCAAAATTAAATTCTATCTAATTATAAACGTTAGCAAAGTTTAAAAACCTGAATAACATGTCAAATATTATTTACGTAAACTGCGAGTAACTTGCATATTTGGAAGGCCATAAAGAATGCCGGTTCAGATCGCCGCTCAACTTCAACAATGGAAGTATGTTTTATTTTTTTATGGAAGGTACAGCATTGGTAAATACCAGATTTTCAAATTAACAAATTGTTATCAAGAAACTTAACTGAGGTAAAGTTAGTGCATGTATCAATCATCTTGAGAAATTATTTTGTCTGAAGTGCTTTCATTTAATAGCGAAAACGGGAGTTATTTATGTCCAATTTACCAGAAGGCAACTTTTCGAAGAAAAAAAACCAGGCTTTCGTTGTTTAAAACAAAACAAATTGGCACCTATTGTGATTATGATTTATTGCTTGAATGGAGAGATTTGAAATACCAAATTTGTACCTTCCTTTTAAGGGAAAGTAGGCCTATACCATTGGTAATGTATGAAAAATGTGTCAAAATAAAATAATGTTCTTGGCCTTACGTTTCGAACCTAGCAGGTTCTTTCTCACTTTGCCTTTGAGAAAGAACCTGCTAGGTTTGAAACATAAGGCCAATAACATTTATTTTGCATTTATACTACAGGTCCTTTAGGTTTGTAAGCAGTTTGCAACAGCTAATTTCTCTATTTAATAAATTATGTTGTTGACAATAGTGAAAATGTATTCATGTGGAATTTTGAAGGAAAAAAGGACTCGGTCCCAAATTCGTCAAGGAAATTATTACATCTTTCTCAAAAGTAACCTCAGACAAAATTCTTTCTTGAGAAGATTAATATGATAGGCATTTACACCAAGTATAAGGCATAAGATGAAGTTATCACCCAGGGGTTTCCCAATTTATGGGGCCTATTGGTATCCTCAGTGGGAGAATATGGTATCAATTAGGATAAAAACATCTCCCAATCGGTATAGTAAAGGTAATAAATATTAATAAAAGGTTTCTCCCAGTCGGAATAGTATAGTTGACATTGAACATGTGAGCACTCGTTAAGGCAGAAGGTGTTGTCACTCATGGTTTTCCAGATTGGGGCCTCTTGGTATCCTCATTGGGAGAATAGGGTTTCAATCAGGATAAAGGTATCTCCTGATCGGGATAGTATTGTTGAAATGTTATAACCTTTGCAAAAGGAAGTAAGGACATATTTATCTCTCAGATTATTTTAAAACTCCAAAGTAATTACAGTTGACATAATTATAAGCATAGGTGTTACATGCCTGCCCAAAAAAATACAGGACTTCAGGAATTTCATTCTTTTGGGGCAAGGGCACTTTATCCGAGTAAAGGGAACTCACTTCCATTAGAAAATAACAATGTCTATGATATACAGTATACAGAGGGTGTTTAGAACGTAAAAATGCATCACATGATCTATTTTTTGCATACTCCTATTTACATAATTTGAATACATGAATATTATATTATTTCTTACTAAGGCACATCCTCAAAATTCAGAATAGTACTTTATCTAATTATATAATACAATCAGGAAGAAAACTAAATAAATTTAACGCGAAAAATAGTACAAGATAAAATACTTTCAGTACTATTAGAAACATTGTGCTGTAACACTCGCATGTGCATTCATATTAGCCAGCAATACCAATGGGTGTCTTTTGGACGCCCTGTTTGCAAAATGAACACCCTGTTTGCTAAATGGGTGCCCTGTTTGCAAAATGAACACCCTGTTTGCTAAATGGGTGCCCTGTTTGCTAAATGGGTGCACTGTTTGCGAAGTGGATGCCCTATTTTATCAGTAATATACAGGCAAAAGATAAATATTTGGAAACCATGTTTTTCCATTCAATAACAAAAATGGACGCCCTATTTTCAAATCCTGCTTTTTAATCAGTTTGCAAAAAAAATTACCCATATCTATTTAAAAGATAAACTCAAACATTTCTCAAATATATACAAAAAACATATAAAACAGTTGTACTTCATATTTATTATTTCTTTTAAATTGCAATTGAACAAAAACATGTCAAGCTCTCTTGGTACTAAAAAGTTTGAATGACGGGGTTGCGATTTGTAAAAATATTGCTGCAAATGGCATTTTCCAATATTCAATATTCGTAATAATAGTATTCAACGAATAACTTACATATAACCAGAAGTCTACCCACCCTTAACTTTATTGAACACAGAAACACATAATGACCAAGAACCACACCAATCCGGTTCAAACTAGTTTAAACCAGTTTAAACGGAATTCACCATTTGCAGGCCTGAGCCGCCTCCCAGTGCCTAATCTACGAAATGTAGGTTTTTTTAAATAGGTTTTTTAAAGCAAAATATAGATTATAGGTTTACCAAATGCCAAAATATAGGTTTATATAGGTTATTTCCCGTGATTATGCAGTGTTAAGTAACAAGTTTTTGGTAAATTGCTAAGAGCGGTACACATGTTACAGTTTGGCTACTATTTCGTCTTCATGTATTTATACTTAGGAAATATTTTTTCTTCAAAGCCATGAGGATTTTAAAGGAGATTAAACGTTTTTATAGGTTAATATAGCTTTTTTGGGGGGAAATTAAAGCTCCCATTTTGAAATATAGGTTTTATCGGTTTCGCTGGGAGGCTTGCATTTAATATAAATCATCATTAGCCTTGGTGTTGTCAGGTGGCTGTTGTAATGTATTGACCTCACATATACTCAGCCTTGACTTTCTTGAACACAGAATCACATAACGACCAAGAACCGTACCAAACCGGTTCAAACCGTTACATCATCATTTGATTCAAACTATCATCAGCATTGGCATCGACCTCATATACACTCACCCTTGACTTAACTGAACACAGAATCACATAACGACCAAGAACCGCACCAAACCGGTTCAAACTGGTTTTAAACCGTTACATCATTCATCATTTCATTCAAACCATCATCTGCTTCGTTGTCATCATTTTGGGCGTGTCGCTGCCGCTCCTCAGCCTCGATCTGGAGTTTAATCTGCCTGTACTGCGGGCGTGCTAATGTCTTTCTTGCTCGTTCTGTTTTTGGATGATGGTAGCCAAAAACCTGTAAGAGTAATGTTTGTAATAAATTATTAAATTTATATGTACACTTGGCTGGGCCTAACCTAGCCCAGCCAAGAAGAGCTCATTATACTGGCTGCAGTTGTGAACAAAAGACAGCTGAGGTGTCAGCCAAGTCTGTGTTAACAATAAGAGCTATTTGAGATCTATTCATTAGTAAAGGGTCTTTTGCACTAAGCTAGGGGATTATATAGGCTTCTCAAAGGCTTGGCTGTACCATGACTTTAGTTCTCCTCCCTTAGTTTATAAAGGTTTCATGAACTGACAACTTTCATTATTACAGGCTTATCAAAATAACAAATAACAAGGCTAAAATAAAATAAAAACAAATAACAAGGCTAAATGTAACAGCTGGGGTGCCGCATATACGCGCTGCTCTGATTTTCGTAAGATCAGTCTTTTCCAGACGTGAGTGCTCCCCCACGTGATCATGTTCATCCAATCAGATTGTCATAATTGGCATAATGTGTCAATGCACAGGTAGATCTAGAATATTTTGCATATGTTGTCGTTGGGAGAAACCAATGGGCAAGTCCATCAAACCTAACTACCCTAAATCCTCCAAAATCCTTCTCCTGGTTTTGCCTGATTTTTGATGGAATCAGTACTCCACAGTATAGCCCAGTGAATAGAGCATGTAGCCATGCGTACCAAATCGATCAAAACTCCACCGGCTGCTTTTGTTGGATTCAGCAGCGTTTAGCCAAGCCATGGATGCTTTGCATTTGCTACTGTACCAATTCCATCAAAGTCCAACAATTGGGATACCTTTTTTACTGCATGTTGATGGATTTTGGAGGATTTGGGATATTTCCTAGCAAAAATGCTAGGGGGTTAGGTTTAATTGTCCGTCATGAGTTTGTTGGTCTCACCTCTTCACTACATCGATGCCAACGAATGAACCACTCGCACGCCGTGCGATACCGACGATTGTCCTCATGGAAGATTCCGATGTTTAAGAAAAGCCGAGAGCTGAGGACGCTATTTTCTCCGTAAGCTTGAAGGCACATGTCTAAGGCTTCCATACACACCTGAGAACAGAGATGAAATCATCAAAGATTCCACAAGGATAACTGGTACGACATTGGAATTTGTTAAAGAACGTTCCTTTTTAATAACCCTCTAGTTTTCAAGAAATATATCATAAAATTAACCTGTAGAAGTTTCATTACATTTAAAAAAAAGTAATGAAAAACTATTTTTATGTTACAAAAACTTGCTGTATGGAAGTGAATGAATTTCACTATTTTCTCGTTAATCGTTAATGACACAATGAACTAAACTGAAACTTTCACAGGTTGGTTTTTATACTCGCTTAAAAATAAATTTATTGAGTGAACAAAGAGAAATGGGATTAAATGGAATCTCCATGTTGATGACATTGTTTCCAGAGCCTCAAGGAAATTATACTCGCTTAGCCTGTTGAAAAAAGCCAAAGTTGACCAAGATGAACTTTTAGCTGTTTTTAATGGCTATATTAGACCGGTGTTAGAATATGCTTGTCAAATATGGCATATGGCCATTACCCAGAAACAATGTGATCAAATTGAGAAGGTCCAAAAGCGTGCTTTTCGCATTATTTTTGGATCCATGTACAAAACAAGTTATAATAATGTACTTTCAGAATTTAATTTAGCTTCCCTCTGGCAAAGAAGACAGAATCTATTGCATAGTTTTGGGGAGAAACTGCTCAGTTCTGACAAATTTCGTAATTTGTGCTTATCCTTTAAAAAGCTAAATTTCTAATTTTCTTTTTTCTTTTGATATGAAACGATGTCCAATTGCAGGCAAATTTGCTGGATCGATTGGAATTCTGCCGTGCTGTGTTTTAAACGACTTTTCACATAGGGGTATGAACGTTTGCCCGATTTGTGAGGCCTCTCTTAGCCACCATACTTGGTGTATACTGTATATGGGAAATTTGGTCCCCACGTATACATGTATCAAGTATTTCCCTGTTGGCAAAAAAAAAGCATGTCACTGCACCGATTTTGAAGCCGACTGATGACCAGAAACCGGAGACTTTTTTTTTTGGCCTACACATGGAGGCCACTCCGATCCACAAAATTCTGCTCTTGATGACCAACCTTCAGTACATACCAGGCCTGGAATTTCATCATTTTTAGGGCAAGGCCACTTTGGCCTTCGATAGGGTCAAATTTTTAAGGGCACCAAGGCCAAAGTAAAAAAGAAAAAAGGGCACTAAGGCCATGTTTTTTTTAACTTAAAGAAACAAGAAAAATTTAAGCACAAATCAATTTTTAGGTGTACAGTACATGTATTTCCATTTTATTTTCACCAATCTCCTTTCTCAGATTTAAACAATTTGTATTAACAGTATTTCACATTAAACCTTTTCACATTGTCGCAGCTAGAACTGGCCCAATGATCCTCCATTATATTGTCAGTATAATCACCCCATGGGACGATCTCTACTGGCAACGCTCATATACATGTAGCTGCAGCAGCCGCAACCGTAGCTGCCAATTCGGACACGGCTTTAATAACGGGCGGTGGGCCGTATATCTGGCGTGAGTCGTGGCTGGCCGGCTGCGCTGCATTACCGTGGAAGTCTCACGCATACATGTACATGTACATGTACATGTATATTCGAACATTGGGGGTCCGTTACAGTGATTTTGTTTTCCTTTGATCTGATCCTTCACACGTATGTGTAACGTTGACTTAATTTTTATTTTGTGTGTGAACGGAACTTGCCGAGCCGCATCGCGCTGTATGATCTTCCAAAAAGGGCACAACGGCCATGGGGAAAAAGGGCACGGCAAAATTGGCCGTGATATTGGTTCATTTGCAAGGGGCATCACGGCCACTAAAAGGGCAACGACGGCAATGGCCGTCGTGAAATTCCAGGCCTGCATACATGTATACAAGCCTGCTGTCCTTTCCAAGTAATCTAATACAAAATCAACTGTGTGCCACCCAAGGCCACTGTAAATGTTTGAACATATTAGTATGGCCTGCAATGTATCAATGGGAGACCACCTTACCCTGCAATCTCAGTGGTGTGACAGTGCATAGAAGGGTAACCATAGGAGGCCACTGGCAACAGCTTATGGCTTGAAGTGGCCTGAATGGGTTGTTTCAAAAATTGTACTGATTGTAGGAGGGATAATAATAATTCTAAAAAAGACACTCAATAACTCTTCTAAGTTTCAATAATTCTACATAAAACGGGGATATGAAAAAAACCACCCAAAAGATCGGTGACAAAATGATACAAACTGGTTATTACTTCTCAATCCCCCGACCCCTCTAAACAAAACAAAAAACTAATAAAATAAAACAAATTTCTTACATCCAGTTGTTCATCATGTCCTCTTGGTAGCAGTATTCCCTTTGTCATAATAGCATCCGCCAAGAAGCCACCATTGCCCAACTGTAACCAAACATATCATAATCATTATTTCTTGAGGTGAAAAACATACTCAGCAAAGAATGCAGAGCCGTAGCAAGGGAGAGGGTGGGGTATGGAAGCCAATTTGTAAAATCGCTGGAAATTTAATCAACTTGGGCACAAAAACTACAATTCTGAGTTGTAAACTCCAGTTCTTTTCAGAACTAATTACTACTCAATTGAGAAGTTCACATGGTGTCACCGCAATTAGTCTTATACTTATCCTCTTCACCATTTTACATTATATTTACATTATATTAAGTTTTACATTATATTGTTGTAGTTTGTAATGGGAAAAGAAAGGAAAATGCACCCTCACAAACTGAATTTAGCTTTTTAAAAGGACAATTATACATATTTTTTAGATGGTTCTATTTGGTGAACGTTACCTCTTTGAAGATCTGGATGGCGTGTTCAATATGTGCTTTACCCTCCTCGATAGCCTCTTCACCAGAGAGGTTATTATCAGCTCCAGTCTCCATCCATGCTTCTAGATTGAAGGCTAGCTGGGTCAATGTCCTGCCTAGCTTGAACTGACAGGAGAAAAAAGTCAAGATAATATGATGATTTTTTTTGGTTAAAAACAAACAAACCAAACAAATATTTTTGTGGTAGATTGATAGATTGGGTGATGGAACACATTTTTGGGGGGATTTTGCTTCTAGATTCAAGGATAGCTGGGTCAATGTTCTGCCTAGCTTGAACTGAGCAGAGAACAACATCCAAGAGAACATAAGTTTTGTTAAAAACAAACAAACAAACAAACAAACAAACAAACCAAACAAATCTTGTTGTGGTAGAGAACATAAGTTTTGTTAAAAAAAAAAAAAAAAATCTTGTTGTGGTAGATTGATAGATTGGGTGATGGAACACATTAAAAAAAAAAGTATTTTGCTTCTAGATTCAAGGCTAGCTGGGTCAATGTTCTGCCTAGCTTGAACTGAGCAGAGAAAAACATCCAAGAGAACATAAGTTTTGTTAAAAACAAACAAACAAAGCAAACAAATCTTGTTGTGGTAGATTGATAGATTGGGTGATGGAACACATTTTTTTAGTATTTTGCTTCTAGATTCAAGGACAAATCTTGTTGTGGTAGATTGATAGATTGGGTGATGGAACACATTTTTTAAAAGTATTTTGCTTCTAGATTCAAGGCTAGCTGGGTCAATGTTCTGCCTAGCTTGAACTGAGCAGAGAACAACATCCAAGAGAATATAAGTTTTGTTAATAAACAAACAAACACCCTAACACCCCAACAAACAAACAAACAA
Organism: Zoroaster sp. YZ-2022; assembly: GCA_029582265.1. Taxonomy (NCBI): domain Eukaryota; kingdom Metazoa; phylum Echinodermata; class Asteroidea; order Forcipulatida; family Zoroasteridae; genus Zoroaster; species Zoroaster sp. YZ-2022. The sequence continues at coordinate 10,595,901 of CM055816.1, forward strand.
ACAATTAAAACAAATCTTGTTTTGGTAGATTGATAGATTCATAGATTGGGTGTTAGAAAACACTTCTGTTCTATTTTCCTTTGTGAAAAAAAAAATTAATTTGGAGAAAATGTTTTTTAATTCTGCCGGGTTTCATTCACTGGCAGACCGCCAGTGACATCATATCAAAGATAGTACCGTATTGTGATCTTTGTCTCTGCAATATTGTAGGAAATGTATTATAAACCAAACCTACTTGTTGATCTGTACATTTTAAACATTTAATTTGAAAACCAAAATGTATTTATTTCCTATTAATCCATATCCGCCGATCTACGTGATAACCCGTAGATATGTAAAACGCTACAAACGACGACCTACGTGATTTTCCGTACCGTGTTTTTGTCCAATTCCAATTTACTACGTTTTTCCGATGACTGTATTTCATGATTATAGATATGAAATTAGACAAGTCTGACATCATAATAAAGTGCATGTTCTCCTCTTTCCATCAGTATATAATGTGTCTGTGTCAGTGATTGTAATATTCTCTAAATAAGGAATCTTTCTGATTGTGTGCAAAAACAATGTATCTCTGTGCGGGGGCTTAGGCACATACAGTCTTTTGTGTGTTTACATGGTTAGGCGGATATGGGTTAAGGTGACTAGTCTACCAACATTTTAAAGAAAAATCTCAACATCTGTGTGAAAAGGTTGGTGAAAAGCTTTGTTTTCAGTGCTTTGGAATTGCCCTCAAAGACTTCCATAACATAACATAACATAACATACTCTAATTGATCTGAGATATTGAACAATTGATGCACTTCACATGCACTTCAATGTTACATTTATTTTCATACAAACATAGTCAATACAACATTCAAAATTTTGTATGTAGGCAGAATCCTAATGTGGAATGCCATGGTCGAGCAGTTTAGTGAATCGGATTTGTGTTCTGATGGCTGAGTCGTCAGAATGTGGGTTCGAATCCCGACCGTGACCGTGGTACTTGTGTCCTTGAGCAAGACACTTTACCATAATTGCTTCTCTCCACCCACGGGTAAATGGGTATCTGTGAGGGCAGAGTTGGTTGTTGTGTTTGATTAGCCCTATATGCACTGTAATGGCAGCAATTGAGCTGTATACTCCCCAGGGAGCTGAGATGGTTTCAGGAATGATTTATGTGGCTGATGAGCAGGGGTAATAATGTAATGCACCTTGAGCACCAGTTTGGTGGATACGTGCATGGCAGCAATTGAGTTCCACAGGGGGACCTGGATGGGACTCAAATTCATGACTCCTGTTTACTTGTGTATTGGGCAAGCTCGGTGGTCCAATCCTGCCCGAGACACACAGGGATTTGTTTCCGCAGACATTTGAAAACACTAGAGTATATAAATTATATAGCATACTTTATTAGCTTTTCCCGACAACGTCTCTCGAATAGCGATGGACCTCCTAGCGAAGTTAATCAGGTGACCCAGTTCTGTAATCTGCCATCTCTCGATCCACTGGTATAACTTTAATTTCTGTCTCAAGAGAAGAAAAAGATAGATAGAATGGTGTTCAATGGTTTTAAAAATACATGTATCATTGGAAATTAATTAAAAATTAAAAATTAAAAATAATAATAATAATAATAATGAACAGTTCTTATTATAGTGTGTAATACCTTTGAATAAAAGTCTCTATGGGCAATGTATGTATAATAATTATAATTATAATAATAATAATAATAATAATAATAATAATGGACACTTATATTGCGCCGGTATCCGCCAAGTTTGACGCTCATGGCGCATGAACATTATTACCCCTGTCATCGGGCCAGTTATATCATTCCTAGAACCATCTCAACTCCCTGGGGAGTATGTAGTGCAACGAGCTTAATCAAACACAATTACCATCTCTGCCCTCAAAGGTCCCCATTTATACTCCTGGGTGAAGAGAAGCAATTACAGTTTAAGTGTCTTGCTCAGGGACACAAACACCACGGTCGCGGCCAGGATTCGAACCCACATTCAGAAGACTTGGCCATCAGCACACAAGTCCAATGCACTAAACCGCTCGACCATGGCACCCCATGTATCTCAATTCAAAGAGCTAGCACACCTGTAGAAAACAGTTTTGTCAACATGTCCAATGATAAACCTCGTCTCTACATCTATTGTTAATTGTTTTCCCCCCAATATAAAAAGACAAATATCTCACATCATCATAAATATCTGCAGCCAGATCATAAAGCTCCACCATCCGTTCTGGTCGTTCACCAAGTTCCGTTTCCATGGTAATACATGTATTGAGGAACTCAAAGGAGTCATCGTGGGCACCAGCATGTACCCTGTGGAATTCAAAAACAAATTTATACCATTATTTCCGAGCCCCGTTTCATTCCTAAGTATCCAAAAGGAACAAATAACCAAATAATCAAAGAATCAAAGAATCAAATAATCATAAAACTAACTGATTCCATTCCCTCTTGATGATATTGCACTATGAATAACTTTACCCTGAAAATGCCCTGAAAATCCGTTTTGCCATGAAATAACAGTTCACCGTAATTTCACAGCAATTTCACGGTGGCTCTTCCTCTCAGATATTGGCAATAATGTTTAATAATAATAATAATAACTTGCATTTATAATGCGCCTTTTCCTAAGGATACAAAGCGCAGTGTATTATTTTCCCTGCTCAATTGGCTCATAAATCATTCCTGAAACCATCTCAGCTCCCTGGGGAGTATACAGCTCAATTGCTGCCATTACAGCGCATATAGGGCTAATCAACCAACTCTGCCCTCACAGGTACCCATTTAACCTCTGGGTGGAGAGAAGCAATTATGGTTAAGTGTCTTGCTCAAGGACACAAGTGTCACGGCCGGGATTCGAACCCACATTCTGCTAACACCAGCACTTGAGTCCGGTAAGCTAGACCGCTCGGCCACGACACTCCACTCAGGGCAAATTCACGGCGCTCTCGATAATTAATGAGCTGTCCCAAAACTGCCACAAGGAGTTCATGGTGTTTTCACGGTGAAGGAATCCCAAGAGTACTTCATGGCGTTTTGTTGTGTCGTCAAGAAATTGCTGTGAACTATTTATTTCACAGTAAAACAGATTTTCTGGACATTTTCAGGGTAAAGTTATTCATAGTGTTGTCCCTTTAAGTATTTTCCAAAAGGTACAACTTTTGTATTTGGAATTGTACATTTATTTCAACTCTCTAGTTTTCAAGTAATCAACTGATTCCATGCCCTGTTGATCTTGACGATACTGTCCCTTTAAGTATTATTTTTCTTTAAAAAAAAATTCAGTTCTATGTTTAAGGCACTCCAATACAAACCTCGGCTTATTAATAATAATAATAATGTGGACTTATATACCGCACGTATCCACCAAACTGGTGCTCAAGGCGCATTATGTTATTACCCCTGCTCATCAGGCTCATAAATCATTCCTGAAACCATCTCAGCTCCCTGGGGAGTATACAGCTCAATTGCTGCCATTTCGGCGCATATGGGGCTAATCAAACACAACAACCAACTCTGCCCTCACAGGTACCCATTTACCCCTGGGTGGAGAGAAGCAATTATGGTAAAGTGTCTTGCGCAAGGACACAAGTACCACGGTCGCGGTCGGGATTCGAACCCACATTCTGACGACTCGGCCATCAGAACACAAATCCGATGCACTAAAACCGCTCGATCATAGCACACCACATTAGGACTCTGCCTACATACAAACATTTTTTAATGTTGTATCGACTATTTTCGTATGGAAATAAATGTAAGATTGAATTGAATTGAATTGAATAAACGTACATGACTCGAGTGATCTGCTCATGTCTCCTGGATACAACGTCTTTGCTGATAGTGGGATCATTCTGGAGATTACGGAGAGCCTCTTTGTATCCATGAAGCATCACTTTTTGCCAACCAATCCCAAACCCCTGACAGGTAGAAAGAAGGGAGCAGGGAAGGGTTAGGGGAGGACATGAAGCAGGAAAAACCAAATGTATCAAATATGTACATCTCCCATATGTACGTGTAGGCGACCACAAACTACAATAGCCAAAGCACTGATACACCTTAACCAGTTCGCGTCGGAGGCCGTGTATACACGCAATTCTTTTTTGCACCACGGATCAGAGAGTGTCTAAACACGCCATAGGAAACTCCGATATAATTATTTGTATGCATGCTCGGTTGAGCCACGCGTGTACGGTGACATGCTCGGAAGACGTGGCCACGAGCTGTGGAAGCTTCCATTAACGTGTGTGTGGGAAAAATTGAAACCCGCACAGGGGCCCAGAAAAACTTTTTTATTCCCGACGCGAACTGGTTAAGGGAGGATGGCCAAAGTCATGGTACATCCAAGCCTTTGAGAAGCCCAGCCAGGCCTAGGCTTTGCCCAGGCCTACGGGCCTATATAATCCCTAGTATTGCACAAAAGACCCTTTACTCATGAATAAATCTCAAATAGCTCTAACTGATATTAACAACGACTTGACTGACATCTCAGCTGTCTTTTGTTCACAACTACAGACATTATAATGAGCTCTACTTGGCTGGGCTAGGCCCTCCAGAAGCCCAGGTTATGTTGATTGGCAGGTATTGCATTGTTACAGGATTAGGACTCATAAAAGACAGATTATAAGGCCAGGTAGCCCGAGCCTGGCTGGGCTTCTCAAAGGCTTGGCTGGGCTTCTCAAAGGCTTGGCTGGGCTTCTCAAAGGCTTGGCTGTACCATGACTTTGGCACTTCTCCCTTAAAGTAAAAGGTCATCGTACATGAAACTGCTTGATTACCTCATGCCAATATTTAATAAGCGCATCACTGAAGATTTCCTCGTAGAGTAGATCAAACGCCTCCCAGTTGCACAGAAGCTGTTTGAGTCTCTCCTTGTCTCCAGTCTTCAGCAGATGTTCAGGTAACTCCTTCAAAAAAAAAGAAGAGGACAAATTTACCCAAAAAAGGACCATTCTCCCCGTCACTCAAAGAATTTAAATGCAAAACTAAACTGAATCTTTGAAATTATTTTACCTGTATTATTTAAATTGGGACGGTATCATCACGATCAGACATGGAATTGGTGTCCTAAGTTAACCAGTTCGCGTCGGAGGCCGTGTATACACGCAATTTTTTTTGGACAGCAGATCGGAGAGCGTCTAAACACACCACAGGATTCTCGGGAATATTTGTATAGATTCCCGGTCGGCGTGGCAACGAGCCATACGCATACGGTGGAAGACGCAGTCTCCCCGGTCACGCTCTGGTGAGCACCATTGGTCGTGTTTGTGCGGTAAAAATAAACCCGCCACGGGGTTCGGAAAAACTTTTTTATTCCCGGTGTGAACTGGTTAAGATAAACATTTAAGTGAAAATTACTAGCTCATTTATGCAGCAGCAACATATGACCTTATCATGTGGGAGATATTTTATTATTATTAGTTAAAACTAAATCTAAAACTAAATCTAAAACTAGCACTCCAATTCCATGCACTGTTGATTGTGACGATATTGTCAGTTTAATTATTTGCCGTTTTACCAACATATCCAATGTTATACTTTCCCTTAGATAAAGATCCCATTTTTTCGTTTTTCCCCAAAAAGTGAACACCCAAAAAGGATGAAAATGTCACCTTTTTACATCCTAAACATTACGTCATATGCTGAGGGCTGACTGTACAATTTTATCAATAAAAAAAAAAAAAATGGAAAACCACTTACTTCAACTTTTCTCTCCATGTTATCAGAATCAAAGAAGAAATCCGCTAGTTTCTTGTGCCACCAGAGTTGCTGGAACATGTCAGTCCCATCCTCGTCCTGAGAGAAATACCTAAACAAAAATGATGAATGCAAACAGTAACAAAATTGAATATTCATCAGGTGATGAATATTCATATACATCAAGTGACACGGGTAACAAATATGAATATTTATCAGGTTGTTGCCTGATGTATATTCATATACATTGAGTGATGGGAGTAACAAATATGAATATTCATCAGATTGTTGCTTGATGAATATTCATATGTTGAGTGATGGGGGGAGTAACAAATATGAATATTCATCAGATTGTTACATGATGAATATTCATAAGCATTGAGTGACAGAGAGTAACAAATATGAATACTCATCAGGTTATTATCTGATGAATATTCATATACATCGAGTGACAGAGAGAAATAAGTATGAATATTCATCAGGTTGTTGCCATGGTGAAGCACAGTGAAGGTGTAGTTTCTGGGGTCAATTTCATCAAGCTGTTAAGCAGAAAAATTGGTTACCGACCAATCTTTCTTACAAAATATATGCATTTTAACTGGTAGTATGTTTTAATTTACTAAGCAAAATTCTATGCTTAGCAAAATTCTCTGCTTGCTCAATTAGGGATATTGATCGACAGCTATCGATTGGCTAATTCATGCACTAACTTTCTTCTGACGGCTTTGCTGAGGGCACGGTGATAGAAGTCAAGCCGCCCCTCTCCGCTGTCTCCAAACGGTCTGAGGAATGGTTTAAGAGCGCGGAACACCACGGCCCACTTGGCTGCTGGTAGAGGTCCAATCTCTTTGGTGGCCTTTTCTCTGGATCCGCCATCTGTTACAAATTACATCATTCCGTGGTTACTCCCGTTATATCTTTTGAGGTTTTGGGCCCACTTTTAATGCTATAATATATATTTCACTCATCACACTATGAATAACTTTACCCTGAAAATGCCCTGAATATCTGTTTTACTGTGAAATAAATAGTTCACGACAATTTCATGACGACACAACACCGTGAAATTGCCATAAAATACTCTTGGAATTCCTTCGCCGTGAAAATGCTGTGAAAATGCTGTGAAAATGCCATGAACTTCTCGTGGCAGTTTTGGGGTAGCTCATTAATTCTCAAGATAGCCGTGAATTTTCCGTGGACATTATTGCCAATATCTGAGAGGAAAAGACACTTTGAAATTGCAGTGAAATTACGGTGAACTGTTATTTCAACGCAAAACGGATTTTCAGGGTGAAGTTGTTCATAGTGTCAGTAGTTGCATATACGTAATTCTTTCTCGGCACAAAGGAATGTGTTATATGTATGCTATATAAGAGAAAACGCATCATTTTATGCATATCCAAAAAATGTACCGTGAGTAACTAGCGTTTTTCTCTTATATACAACGTCTGTATAATAAATTTACGAATTAGGCCTAGGTGCTGAATTTTTGTGCTGAATAAAAAATAAGGTCTGGGTATAATGCAACTATTGTGAAAAATTTAATGAGTGAAATATACAAGTGAGGAAATTATGGCATTAAGAGTGGGACCAATATCTCAAAAATGTAACGTGAGTAACCATGGAATTACCCATGGTTAATTATAATATTATTATATCTTTTTGGTAATGAAACTAATGAACCCTTCATAATTCCATACAATTTTAGTGGTGCGATTTGACAAAAGTACAAAATCCTGAAAAATGGGTAGCTGGCCTGGGTCTCCCTTTGGTCTAGAGGACAAAGCCCCCTGAACCTCCTGGATGTTTAATTTTGGAGGATTTACAGATTCTCCACATCCACAGGCTGCTTCTTTCTTTCCTTGGTGGTTACTTCTCTTCTTTCACGAAAATGTTGAGGCCAAATATTGATTTGACAAAGGTAAAACATCCTGAAAAATGGGTAGCTGGCCTGGGTCTCCCTTTGGTCTAGAGGACAAAGCCCCCTGAACCTCCTGGATGTTTAATTTTGGAGGCTACTTCTCTTCTTTCAAGAAAATGTTGAGGCCAAATATTGATTTGACAAAAGTAAAAAACCCTGAAACATGGGTAGCAGGCCTGGGTCTCCCTTTGGTCTAGAGGACAAACCCCCTGAACCTCCTGGATGTTTAATTTTGTAGGATTTACAGACTCTCCACATCCACAGGCTACTTAAGTCTTTCTTTCCTTGGTGGCTACTTCTCTTCCTTTAAGAAAATGTTGAGGCCAAGGGAGATTTGTAAAAATTCTGAGAAATCACAGGCCTAATAAAAGGAAGAAGTTTCTGAGGACAGAAACGCATTATGCTTGATTGGATGTGAATGGATCTAAAATGTGAACTCAAATCCACTGTTCTTGGAGAACAATGCCATGGACTACAGGTTAGTACATGACTGGCACCATCCTTGTAAGTAAAAGACTTTGGATAACATAAATAATTGTTTTGCTTATTAGTCTATTTATCTGTTCTATTTTTCTCTCCCTGTCTGACTCTTTCACTTTCACTTATCATTTCTTCATTCACCCAGGGGTAAATGTGTACCTGTGAGGGCAGAATTGGTTGTTGTGCTTGATTAGCCCTATATGCGCCGAAATGGCAGCAATTGAGCTGTATACTCCCCAGGGAGCTGAGATGGTTTCAGGAATGATTTATGAGCCTGATGAGCAGGGCTAATTATATAATGCGCCTTGAGCACCAGTTTGGTGGATACATGCGCTATATATAAGTCCACATTATTATTATTATTATTATTATTAATATTATTCAGCCCTAAACTCTCTCTGTACCTTTATCTATTAACGTTTAATTCCTTTTTTGTCTGGTCCCAGAACCAGCACCTGACTCTGTTTCTTGTACTTTCTTCTGTTGTCAACATGTTCAAAAGTATTTTGACAAAATCATAAGTCCACTTTTCCTAATTTTTATGGAATAAATTTTCAATTTAATGAAAATTTTTTATATTTCATAATTTTTATGAAAGAAATTATCATTTTATTGCAATTTTTCTAAATTTGACTTTGTTTACCAATTTTTGTTTCATAAAAATTAGGAAAAGTGGACTTATGATAAAGTCAAAATACTTTTGAACATGTTTTTTGTTCATTTCACACCTGACTCATTTCTGACCACTCCTGTGTGTTAAGTTTATGTGTATGTGTGTATTTTGTCCATTTTGCCTCTGAGAAAGAACCTGCTAGGTTTGAAACATCAGGCCAATAACACTATGAATAACTTTACCCTGAAAATGCCCTGAAAATCTGTTTTACTGTGAAATAAATAATTCACAGCAATTTCGTGATGACACAACACCGTGAAAATGCCATGAAATACTCTTGGATTTCTTCGCAGTGAAAACGACATGAACTTCTTGTGGTAGTTTTGGTGCAGCTCATTAATTCTCGAGATAGCCGTGAATTTGCCCTGAAATCACTGTGAACATTACTGCCAATATTTGAGAGGAAGAGATATCATGAAATTGCCGAGAAATCATAGTGAACTATTATTTCACGGCAAAACAGATTTTCGGGGCATTTTCAGGGTAAAGTTATTCATAGTGTAACCATTATGAAGAAAGATAAACTATATCAAAAAATCTAAAAGCTAACAAAATATAAAGCTAACAAAACATTCTCCTGAGGACGATCAGAGCATACTGATCGAAACGTCGAGTTGTACCTCCAGTTCTTTTCAGAACTAATTACTACTCAATTGAGCATTTTACATGGTGTCACCGCAATTACTCTTACTTAACAAAATATATGTTTGCAAAATGTTAATGGCCTTAAGTTTCAAACCTAGCAAGTTCTTTGCCTTTGAGATTTATACTACAGGTCCTTTAGGTTGGTAAGCAGTTTGCAACAGCTAATTCTCTATTTACTCTTGTGTTTATGTATTTGTTCATGTTTGTATATCGTCCATTTTGCCTTTGAGAAAGAACCTGCTAGGTTTGAAACGTAAGGCCAATAACTACTATTTTGCATTTATACTACAGGTCCTTTAGATTGGTAAGCAGTTTGCAACAGCTAAAATTCTCTATTTATAAATAATTAAAATCACCTTTTTCAGAGCCACTCTCACTGCTAGGAGGCATAAGATTATCCTCATCTCCCAGGATCTGAAGGAGCTCCGTCTCAAGAAGCCCCGTCAAGGACGTCTCTAAGAGGCAGAGGGTACCAACCAGAAGACTGCCGCCATTCTCCTCCTCAAACCGGTCAAACACCTGCTCCAACAGACTGACAAGAAAAAAATTTCATCTATTAAAGGGAAGGAACAATATTGGACATGTTGGCAAAACTGTTTCTATGAGTATGCTTACTCTCTTTGAATCAAGATATACCGTAATTTCCTGCGTATAAGACGCGGCTTATCTGACTTTCAAAGGTACGAAAACGTCACTGCGTCTTATCTAACGGTGCGCCTTATATGTTGTCGATTGATATCAATGTGATTATTACAGCTTGTTTAACTTTCGGTGGACCTCAACCTAACAAAGCGGCAGTGTTTTCCAATGAAGGTCGTTAGCGCAAGATTTTCATGCATTCATTCACCGAAATAATACTCACGAAAGACCTCACTCGTGTGACGCATCAAAAGCAGAATTCCCCTGTTTCTAAAAGTAGCATGCCCAACATCGTTACACGATCGCAAGCATTTTTATCTACAACGCTTTCTAATGACTAAGTCTCTATGCGATGTGTGCAAGGTTGTCAACTTTGCCGTGTCTGTTTTTCACCTCGATTATTAATCACAGTGTATTACGCACAACACCAGGGATCACTTGGGCCGCAACCAGACTACTTTCCTAGTACGACGCCAAGGTGGTGGTGGCGGCATGGTCGTGCTATAGCGCTTCTGGCATGCACTGCACTACTGAGCGGTCATGGTGCGCCTTATACGGCGGTGCGCCTTGTACGTTGACACTTTAATCAAATTCCCCCGATTCTGGGGTAATGCGCCTTATACACCGAGCGTCTTATACGCAGGAAATTACGGTACATTGAAGGGAAGGTACAGCATTGGTAATGATGGCAAAACTGCTTCTATGAGTATGCTTACTCTCTTTGAATCAAGATATACATTGAAGGGAATGTACAACATTGGTAATGTTGGCAAAACTGCTTCTATGAGTATGCTTACTCTCTTTGAATCAAGATATACATTGAAGGGAAGGTACAACATTGGTAATGTTGGCAAAACTGTTTCTATGAGTATGCTTACTCTCTTTGAATCAAGATATAGATTGAAGGGAAGGTACAGCATTGGTCATGTTGGCAAAACTGCTTCTATGAGTATGCTTACTCTCTTTGAATCAAGATACACATTGAAGGGAAGGTACAACATTGGTAATGTTGGCAAAACTGCTTCTATGAGTATGCTTACTCTCTTTGAATCAAGATATACATTGAAGGGAAGGTACAACATTGGTAATGTTGGCAAAACTGTTTCTATGAGTATGCTTATTCTCTTTGAATCAAGATATACATTGATCAAGGGAAGGTACAGCATTGGTAATGTTGGCCAAACTGCTTCTATGAGTATGCTTACTCTCTTTGAATCAAGATATACATTGAAGGGAAGGTAAAACATTCATAGTGTTGGCAAAACTGCTTCTATGAGTATGCTTATTGAATCAAGATATACATTAATCAACCAACCTGTGAAAGTTTCAGCAAAAATTTGTTGTGTGTTCATTACTCCGATAGAGGTATGTTGAAAAACAAAATCATCAAAATCTGAGTCTGTCACTGAAAAATTTGCAAAAATTTAGGTGATTTGGCATAGAATGACCCAATTCTCAAGATGAGGACATTACTGTGAAAAAAAAAATTGTTAGACTTACTCCAAGAGGCCATCAGGAAAACTGTTAATCTTGTCGTTGATCTTGCTAAACAGACCAAAGATGCGGAGCTCCTCGCATGCTACCGACAGCCAGAGAGGATTCTGGGAATACTCCTTGGCGATAAGACTGCTCATTTGTTCATTGTCAAGACGTTTGTTGTACCTCCCTAGGATCTCTGTTACTATCTCCTGTCAATTCAAGTGATTTGCTCTATTCATTATCATTTTTCATTCATAAATGCCCTCGAAAATTTTGACATTCTGATTGGTCGAGAACTGATCACATGGGTATGTTTAATTTATAATTGATTTGATTTTGGCCTTACACCGACGATGTAACTTGATTTATAGAGCACCAAATTGCCAAAGGATACAAGGCACTTTTACATTATTATCCCTGGTCATTGGGCCAATATTAATCTTTAAACTTTCATCAGCTCCCTGTGTAGTATACAGCCCTGAGCTACAGTAGCGCACTGGAAGGTTTTTCAACCACAATCAACCTCTACCCTCACAGCTATCCATTTATACTCCTGGGTGAAGAGGAGCACTGTACAGTGAAGTGACTTGCTCAAGGACACAAGTACCATGGTCGCGGCCAGGATTCAAACCCACATTCTGACGACTTGGCCATCAGAACACAAGTCTGATGTGCTAGACCACTCGGCCATGGCACCCCATGTATGGGTATGTTTAACCGTCTTCAAGCCAGTATCAGAGGGTGTGATTGGACAAAAGAGTAGTGGGCCTTTGGCCTAGAGGACAAAGCCCCCTGAACCTCCTGGATGTTTAATTTTGGAGGATTTACAGAGGTTTGGACACAATACAGGCTACTTCTTTCTTTCCTTGGTGGCTACTTCTCTCCTTTCAAGAACATTTTGAGGCAAAGGGAGATTTGTAAAAAAATCCTGATAAATCAGAGGCCTAGAGTATTTACTTTTAGAAAATGTTTGTAAAGGCATCCATACGGTACTTTATAAGAATCAAGATATATATCCAGTGCTTGGAGCACAAACACGTTAAGTGCATTTTTTGAGTTTTGAAAAAAATGCGATTCAAGGTTTGGACCATTGTCAAAAATCATGTTGCTGTTCATGTGCAAATGGAAATATGTACTTATTTCTCATACAATTTTCACCATCAATGATGAATGTTATTGGCATTTATCTGATGTGTGCAACATCTAGAGAGTGTAATATTACATAATATTATGCTAAAATAACAACAAAAATGTACTTAACATGTCTGTGCTCCAAGCACTCAATATGTATAAAAACCAACCTATAATTATAAGAGTTTAAGCTTACTTCATTGTGTTGTTATCGAGAAAATAGAATTTTTGTCTTCGGATGACAGACATTCATCTTTGAAATTACTTCACTAATTTGACTATTAAAAAAATACTACCGGCAACAAAAATATTTCAAGGGATGTTACACATTTTAATGACCAAAACTAGTTGTAATATACTTGCCTTTCTTGACTCTATGTCCAGGGGGGTGAGGAAGTACTGCTTTGGGTGGTAACCACGTTCCCTCATGGCCCGGTGGGGTGGGGTTTCGTCGATCATGGAGAGGATGACACGCACTTGAGGCGCCAGCTTACGCGGCAACCAGCTCAGGATGGAGCCAGAAGTGTCGTCATCAAACTGTTGTGAGAAATTGGAAGTTGTCATTTTGATCTAGAGCCAATTTCATCGAGCTACTAAGCAGGAAATATTGCTTGGCAAAAATTATCTGGAGTGTTGTGGAGTGTTGTGGAGTGTTGTGGAGTGTTGTGGAGTGTTGTGGAGTGTTGTGGAGTGTTGTGGAGTGTTGTGGAGCGTTGTGGAGTGTTGTGGAGTGTCGTGGCATGTCGTGGAGTGTTGTGGAGTGTCATGGCTGAGCGGTCTAGCTTGCCGGACTCAGATTCTGGTGTTAGCAACGGAATGTGGGTTCGGGTCCCGGTCATGACACTTGTGTCCTTGAGCAAGACACTTCACCATAATTGCTTATAGGGGCAGAGGCAGTTTAACAACTGTCTTGTTCTGGACTAGTTACCCCTCCCAGTCCTATTCACACCGTGAAGAGGCTGGTTATTAACTTGTCTTGTTTCGGTGCAAGGGGCTGGTTTCTTCAGTGTGGAGTCGTTGTAACAACTCCCCACACAAGGCCAATGGCCACTCCAAGATGGGGGCTACTAATTAGTAGCCCCCATCTTGGAGTGGCCATTGGCCTTGTGTGGGGCGACGCGATTTGCATAAAAAAATATTTTTTTTAATCTGCTAAGCAAAGTTTAGCCGATCGAGAACCTGCACAAAGCAATATATACTACTCAAAACAATTTAGGGAACACCGGAATAATCTCAGTTAAAGCAAGATCATTTATTTCAGATAAACACAATGTTTCACAGAATTGACGAGAAACAACTGCACAATGAAACAGATGATAAAGGATGCATGTAGTGATTACACATTTCATGACATGACTACTGAAAGAGAGAGGGGGTTGCAAATGAAAATCCCGGTTCATGGAACATTTCAACATGGCCCAAACATATTTGATGTTAAAAATCCAGTGTTCCCTAAATTGTTTTGAGTAGTATATAATAGGTGAACATTTGGCTGGTAAACATATTTTTGCTCTAAAGCTTAAATTTTCTGTGCTCAGCAAATGAAATTGACTCCTAGTCAACAGATTTAAGTTTTCTGTACAAATGTTTGTTTTCATTGATAATTTCCTGTTGCAAAGGAAGACAAATACTTTGAAATAATATATTTCACAAAATAGACTTTGTCAGAAGCTTGGTTTAACTTGGTTTATGGAGTGCCACGGTCGAGCGGTTTATTGCATCGGATTTGTGTTCTGGTGGCTGAGTCGTCAGAATGTGGGTTCGAATCCTGTCCATAACCGTGGTACTTGTGTCCTTGAGCAAGACACTTTACCATAATTGCTTCTCTCCACCCAGGAGTAAAATGGGTACCTGTGAGGGCAGAGTTGATTGTTGTGTTTGATTAGCCCATATGCGCCGAAATGGCAGCAATTGAGCTGTATACTCCGCAGGGAGCTGAAATGGTTTCTGGAATGATTTATGCGCCTGATGAGCAGGGGTAATAATGTACAGCGCTCTGATACCTTGTTTAAGAGCGCTTTAAAATGCCCGACATTATTATTATTATTTATTAACAGTAAAATAGTGCCAAAATTAATTTATTTACTGAAAAGATATATTTCTCATGATTATTTCTAGAAATTTGTAATTATTACAGCATTTTTGTTTTACTTCCTCACGTACAAAAGTAATATTCTCATGATGTTTTTTTTCTTAAATTTCTCAAAACACTAGCAATAGATTTTTAATCGTCCAGCAACCAACATCCGATAGCATTATTTAGGCTATAGTTTTTGCCAAGTTCTATTTGACTATTCAGATGGAAAAGAATTAATAGAAGTTTTTTTGATTAGATTTAAAGGAGGCTCCTGAATTAGACCTCCCCTGAGTTTGCTTCCTAGCTATTACATTGATTACACTGCAAATCAGCAGGAATTTATGTTAACCTATTATTAACCCTCCTATGCCCAGGCTGTTGGCCCAGTTAGCACCGCACCCACAGACAGTCAGTCAGTCACTTGAGTATTTTGGTTGCATTGCCAATTGGTAGGTCAAACCACAGAGTCACACAGAGCTCTGTGTATGTACTGTCGAGTGGTTTTGGTTTGACCTATCCGAGCCACATGTCCTGGCATATATTTGAGTGCACTGCACAAAGTCAATGGGTTGGGAGTTACATACAAATTTTGAGTGTCTTTGATTGGTTTTGGTTTGACCTCCTATCACAGCCACATGTGCTTGCATGTATTTGAGTGCACTGCACAAAGTCAATGGGTTAAGAGAGACATACAAATTTTGAGTGTCTTTGATTGTTAAACCTATAGGAGGGTTAAGGAAATTTTGAGTGTCTTTGATTGTTAAACCTCTAGGGTTAACCTTTATTTTTATTGCCAAAAACTACACTGGATAATGACGGTAAATTTCTCTATCCATATAATGTCGTGGCATGGATTTAAAAAAAAAATTGTTTGCCAAAAAGAAGAGAAATGAACGAAGTAAAAATAGATGTAGGTAAAACTTGTAGCTTTGCATGGTGAGGATGATAAGTAAGACTAATTGCGGTGACACCATGTGGAATCTCAATTGAGTAGTAATTAGTTCTGAAAAGAACTGGTGGTACAACTCGACGTTTCAATCAGTATGCTCTGATCATCCTCAGGAGAAGTAAAAATAGGTTTAGGTATTAGCTCCAATTCTTTCTAGTTTAAATTTGGTCATAATTTTAA
This sequence comes from Zoroaster sp. YZ-2022, assembly GCA_029582265.1. Classification (NCBI taxonomy): domain Eukaryota; kingdom Metazoa; phylum Echinodermata; class Asteroidea; order Forcipulatida; family Zoroasteridae; genus Zoroaster; species Zoroaster sp. YZ-2022. The sequence goes on from CM055816.1 coordinate 10,611,779, forward strand.
TAATTAAAAACCTGTAATTATTATGATTTTTTTCATTACTCATTAGCTTGGCAGGCTGATTCAATGTTCTTATTTCATTCTTACCTGATTCAAAGCATCAATGACGATGATGACTGGTTTTAGTTTTATGGTTAGAAAGGGTGCTGTAAGTGGCTTGGAAGGCGACCTCAAGATTCTTATTTCATTCTTACCTGATTCAAAGCATCAATGACGATGATGACTGGTTTTGTTTTAGGGTTAGAGAGGGTGCTGTAAGTGGCTTGGCAGGCTGCCTCAAGGTTCTTGGGAATGGTGGATTCCTGAGAAGAAAGAATAGATTCATCAGCCACTATTTAAATTTTACTTTCAAACTTGGTCAAAGATATGGTCTATTAGTGATCTCCAGACTGCCGCTTCCCAGGTTGTATCATGCCATATATGGCATTCTTTGGTTAAATGACTTCTGACGAGCGCCCCCGCGAACAAAGATATTGACAAAATATGGAGACCAACAAAATAGGGCTAGAAAGCTGAGTTGGTAAAGCACCGTCATGTCAACCCGGAGGTCGCAGGTTCAAATCCCGCTATAGTTAAATTTTCTGTGTTCATTCCAAACAATTATAATAATACACTGTTTAGAGTGAACAAAGAAAAAAATTATCAGAGCAGGTACTATGGACAATGTACATGTAGAATATTGTCATTGCATTGTAGTTTGGTGTATTTCTGAATTTTTTTTTTGTATGAAATGGCAAATATATATTTATTTTGCAGCAGTCATCTTTGTCATATTCCCTGTATACACAAGTGTGCTTATACTTCTGATTCTCAATGTATGAAAGGGGCCAGACTATTTGACCTTCCAGCCTCGGTTTGGTCACATAAGTTTGTATGAAACAAATACAAAATGGCTGAACACTGATAAAAGTCTATTCCCATAGATGCCTTGCAGATTTTATAATAATTTCTCTCCAGATTTCTTACATCGATAGCGCCCATTTCTTTGAGGAGTCTTTTCAGGCATTTCTCAAGGTCTGTAGATCCTGGGATAGCGCCGACAAAGTGAAAGAAGACGTGCCATCCATGCTCGCCGCCGCTGCAGGAGAATAAATTACAGGATTAGGAATTTGGAAATTACAAAGTATGCTGTGACAAGACCACTTCAGAGAGTGTCTCGTATAATATAATTGCTAACGCATGCGACAGGAGGCAGGTGAACAGTGATTTGCAGGCTGCCATGCGGTGGCGCTATAACTGTTCTGCAGGTCCTCAGGGCAGGCCATTTCTACAAAAAGACAAAATATACCCACATACCCACAGTCTTTTTCCGTAATTGTGGGGACATACACTCGCTTTTAGACACAGTTGTGGGGACCAAAAATGCTATGGGGACATGAAAATGTCCCCACAGATACGGTGTTCTTGCCTACTGTTTTGTTATAAGTCCCCACAACCTTGCGAAGGCCTACCTACATATACGCCCGTGAGCGCCCAGCAGGGTGGATATGTGCGCGCTAAAAATCTTTATTATTATTATTATTATATATACCCACATATATACCCACATATACACCGACATATATACCCAAATATATGTACCCACATACACTGTATACCCACATGTATACCCACATGTATACCCACATGTATACCCACATGTATACCCACATATATACCCACATATATACCCACCCTGGAATCTGTTTAAGGGCGGCCATCTTGAACGCTACATCAGCAACCCGTGCCATGACGGCCGATTTTCCTGTACCGGCTCCGCCCAGAATCACAAAGGGGTAGTCAATGCCGACGTCAATAACATAGTCTTTGATCATGTCAAGGGTGCTGTTACGTCCAAGTACGAGCTGGCCTCGATTCTTCATGAATGACTGTTGAATTAAAAGTTAAATATTCATCGTTATGGGGATCTCTGTTTTATACAGTTTCCTATTTTCATGAAAGTACTGGGAATGATATTTGAGAGTTAGACCTGTTTATATGCTTTTTATCACAAAGTAAACATAACAGATCTGATCAAAATTATCATAATTTTATGGTGAACCCTTTTTTACTATAAAGGCAGCAGTACTGTTAAAAATTATGTTTAGAAAAATTTGTGATCATTTTATGCCTTTTGATATTACCAATAATACAAAGGACTTTAAAGGGACAATATCGTCATGATCAACAGGGCATGGAATCGGAGTACTAGTTTTTATAGATTAACTCTGTGACTGAAAATAATACCCAACATTGACATGGTCATATTACCATTGCTGCATAAATGCTACCATTGCTGCATAAACGAGTCAGTAATTTTCAGTCACTGTGTTCATCTTAACCAGTTCGCGTCGGGAATATATATTTTTTTTCCGGTCCCCCGTGCGGGTTTATTTTCAGTGAAAAATCTGAAAAAATTTCTAGCCATTAATAATTTTTGTTGTCAATGAAACTAAGTCCGGACATCCAAATAAACACCTTTACTCATTGACATTTCGAGAATTAAATGGCTAGTTTTTTAATTATGGTTGTGTTTGTTCAGCACAATTAGACCGTTGGCAAGCTCCAATGCAACGGCCTATTATAATTAGCGACCAGCGCCCGGTCGAACAGACGGCATACCAGCAGAGAGAGGAAAGGCCTCGTAAACAATGGATATAAATCCGTCTTTACAAATGCTTGGCTGGTACGTCAAAGGAACAGGTCTTGGATAAAGGGATTAGGCAAAAACCAACAAAAAGAGTGAACTCGTTCAGTGTTTGCAGTGCCTTTTGTCCGGGGCCACCGAACCGTGACCCCATGGACTCCGAGAAACGATTGCATGTATACACGTCAGCCGCCACGACGGCACGCCACGTGTGGCGTGTTGACAAGTCTCCCGGTAACACACAAAAAAATCGGAATGCGTGTTTAGACGCTCTCCGATCCGCTGTACAAAAAAAAAATGCGTGTATACACGGCTTCCGATGCGAACTGGTTAAACTAGGACACCGATTCCATGCCCTGTTGAAAGTCTGCTCTGATCGTGACGATAGTGTCCCTTTAAGTAAAAGTACTTGTGTCATTGTGTTTGCATTGCACTGCCCTATTAGCAGTGGAACAACAGCCTAAATGAGGACTCCATCTCTGTATGCACCGAAACGAAGTCCTATCCACAGGGGGGTCAGTCGCCACACAGGAAATTTCTTTAGTGAGATTGTTTAAATCTTACCTGTGTGGGGAGGCTGAAACTCTGTACTATACTTCCATGAACAACTATAATGACAAGTGCTAAGGTACGAATTTCAAAATATCATTTCTACTACGTCATTTTATTAAAAGAAAATCCAGATGTAACGAAGAAATCCTTGAGTTTCGATGGTTGTTCGTCATTTCATAGTCCATTTAGCGTACGCACATGTAGTGCAAAACAGCTGCATATGTGCGGTACGTGTAAAATATTCCACGCAGCAGGTTTTATGTGTGCTCGTCACGCTTGTATGTACGCTGACGCACCTGTGCCGATACTAACGTATTTTTGTCGTAACGCTCAAGTGACGAACAGCCATCAAACTAAAGTAATTCTTTAACGTTAAATCTTGCGATTATTTTCATTAAAAACACTTTCATAGTGAAAATAATATTTTGAAATTCAAACCTCTCTGAGATGCATTGTATTTGGTCATGGGATTCTACTGCTGAGTTTCACCAACTTCACACCGGTAAAAAGTAATAAATTTATGAATTTACACAAAAAATATTTTTTTTTATGTATGAGCGATTTTTAGGTTAAATCCCGGACGTCACCGTAGTACACAAAGGTAAAAGTCCAACCTGGGCTATAGAAACAAATGCTTTGCCGACTCCATAATAATAATAATAATAATAATGTGGACTTATATAGCGCACGTATCCACCAAACTGGTGTTCAAGGCGCATTATATTATTACCCCTGCTCATCAGGCTCATAAATCATTCCTGAAACCATCTCAGTTCCCTGGGGAGTATACAGCTCAATTGCTGCCATTACAGCGCATATAGGGCTAATCAAACACAACAACCAACTCTGCCCTCACAGGTACCCATTTACCCCTGGTTGGAGAGAAGCAATTATGGTAAAGTGTCTTGCTCAAGGATACAAGCACCATGGTCATGGCAGCGGCGTAGCCAGGACTTTTTCAGTGGGAGGGCACAGGGGGGGCATTGCTTTTCAGTGGGGGGGCCCAGGGGTATGGGATTTTTCCCTTTTCTTTTTCTTTTCTGTTTTTTGGGGCACTATGAGGATTTTTCATGGGGGGCACCTGGGGGGGCACTGGAAATTTGTGGGGGGCATGTGCCCCCCCAGGCCCCCCCCGTGGCTACGCCGCTGGGTCACGGTCGGGATTCGAACCCACATTCTGATGACTCAGCCATCAGAAAACAAATCCGATGCACTAAACCGCTCGACCATGGCACTCCATGATATAAGAATAAGCTTGGCCAAGTGTTCAGAGTTGTAAAAAAGCCCTAATGGTTTTCTCGAAAAACATAAATGATCACAGAAGCCACTGCCTCTGTTAACCTGCGGGCCAATTTCATCGAGCTGCTTATAAGGAAAAAAAATAGCTTAGCATATTTCATTAATTACCAGCCAAACTTTTATACAAAAATGCATGCATTGTGGCTGGTAGTCTGTTTTATATTGCTTACCAAAAATATTTGCTTAGCAAAATTCTCTGCTTAGCAGCTCTAAGAAATTGGCCCATGGAGTTTCATGGAGGCCATGTCCTCCGTTACCCTGGTGCCCATTACCTTGGTGCCCCTTACAAATATTCCTACAGACATTTTGATATTCTAATGGAAGTGCCCTTTACTTGGGATAAGTGGCCTTGTCCCTACAAGAATGAAATTCCAGTCCTGGATCACAGATTTACATGGGACTTACTTGGTGTAAAGTTTCAAATATGCCTTGAAATATTTCTGTCTGACGTACTAATTTTTTAGTAAAATTGATTAAATTATTTCTCGAATGATTTTGGACTAATTCCTGGGCTGAAACCTGATCTGTAATGACCTCATGTGCTTCTCTTGATAGCTGATAGGGATCCATCACTTTATCTTGAATCGGATATTGAGCCTCTATGCGCTGCTTGAAGAACTCAAAAATCTGCAAATTTCACAAACAAATAAAGAAATGGATGTTTATCACCACAGAAAACTGGGAAATTTTCAAAGATTTGTTTAGCAGAACAAAATTGCTTACCAGAAAAATTTGCTTAGCAAGTTTTGTTGAATACCATCTAAAGTCCCATAAAAATGTGCATAATTTAGCTGGTAGTTTTTTTAAATAATGCTAAGCAATGAATGCTAAGTAATCACTAAGAAAAATTCTGACAATCCTCCAAGTCATCGTTTCTGAAAATATGGTTATATATATTTTGGCAAAATGGAACTTGTAAAGTACAATAACTTATATGATAAGCTTGTACTGACAATCATATTATCCTTTCTAAATAATTAACCCTCCTATAATCAGTACAATTTTTGAAACAACCCATTCAGGCCACTCCAAACCATTAGCCGTTGCCAGTGGCCTCCTATGGTTACCCTTCTGTGCACTGTCACACCACTGAGATTGTAGGGTAAAGTGGTCTCCCATCGATACATTGTAGGCCGTACTAATATGTGACCATCCACCACAAAGGGGCTGTAAAGTCGAAAATTTCACATTTGGAGGTTCATATAATGTTGGAAAGAGTATATCATAAGGTTTAAAATGATACCAAACACAAGTCATTCCTACATTCCTACGCGAAGTTATGGTGTATCAAAGTCATTACACTAATTACTTACACTTTCCTATAAACTTACAGATAAACTTACAGACTGTACAGATTTATGAACTCATTGCCCAAAAGAAAACATGGATTTCATCATTTTTGAAATTGAATTTAATTCTGAAATTTTCAGAACTAAAGGGAAATATTTCAAACTTTTCATTTCTAAAAAAATACCAAAATGGCCAACCGACTGATTTTCATGCATTTCAAGCAGTACTGCTAAATCAACGTGTGCGACTTTACAGCCCGTTCGTGGTGGACGGTCACATATGTTCAAACATTTACAGTGGCATTGGGTGGCACACAGTTAATTTTGTAAGATTACTTGGAAAGGACAGCAGGCTTGTACATGTACATGTATGTACTGAAGGTTGCTAAAGAACAGAATTTAGTGGATCGGAGTGGCCTCCATGTGTAGGAGGGTTTTAATGAACAAAACTATCAGGGCTTTTTATGATCTGACATCTTGAAACCAAGCGTTGTCCTGAGTGAAAACTGGGTTTCATGTTTGGTTGGAACAGTCACGTGACTGCAGCACAATCGAACTTGTGAAAACGCTCAACTGTTGACTGGGAGTGAAACATGTTTCTGGTCATGATCACGAAAACGCACATCAGGAGCTGTATAGGCAGGCAGATCTCTGTTGGTTTGATGATGTATTTTAGGGTTTGTTAAAATACTCACCGGTTTACAGAATGTATCGTTGAGACCTTTCAGTGAAATCTTGCCATGGTCATCGATGCCATCATATTCACAGTCGTACCACAAAACACGTTTACCCTGACGATTTATTTATGAAGGATGAAAATACAAAAGAAATATTTTCTATAATTTCAATAGCCATGTGCTGTATCTAACCTGAGTGAGGGCCGGGGGAAGGGGGTCGGAGAGAGACTCACCAGTGATGATGAACAGAACAGACTTACAACTCTGGCTTTCAGTATCTTCTTGAGGATGGTCAGTTTATGGACAGTGATGGGGTCAGGGTCTAGTGGGATGGGTGATTGAGAGAGACAGTTGACTCACCAGTCTGGCGTTCAGCATCTTCTTGAGGACGGTCAGTTTATGGACAGTGATGGGGTCAGGGTCTCATGGGATGGGTGATTGAGAGAGACAGTTGACTCACCAGTCTGGCTTTCAGCATCTTCTTGAGGATGGTCAGTTTATGGACAGTTATGGGGTTGGAGTCTTGTAGGATGAGGGATTGAGAGAGACAGTTGACTCACCAGTCTGGCTTTCAGCATCTTCTTGAGGATGGTCAGTTTATGGACAGCGATGGGGTTGGGGTCTATGAAGTCATCTCGGTATTCACTCGGTAGAGATGACAAGAATTCAGACTTACGGATCATGAAGAAACCTGATGTCCAACATATGTATACAAAGTTAGTAGTCATTCATTGCAAGTTTGAAATGTTCATTCTAACGGCACTCATCAAAGGCACAGTTTTGCTATTGCAAAATACGAAAACAGAAATATATTTTGATGAAAGCAAATATTTGATATTAAAGCGAGATAAAACAGAAAGCCAGTGGAGGTTTTTACGTTTCGTATGAACAGTTAGCTGGTAACTATCTTAAGCTGAAGTAAGTAAAGACTGTTTTGCGGTGACACCATGTGAAAATTCTCTTTTGAGTAGGCCTGGGCGAATAGTAAAATTTACTATTCGATTAATCGCGCGGCAACTTTTCGCGAATAATCGACTATTCGCGAATAGTTGGCCAATTTTTTCCCGCGGTTTATAAAAGTACTAAAACATTAAAAACAATTGCTTTGATAGTAATTTCTGGCCTATTTGTAACATTCAGACAATAAACAAACACATACATTATACTCTTTAATGCCTGTTGTTGTTTTTTCTTTATTTCTTGCAAAATTGTACTCGAAATAATACATTTTCGTAAGTGAAAATCCAATCGCCGTCGAGTTATTACTCAGGCAGCGTGGGAAACTTCCAGCACAATTAGCATTAACAATAACAGTGCACATTGAGCACATGCTAAGTCACGCGCAGTTACGTTCATCCCATATCAACAGAGGGAAGTCCACCTAAACCCCATAAATTGAACGCATTGAAGAGATCTTGTTTATATTTAAGTCGCCGTTAACAGAAATACCAATAAGTTAACGGTCCCCCTGTTATTTCAAATCGATTAGCCTAGTCCTATCCTATACACAAAATAAAAAATAACCATGCAAGCAGTACGTGTTTATACTCATGCAGGGGCCACTTTTTAGATGTATTCGTTGTTTATGTCCAAAGCTTCCGCAGTGTGCCCCGCACTATGCCTTTGGTTCAGGCACACACGTGGTGCGTGTACCCTGAACTGATTTTGTACGACGGCCTATGCGTTTTGTGATTGACTTATGCTCACCGCAAATTACGTTATCATTATTGGACAAACTTTTCTTGGGAACCAAATGGGGCGTGACAAACAATAACGTCATGCAATAAGTGGATCGGTGGGATTACTCATCAGTAGATCTTACATTACCTGCAAGTGCAAAGGCAATTACACCCGCAATGCGAAAGGCAGTGACCAATAGAACCATGCTTATCGTAGTTAATATTTATGAAAATAAATTGACATTTTCAAACAAATCGATGTGTAATAAATAAACAACATGAAACATTCAAGTTAGTGTAAATTAATCGCAGTTGTATAATCATCAATTCGTCATCCCCAGCTTTTCTTCAAAAACGTTACATGATTTTGTAGTGTTCGAATTTAATTACTATTAGCACAAGTTTATGCTACAAAAATATAAAGTATGTTCATTCAGCACTCTGCAAGTACCCCCCGCGGGTGCAGAATTTAGAAAAAATAGGTCACTATTTGAGACTGCAGGTTTCAAGTATTGATATTCCCCCTAGAAAAAGTGGTGCAATCCCTAGTTCCCCCAAAAATTGTTCCCTAGTTACGCCACTGCTCCAGGATGCCTATTGTCCAGTTGCTGGCAGTGATGAAGTGATTTATTCTTCATACAAATGTATTACACTGTATTACATTTATTCTTAAGCGCTTTTTTTTAGACATCAGCAAGGCTATGAACAGAACAATGACAAGACTCAGGACAAATGAGTGCACCGTTATCATCATTCAGCAGTAACAGTCGCTGCAGTCACAACCATCCAGCCTGCCATGTCGGCTTCCTCAAAGGCATTACTATTTGCAAACACTACAAGTACAAAGCTTACCACCATGACTAGACAAAACGGTGTAATTGCCAGCTTAATAGGATTACTTGGGAATAGTAGTCGTGAATAGTAAGCAAACACTTCACGGCCGCAAGTTATGAATGGTTCAAAGGCAATTGATCATTATTCGCGAATAGTTGCAGGTATTTGCGCCTGCGCGATTAATCGAATAATTCAAAAACCGCGAATACGAGTACGATTAGCAACAACTATTCGCGAATATTCGAATAAACGAATTATTTGCACAGGCCTACTTTTGAGTAGTACTTAGTTTTGAAAAGAACTGGTGGTTGCTACTCAACGTTTTGATCACTTTGCTGTTATCGTCTTCAGGAGAAAGTAATCTTAAGCTGTTAAAAAAATTATCTGACAAACAATTTTAGGCCAAAACAAAAGTCTCCAGTTTCTGGTCTCTGGCCTCAGACCCATGCGCCGCATTTTTGCTGGATCGATTGGAATTCTGCCATGCTGTGTTTTAAAGGAGTGTCGTGGCCGAGCGGTCTAGCTTACCGGACTCAACTTCTGGTGTTAGCAGCAGAATGTGGGTTCTCGAATCCCGGCCGTGACACTTGTGTCCTTGAGCAAGACACTTAACCATAATTGTTTCTCTCCACCCAGGGGTTAAATGGGTACCTGTGAGGGCAGAGTTGGTTGATTAGCCCTATATGCGCTGTAATGGCAGCAATTGAGCTGTATACTCCCCAGGGAGCTGAGATGGTTTCAGGAATGATTTATGAGCCTTATGAGCAGGGGTAATAATATAATGCGCCTTGAGCACCACTCAGTTGGTGGATATGTGCGCTATATAAGTCCACACATTATTATTATTATTATTTTGATTAAACGTCATGTTCACATAGGGGTATGAACGTTTGCCCAATTTATGAGACTTCTTTTATCCACCATACTTATCACCTGTAAATTTCCCTGTTGGAAAAAAAAGATTACCAAAAAAAAAAAAAACCCACACCCCACACCGATTTTGAAGCCAACTGATGACCAGAAACCGGAAACTTTTTTTTGTTGGCCTTAGCAGCTGTGCTTATCAGCTCTGGGTAATTTGCCACAATTAGGTACAAATCTGGAACTTACAATTTGGGTTGTCAATTCGGTATGCTCCGTGCAAAATTTCCATCTCTGTGACTGAGAGACCATGTACCCAACGATACTCCTGAACGATGGTCTCAGGAACGTCATCAAATGAGGGTATCCACCCACAACGCTCACTGGGGGAAAAACCCAAAGATAAATAAAAAAATGTCACTGGGTTCCAATGTCACAGAGCTGTTTAGCAGAAAATGTCACTGCTTAGCAAAAAACAAGCTCTCTAGCTGCTTAGTGTTTGGATCATTAATAAAAACAAAGGCCCCCCAAAAAGGAGGAGGAGGAAGAGAGGAGGAGGAGGAGGAGGAGGATGGGAAGGAGGAGGAGGAGGAGGAGGAGGAGGAGGAGGAGGAGGAGGAGGAGGAGGAGGAGGAGGAGGAGGAGGAGGAGGAGGAGGAGGAGGAGGAGGAGGAGGAGGAGGAGGAGGAGGAGGAGGAGGAGGAGGAGGAGGAGGAGGAGGAGGAGGAGGATATGTTTGCCGATATATCGTGGATGAAAAAAAGTTATATCGCCCAAGCTAAGTACTTATAAGGTTCTGAATGATGGTCCACAATTGTCAGTATTTTTAAGGAAGGACAAAGACTGTAAGAGACTTTTCCGGTCGATAATTCCTTGTTTATAAGAGAATAAAATGTTTCAAAATAAAATAAAATTAGGATTCAGTGTAGTTTTTTCTGCCGGACTACTAGGAGAGGGAGTTTTGAGTCTAGATAGTCCACCGCCATTTTAACTGGCATTTGGCAAGCACACAACTTGCAATTTCTAACTCTAACAGTCATTTCCTCTTCCATGTTGAAATTTTAATCAAGATAGACCATTGTGTCCACGGATGTTTCCTGTTTGAGGCAGCTGGCACAGTACGAATGTCTCTTTTCTTACCTTGTAAGATTAAGAAAAAACGGCATGATGTTGTCTTGGTAACATCTGTCGATCTCTCCTAGACAGAGACGTAAGGTTTCTCCTGAATCTGTGTCTTTCGGAATACCCTACAGAGAAAACCATTGCAAATCCAAGGATAAAATATTTCAAGTAGGGTTTGTTGTAGCACCATGTAAACAGTCTCTTAGGAGTTGTAATATGTTAGTTCTGTGAAGAAACTACTATGAGATGATGCTACCACAAACCTTACTCCTACTGTACTTCCACCATGCAAAGCTTCAAATCCTACTAAAACCTCAGGGATCATGGAAATACACATTAGTCAACGACCTCGGGGAAATGTCAAGTTTCTCATCATCAGTTCTTCTCCGAAGCAACAATTGTTACATCTCCTAAGAGATTATTGCAAATCGCAAACCTTACTTCTACTGTACTTCCACCGTGCAAAGCTTCAAATCCTGCTTATTCAATGGAGATGAGAACTTCCTCATACTGGTAAGATCTAATTTCTTAAATTTTAAAATGTCAGACTGAAAGATATCTTGTTGCTCTGAAAAATCTGAATGGTTTCACCTACTTTGTAAACTGGGGTAAATTATTCTTACTTCCCATTTATAATAAATGCCCATCTTGATTTCATTTTCAAATTTAAGTGATCATAAACTCCCAATCCCAAGTTTGAATGGCATAAGTCTATTTTGGACATAAGATTCATTTTGATTCTCATTGACTTGTGTATTAGAAAAACAAAAGGGCTGCTGTATATCTTACCCATCGTAGATCACACTCTACAAGATGTAGTCTTCTAGACTCACACCATACTCGCAAATCTGGAAAGACCTAGAGATCATGGAATTAATAAGAAAGAAATTGAGCAAAATCTGGATTTAGAAATATATTATTTGTTTATAAATCTGTTTAACTTTCAGTTATTTCCATTTCTGAATGGCGGAAATGTTTGGATTACTGTTCAGATCCTCAGTTGAGCTGAAATTTCAACCTACAATTATGATTCAAATTGTTGGAAATCTTACACATAATCAGTACCTCCCACGCCTCCTTCAAGACCACTGTGCTTGTACTCTTTGCACACAATGTTTCATGTGAGCAAATTTACTCAACATAACATTGGGTGCAGGGGGGGATAGAAGCGTTTCATGTAATTTGAAGAAACCCTTTCATGATAATAGCGCCATGTTTTTGATAGGGCTAAATTGTTTATTTCAAACACTCATTGCCATCTGCGACCAGGCGTTTAAACTTTATGCACACTTCAGACGCATGCGTGAAGTGCAAACGCCCAGTCGCAGACAGCAATGAGTGTTCGAAATAAACAATTTTGGCCCATCAAAAACATGGCGCTATTACCATGAAAGGGTTTATTCTCAACTCTTGCATATGAGAATGTACAGGGAGAACCATGGGAACTTCACAAGATCTTCTCTACGTTTCGATTATTGTGCTCTAATCATCGTCAGGAGAATGAAGAGGTTTGGAGATATGCAGCTCTTTCTCTTACCTCCTTAACCAAGATTTCCCTTTCAGCATGAAAATCCTTAAATGTGGACGACACAAAGATTCGGACAGTCTTCCATCCTGACCTCTGGATGACCAACTTCTTGTTGCCCTTTGACCCCTTGTTGATAGTCCGGTCAACCTTATCCCAGGTCTGAAGGACGGAATATTTGTAGTCACTTGAGCTTGAGGGAACGACGCCCATGGACTGGGAGGAGCCACATCCCATCGTGTGGCTTTGTTGATTAATCGGAAAACTAGTTTCAAAAAGACAAAATTACGTCTAAAATACCATATAGGTTGATGAAATTCTTGCATCAGGTGATAAACAATTGATTTTTGCCCTACACCAATATGTGTATAGCACTGCATACTCAGTGCTTTCCGAGTGTCTGTGAAAGAGAAAACTTCACAGGCACCTCGGGTGGGATTCAAACCCATGACCTACTGCTTCTAGTGCAGACATCTTAACCTGGGTCTCGACCACCGAGCCATGCCTGTGCTTGCTCAAGCTTGCCCGAGCTTGACCGAGCTTGCCCGAGCTTAAAATACCTTTAAAAAACTAACAATGATGTACATCTTGCTAGAATTTTAAACAATTGCAAGATAACTGATCTGCCATGCCTTTCTGCATATTATATAAATTACTATGTCTATCACGAGCATGGGGGTTGATTCCAAAGGGCGGGGGAGGGGGACCATGTCCCATCCAATATTAATGATGGGGAGGGGAGGATACAGTAAATTATTCAAAGTGCACAAGTCATTACTTTAACCCATATCCGCCGATCTACGTGATAACTCGTAGATATGTAAAACGCTAGAAACGCCGACCTACGTGATTTTCCGTACCGTGTTTTTGTCCAATTCCAATTTACTACGTTTTTCCGATGACTGTATTTCATGATTATACTTATAGATATGAAATTAGACAAGTCTGACATCATAATAAAGTGCATGTTCTCCTCTTTCCATCAGTATATAATGTGTCTGTGTCAGTGATTGTAATATTCTCTAAATAAGGAATCTTTCATATTGTGTGCAAAAACAATGTATCTCTGTGCGGGGGCTTAGGCACATACAGTCTTTTGTGTGTTTACATGGTTAGGCGGATATGGGTTAATCAATTGTATTTTTGGAAGGAATGTCGAACTCAACTGCCAATGTCTAACGTTAATGTTAAGCATGTGTTTTTAGCAGACGACAAAGTTGCCAACATCATCATGATGTGCATGTATGTGTACATTCATTGTTCAAAATCACAAAGAATGTAGAATACAACCATGGAGGTGTCGTGGCCGAGCGGTCTAGCTTACCGGATTCAAGTTCTGGTGTTAGCAACATAATGTGGGTTCGAATCACGGCCGTGACACTTGTGTCCTTGAGCAAGACACTTAATCATAATTGCTTCTCTCCACCCAGGGGTTAAATGGGTACCTGTGAAGGCAGAGTTGGTTTGCTCTATATGCGCTAGAAATGGCAACAATTGAGCTGTATACTCCCCAGGGAGCTGAGATGGTTTCAGGAATGATTCATGAGCCTTTGAGCCTTATGAGCAGGGATAATAATATAATGCGCCTTGAGCACCACTTAGTTGGTGGATACGTGCGCTATATAAATCCACACATTATTATTATTATTATTATGGAAGCTCTTCCTCCATGATATGATACAACTCCCACTTTTCTATCCAAATGTGATAAATATCAAAGATTTTGATTTAAAAGTTGATAGAGGACATACATTTGTACTTCAGTTAAGGAGAAAAAGTGTAATCAAGACTCAAGTGATTGAAAAACAGTGTTTCACTTAAAGATTGACTACAACGGAATAATGATAAGTGCTGTGTTGCTGTTTTCGTTCGAGAAATGTGTAATGATTACTAACATATTATTATTATTCAATAAAACTTGTTCCTTCATGCAAAAAAAAATCAATTTGATCGGCGTTCTAAGACCCATAAAACCCCAGTTTCACCAAAAGCCCTCAACTCATGAATAATTCATACTTCGTGTGACGTAGCACCCATGAAAAAAATGAGTCTCTGGATTCTTAATACTATTTCTAGTGCATCCACTAACAACACATGAAGTCGGCATTATATAACTGTTACACAACAACGTCGAAAAAAAGCTTCATAAAAACATCATGCCTGTAGCTGCTGACGCATGAAAACGCATGTATAATATACACGGAAGTAACATGGCGTCTTCTGTTTACTCTCGGGTGCTCATGGGTTATACGTCATCCCTTTTCGCTGGTTTACAAGTCAGCTGGTACTATATCGTGGATTTCATAGTGGATTTTCAATGGGTCTTTGTCGGGAACCAGTGCAGGGCGGGAAATTCCAAAAATCGAAGAAGTGGGGTCAAATTTTTTCGGTCAAATTGCAACAAAATTATAAAGAGAAAAACATGACCACAACAATAAATTGTTACCTGAACACAACATAAACAAGGTTCGATAGTCAATTTAATGTGAGAGTTCTCGTTGTAGTCCATCTTTAAAGGTCTCCCCAGGTTAAATAAGAAATAAATAAAAATCTCAAAAAATATTGTTTCACTTCAAAGGTGCCCAAGAAGCCTGTAAACAAGGGCGCTTGCTTTTGTGAACCAGAAATGCTGGGTAAACCCCTACTCATCTACGATAAGTGTTCTGAGTTCTTTTATGTGCATTACTTAATCTAGTATCGTACATGTATGTACTTTGCCGCACTCGTGAAATGATGCACTTAGTTTGGCAATTAGCATTTATGTGGAAATTTATTTATTTAAGTTGTGATTGTTACAAAAATAAAAATCATAGTGAAATTGTATGATTTACTGGAAAGTTAGTGCTTGTGAAAGTGGAAAAAGTCGTTTAACCACTGATTTTACTAGATACAAATAAATAGTAAGGGATTTTATGACCCAATTTTTTCACAAACATCTGTGATTTTATTGTTCAATGCCATCAACAAGCTATTGTTTGTGGAAACAAAAATATATGAATACTTTGCATTTGCAATGATTTTTTGAAGAAATACTTATCCTCAAAATGGACACATTCCTTATAGAAGAAGTGAACAATGACTACTTAATTCCTTGGTGTTTAATTCGTCAGTAGTGGAAAATTATTGAGAAAATGAAACATTAATATCAGGGTTATGAAAAGAAATCTTTTATTTGACAAAATGTTAACAGAATTTTTACACATTTCAAAATTATAAAGTACTTTTTGCAAAAATTTTAACCACCTTCCATTTTATTGGTCTTTCAAGAATATTGATTAAAAGTTTTGAGAGCTTCTCCAAATTATACCATTTTATTTTAAAAATCGAAAACAATATTTTTATTTTCAAGATTAAAAACAATTTTACAAGCCATCTGGAATAAGATGAAACATGATTCAACTGTTTTTCTTCTTGGGTACATTTTCTGTGCCCCCATCAACTTTCAGTACACAGTTTGGGGGTGAGTCATTATACCAACATCTATTTTTTGATGACAACAATTCTGTGCGTCTCAAAACACGGCGCTCAAGACAATCCTTCTCTGAAACACCAAACTGCTAATTTCATTTGTAAGTTACTGTCCAGTTGATGATAACCTTAATTAGGTGCGTCATTTAGGGTAAATTGAGGATACACAGGACCTATGAATGATATTGATTGAGGTAAGAATGTAACACTAATATAGAAACCTCGGTGTGGAATTTAACCAAAATATGAACATGTCAACCCATGTGACTTCGATTTGTCGTTCACTAAACTTCCATATCCGCAATTTATCTCAAATTAGAATGTTTATTGACCAGACTACTTGCCATCACGCCGTTCGTGCACTTGTTACATCGCGATTAGATTATGCTAACTCTCTTCTTCATGGTATAAATGTTTCTGATATCAAACGTCTTCAGCGTCTCCAAAATCGTGCAGCCAAACTTGTTTTCCAGGCTAAAAAGTATGATCTTGCGTCCGCCATTTCTCCAACAACTCCATTGGTTGCCTGTCCACTCGCATTGTGTTTAAGATTTTAACTGTTGTATATAAATGTTTCACCAAACAGGCACCAACGTATCTTTCAGACCTCATCATTCCCTACAAATCTAGGAAATCCGGACTTCGCTCAGGCAATGATGATAGACTAGTTACGGTGCCTAAAACCAACACTCAATCTGGTGACAAGGGTTTTTATGCTGCTGGTCCTATGCTATGGAATAACTTGCCTCACTACATCCGTCACACTACATCATTAACAAAGTTCAAGAAAGATCTTAAGACTTTTCTATTTTAATTGTTTTTGTTTTGGGTTTTTGTAGTTGTATAGTTTGTTCCTTGTATTTTGTTAAGCGCTCTGATACCACCAGTTTCTTCTGTGTTTGAGCGCTATATAAATGTTCACATTATTATTATATTATTATTATTATTAAAATGACTGCTATAAAAAAAGTGCTAAGAAAAGACAAAGAACAGATCTGAACTTACTTTAATGTACGACTAGGAGTAGGAATTGATATTTTTAAGTTCCCTTTAGCATCCGAATCTGTGGCCTGATCGACTGGTGGCAACTACCAGCTCAACGCCGCAGTGACCTAGTATTTACGTATAGTTTACATGCCGTCTCATTCTCAACTCAAACATCGCATGTAAACTTGATTGGTTTCCAACACAACATATTATAGACGCGATATCAGCATGCAATCTGCAAACTAGACTTGTACTAGTCTTGGTCCAATACCTCGTTCATTATTAGTTTGTTACAGACTAATAGTGTCCTTCAAAACAAATAATTAATTGACTTGTGCAAATTGATACTCCATTTGATTCCCTTCATCGGGTAATTTGCAAGATTAAAACAGAGTTATCAAAAAATACTGTTTCTAATCGAATAATCAGTGCAGTACGTGACTGTGGATGGAGTAACGTCATTAAATGTTTTCTGAAGGTTTACCAAGAAACGTCTCAAATGAAGACTAGCTTTGAACCCGGAAGTGACCTTACTAGCTAGCATGCAATGTACGATAGGAGCGCACTACGCAGAACGTAGTCTTGGTGCAAGACGTTACTCGTGATTTTATACGTATACGCGCCGATCCGCTGTGATTTGATACACCAATCGCCGCTGCGGGCGCCATTCATTCGTGTCCCGGCGGCCGCGCCACCTCCTTTTGTCCAGAGTACTTAGTAGCTGATGGCGGCCTTGATCGTACAAAATTGTATAGCGCCAGCTAGCTACGCGTACGGTGGGTGATTTAGGACTGGCGCGGGATCGTGTAACCACCAGGATATGGATCCGCACAACGGAGTCTCTGATCCTCTGGGCCGGGTGGGCCAAGTACACACAGCCGGCCCAACGCCTATTCAGTGTCTCTGTATATGAAAAGTACTATTGGTCTGATGTTGAAATTGAACATTCATCATGGTTTACATATTAAACAGCTAATATTTTCACCCATGCCAAATACTAATAGTAATAACTGAGAATATTCTTTGTTTTTCTGCAGTAAGTCTTTTTCGGTAAGTCGAGTTAAATAATAAACTAAATTTTTACACTTCTGCCATGCCATGCCATGATGCCCATGTACAGTACATGTATGTATTGTTAGGCCTAAATGGACAATATGATCGTGACCGTGGTCATGAATGACATGATCAGATCAGCAGACTTTCATCAAGGCATGGAACCGGTGTCGTTGTTTAAGATGAACCATGGATGAACACAGTGACTGAACAATTACTATCTCAATTATGCAGTGCACCCACGGCTATACCATGATACAACAGCAGCAACCTCATCATGTGTGGGATATTGGCAGTCACCGAGTTAATCTAAAACTAGGCCACATGCCTCTTCTGGGGTAGAATGTCGTATCTGGCCGCCACTATTTTTCATTAAATATAACCAATAATGTAATCTTACCTACCTGGTAAGGTGGAGAACATATGGATGATGATGGACATATACTTCAAATTATTCCAGGATATTTATTTCATGAAAAATCAGGCATTTTTGGTATACGATGACTTCCTCAGTCATGTCAGTCTGATCTTGTAAACTCCACAATTAGTGACCAACACAGTCATTGTACATGCGTAGTGGCAACTATAATAGGATCCTTCTATTTTCTGAAGGGGAGGACTTTTTTAGAAGGGAAATCAAGTCCGAAACCATCATAAAAGTGGATTTTAAAGATAGTTTTCGCTTTCTGTACCACCAAAAATCGATAGAATGATTTTTTTAACTGGTTAGTGGTTGCAAAAAAAATCCAAAAAAGCCCTTAAAAAGTGGCGGCCGGATACGACATTCTTTCCCTCTTCTGTTCACGGTCTCCTATTTTAGAATAATTATGTAATTTGTCATCAAAAAAATAGATAATCTAAAATTAGCACTCAATCTCCAATTCCGATAAGCACAATCAGTTTTGTGGTTTTGCAAAATCACATTGGATACAAATACATGGTTCCTATCGGTCATCTTTTTAAAATTAATTATTTACTTTTGTTTGTTCACCCGAAAAATGGTCTTATAAATAATGTGCTATACAGATGAGATGGCACCCCATACAATTTTCAACTGCATTTTTACCCAATTTTTTATTTGGCTTACAAAGAGTTTTAGGACTAAATGTTTTACCTACGTACATGTAGTCCTTCCCGTAACATGGTTGGATTTTAAACTGTGATGTGGAGTCAATTATCCAATTTAAACCACAGCTACATGTACAGTCAAGTCACTCTAGATGACTTTAGCTGTGGTTTAAACTGGATGTATTGCAATAGTCTTTATCATTGGGTTAAAGGGATAATGGGATTACTGGATAAATGGATTTTTAATCCATCAGCAATGGGATTAAAGGATCTTTGCTCCAATGGATGGGATTAACTTGGGATCATTACTCCATCTAGGGGATTAAACTGTTTTTACTCCTATCAATAGGATTAAAGGGTCTTTAGTCATATCAATGGGATTAAAAGGTTTTTAATCCCATCTATGGGATTAAAGATAATAACAAAAAGGTTTAACTGTTGATGCTAGCTGTATAATGGTGGCTCTTTCAACTCTTTTTATTCTCCATTAGGCTAAATGTGATATCATATTCTCTATCTGTCCTCAACATTTTAATATTTTGTTGTAAACAGAAATGGCTACTGGACCAGAATTATTAAGCTCAGCTTTGCAGACGATAAGTGAAAACCATCTCCAATGCGTCTTTTGTCTTGAGAGATACAAACATCCAAAAATATTAGAATGTCTGCACAGCTTTTGCCAGCATTGTTTGGAGGAATACTACGATACCAAATACAAAGATGCATCAGAGATACCGTGCCCTGTGTGTCGGAGGTTGATGCAAGTTCCTCAGACAGGCATTCAGGGACTCAAAACCAATTTCTATGTAATTGCTCTTATTGATGAGGTAGCCCTACAAGAGAAGGTGGTGAGTTCCGGCACTGCCAAGCTAAGCTGTCAGTTTTGTAAAGAAGACGTCGAGGCCACGCACCGCTGTCTGGACTGCGCATGCAATATTTGCTCAAACTGCTGCCAAATACACCCACGAATTCCAGCAACATCAACACACACCATCGCCACCCTGGAGGACATCTGTCAGGAGAAGGTGACGTTGAAAAAAATAGTGCAAGATGTCAGGCCCAGATGTCCCAAACACAAGGGAGAGGTGCAACGATTTTATTGCGAGCCATGTAAAGTCTTGATCTGTCGAGACTGTACCGTTGTGGACCATCGTCACCCTGAGCATCAGTACATTGACATTGCAGCAGCTTCTCTGAAATACAAGAAGGCAATGAAAGATATCTTGCCAGATTACCGCAAAGAAATAAAGAAACTGGAGGAATCTTTGGCAGCTTCATCTCAAGCTAAGCAAGAATTCAGAGACAAAGTCATAACAACCATGAAAGAGGTGAAGGAGACAGCAGATCAGATCAGAGCAAAGGTTACAGCTGAGGAGAATAAGATGATTGATGCCATCAAGACCCTTGAACAGGATCGTATGGCAGCATTTGATGAGCATGAGAAAGCAGTGGGTATGATGCTACAAAGGAAACAACATTCTCTGGACACGGCCAATGATGTTACAAATACAGCAAAAGAGAGTGACTTCCTCTCACTGTATCCCATCATCAGTAATGAGTTGAAATCACTGAACAGTCACCGCTGTCCTCTGATTGATCATAGACTTTCAAGTCTGCATCTCAATAAGACTCAGAGGGTTGGTGACATCAGTCTGGGTAAGCTGGTGTGGGAAGACAAGTGGGAGCTGCGTCATACATTTGGCAAAAGGGGACGCGGTCTGGGAGAATTCAACTATGCCCGGGGCATTGCTGCTCTACAACCCAACAAGATTGCAGTGGCTGAACCGAACAACAACCGAGTAGTGATCTACAGCATTGAGGGCCAACACGAGAGAACTGTTCAAATGGAAAAATGTGGAAGTAAGTTCTGCATAGTGCATACAATGAATATTATGTAAATAGCAGGGTTGGCAGGGAATATAAGCATGGTGTGTCTTTTCCCACCCTGAGGTACGCATAATTCTTTTACAAGTAAATTTGTTATATGCACGCGAACACCATCCACCACACTGCATACAAAAATATTAGCACTATCAAAACTCAGATGAATAGTTTTCATCATGGAATGTCGGCCAACCTACCCTGGTTTCACCCTGAGAATACAACTCAAAAATCCCAACATACATTATGTCAGGGCAGTTTGGATGAGTTTATTCTACACTGGACAGTTTATGTACACATAATAGTACATGTATGCTGATGACTACACTGTTTGTACAAGATCACAGACAGTGCAGGATCACAGCCTTATCTGAATGAAAAATGTAACTATTATATGGCCTTGGTACAGCTGCTACACAGCCAATTTCTTGCTCACTGTGTACTTGTCATTTCATTGCACTGATTATACTGTTAAACGTAGAAAAAGCCATGCTTCCTAGCAAATGAGTGATGCTTCAATAAAAATCTATGGTTAAGCAGGTGAGTGCACATGACTTAACAAATTATCTTGCTAACCTGTGAAAATGCGCTAATTACGTCTAGCAGATAATGTATGCTGTATTTAAAGTAGCAGGAAAAACTGCTTACCGGTAATCAGCGCTATGAAATTAGCCCCTGGTTGCAGCATACATACTTAGTACATATATACTTATTACAGTGAACGATTTCCCCTGTATCGCATCGCAAAATGCGACGTAATTTGGACAATCTGCGATGCTATTTCAAACAATGCATCGCAGATTTTGCGATACAAATTTCGACAGATTTATAAAAATTTTTGAAATCATATTCACAAACCTTTCCCGAAATAACGTTTACATGTATATTTCCAACCAAAAAATATCAAGCTATCCGTCCCGACTGGGTTTGTTTCCGTGTGTCCATACCACGCCGGGAGGTACGTCCGTGCAGACGTACGTATGTGGTCAACGATGACTTCACAATGCGACGGTGTTTGTTGATGCAACAGTAAACACGTGCACATAGGTAAAAACCTATGTACATCCAACTTTATTTTCCAGTAATCCGTAAAGGTTTTATCCGCAATGCCTTAAATTCTATGTGCATGCAATATTTTTCTCCTGATGAATTAACTACGGGCGAAATTCCCGAAATGGAAAACACGCAACAACCGCCCTTTTTTTTAAATAGTTTCGCACGTGTTTATTTGTTCTTCTTTAATTGGGGATTGGAACATTGAGCAATTGAGCCACCCCCTATACACAACAGTACCGTGTTCAGTTCACATGTGCGCTTTCATACGATCACTACGGCCGTATTCAACTAACAAAGGAACTCTAGAAACGTTAGTAACTTCGTTTTATAATAAAAGTTTTTGAAAATTAACAAAATGAGCATTCATTTATATATGTAGTGGTGAGATTTAGAATCATTTCGGCACACAATACGATCGCGTATTCAACCACTCATTTTCCTGACGAATTTTAATAATCAAAATCAAGCTTGATCATACCACAAAGTAATGTTACACTCGGCGAAATTCACTTTGAAAAGCACCCGAACATGTCGCAGTCGGTAATTTGTTTTCGTGATATTGCCTCTGTTTTAGCGATCGATATAAAATAATGTAAACAAAAAAGAAAATGGACAGAGGACTAACTTTCATGAATGACTGCAATTTGGCGAAAATAGTTACACGTGAGTTTTTTTACGACCTGTGGCTCAATTTCCGGACACTAAAAATTATTATTTCTGGTAAAATTTAGACATTCATATTATGAACCAAACCACAATAAAGCCTTAAAAAAAAAACACCTTTACCTATGCACACTATATACTGTAATTTTAACCATTTTAAAATTTGCTTCACAAAATTCACAGATTGCTATACAAAAAAAAAAATTTGCATCGCAGTTTTGCTGTGCAAAATTTTTGAACGAAATTGTTCCCTGCTTACTAAGCCATAGTTTTCATTGGCCAGATAACCCCCTGAAGAGTAATGTAGGCAGATGTGCCCAATCTGAACATAGATCCATCCAAAATTCAGAAATATATGTAAATAATACTTAACGGGACAATATCATCACGATCACAGCAGACGTTCAACAGGTCATGGAATCAGTGGCCTCGTTTAAGATGAACACAGTGACTGACAATTAATTAATTACTGGCTCATTTATGCAGCAGCAACGGTAATGACCTTATCATGTGTGGGGTTTTATTTTCAGTCTGAGTTAATAAACAAACTAGCACTCTGATTCCATGCCCTGTTGATTGTGATGATACTGTCCCTTTAAAGGTTTGTATGGTGGAAAGTGATTATAGAGTTGGTTTGTGGTAACACCAAATCTCAGATTGTCTTCATTAGACGGTCACAGCACACTAACTGAAACGTTGAGTTACCTAAGGGTATTTCACTGTACCGCGCAATTCAAGAATTATTACATAGTTTACTGCAAACATACTCTGTAATATAAATGTTCTTGAAGGTAAAATCAACTATGAGCACAGAACATGCATCTTAAACAAATTTATAATAATATGCATGAACATACAGATAAAGTTTACAAAAAAGAAAAGACCAGAAAAAGAAGAGTTCACCTGTTGCCACATATGTGGTGTATTCAAAACAGACTCAATAACCACAAACTAACAATATGCATGAACGTACATGTACAGATAAAGTTTACAACAAAATGGAAGAAAAGAAAAGAAATGTGTAACTATTGCTACATGTGTGCTGTATTACTTGATAATAACTAATACTAAACATACTTTTCTTTCAGGTTCTTATGACATTGCAAGTATCAACAATCAGTTCATGGTTGTAGATAACACCAACAAAGTCATCAAGATGTACAAAGAGGATGGCACCCTGGCATTTCAGTTCACTACTCTGCCACTGAATGAGGTTGGTAAGACCAGTGTGGACATTTGGAGTATAGCAGCCAAGAAGAATTGTACCATCCTAGTGGGTGATGTGTACAGGAAGGTAGTGACTGTGCACAGACCCACTGATGGTACAATCCTATGCACCATGCCAGTCACGACAACACCCTACTTCTTGGCTGTTGACAGCAATGACAGAGTGGTGATCAGTGGCTCTGGTGAGAAACGAGTGGCTGTCATTGATGACACTGGTACTACACTACTCACAATCAAACCAACCGTCGATGGTAAGCAAGTCAGATTCTGCCAGGGTGTATGCTGTGATGGATCAGACATCTACATAGCAGTGGATAATGGTCGTGGCGCTGGTCATATTCACCACTATGATTCTGATGGAAAGTTCATTAGATGTATTGCTAAGGGCCTTCATGAACCATATGGAATCACATTCACATCAGATAAACAGCTAGCAGTAGCTGACAAATACTCAGTCAAGATTTATCATATTGTATGATATCATCTAACTTGATGATGCTGTCTGGCAATCTCCGTTGTCATGATCAAAATGACTGATGAGGAGCTAGTAGTGCCCGACTGGCACTGAAGGGGGTAATTATCACCTCGGGTACTCCCCAATGGTAACCAATGGCAATCTCAATCCTATACATACGTTAGTAATGCTGAAGGGGTCGCTGTACTCCCCAATGGTACCGAGTCAATCTCAATCCTATATTATATACATTGGTAATGCTGAAGGGGTCGCTGTCACCCAAGGTACTCCCAATGGTACCGAGGCAATCTCAATCCTATACATTCAAGGATATTTATGATTGTCTGGGTACCATTGTGGAGTACGTACCCTGGGTACATACCCCTTCAGCCTGACTGGCTCTCAGTCAAGATTTATCACGTGACATGATGGCATCCAATGTGATGATTCTGACTGGCAATCTCTGTTGTCATCCTTATAGCAAATAACCTCTTCAAGATGTTGTAAAGCATCTTGAGCAGTATCTTGAGTGTTCATTCTTGTTATCATCCAAGATCTATTTTTTTAAACAAGCAACTCATTAAAATTTGTTTGATAATCCAAATCACATATGATCTCCCCATGATCTGCATTCCACCAATCAGAATGTCTTACAGGTTTGCTGTATAAGGTAGGCTTGGAATGACTATTATTACATCATCATTAGGAATATTTTAAATACGAGTCAAAGAAGTGTGATTGGAGAAGTCCCTGAGAAAACCTACATGAACATTACATGTACACAACCCATGGTAATGCTTTTGATGATGTCATCAGCAATTTGCTGTCATCAGCAGCCGAGTATAAGCCAGGATTTGGAAATAGGGCGTCCAAATTTGTTATTCTTTGAAAAACATGGCGTCCAAATAAAACAGGGAGTCCATTTTAGCAAACAGGGTGTCCAAAAGACACCGGTATTGCTGGCTAATGCTTTTGATGTCATTAGTGATTTGCTGTCATCAGCATGTGTATTACAAATAAAACAGGGAGTCCATTTAGCAAACAGGGTGTCCAAAAGACACCGGTATATATTGCTGGCTAATGCTTTTGATGTCATTAGCAATTTGCTGTCATCAGCATGTGTATTACAAATAAAACAGGGAGTCCATTTAGCAAACAGGGTGTCCAAAAGACACCGGTATATATTGCTGGCTAATGCTTTTGATGTCATTAGCAATTTGCTGTCATCAGCATGTGTATTACAAATAAAACAGGGAGTCCATTTAGCAAACAGGGTGTCCAAAAGACACCGGTATTGCTGGCTAATGCTTTTGATGTCATTAGCAATTTGCTGTCATCAGCTTGTGTATTACAAATAAAACAGGGAGTCCATTTTAGCAAACAGGGCGTCCAAAAGACACCGGTATTGCTGGCTAATGCTTTTGATGTCATTAGCAATTTGCTGTCATCAGCTTGTGTATTACAAATAAAACAGGGAGTCCATTTTAGCAAACAGGGCGTCCAAAAGACACCGGTATTGCTGGCTAATGCTTTTGATGTCATTAGCGATTTGCTGTCATCAGCAGAACGATCAGTGAAAAGCTGTGGTTAGCAAAACTAAAGAATGCATGATATATAGTATGCTGTAAATGCAACATGATAAAACGTGTCAGCACGTACGTCACACGCTCATTAGCGAGTTTTATTCTTCAAACAAAGTCCGAGTAAACTTGGGTACCATGTGTGTGCCCTATTCACTTATAATTCAGTTGATGACGTCAGTTGAAGAGTCTGTGTCTCTTTGGTTAAGGGTTAGGGTCAACTTGGGTACCATGTGTGTGCCCTATTTACTTATAATTCAGTTGATGACGTTATTTGAAGAGTCTGTGTCTCTTTGGTTTTTCTAGAGACCCACTTGAAGACAAGAATTTGAAGACATGTTATATATTTTGATTTGTAATATTGACAAGCCTACCGACATTATAAAGCTATAAGATTGATGGTGGAGTATTGATATCATTTGGTTTGCAATAACACCAAGTGTTTACTTAGCGATAGTTGAGATAAACATATGATGTTACCGCAAACCAAAACGATATTATCAAGCTATGAAACATTATGTCGCGAGTTTCTATTTCCGAGCAAACCTTAAATGTCTTACATGTTTATAATAATGATTACCTGTAAAGCGCACATATCCACCTAGGAAGCTCAAGGTACATGTATCTTTATAACCCACTTCTCATCAGGCTCATTAATCATTCCTGAAACCATCTTAGCTCACTGCAGAGTACAGTATTCAATTGTTGCCATGTCAGCACATCAGGTTAATCAAACACAACAACCAACTCTTCCCAAACACCCATTTAGTACTCCTGATTGGGGGACACAACCACCATGGTCGCAGTCAGGATTTGAACCCGAGGCATTTATGAATGTGATTAAAATTTGGTTATAAAACAGCCTGTATAGTACTGTGAATTTCATACTGTGCCAATACAGATGTGCCAGCATTGGTATTGCCTAAATAGATCCAGCATAGGGCCGATACTATGACCCGTTTTGTGAAGACCCTGTACAAGGGGCCATTATAAAATCAATATTGGCGATACATCGGCAGAATACTGGCAGTACCACTAGAGTACTGCCAGTACAAGCCGGAATAATACCAGTACTGGACCAATGTTTGTTGGGTAATGAATGAGATTAGAACTTAATTTGCTAATTAGCCAAAGCTGTATATATTGAATAATCAGAATCAGTAAATAACTTTTGAATTTTGAATACTACAATACATATGTAAATAGAAAATACAATCAAGTACATTGTATATCGTTTATAACAAACTTTGTTTGCAAAGTTTATTTCCAAGATTTATCAGTTTAGTTAATGGTAAAACAAAACAGACTCAATAAAACAGAAATTTTCCTTAATTCCAGACATAATGTAAACAAGTAATTTATAATCAGTATCACACAAATATTCACATCCAAATATAATTTTGTGTGCAGCAAATATTCTTAGAATACAAATAATTAAACTTCACTAAAATGTGATGTACATTTATACAATTATTGCCAAAACTAAAATTTATGGAAAGAATTTTAAATATGAAATCATGCCAATTATTACAAATTATTACTTGAAATGCCTAATGTATCTAATTAAGATTAAGAAGTTTTGTTTCCCTTCTATTTTTTAATGATGTAATCTATATAAAAATAAAGCACCCTTTTATATTTCTGAATTGAAGTTTATTTACCAATTAAGTTACCTTTATTTACCCAATTTCTTTGCACTGAAAAACAGTTATAGAAAAACTACTTTTTGCGGCAGATACATGTACAAATACTTTCCTTTAAAAAAAATTCCAGTTTTACATAAAACTTACTTGATGTTTCCAAAAATTCCTTGAAATATTTTCTGTTTCAGATGATATCATTTTAGTAATATTAGTTTCATTATTTCCATATGGGAAATTTCTGTCTTCTGAATACAGAAATTCCTCATTGGAATAAGAACAAATCTGAATGCATTTTTCGTTAATGTCTGGAGGTCGAAAAGTGGACATCTACTTTTCAGCTTTCTAAATAATGAAAAAGCAGATTGAACGTTGTTGGCTAGTGCATTTTTCTACTTTTGTGCTTTTCTTCCACCTAAAAAGTAGATTGAACATTTTGGTAACATACATTTTTCTACTTTTCTACTTTTCAATTTCAAGTAGATAGTAGATTTTACATGTTCACCTACACTGGCGGTCAAAAAGTGGACATCTGCTTTTCTGGTTTCCTACAACCAGAAAAGTAGATCGAACGTTTTGGACAAATCCATTTTTCTGCTTTTCTGCTTCCCGTAAAGCAGATTAGACATTTTGTCACACAGTGGCCTAGAAGTGGACATCTGCTTTCCTGGTTTCCCACAACTCGAAAAGTAGATCGAACGTTTTCTCAACAGTGGTCTAAAAGTGGACAAGTCTGTTTTGCGCTTGAAGAAAAGCAGATTGAATGATTTGATAAATCTACTCCTTTATCCGTAAAATAATGGACGTGTCCTACCAATGCACCAAAACGATGCATTTGATAAGAGTCGCTGAAAAATAGGGGGCGGCACATCACAGATCAAACGGAATGCGCCTACCTGGCGCCTACGTCGGACATTATATTGTGACGGTGGGATTAGTCCATTATTTGTGTGGATAGGGAGTAGATTTATCAAATCATTCAATATGCTTTTCTTCAAGCAGACTTGTCCGCTTTTAGGCCACTGTTGAGAAAACGTTCGATCTGCTTTTCGGGAAGCAGGAAAGCAGATGTCCACTTTTAGGCCACTGTGTGACAAAACGTATAATCTGCTTTTCGGCTAGTAGAAAAGTAGAAAAATTGATTTGTAGGAAACCAGAAAAGCAGATGTCCACTTTTTGACCGCCAGTGTAGGTGAAAAAGTAAAATCTGCTTTTCGTGAAACTGAAAAGCAGAAAAGTACAAAAATGGATGTTACCAAAATGTTCAATCTACTTTTTAGGTGGAAGGAAAGCAGAAAAGTAGAAAAATGCACTAGCCAACAACGTTCAATCTGCTTTTTCATGTTAAAGATAAGACACCTAAAGACACGTTTGTGGATATGACGGTATGTTCATGTACATACTATTGAATCCAAAGATAAGACACCTAAAGACACGTTTGTGGATATGACGGTATGTTCATGTACATACTATTGAATCTAAAGATGAATCGTCCGTGTTTTGTCTTATCTTACCATCAATTTACGGCTGTTTTCTTATCCATTAGAACATAGTCATTTTTTTTTAGGCAAGAACAGCAAATAACACTCTCCCAAAATAATTGCGATAAGCATTGTTTTATAGAAAATATGTAGGTACGAAAGGGGCAATACAACAATAATAATGTTGAAAACTGCAGGTTATATGCAAGTATGCTTAAAGGGACAGTATCATCATGATCAGAGAAGATTTTTGACAGGGCATGGGATCAGTGTCATAGTTTTAGATGAACTCAGTGACTGAAAATAACACCCCATGGCACTGGCCTAGATAATGAGGCGCAATAAGATATTACTGTTGCTGAGGCTAGATAACAGGGCATGATAAAATCATATCACCATGACTAATGAATAAATATCATTATTAGATAGATAATGGGGCACAATAAGATGATATTACTGTTGCTGAGGCTAGATAACAGGGCATGATAAAAACATGTCACCATGGCTGATGAATAAATATCATTATTAGATAGATAATGAGGCACGATAAGATGATATTACTCTTGCTGAGGCTAGATAACAGGGCATAATAAGATCATATCACCATGGCTGATAATAAATATCATTATTAGATAGATAATGGGGCACGATAAGATGATATTACTGTTGCTGAGGCTAGATAACAGGGCATGATAAGATCATATCACCATGGCTGATGAATAAAATATCAATATTATACAGTCATTGGCTTATTATTTATACATCAGCCAGAGTAATATGAACTTATTGCACCCTGTTATGTAGGCTAGTGAGTGCTCGCTGGAAATTACTTTCAGTCAGTGAGTTCATCCAAAACTAGGACACTGATTCCATGCCCTATTGAAAATGTTCCTTTAATACTCACTTTGAATCAAGATATACAGGGTGACTCAAAAAAAAGGTAATCCACAAATAATGGGTTAATATGACCAGGTTATGAGGTTTATGATTATAAACATGATTGCATCATGAGGTAGGGGCTATTAGCTTTCCATTGATACCATCCTTGCATTCATGCGATCACACATCACTGAGCACCATTGTCTTGAAAATGGAACATCAAATTCCAAAATGTGCAGGTTGGTGAATAATGGGCCCAATGGGCAAACATCCAGAGGAATTGGGCTCATATCCAAACAGAGACAAGATACGTAGGTTACAGGACACACATTTAAATGATTGAAAGAAAACATATCTTATTCATGATAATGATTTTATTTGATAAGATCAAATATTTTTTATTTATTTATTTGAACATACACTTTTAAAACAGTGGCACACGCCTACCCGGCGGTGCGTTCAAAAATACATCAAAAAGAACTACTGAAAACAATAAAAGTCAACATTCTGCGCAATGACCCAGCTATGGTGAGAAGAGCTGTGCAAGACATACATAGTTGCTGTGGACTTTGTGTGGAGAGAGGAGGTGGACATGTGGAAGGTGTTGGTGCCTAAAGGGTTAATGATCTTATCAAATAAAATCATTATCATGAATAAGATATGTTTTCTTTCAATCATTTAAATGTGTGTCCTGTAACCTACGTATCTTGTCTCTGTTTGGATATGAGCCCAATTCCTCTGGATGTTTGCCCATTGGGCCCATTATTCACCAACCTGCACATTTTGGAATTTGATGTTCCATTTTCAAGACAATGATGCTCAGTTATGTGTGATCGCATGAATGCAAGGATGGTATCAATGGAAAGCTAATAGCCCCTACCTCATGATGCAATCATGTTTATAATCATAAACCTCATAACCTGGTCATATTAACCCATTATTTGTGGATTACCTTTTTATTGAGTCGCCCTGTACATTGACAGATTCAGCTGTGAACGTTTTGATTTTGTTTTTATACAACATTATGTCATTAAAGGGAAAGTACAACAACATTGGTAATGTAGTCATGTGAAATTAACAGTTAATTCATGTGATTAAACTGATTGCCTCGCTTTGCACGAGCCGTGCATTGTGACTACGTGCATGAATTTATGTAGAAAATAATATTTTGTTCTAAGAATACAAAAAATAAAAGTTTGGGGTTTATATTGTATATTTTGAAATAATAAGGGAGTCGGTGTTTGGAGAGAGATGAGTGAGCAGCTGAGTTTCCATGAGATTCTAATAAAACTTCTTGTCAACATAAGAAACATTGTTCGTCTGTTATTTAGCCTAATTACCGACTCAACTTTAGTGAAGCCTGCACTTATCAAATTATCACATTAGACCTAACACAGGTACTCTATTGATAATTAACAAATGTTCACATTAACACATTAGACCTACATTGTAACACAGATACTCTATTGATAATTAACAAATGTTCACATGATCACATTAGACCTAACACAGATACTCTATTGATAATTAACAAATGATCACATTAGACCTAACACAGGTACTCTATTGAGTGGTTGTATTGTTGATAATTCAGGTATTATCATCATTTAAGCAATTGTAAGGGCTCATACATGCCCAATAATGTTGAAGTGGTTTGGGCCAAGGTGCCCGAAAGGTTTTATGTGCACATATTTTATGTGGTTCTGGGACTGCAGCCCAGGGGCTTTGAAATGCCCATTGGTTTTGGGCAAGTGTGCCCATTTGGTGCGGGCCAAGGTGCCCATCTGGGTCTAGTGTGCCCAGAATATGTTTTTACCGGTTTGTCCAAGACAAGTTTGGTATCCGGTGTTTCTTTTGCTTTCAATAAAAAGTTTTCGGCTGTGGCGTTTAGTCACGAAAAATTTACGAACATGTTTTTGTGTGTATGTTTTCTGAGTATAATTAACAATTGTTCACATGATCACATTAGACCTAACACAGGTACTCTATTGATAATTAACAAATGTTCACGTGATCACATTAGACCTAACACAGGTACTCTATTGATAATTAACAAATGTTCACGTGATCACATTAGACCTAACACAAGTACTCTATTGGTAATTAACAAATGTTCACGTGATCACATTAGACCTAACACAAGTACTCTATTGGTAATTAACAAATGTTCACGTGATCACATTACACCTAACACAGGTACTCTATTGATAATTAACAAATGTTCACGTGATCACATTAGACCTAACACAGGTACTCTATTGGTAATTAACAAATGTTCACGTGATCACATTAGACCTAACACAGGTATACTCTATTGGTAATTAACAAATGTTCACGTGATCACATTAGACCTAACACAGGTATACTCTATTGGTAATTAACAAATGTTCACATTAACACATTAGACCTAACACAGGTACTCTATTGGTAATTAACAAATGTTCACATGATCACATTAGACCTAACACAGGTACTCTGTTGGTAATTAACAAATGTTCACATGATCACATTAGACCTAACACAGGTACTCTATTGATAATTAACAAATGTTCACATGATCACATTAGACCTAACACAGGTACTCTATTGATAATTAACAAATGTTCGCATGATCACATTAGACCTTACACAGGTACTCTATTGATAATTAACAAATGATCACATTAGACCTAACACAGGTACTCTATTGATAATTAACAAATGTTCACATGATCACATTAGACCTTACACAGGTACTCTATTGATAATTAACAAATGTTCGCATGATCACATTAGACCTTACACAGGTACTCTATTGGTAATTAACAAATGTTCACATGATCACATTAGACCTAACACAGGTACTCTATTGGTAATTAACAAATGTTCACATGATCACATTAGACCTAACACAGGTACTCTATTGATAATTAACAAATGTTCACATTATCACATTAGACCTAACACAGGTACTCTGTTGATAATTAACAAATGTTCACGTTATCACATTAGACCTAACACAGGTACTCTGTTGATAATTAACAAATGTTCACATGATCACATTAGACCTAACACAGGTAGGCCTACTCTATTGATAATTAACAAATGTTCACATGATCACATTAATTAGACCTAACACAGGTACTCTATTGATAATTATCAAATGTTCACATTATCACATTAGACCTAACACAGGTATACTCTATTGGTAATTAACAAATGTTCACATGATCACATTAGACCTAACACAGGTACTCTATTGATAATTAACAAATGTTCACATGATCACATTAGACCTAACACAGGTACTCTATTGATAATTAACAAATGTTCACATGATCACATTAGACCTAACACAGGTACTCTATCGATAATTAACAAATGTTCACATGATCACATTAGACCTAACACAGGTAGGCCTACTCTATTGATAATTAACAAATGTTCACATGATCACATTAATTAGACCTAACACAGGTACTCTATTGATAATTATCAAATGTTCACATTATCACATTAGACCTAACACAGGTATACTCTATTGGTAATTAACAAATGTTCACATGATCACATTAGACCTAACACAGGTACTCTATTGATAATTAACAAATGTTCACATGATCACATTAGACCTAACACAGGTACTCTATTGATAATTAACAAATGTTCACATGATCACATTAGACCTAACACAGGTACTCTATTGATAATTAACAAATGTTCACATGATCACATTAGACCTAACACAGGTACTCTATTGATAATTAACAAATGTTCACATGATCACATTAGACCTAACACAGGTACTCTATTGATAATTAACAAATGTTCACATGATCACATTAGACCTAACACAGGTACTCTATTGATAATTAACAAATGTTCACATGATCACATTAGACCTAACACAGGTACTCTATCGATAATTAACAAATGTTCACATGATCACATTAGACCTAACACAGGTACTCTATCGATAATTAACACATGATCACATTAGACCTAACACAGGTACTCTATTGATAATTATCAAATGTTCACATGATCACATTAGACCTGACACAGGTACTCTATTGATAATTAACAAATGTTCACATGATCACATTATAGACCTAACACAGGTACTCTATTGATAATTAACAAATGTTCACATGATCACATTATAGACCTAACACAGGTACTCTATTGATAATTAACAAATGTTCACATGATCACATTAGACCTGACACAGGTACTCTATTGATAATTAACAAATGTTCACATGATCACATTAGACCTATAACACAGGTACTCTATTGATAATTAACAAATGTTCACATTAGACCTAACACAGGTACTCTATTGATAATTAACAAATGTTCACATGATCACATTAGACCTGACACAGGTACTCTATTGATAATTAACAAATGTTCACATGATCACATTAGACCTATAACACAGGTACTCTATTGATAATTAACAAATGTTCACATGATCACATTAGACCTAACACAGGTACTCTATTGATAATTAACAAATGTTCACATGATCACATTAGACCTAACACAGGTACTCTATTGATAATTAACAAATGTTCACATGATCACATTATTATCTAAAAGTTGACTTGTTGTAAATTTGAAAAATGATTCCCTCTGAATTCCAAAGTACTTTCATCTTTGAGAAAAAAACAATTGTTATGTTGAATTCAGAAGAAAAAAAAATCGGTGACTGGTAACTTTTTGTATAACATAAAAAACTACGTGTACTTACGCCTCTAAAAATGGCTTTTTGAATTCAAAGGGAAGCATGTCCCATTTTTGCTGAGGTTTGCCATCAATGTGAACACCACCCAGTATTCCTGTACAAAAAGGGAAATTAATTGGTATCCCTGGCAACATTGTATATTTTTTCTTTAAAAACAATCTTCCAAAATAAAATGTAAACCTTCTTTAAAAATTAAAACAAACAAAAAAATATGTAAAAAGTCAAATAGTGAAAGAGTAACTGAATTCCTCTTCACTGCCAAGGACATGTGATGTATAAACACAAGAACTACACTCATTGGTTAAATGTTCCCAACATCACATATTAATTGGCTGTCTGCATAACTAAATGTTTGCATAATGCAAATTGTAAATTTCTCTTCACTGCAATACCCTTTACCCGCGCAAACATTTTTACCTATATTTGTAATAATTTGCTGTGCACACGAATGCACACACTTAAGTTGTTAGAATTGTATCCCCACCAGTCTGCAGTGTATGTGACATGCAGGCATAAAAAGAACACACATTTTTTTCTGCGTATGAAGCATTTTATCATCTAGCGATAAAATGTGATATGTGATACAGTTCCTATGGCTGGTTTCGACCACCAAGGGCAGTACGTAGAAACATCCTTTGTCAAACATTTACAACAAGCTCTGGTGGCTCAATAAAAATACCATCTGTGGATAAAAATGACTGGGTTATTATACAGGAATATTTCCAATCTGGGAGTCATTTAATGAAACAATTTGGGATTATAGACAATAGAAAAGGTATTAAACAGTTACAACCAGATAATTAAAAGCACAATATAGAATAGGGCAAGGAATGGATTGGAAGATAAACGTTGAGAAACTCATAGACACTCTTCAAGATGGTACTTTCTTTTGCATGAAACATGCATACCCTTGATCATAGTTTGGCTCATTGAATCAACCTCGTCCCTAGTCTTTAGTTAAGGCGCACACGGCTACTCGAAAATCCGACCCGAAAAAAGACCACGCACGAAATTTGATTGCCTACATCGGGGCTTTGCTCCTTGTGTCTTTTTTCGTGTTTTGTGTTCCTGGTTGCCGCGTGGGCTGGCCTGGACTAAAGGCTACCCCGTCCCCAAATAGACCAATGATCTGTATACTACTCTGATAAGGAGATTGAATGCTGACTTTATTTAATAATTCAAGTGACGGTAAATGCTGATAGTTATAACGTTGTGGAATGTCAGCTGATTATTATTGACACTACTCAATTTCTTTTGTATTAAGTCAAGTGACACTTTCAGTCAGCTTCACTGCATGAAAGTCACGATGTTACCTTGTCATGTTAGTAAAAGCTCCCATTATTTGTTCAATCTAGTCAGTGGAAGTATTGCCTATGGTCTATAATAAAAGTAATCAATAATCACCTTGTATTATGTGTACCATAATTTTTATTTCTGTTTTGAAGCCATGTTTGGTAACAGTTTCCTGACTGTTTACTTATGCAATTTCCAAAATGTTGTGATGAAACAATGAATACATGTACATGTTGAATGAGTAAAATAATTACTTAAATATAAAAATAACAAATTCACTGTCACATCCGATCATCCGAGGGTTCGTGGCTACACTAAAGTCAGTATTTGGATTCCATCAGACGTTATGAAAAGTGAACATAACTGGCTAGACTTTATTACACACAAAGCTATGATGGTTTTTAACAATACAAACTGGAATTCACTTTCATCATTTGATCAGAAATAATGCAAGCTTCCATTGAGCTATAATCTGTCATTCACAGGTCTGTATTTCATAATCCTCATCAGGCGCACCCCAACTTCTCTGATATTACAGTATATATTATACTACACATTTCTACATGTAGTTATTATATCATGATTATAGTTCTAAGGGATTCTTTGCTATACACATACATGCACTATGAATAATGTACATTGTACATGAATTTTGTAATTATTTGTATTACAGTAATGTAGATTTTGAAGGCAACTCCCGAGTACATACGAACCTTGGAACTGTTAAGCTTGACCAAGACTTGAACCACTAATGTGCAATTGTATGTATATTGTCTGGTTAATCATTAACATGTCAAGTCTGCACCTATGACTTCTGTAAAATTCCTTTCATGTTTTGGTAATTGCGTTATTCCTGGTACCTTGCACAATGGCTGGACACGTGAGCCTTATATACAGCTAGGTGGTATAGTTGTTGGATACCAATGCACTCTCCATGTCACATGATCTGTGTTTGCATCACTTTTTCGCCATTTGAGCCAACGCCCTGTATATGCTCTGATCTCCTGAGGACGATCAGAGCATACTGATCGTCCTCATCGAGTTGTACCACTAGTTCTTTTCAGAACTAATTACTACTCAATTGAGATTCCACATGGTGTCACCGCAATTAGTCTTACTTAGCATTTATAATTGAATACTTTGGACAGAAAACTCTAAAACTTTGTACCTCTGTAGATATAAATTCAAATGTAGATTTATATACGTATGTATACTGCATCTTGCTTGGAGAGGAGATGTTGGGCTCCATTTACTGATTTATAATATTTGGACACAAACAATCTACATGTAACTCTTTGTGGGGGGGGGGGTGGGATCCAATGTGTGTTGTTAACATGACATTTCTCCCAATGTTCTCCTTTACAAGTACACAGATTTCTTCATTTATGGCTATAGCATACCTTTGACTACAATTGAACTGAGTAATTGGAATTAGGATCAATGATTGGGTTTAAAGCTACAGCTTTGGAACTGATTCCAAAATTACAAAAATTGATTTCTAAAAGAAATTGCCATGAAGTTCATGATGGTATCAAACATCTCTTGAAATCTTTCTGTCTGAGGTAATATAATTTTTAAGAATAGTCAAATATTATTTCCAATAATTTAAGTCAGAATTTTTATAATAACTATGTTAGAATGAATACCAAGTTTGTGTCTGCCCATCTATTAATTGTTAGGTAATCAATTTCGCTATTTTCTTCTATAAAACGAAACAATAATATGAGCTGAAATTTTAACAGCTGAGGTGTTTATTATATAAATCTTTATTCACAATGAGTGAGCCACAGTAGAATGACAGTTAAGGCCACAAAAAGTCTCCGGTTTCTGATCTCCAAGCGGGTCATGTCAGACTAGCGCGTTGGCGTTTTTAGTTTTCTTTATTGTTTGCTATGAAACGATGTCCAATTGCAGTCAAAATGCTGGATCGATTGGAATTTTGCTGTGCTTTGTTTCAAATGACTCACATAAGGGTGTGAACGTTTGCCCAATTTGTGAGGCCTCTCTTAGCCACCATGCTTTGTGTATAGAAATTTGGTCTGGTTACAGTAATGGCGTATATGTATCAGATATTTATCACTAGTTGGCAAAAATTAAAAAAATTGTGTTAATACATTGATTTGTTTGCATTTCCTTTTGCAAAAATTAAATATAATATAATTGATGACCATAACAGAAGGGGGGGATACATAGATACTACTGGTTGTGTAGATCAAAACACACACTGAGGAAAATAACAACTCCTGTGTATCATGTGTATTGACCAGTGTCAGGAAATTGATAAATAATCAACTTAAAATTACTCTTTTCTCAAAATGTTTGGACACAATTGAGTTGAAACTTTCACAAGTTGATTTCTATACTTGACTTGATCTTCAGCCCAAAATGGGGATAATGAAGGTTGTGCAAAGATGTACATAGAGACTTTCATCTTCATCATCTTCATACAATAGCGTATCGGGCCGATACGCTATAAAAAAATGCCGATACGCTATAAATCGGCCGATACGCTATCGATACGCTATAATTTATTCCATGGTTGAAAAAAAAAAAAAAATTCCTTTGTTCAGTTCGAGAACTAATTGTGAACAACAATAATTTGTTGCCACTGAGGCATTTATTTCATCTTGTAGGAAGCTTTATTGATACATTTTAATTGGCCGACAAATTTGTTTCTTTTCAAGAGAATGTTTTTGATGCGCCGCATTTGCAACTGTATGCGGCCTGCCGCGATCTATTTATGGCAT
This sequence comes from Zoroaster sp. YZ-2022, assembly GCA_029582265.1. Lineage (NCBI taxonomy): Eukaryota > Metazoa > Echinodermata > Asteroidea > Forcipulatida > Zoroasteridae > Zoroaster > Zoroaster sp. YZ-2022. Next base: position 10,650,445 of record CM055816.1, read on the forward strand.
TCAACGTTAAACACATTGACACTGGTTCCGCTACCACACTGCTTAGGCAAAAACCAGATGACCGGGGTACCCGCGTGCCACGCAGAGTCGGGAAAGAGCGAAGTCTAAAAAGTGTCTGTTGTGAGTTACTATGATCATGCTATGACATGTTTTCTGTCGGAAATTTGTTTTGAGTGAAAGTTAAAAAACAACAACAAAAACAACCATCAGCAAACGGTAGTTGTTGAACATCTGATGTCCGCTGAGCGCTGGCTGATGTCCGCCGGCCGCCAGCAGAAGTTCGACCTATGGAAACAGTTTCGTCTTCACGGCATCAAAACATTTGTAAATCTCATTCCAGTATCATTTCCCTACCACCACTTTGTCACCAAGCTGATATATTTTTGTTTTGTTAATTAAGAAGAAATAAATTAAGATGTTATTGATGAGAAAAATTAAAAAACGAAAATCGGAAATGCAAGACTTGATCGGCTATTCCCCAGGATATGTTCGGTAGGTAGATAATTAATGTTCAGTAGGCGGGCGTATAGTAGTACAATTGCACCCTGCAAACAGGCCTCCATTTACTTGTAAATCAGGAATAACGGTAAACACTTTCTAAAACTGTTTTTCTTCTTAATTTACATACCCGACCGCTATTTATATAATGCTGAAAGCATTATTTCTGAGCTGAGATTCTCCGCCACAGGTATTAATCCACAGAATTTAATTCCACAAAACCAAACATGTCAAAGATTTCTGAAGCTTTTCCGAGGTAAAAAATTCACTAATAGTTTGCACTCAGTCGAATAAATAGATGTCACCATTCTGCTCCAACCAGTCATAACTTTTTAAGTAGGTCTAAATTTATTGTTTTAAATTTTATGCTTTGAAACAACTGATTAAAAGACGCATTTTTTCCGACAGTCGGATCACTCACTCGAGCTACTTAGCCTTGGGACAATGTATACTGGTATCCTGTATCCTGGTATGTTGTTTCATACATGTATAGTTATATAGCTTGGAAACCAGCCAAGAACCAGGTCCCAGAGGTTAATGTCACCTGGTCTGGGATTGTAAAACCACAACCTGTCAGTCATTGTCAAGTGAACAATAGCCCCAACTCTTGTCTTGGCACTAATCCCAAATTGATACATTCAACATTCCAAAGTCGGCAGACAGTTCTTTGATGTGAACTTGTGACCCAGAAATTGTGTCTTTTTGGTTGGTTGTCTGTTTCTTTTTCTTTTAAAATACTTTGAACAGACTGGAGCTAGGATAATTCTAAGGCGTCTTTACAGCTGGCCTATGTTTTTTCGCTGAGCTTTTTTATTTTATTTACGCAATAACTGTGGACTTGGAAAATAGAGCTCTTACCTGCTGTCCAATAAAATACTTTGGGTGAAGCTTGCACTGCAGGGTTTCGTTTGTAAGAACCATTTTATTTATAGTTTTGTCAAGTTTAATTTAAAGTACATGTAGGCATAAGTCAAGGCATACATTGTAATGTATTGTATGGAATTTTTTGGATCATATCTAGCTTTGAATTATTGATAAAAACGATTAACTTTACTCACACATTTAAAGCTACAATTACTAACAACAATCCAATGTAAAGTGAATAAAACAATAATTAAGACAATAACAACATGAGTCCTGTAGGCCCTACTCCATTTTAAATTTTTAAGTTTGATATTAGTTGAGAAAAATGTGACAGAATTACATGTGCACATGTAAACATGTTAAAACCTACCAATTGAAAAGCAATAAATATTTTTATGTCTAAAAAAATATGGTTTTGTGTGACAAATTATATTATGCAATATGCCCCTAATTCCTCAGATTGCACCAGAGAGCATCTACAACCTAAAAGTTTCCCAGGGCCCTTAAGCGGGCCCCGGACCCCACGCCGTTGTGGCTTCGCGCTACGCGCTCGCAGATTCATGTCGTACAAATGCCCCTACGCTATAATTTAATCCTGGCTAGAACACTGAACCTATATTAGTTTAACTGCCTTACGCTGTTAATACAACTTACAAACTCATTCTAACATTTATACCATGTTGAAATTAGAAATTAATAAATAAATAAATACTGTGAGTTTTTCTTTACCAGGCCAAAGAACTCGCGCCTTTTGCTGTTAGCAAAAATCACTGTTTTTGTTTGAATTGTGATGTTTCTTATTGTGTACACTGTCCCTTGGTCTATCAATCCAGGGGCATGTTTTTGCGACCCTGACCAGAAACATGTTTAGAGTTCAATCATTGGTTAAGTGTTTTTGTGCGTTCGGTTATGCTGCGATGACTTCATTGCTCTGACCAATCGTCAACTGAAATTTGTGATCGGTTTCAAGATGGCGGATTGTATAAAGTAACAAAAGTTTTGTTAATTATTTGTTAAAACATGATGGAATGATTGTTCTTATACAAGTATATCTTTCAAGTTTATTACTTGCACTCACAAATAAGTTCCATTTTGCCAAAATGTTAATTACACCATATATTTTGAGAAACATTGAGGGATTGAACACGTCACAAACTGAAAACAATTTTCTGGTTACGTTCTCGTTTTCACGTAGCTATGCCGTCTTGTTTCTGGTAAAGAATGTGACATCAGAAACAAGTTTCTGTTCACGTTCACCAAAGCACGTCCCTAGTATCAGTCCTTCTATTTAGCCACTAGCCTCAGTCAAGATGTACAATGAGGATGGTAAAGTGTCATTTCAGTTCACCACCCTGCCACTGAATGAGGTCAGGAAGACAGATGTGGATATCAGAAGTGTTACAGCCAAGAAGGATGGTAACATCCTTGTGGGCGATGTAAAGAGAATGGTAGTGACTGAACACAGACCCACTGATGGTGGATTAATAAGCATAATGCCAGTCACTACACGACCCATCTTCCTGGCTGTAGACAACAGTAGCAGAGTGGTGGTCAGTGGTGGAAAGCAACAACAAGTGGCTGTCATTGATGAGAATGGTTGTACACTACTCACCATAACTCCAACCATTGATGGTCAGAAAGTCAAATACTGCACATGTGTATGCTGTGACACATCAGGTTTATACATTGCAATGTGCAAGATTCTGACACTGGTCATATTCACCAAGTGCTATGATCCCAATGGTAGATTTATCAGCTGCATTGCTAAGGGTCTGTTTGCACCAAATGGAATCACATTCACATCAGATGGGAAACAGTTGGCTGTAGCTGACTTTGACTCAGTCAAGATATATCACACTGTATGATATCATCCAACTTGATGATGTTGAATGGCAATCTCTCTTGCTAGTCATGGTACAATTTTACATACATGTAGTTCAGTTCAAGATATTATAACACAAACACCCTCCCAAAGAACATGAAGCCAAAACAAAACAACAAATTGAAAATAATAATTCCAGGCTTGCAGCCTCACCCTCTTTTAAAACTTGTATTTGGGATTTAAAATTGTGTTAATACATTGATATTTTTTAGTTCCTTTTGCAAAAATTAAATATAATACAATCGATGACCAAAACAGAAGGGGGCGGGGGGATACATAGATACTACTGGTTGTGTAGATCAAAACACACACTGAGGAAAATAACAACTCCTGTGTATCATGTGTATTGACCAGTGTCAGAAATTGATAAATAATCAACTTAAAATTACTCTTTTCTCAAAATGTTTGGACACAATTGAGTTGAAACTTTCACAAGTTGATTTCTATACTTGACTTGATCTTCATGTATTATGAATGTAACACAAAATCTCCTTTTGTGAATTTTGGCTTTAAATACATGAAATATGCATAGTAATACAGCTTTATAGCGAAGCCAAAGGGGGGCGGTAAGGGGGAGGCCAACCCCCTTCTCCCCGGACTTGTTGGAACAATAGTGTTTGTCTGTAAATTCACAAACTTGTTGGTATTTGTGAAAATACTTTCACAAGTTGATTTCTATACTTTCATTGATCTTCATGTATTATGAATGCAACAGAAAATCTCTTTGTAATAAAGTGTGATTTGGGCTTTTAATGTTACATGATATAAATGTACATTATACAGTGTACAGTAGGTATGTATATTATATACTTCTGTCTAGAGATCAATGGTGGTGTTGGGATACAGTGATATTGACCCAGTGACCAGGGGAAATAAGGGAAGACATCTTTAATGGTGGTGTTGAGATACAGTGATATTGACCCAGATACCAGGGGAAATGAGGGAGGACATCTTTAATGGTGGTGTTGAGATACAGTGATATTGACCTAGTGACCAGGGGAAATAAGGGAGGACATCTTTAATGGTGGTGTTGAGATACAGTGATACTGACCCAGATACCAGGTGAAATAAGGGAGGACATCTTTAATGGTGGTGTTGAGATACAGTGATATTGACCTAGTGACCAGGGGAAATAAGGGAGGACATCTTTAATGGTGGTGTTGAGATACAGTGATACTGACCCAGATACCAGGGGAAATAAGGGAGGACATCTTTAATGGTGGTGTTGAGATACAGTGATATTGACCCAGTGGATTCAATCAAAATTAGGCATCAACCATGTTGAACTCAAGAGACCTTATTGTGGTATTACCACAAACCAACTCCAATTAGAACAGTTATTGTTATAAGTGTATGTGTATTTTAATACAACTTACAAACTCATCCTAAGATGTTTATACCAAACAAAATAATAATTCATCAACCTATATTAAAGTTTAACTCATTCTGTTTTTGTTTGAATTGTGATGTTTCTTATTGTGTACACTATCCCTTGGTCTATCAAACCATGTTTTCGCAACCCTGACCAGAAACATGTTTAGAGTTCAGTCATTGGTTAAGTGTTTTCGCACGTTCGGTTATGCTGCGATGACTTCATCATTGCTCTGACCAATCATCAACTGAAATTTGTGATCGGTTTCAAGATGGCAGATTGTATAAAGTAACAAAAGTTTTGTTAATTATTTGTTAAAACATGATGGAATGATTGTTCGTATACAAAAGTATATCTGTCAAGTTTATTACTTGCACTCACAAATAAGTTCCATTTTGCCAAGATGTTAATTACACCATATATTTTGAGAAACATTGAGGACTGAACACGTCACAAATTGAAAACCAGTTTCTGGTTATGTTTTCGTTTTCACATAGCTATGCCGTCTTGTTTCTGGTCAAGAATGTGACATCAGAAACAAGTTTCTGTTCACGTTCGCCAAAGCACATCCCTCAGGCTAGTGGGCTAGTGACAACTTCGACCCTTGAATATAAAATACCTGGCAGTGTAGGGGTTTACAATTTGACAAAAGTCATTTTCGTTTTCAAATTAAATTCAGACAAAATAAAAGATCAACATACCTTTTCTTTTGTGATCTAAGTTGCTTCCATAATTCACACGGCTCAAGTTTTCTGAACATTTAGTCTATGTTCTCCACCCTGTAGAGCCACAAGAGATATAACATCTAATTGTATCTACTCTAAAAAAAACTTTTGAGATCACATTATTCAAGTCAGACTTTAATTGAATAATACACTGCCACCTGAAATCGCAGCTCTTTCAGTGAGTAAAACAACTGATAACAAGCAACTCCGCAAATCTTCAGTGCTTAGAAACGCAATATATTTGCAGTCTGCAAACCCATAGCTCTAGGTTTGCCGACTGAAAATTTATTCTGGACCAACCCTTGTTCTAGTATCTTTGATGCTTCATTTGCCGACTGAAAATTTATTCTGGACCAACCCTTGTTCTAGTATCTTTGATGCTTCATTTGCTGACAGAGGCACTAAATGCCAACTGAGAAAAATTATTGAGGTGTCACCCCCCCCCCCCCCCCCCAACCCCCTCGCTACGGCCCTGCTTACCATTTAAGGAAATATACACCATTTTGGTAAAGACAACCAAGTATATTATTATCTAAAAACTTACTTTGTTGTAAGATGGTCATAGTTAAGTACAGAAAATTGTATTCAAGTATGTGTACGAGAACTACAACTCTGTCTACAAAGTGCCCCTACTGAACCAGTTACACTGCTGCTTGATTCTAATTAATGCAGGCCTCGATCTTTACCGCGGCCACCGCGGCCAATGGCCGCATGCCCTTCCAACTTGGCCGCAATGCCCCCTCAAAAAGTACACATGTCGCGGCCAACTTGGCCAGCGTGCCCTTTTGTATTTACCTCTACATCCCATCATGACAATCATACATCACGGACATTGTGTAGATGATCCGTGCATACAAACACCATTCAACAAACGGCGGTGAAAATAATACACGTCTTTTTATCGTTATTGTCGTTTGTTCGTACATCACGCGTCGTAGCTTGCATGCTTGCTAGCTAGCTCCCATGTTTTACGAAGAAAACACATTGCACTGTAATAGCTTAAATCTATGAATCTACTATGAATCTATACGGTATTGTTATTACGTATGTGTATGTCTTTGATCATAAAAAATATTGTAGGCCTAACTTAATTACACTGTGTTTTTGACCAATTCTTGCCTTGTTTTGATCTTCTCTGCGGTTTGATTCTGTCCGCATGATCTAGATGTGTCACAAGTCACAACAACTGTTCCATGCGTTTTAAATTTAATGTCACGGTCATAGGTGCGGTGCATTTACTGGAGCCAAGTAAGTAGAGCCGTATTTTATATTTTGGACCAGCACTGGAGCGGTGCGGCAAAGAGCGCCCCCGCCCGACTCAATGTGTTAATTCGTGTAGAAAACTTGGGCAATACAAACCCACGGCTGTTTCAGTTTTATTCAATATGTTCAATGGAAGAAATGCACTATTCAATTGATGGGACACATCGTGCGGACAGAATCGAACCGCAGAGAAGATCAAAACAACCTGGCAAGAATTGGTCAAAAACACAGTGTAAGTTACAATATTTTTTATGATCAAAGACATACACATAATAACAATACAGTATAGATTCATAGTAGATTCATTATAGATTTAAGCTATTACAGTGCAATGTGTTTATTTCTTCGTTCTACGTTTTTTGTACACTCTTAAAAGACTTTATCCTTTTTCTATAGCGCTTATGTGAAACATAACGATATTATCATCCTAGCTAACTGCATAATATATAGCCTATGTATCACATATTTATCACATATTTATCACTAGTTGGCAAAAATAAAAAATAAATTATGAAAAAAAGTCACTGCACCGATTTTGAAGCTGACCTATGACCAGAAATAAGAGACTATTTTGTTTGGCTTTACCAATGGTAATTTGGTATACTTTCCCTTTAAATTGAGAACACAATTTATAAACAATATTTCAAGGGGATGTTTGATACCATCTTCTACATTTACGTACATTTGGGTTCATTTTGTAGAATGCTGGTATGGTACTCTGATCCCACTGTAGTCAATTTTTTTAAAGAAAAATAATAATTTGTATACCAGTTTATTACTTCTCTTTTCCATTGTGGATTATTTGGTGACTCAAGTAGATTTATGTTCATTTTGTAGAATGCTGGTATAATAATCCAAAAGGATGTTCTGATACCACTGTAGTCAATTTGGCTTTATCAATTTGTATACTACACTTTCCCTTGTGGATTATTTGGTGATGCAGTAAGTTTAAGATAAACCATTCATCAGTGACCTAGTCTTTTTGAATTCTCATTCATTATTTAACAGAACAAAATGGCTACCAGCACTGGAGAATTAGGAGCGTTGCAGAAGATAAGCCGGTATCATCTCGAGTGTGACATATGCCATGACCGATACAAGCAACCCAAAATACTGGATTGTTCTCATAGTTTCTGTGAGACCTGTTTAGATGAATACTGGGACACCACCTGCGGACGCACTCCAACGATCCCATGTCCTGTTTGTCGTCAGAAGATTCTCATTCCATCGGCAGGCATTCAGGGACTCAAAACCAATTTTCACTTAATTGGCATCGTAGATGAGGTATCACTACAAGAGAAGGTTGCCTGTTCAGGTAACTCCAAGACACTCTGTGAGTTATGTGATGGAGGCAATGAGGCTCTTCATCGATGTCTTGACTGTGCCCAAAATATCTGCTCTAACTGCAAAAAGATACATCTGCGAAGCAAAGCATCATCCAATCACAATGTAGCTACACTGGAGGACATACGTGAGGGGTAAGGCAACAGTGAAAAGACCAGAAGAGGCTTCTACATGTCACAAACACAAGGGAGAGATCAATCGATTCTACTGTGAGACATGTCAAGTCTTGATATGTCGAGACTGTACCGTTGTGGACCATCGTCACCCTGAGCATCAGTACATTGACATTGCAGAAGCTTCTCTGAAATACAAGAAGACTATGAAAGTTATCTTGCCAGTTTGTCTCACAGAAATAAAGAAACTGGAAGAATCTTTGGCTGCTTCATCTCAAGCTAAGCAAGAATTCAGAGACAAAGTCATAACAACCATGAAAGAGGTGAAGGAGACAGCAGATCAGATCAGAGCAAAGGTTACAGCTGAGGAGAATAAGATGATTGATGCCATCAAGACCCTTGAACAGGATCGTATGGCAGCATTTGATGAGCATGAGAAAGCAGTGGGTATGATGCTACAAAGGAAACAACATTCTCTGGACACGGCCAATGATGTTACAAATACAGCAACAGACAGTGACTTCCTGTCACTGTATCCTATCATCAGTAATGACTTGAGATCACTGACCAGTCACCGCCCTCCTCTGATTGATGGCAGACTTTCATATCTGCGGATCAATCAGAGTAAGAGGGTTGGTGATATCAGTCTGGGTGAGCTGGTGTGGGAAGGCAAGTGGGAGCTGCGTCATACATTTGGCAAAGAGGGAAGTGGTCTGGGAGAATTCAACTGTGCCCGGGGCATTGCTGCTCTACAACCCAACAAGATTGCAGTGTCTGACATGAGCAACGACCGAGTAGTGATCTACAGCATTGAGGGCCAACACGAGAGAACTATTCAAATGGAAAAAAGTGGATGTAAGTTCCACATAGTACATACAATGAATATTATGTAAATAGCAGGGTTTGATAGGGAATATAAGCGTGGTGTGTCTTTTCCCACCCTGAGGTACACATAATTATTTACAAGAAAATTTTTTGTATGCACGTGAACACCAGCCACCACACTGCATACAAAAATATTAGCACTATATCAAAACTCTGATGAATAATTTCATCATGGAATGTAGGCCAACCTACCCTGGTTTCACCTTGAGAATACAACTCAAAAATCCCAACATACATTTTGTCATACATACATTATGTCGGGGCAGTTTGCAGGAGTTTATTCTACACTGGACAGTTTATGTACACATAGTATATGTATGCTAATGACTGCACTGTTTGTACAAGGTCACAGACAACTCAAGATTACAGCCTGAATGAAAAATGTAACTATTATATGGCCTTGCTACAGCTGCTTCACAGCCAATTTCTTGTTTACTGTGTACTTGTCATTTCATAGCACTGATCGATTGTACTGTTGAACCATAGTTAAAAACAGCATGCTTACGAGCAAATAAGTGATGCATCAATAAAAATCTATGGTTAAGCAGGTGGATGTGCACATGACTCAAAATGCGCTAATTACGTCTAGCAGATAATGTGTGCTACAATTAGCAAGAAAAATTGCTTACAGGTGAGCAACGCTATGAAAATAGCCTCTAGTTGCAGCATACATATACATGTACCCTAGTACATATACTTATTAGTCATAGTTTTCATTGGCCAGATGACCCCCTGAAGAGTAATGTAGGCAGATGTGCCCAATCTGAACATAGATCCATCCAAAATTCAGAAATATATGTTAAATAATACTTAACGGGACAATATCGTCACGATCACAGCAGACGTGCAACAGGGCATGGAATCAGTGCCCTTGTTTAAGATGAACACAGTAACTGACAATTACTGGCTCATTTATGCAGCAGTAACGGTAATATGACCTTATTATAATATGGGGTATTATTTTCAGTCTGAGTTAAATTAGCACTAATTCCATGCCGTGTTGATTGTCCCTTTAAAGGTTTGTGGTAATCACCAAATCTCAATTTGTCTTCATGACTGTCACAGCACACTGACACTATGAATAACTTTACCCTGAAAATGCCCTGAAAATCTGTTTTACTGTGAAATAAATAGTTCGCGGCAATTTTATGATGACACAACGCCGTGAAAACACCATGAACTTCTTGTGGCAGTTTTGGGGCAGCTCATCATTAATTGTCGAGAGTGCTGTGAATTTGCCGTGAAATTACAGTGAACTGTTATTTCACGGCAAAACAGATTTTCAGGGCATTTTCAGGGTAAACTTATTCATAGTTATTCATAGTGTGACTGAAACTTTGAGTTATCCAAAGGTATTTATCTGTACTGCACAACTCAAGAATTATTATTACATGGAATACTGCAAACATACTCTGTAATAAATGTTCAAGGTAAAATCAGCTATGAGCACAGAACATGCATCTTAAACAAATTTATAATAATATACATGAACATACAGATAAAGTTTACAAAAAAGAAAAGAACAGAAAAAAAGAAAAGTTCACCTGTTGCCACATATATGTGGTGTATTCAAAACAGACTCAATAACCAGAAACTAACAATGTACATGAACGTACATGTACAGATAGAGTTTACAAAAAAAATGGCAGAAAATAAAAGTGTAACTATTGTTACATGTGTGCTGTATTACTTGATAATAACTAATACTAAACATGCTTTTCTTTCAGATCCCTTTACCATTGGAAGTATCAACAATCAGGTCATGGTTGTAGATTACACCAACCGTGTCATCAAGATGTACAAAGAGGATGGCACCCTGGCATTTCAGTTCACCACTCTGCCACTGAATGAGGTTGGTAAGACCCATGTGGGCATTCAGAGTATAGCAGCCAAGAAGAATTGTAACATCCTAGTGGGTGATGTGAACAGGAAGGTAGTGACTGTGCATGGACCCACAGATGGTGCAATCCTATGCACCATGCCAGTCACAACAAAACCCTTCTTCTTGGCTGTTGACAGCAATGACAGAGTGGTTATCAGTGGCTCTAGTGAGAAACAAGTGGCTGTCATTGATGACAACGGTACTACACTACTCACAATCAAACCAACCATCGATGGTAAGCAAGTCGACTACTGCCAGGGTGTATGCTGTGATGGATCAGAGATCTACATAGCAGTGATCAATGATGATGACACTGGTCATATTCACCACTATGATTCTGATGGGAAGTTCATTAGGTGTATTGCTAAGGGCCTTCATGACCCATTTGGAATCACATTCACATCAGATAAACAGCTAGCAGTAGCTGACAAATACTCAGTCAAGATTTATCATATTGTATGATATCATCCAACTTGATGATCTATGCCATCTGGCAATCTCCATTGTCATCATCATAATGACTGATGAGGAGTAGCTAGTAGTGCCTGACTGGCACTAATGGGGTCATCACCTAGGGTACTCCCCAATGGTATCATACAATGTCAATCCTATACATACGTTAGTAAAGCTGAAGGGGTCACTGTCACTCCGGGTACTCCCCAATGGTACCCAGTCAATCTCAATACGTTAGTAATGCTAAAGGGGTCGCTGTCACCTAGGATACTCCCCAATGGTACCCAAGCAATCTCAATCCTATAAACATTCAAGGACATTTATGATTTCCTGGGTACCATTGTGGAGTACCCTGGGTGACAACGACCCCTTCAGCCTGACTGGCTCTGTCAAGATGTATCACGTGTGACATGATGGCATCCAATATGATGATTCTGAATGGCGATCTCTGTTGTCATCCTCATAGCAAATAACATCTTCAAGATGTTACAAAGTGTCTTGAGCAGTATCTTGAGTGTTCATTCTTGTTTCATCCAAGAGCTATTTTTTAAACAAGCAACTCATTAATTTTTTGGATAATCAAAATCACACATGATCTCCTCATGATCTGCATTCCACCAATCAGAATGTCTTACAAGTTTGCTGATTTTGAAACTCCCAACATATGTTTTATATCTGTATAAGGTAGGCTTGGAATGACTTATTACATCATCATTAGGAATATTTTAAATACGAGTCAAAGAAGTGTGGTTGGAGAAGTCCCTGAGAAAACCTACATGTACACTACATGTACACAACCCATGGTAATGCTTTTGATGATGTCATCAGCAATTTGCTGTCATCAGCAGCTGAGTATAAAGCCAGGATTTGGAAATAGGGCATCCAAATTTGTTATTCTTTGAAAAACATGGTGTCCAAATGTTTAACTTGCAATACTTTTGCATGTGTATTACAAATAAAACAGGGAGTCCATTTAGCAAACTGGGCGTCCAAATAAAGACACCGGTATTGCTGGCTAATGCTTTTGATGTCATTAGCAATTTGCTGTCATTAGCAATTTGCTGTCATTAGCAGAACGACCAGTGAAAAGCTGCCGTTAGCAAAACTAAAGAATGCATAATATATAGTATGCTGTAAATACAACATGATAAAACGTGTGTCAGCACGTACGTCATACGCTCATTAGCGAGTTTTATTCTTCAAACAGAATCCGAGTAAATTTGTGTACCATGTGTGTGCCCTATTCACTTATAATTCAGTTGATGACGTCATTTGAAGAGTCTGTCTCTTTGGTTAAGGGTTAGGGTAAACTTGGGTACCATGTGTGTGCCCTATTTACTTATAATTCAGTTGATGACATCATTTGAAGAGTCTGTCTCTTTGGTTAAGGGTTAGGGTAAACTTGGGTACCATGTGTGTGCCCTATTCACTTATAATTCAGTTGATGACATCATTTGAAGAGTCTGTGTCTCTTTGGTTAAGGGTTAGGGTAAACTTGGGTACCATGTGTGTGCCCTATTCACTTATAATTCAGTTGATGACATCATTTGAAGAGTCTGTGTCTCTTTGGTTAAGGGTTAGGGTAAACTTGGGTACCATGTGTGTGCCCTATTCACTTATAATTCAGTTGATGACGTCATTTGAAGAGTCTGTGTTTCTTTGGTTAAGGGTTAGGGTAAACTTGGGTACCATGTGTGTGCCCTATTCACTTATAATTCAGTTGATGACGTCATTTGAAGAGTCTGTGTTTCTGGTAAACTTGGGTACCATGTGTGTGCCCTATTCACTTATAATTCAGTTGATGATGTCATTTGAAGAGTCTGTGTCTCTTTGGTTAAGGGTTAGGGTAAACTTGGGTACCATGTGTGTGCCCTATTCACTTATAATTCAGTTGATGACGTCATTTGAAGAGTCTGTGTCTCTTTGGTTGAGGGTTAGGGTAAACTTGGGTACCATGTGTGTGCCCTATTCGCTTATAATTCAGTTGATGACGTCATTTGAAGAGTCTGTGTCTTTTTGGTTAAGGGTTAGAGTAAACTTGGGTACCATGTGTGTGCCCTATTCACTTATAATTCAGTTGATGACGTCATTTGAAGAGTCTGTGTCTCTTTGGTTGAGGGTTAGAGTAAACTTGGGTACCATGTGTGTGCCCTATTCGCTTATAATTCAGTTGATGACGTCATTTGAAGAGTCTGTGTCTTTTTGGTTAAGGGTTAGGGTAAACTTGGGTACCATGTGTGTGCCCTATTCGCTTATAATTCAGTTGATGACGTCATTTGAAGAGTCTGTGTCTCTAGTTTTTCTAGAGAACCACTTTAAATGTCTTACATGTTTATAATAATGATTACCTGTAAAGCGCACATATCCACCTAGGAAGCTCAAAGTGCCTTTATAACCCACTTCTCATCAGGCTCATTAATCATTCCTGAAACCATCTCAGCTCACTGCAGAGTACACTACTCAATTGCTGTCATGTCAGTTAATCAAATACAACAACCAACTCTGCCCAAACACCCAATTTGTTACTCCTGATTGGTGGACACAAGCACCATGCATGGTCGCAGTCAGGATTTGAACCCGAGGTATTTATGAATGTGATTAAAACTTAATTTGGTTATAAAACAGCCTGCATAGTACCGTGAATTCCATACTGTGCCAATACAGATGTGCCAACATTGGTATTGACTAAATAGGTCCAGCATAGGGCCGATACTATGACCCGTTTTGTCAAGGCCTTGTACAAGGGGCCATTATAAAATCAATATTGGCGATACATCGGCAGAATACTAGCAGTACCACTAGAGTACTGCCAGTACAAGCCGGAATAATACCAGTACTGGACCAATGTTTGTTGGGTAATGAATGAGATTAGAACTTAATTTGTTAATTAGCCAAAGCTGTATATATTGCATAATCAGAATCAGGAAATAACATTTGAATTTTGAATACTACAATACATATGTAAATAGAAAATACAATCAAGTACACAGTACATTGTATATCGTTTATAACAAACTTTGTTTGCAAAGTTTATTTCCAAGATTTATCAGTTTAGTTAATGGTAAAACAAAACAGACTCAATAAACAGAAATTTTCCTTAATTCCAGACATAATGTAAACAAGTAATTTCTAATCAGTGTCACACAAATATTCACATCCAAATATAATTTTGTGTGCAGCAAATATTCTTAGAATACAAATAATTAAACTTCACTAAAATGTGATGTACATTTATACAATTATTGCCAAAACTAAAATTTATGGAAAGAATTTTAAATATGAAATCATGCCAATTATTAAAAATTATTACTTGAAATACCTATCTAATTATTAAGTAGTTTTTCCCTTCTATTTTCTAATGATGTAATTTATATAAAAATAAAGCACTTTTTATATTTCTGAATTGAAGTTTATTTACCAATTAAGTTACCTTTATTTACCCAATTTCTTTGCACTGAAAAACAGTTATAGAAAAACTACTTTTTGCAGCAGATGCATGTACAAATATTTTCCTTTAAAATAAAATTCCAGTTTTACATAAAACTTACTTGATGATGTTTCCAAAAATTCCTTGAAATATTTTCTGTTTCAGATGATATCATTTTAGTAATATTAGTTTCATTATTTCCATATGGGAAATTTCTGTCTTCTGAATACAGAAATTCCTCATTGGAATAAGAACAAATCTGAATGCATTTTTCGTTAATGACCAAATTTAATAAACTGAAATGTTGACAGGTTGTTTAGATATTTTCTTGATTTTTATAGTGTATGGATGGATTTACCTAGACAGTTTATCAATAGTGTATAAATTGGGAATAAGTTGCTAGGGTTGTTTTCAGTAATCACTTCAAAGGGATGAAAAATCATGGTCTGATGAATTTTTAGGTTTTGTTATTTTAAGTTTGGTCTGCTTTAATGAGGATTAAGTAGAGACCATTTCATTGCATATTGATCACGTGTACCACTTCTGAACTTCTTTCAACCTGGAAATGTCAGATTTTGAGGTAATTTGATTGAATCCAACCTGTATGAGCAAGTATAGATATAGTTATACAAACAGTATAAGTGGAGGTTTTTAATTGCTGTATACATGTAAGTGACTATCAACAATGTCAGATGTTTCTGTGGGAGCTCTGCATGTTGCTGTATACATGTAATCAACAATGTCAGATGTTTCTGTGGGAGCTTGGCTGAAAATTTGTGAATGAAATCATTTTCAGTTTTCATTACTTTGTTTGTGAAATGTTCGTCCAAATGCCTCTTCTGTTCAGTCTTTTGTTTTCAGATTAAGGTTGTAATTGTCGTTGTTCACAGCAACAATTACAACATTATTCTAAAAATAGGAGACTGTGAACGGAAGAGGCTTTTAGACTATTAAACTGTTACAGGTAGCTGCTTTAAACCTGTTTATCTCAGAATCAGAGATTTCACTAAAAATACCGCCCATTTATCAAAACGTAACTTCATCAACAGAGCAGCTACATACTCGAGTTTGGTATCATTTCAAAGCTTATTGACTACTCATTCATGTGATGTACATAACTCAACATGGGAATTTTCCAATTTATTTCTGATTTGGATGGAACTGATCACATTTGCTGTTATCTACTGAGTACTTTGGTCATGTGACTGGTCAGGTGATCCAGCACAGTAGACTTGTGTACTTGCTGAAGAAAAGAAAGACTTCACTACGCAATCCAAAACGGATAAAATAACATGCATCACGTCAAGAAAATATAAAAAGTGAAAATAACTTAATATTTTGTTAAATATTAAGTCAATAAAAACTGTTTAATTTTTTGACAATAACTGTGTATACATCATCTCTAACTTGGATCCCAACACTCAAAAATACTATTCAAATATTCTTGTTTAAAGCAAAATAGTTGAGGTAAATCACATACATGTGTACATGTAACTGTACATGTAATTAAGTTTATATTATACTTATGTATACTAGATCATATCCTTCTCTTAAGTAATTACAATATCTCATTCCAATCACATGTATCATTGTATGGGCTGGGAAGCATCCATTTACATTGTAGTCTACTTCCAGACCAAACTTCATCACATTTACACATTGGATACTGTATGCAATTGTCAGTGTGTAAATCAAAAAACAGTTTCAAAATGTTGACAATTCCATACCGTAGTTAAAAAAATACCAAGATATGTCAATATGACATCATAAAGTGAAACCACACATTTGAGAATAGTTACATTTGTTTTTAAGATAAGAGAGGAGTGGTCGTAGTACAGGCAAGACTTTGAGAAGCCAGGCCAGGCACTATAGCCATTGCACAAAAGACAATCTCGAGAAGACGATCAGAGCATACTGATCAAAAAGAGGCGTTTTAACCTCCAGTTCTTTTCAGAAATAATTACTACTCAAATGAGATTTTCACATGGTGTCACCGCAATTAGTCTTTACTTATCCTCTTTAACATGCAAAGCAACAAGTTTTACCTAATTGGCAGTAAATAGCTGTTATTGTTAAGACGGACTTGACTGTCACCTCAGCTGTCTTTTGTTCACAACGCCATTATAATGAGCTCTACTTGGCTGGGCTAGGCCCTCCAGACGCCCAGGTTATGTTGATTGGCAGGTACTGTTAATTTTGTTGTTTTTCTCAACAAAAACAAAAAATGTGCACCTAATGTGATGAAATATTCACATGTTAGTTTTATGAGGTATTTCTTGAAAACTAGTGGGTTGAAATGAACGTATGTTACCCCTTCCATTTTAACTCCTATAAATTGCTGCTACCAAAATGAAATAACTCGTAATATGCGTGTATAAATGCTGATCAAGTTTAAAGATACTGTAGGATTGAAATGTTTGAATCTTTTTATACTGAATTAAATTAAATTTACTTTGACAAAGCAATACAATGATATTAACTTTAGATGCATTTCCTGTGTTTTGGACTTTTCACAGATGATTCCTGGTAATTTAATTAACGACTGTTTGCGGAGTAAATAGAACTGGTTTGTTATTACAAGTCGTTGTTTCGATCAGTATACTCTGATCTGTTTTCAGGAGAATAAGCATGGTGTCACCGCTAACATTCTTTACTTATCATTTCCACCATGCAAAGGTACAAGTCTTACCCAACAATTTTTTCATCTTAAAAATTTATTTTCCTTAAAACAAATTATTTAATTTTGGAACTTTATTTTTATCAACAAAAAATGCCTTTGAAAATGTTTGTGAAAATTGAAAAGCGTTTATTTGCCTTTCTACAAGGAAAATTTTCCGACAAAAAACTAAATTGCCAGGCATCTCCAGTGAAATAATGTACATGTAGTCAAAAATACAGGTAATGCATCTTTACAAAATGAATACAAATTGTTTTCATAATTCTGATAATTTGTGTTAGTTTATTCCCACATTAATTTGAATCAAAATGTATTTGAATTTGTCTACAGTTCCGTATTGAATTTCTTGTTTAGTAATTGTAACATCAATTTAAAAAAAATATATTTCATTGTAAAATATTATAACATAATCATCATCATGAATTATTTTTCACACTGGAATATCCTCATCGTTGGTTACATGAACTATTTCACCCAAGCTGTGTTTGTCAGTGAAAGTCAGTTTGTCGTTGCCATGGTGAAGCTCAAAGATGATAATCTGAAATTGAAAAAAATTTAAATAAATTGTAAAGAGTAGCGGAGAAATCACACAAGCGTTTCTAATTGACTCAATTCAAGTCCTACATTGTATATACACCTCAGTTAATTAACCGATAATAAAATTACCCAATTATAATCGTAAAACTTACTTGAAGTGAAGTTGGTGATGTTACTAAACATCCTAAGATATTACATGAAGTATATTACAATTCCCTGGCCTATCAAACCTAGTAGATGTAGTCGTCCTTATCAAAACCAGTTGGCAAAATATTATCCACTATGGGTGAAGTTGCTCTAGAAGACAAAACAGTGAGTTGACTGTTTTTGACCAATCACTGTGACAAATTGGTGGACAATTGTTTTGAGAGTAGGAGGGTTTATGCTGCATCCACTGAATACAAAACCAGAGCCATGCTTACCTCATTACTACCATATTTTAGAAGGGGTCCTGGTAGATAGTACGTCGATGTAGGACCTATGTTCCAATAGCGACCTAGGTTGAAACCATTGATAAAAATAACTCCCTTTTCCCATCCCTGTTGATAAAAAGAAAGAAAAAAATAATTGTTATGAGATTGGCAAACTAACTGAAAATAAACTGAAGGTTTACTATCTAAAAGCTTGGTTACACCAAACATCTTGAGAAGATATATTGTGTCTGACATGTTGTAGTTCAAAGAATGATTGATCTTGTATTGTATAATGCTACACACAATTCACAATTCACTTCTCAAAATCAGCATAAAATGCACACAAACTTCTACCTATAAATTTTGCTTTGCAAACTAATTGAGATGGACGCAAGAAAAAAGAACAAACTAAAAGATGTATTGCCAATAGTTTTTGGCTATTTTAATAGCAATTTTAGTTGCCATGGGAACATTGACAATTTCCTTTCAGAAAGGTAAACAAAAATTGTGAGATGAGTTTTTAAAAGATTATTTGTCAGAACCTTGGTCTCACCAAAGGTCTTACAGTCATTAAATGCCTAAATTATAATTTATGAAGGGAAAAAATAATCATTAATTCATTTCTGGATAAGTTTTCAATAAAACCTTGCTTTTTTGCAATTATTTTTTGAATTTCTTTTGAGAGAGTGTTATTTTGAAGGATTATTTGTTATACTTCCCTCCAGTAAAATGATTTTATGACGTGACCCATCATGAATTAATTTCAGGATATATTTTCTGTAAAACCATGCTTTTTCGCAATTATTTTTTAGAGATTATTTTGGGAGAGTGTTATTTGCTGTTCTTTCCTCCAATAAAATAGCTAATGGATAAGAAAATGTTCTAATGGATAAGAAAACGGCCGTAAATTGATGGTAAGATAACACAAAACACAGACGATTCATCTTTAGATTCAATAGTATGTACATGAACATACCGTCATATCCACAAACGTGTCTTTAGGTGTCTTATCTTTAACGTCTAGAACTGCTTTATAGAGCGCTGGTCGCTTTACATCGGCTGTAAATTCCTTCCATTTTGATGAGGATGATACGCTAGGAAAGAAAACAAATCAGAATTAAGGGTTGTAAAATTGGTGAGGTATGAAAAGATAAAACATCAATGAGTATGTTGGAAAAACTGTATATTGGCAATTCCATTGATACTCGCTTTGAATCGGGATAAACATTTAGATTCAGATAGGCCTACTACATTACGTCATTAAGATATCGCCCGTGTTTGGGTCGATTTGACGGTAAAAAAAAACCAGATTTAGGCCTACATGTTGAATTGCTATTTTTCTAGGGTTAAGCGGACTGTCATAAGCTTTCATTTGAGATATTAAACAAAAATTCCGTCAAGGATTAGTACTGGTCAGTAAATTAAAAACTCAAATTAATAAAATGATGGGTCACTGTTTTGCACAAGGGCGTGTGCAGTCATCCGATTGGCTAGTATGGCTGTCAATCAAAATCAAGTGCATTTTAAATATTGCTTTAATAGGCTACATTTTCCGACATCCGAATTTCATAAAAATTTGTTTAGTTTAATAAGGATATTATCTTTCAAAATTCGTTCACTTTTTAAATTCTATTTTTGGTCTCTTCTGCCAAACACTTGTATATCTTTGAAGGGAAGGTACGTACATCATATTAATACATTATCATCTAAATGTTTACTTGGTGTAAAGTTGTGAGCAATCATCATGAGAAATTATTCACCCGATTCTCTGAAAACTTTTTATCCTGGAGAAAAACGGAATTGTTATTATGGTGAATTTACAACTGGCGACTGGTAACTTTTTTGTAAAACATAAAAAACAAAGTGTACTTACGCCTCTAAAAATGGCTTTTTGAATTCAAAGGGTAGCATGTCCCATTTTTGCTGAGGTTTACCATCAATCTGAACACCACCCAGTATTCCTGTATAAAAAGACAAATTACTTGGTATCACCGGAAACATTTTAGATTTTTTTCTTTGAAAATAAAATCTTCAAAAATTTATATCTGATTGAAAATTTCAAATACAATGTGTAAATCTTCTTTTAAAAAAATTAAGAGAATTAGCTGTTGCAAAGTTGTTACCAACCTAAAGGACCTGTAGTATAAATGCAAAATAATGGTTATTGGCCTTACATAGCAGGTGCTTTTTCAAAAGCAAACATTAAAGCAAAAACAAAAACTATAAAAAGAGTAAAATAGTGAAAGAGTAACTTCAACCTCTTCAATGCCGAGGACATAAAATGTATGTGATACATTCCTATATCAATGGTTTCGACCACCAAGGGCATATATAGAAACATCCTTAATCAAATCTTTACAGCAAGCTTTGATGGCTCAATAAAAATACCATATGTGGATAAAATGACTGGGTTATAATACAGCCTGGGGTATTATACAGGATTACTTCCGATCTGGGGGTCATTGAATAACAAGATTTGGACTATAGACAACAGAAATACCATTAAACATTACAATCACTAAATATTTTGCAATGATACTAAATATCTCTGAGATCAGACAAGGGCAAGAAATGGAAAGTTAGACACTCACAGACTCTTTAAAATGATAAGATATAGAACACCCAGATAATTAAAAGTACAAGGTATTTAAACATGAAAACTACATGTAACAATTTCAGACAGGGGCAAGAAATGGATTGGAAGACCAGAAGAATAAAACAATAAAACAAAATTGATCACAGACACTCTTCATGATGACACACAAAAATCAGCAAGATTGCACAACAACATTTAGAATTAAAAAAATACACTATCTTGCATGATTACAAAAAGCTTTTGTTTATAATACGCATAGCTAGACCTATACGATGTGAACCACAGTAGTGTACATAGCTTTTGTGTACAATCATGTACATGTATATTTGAACCTATTCATGATGATATGAGCCTGGCCTTAACTTGAACCAGGAACTACATACATGTACATGTACATTACAGTTCATGAAATGTGTCAAATGTCAAAGGGTAAGTACATGTATTATATGTACAGCTAGTTGTTCATGATACCCAGTGCAGGAGTCGGTCATGTATGCTCTATCCAGTTCATATGTCACATGATGTGAACGTTACCATGGAGGAAGAAAGAGATGACGTTACTATGTACACAATGGAACTGCATGTTTGAATCAATATTTCACCATTTGAGCCAACGCCCTGTGCCATATTCACTTGTTGAAGATTTTGCCAATTTTAATTCAGCTAAATACGGTTTCACATCAGTCTACTGCATCTTGTATGGTAAGTGTTTATAAACCACCAGACAGCAGGGAACGATTTCGTTCAAAAATTTTGCATACCAAAACTGCGATGCACAAAATGAATTTGCATAGCAAAATAAATTTTTTGTATAGCAATCTGTGAATTTTGTGTAGCAAATTTAAAAATTATTAAAGAGGGGCTCTAAGGTCAAATTTAGTTTTGTGATTTTCCAATAACTAGAGTCCTTATTAAAGTGTGAAAAAAATTTCACAAAAATTAGTCTCTAACCTCACGTTAAAGTGATGTAAAATGTCATTTTATTTGATAACCTTCCTGTGTGAAACATCCAAAGACAACAGTGACGTCACATTTCAAATAAATGGATCTCTACATTTTTCTACGGTGAATTTGCAGTTCATTCCTGAAATATCCACAATATTTGATCAAATCGGCATTGAAATTGACTTTTTGACAAACAACAAATTCCTGTATGGAATATTACAGACTCATTTACCGTATGAAAATAGTGACGTCATGTTTCAAATAAAATGATATGTTACACCACTTTAAAGTGAAGTTAGAGACTTGTAATTTATTCACACTTTAATAAGGACTCTATCTATTGGAAAATGAGTGCATCACAAAACTGAATTTGACCTTAGAGTGCCTCTTTAAAATCACAGTATGTAGTGTGCTTTACTGTCCTTTGGTTCATAATATGAATGTCCAAATTTTTTCATTATTTTCGCCAAATTACAGTCATTCATGGAAGTTAGTCCTCAGTCTATTTTCTTGTTTGTTTACATTGTTATATTGATCACTAAAACTGAGGCAATACCACGAAAACAAATTCGGGTGCTTTTCAAAGTGAATTTCGCAGAGTGTAACGTTACTTTGTGGTATGATCTCTATGTATAATATGGTATGATCAAAAGTTGATTTTGATTATTAAAAATTCGTCAGGAAAATGAGTGGCTCACCTTGATTGAAAGTGTGATCATATTGTGTGCTGAAACTATTCTAAATCTCACCACTACATATATAAATGAATGCTCATTTTGTTAATTTTCAAAAACTATTTTTATAAAATAGTAACGTTTCTAGAGTTCCTTTGAATATGGCCGTAGTGATCGTATGAAAGCGCACGTGTGAACTGAACACGATGTTATTGTGTATATAGGGGCATTAGGTTTGGCTCATTGCTCAATGTTCCAACCCCCAAACTCGGAGGAAGAAAAAATAAAAACGTGCGAAGCTAGCTAAAAATAAAATGGGCAGTTGTTGCGTGTTTTTCATTTCGGGAATTTCGCCCGTAGTTAATTCATCAGCATAAAAAAATTGCATGCACATATAATTTTAGGCATTGTGGATAAAATCCTTACAAATTGCTGGGAAATGAGTTGCATGTATGGATGCACACAGGTAAAACAAGTGCGCGTGTTCACTATTGCATCAACACAGTCGCGTCTCGAAGTCATCGTTGACCACGTACATCGCAGTGGGACGGATTCCTTTGTATTTTTGGTCGGAAATATACATGTAAACGTTATTTCAGGAAAGGTTTGTGAATATGATTTTAAAAATTATTAAACCACAATAGTGAAAAAATCTGGCGCAATTTGTATCGCAAAATCTGTGATGTATTGTTTGAAATTCCATCGCAGATTGTCCAAATTATGTCGCCTTTTGCGATGCGATACAGGAAATTGTTCACTTTATTTATAATTGAATACTTTGGACAGAAAACTCTCAAACATTTCTACTTCTGGGGATAGCAATTCAAACGTACATTACACATATATGGATGTACACTGCATCTTGCTTGGACAGTTGGACTGCATTTACTGAATTATAATATTTGAACATAAATACAAACAACCAAACTCTAACTTCGTGGGGGAGGGTCCAATATTGTTAACATACATCTGAGATTTCTCCTAATGTGTTCTCCTTTATAAGTACACAGATTTCTTCTTTAATGGCTATATATCATTCATGTACCTATTGAATAAATGGGAAGTGAGTAATTGGTTAGGATCAAAGATTTGGGTTTAAAACGACAGCTTTGGAACTGATTCCAAATTTCATATACAAAAATTGATTTCTAAAACTAAAAGAATTTGACACAAAGTTGGTATTTAAGTTGATGATGGTATCCAACATCCCTTGAAATCTTTCTGTCTGAGGTGATATCATTTGTAAGAATAGTCAAATATTATTCCCCAATAATTTGTCAGAATTTTTATAATAACTATGTTAGAATGAATATACAAAGTTTGTGTCTGCTCATTAATTCATTTTGTTTGTAATAAATTTTGCGATTTTCTTTTTTCTTTTTTTTTTGCTAGTTTGGTAAACAAAACAATAATATGACCTGAAATTTAAACAGTTTAGTTGGTTTACATACGTAAATCTTTATATAAATGAAGTACGACAGTTAAATTAAGAGCACAATGTGTTTTTATTAGCAATATTTCAAGGCTGTTTGATACTGTAACGTGGTTAGTAACATGTTTATTCTATGGGTCTTTCTATATTCTGTTGCAAAACACCAACAGAACAGCAATCAGTTATACTCCACTGTTTTATTTCAACTCCGAAACACTTCAACTCAGAAAACACATCTACTCACAATCAACTTACATATCATACACTGAATATATCTCATGACGCTACCGGAGACAGTAACAAAACTACAAAAGCGATCTATATTTAGAACAAGGCGGTTCATTCTATTCATTAAAGTTCCGCAGTAACGGTTCAATCAAAGTTCATAGCAAGGATCATCGTCCCAGCTTCGATGGCCGTCTGGAAGCAAGTTCTCCAGCGGCAAAGTCGCAGTCTCTTTGTCACAATTCCTCTACTTTACATTATACGTACATTTTGTAGAATGCTAGTATGGTAATCAAGAAGGATGTTCTGATTCCACTGTAGTCAATTTGGCTTTATCAATTTGTATACTACACTTTCCCTTGTGGATTATTTGGTGATGGAAGTAAGTTTAAGATAAACCATGGATCATAAATGACTTCATCATCAGCGACCATTAACCCAGTCTTTTTTAATTCTCTTTCATTTGTTAACAGAACAAAATGGCTACTAGTACTGGAGAATTAGGAGCTTTGCAGAAGATAAGCCGGTATCATCTTGAGTGTGGCATATGCCATGACCGATACAAGCAACCCAAAATACTAGATTGTTCTCATAGTTTCTGTGAGACCTGTTTATATGAATACTGGGACATCACCTGCAGACGCACCAACGATTCCTTGTCCTGTTTGTCGTCAGGAGATTCTCATTCCATCGACAGGCATTCAGGGACTCAAAACCAATTTTCACTTGATTGGCATCGTAGATGAGGTATCACTACAAGAGAAGGTTGCCCGTTCAGGTAACTCCAAGCCACTCTGTGAGTTATGTGATGGAGGCAATGAGGCTCTTCATCGATGTATTGACTGTGCCCAAAATATCTGCTCTAACTGCAAAAAGATACATCTGCGAATCAATGCAACATCCAATCACAATGTAGCTACACTGGATGACATACGTAAGGGTAAGGCAACAGTGAAAAGACCAGAAGAGGCTTCTACATGTCATAAACACAAGGGAGAGATCAATCGATTCTACTGTGAGCCATGTCAAGTATTGATCTGTAGAGACTGTACCGTTAGGACCATCGTCACCCTGAGCATCAGTACATTGGCAGTGCAGAAGCTTCTCTGAAATACAAGAAGGCTATGAAAGATATCTTGCCAGTTTGCCTCACAGAAATAAAGGAACTGGAAGAATCTTTGGCTGCTTCATCTCAAGCTAAGCGAGAATTCAGAGACAAAGTCATAACAACCATGAAAGAGGTGAAGGAGACAGCAGATCAGATCAGAGCAAAGGTTACAGCTGAGGAGAATAAGATGATTGATACCATCAAGACCCTTGAACAGGATCGTATGGCAGCATTTGATGAGCATGAGAAAGCAGTGGGTATGATGCTACAAAGGAAACAACATTCTCTGGACAGGGCCAATGATGTTACAAATACAGCAACAGACAGTGACTTCCTGTCACTGTATCCCATTATCAGTAATGACTTGAGATCACTGAGCAGTCACCGCCCTCCTCTGATTGATGGCAGACTTTCATATCTGCGGATCAATCAGAGTAAGAGGGTTGGTGATATCAGTCTGGGTGAGCTAGAGCTGGAAGACAGCAAGTGGGAGCTAAGTCATGAGTTTGGCAGGGAGGGAAGTGAATGTGGAGAATTCAATGGGGCTATTGGCATTGCTGCTCATCAACATGGTCAGCTTGCTGTGATAGACCTTAAAAACAGACGAGTGGTAATCTACAGCAGTACAGGTCAACTCCATAGAACCATTAACATGAAAGGAGGTAAGTGTGTCACACACTACTCTACATACACAATGTGGTTTTGACAACTGCAGACATTCAGTACAAAAAGTGTACAACAAAATATTGAACATATTTAAAAGTGATGCTAAATTCACCCACTTTAAGTAACACAAGTCAATGAATAATAGAAATTTATCATGCAGTTTTCCCTTTATAATATAATGTTTACTTATTTTTTTCTTTAGGTCCACGAAAAATTGCAAGCATCCACAATCACTTTGTGGTAACAGATGAGTCCAACCACGTCAAGATGTACAATGAGGATGGTAGAGTGTCATTTCAGTTCACCACCCTGCCACTGAATGAGGTCGATAAGACAGATGTGGATATCAGAAGTGTTACAGCCAAGAAGGATGGTAACATCCTTGTGGGCGATGTAAAGAGAATGGTAATGACTGAGCACAGGTCCACTGATGGTCGAATAATAAGCACCATGCCAGTCAATACAAGACCCTCCTTCTTGGCTGTAGACAACAGTGGCAGAGTGGTGGTCAGTGGTGGACATCAACAACACGTGGCTGTCATTGATGACAATGGGTCTACACTATTCATCATAACACCAACCATTGATGGTGAGCAAGTCCAATACTGCATGGGTGTATGCTGTGACACATCAGGTTTATACATTGCAATGTGCAATGATCCTGACGATGATCCTAACACTGGTCATATTCACCACTATGATCCCAATGGTAGATTTATCAGCTGCATTGCTAAGGGTCTGTATGCACCACATGGAATCACATTCACATCAGATGGGAAACTAGCTGTAGCTGACTTTTACTCAGTCAAGATATATCACACTGTATGATATCATCCAACTTGATGATGTTGAATGGCAATCTCTCTTGCTAGTCATGGTACAATTTTACATACATGTAGTTCAGTTCAAGATATAACACAAACACCCTCCCAAAGAACATGAAGCGAAAACAATACAACAAATTGAAAATAATATTTCCAAGCTTGCAGCCTCAACCTCTTTTAAAACTTTTATTTGGGATTTAAAATTGTGTTAATACATTGATATTTTTTAGTTCCTTTTGCAAAAATTAAATATAATATAATTGATGACCAAAACAGAAGGGGGGGGGGGGGGTATACATAGATACTACTGGTTGTGTAGATCAAAACGCACACTGAGGAAAATAACAACTCCTGTGTATCATGTGTATTGACCAGTGTCAGGAAATTGATAAATAATCAACTTAAAATTACTCTTTTCTCAAAACGTTTGGACACAATTGAGTTGAAACTTTCACAAGTTGATTTCTATACTTGACTTGATCTTCAGCCCAAAATGGGGATAATGGAGGTTGTGCAAAGATGTACATAAAGACTTTCATTTGAAGGTATTATGCGCAATATAAGAACTGTTCATCCTTATCATCCTCATCCTCAATATCCTCCTCATCTTCCTCACCATTATCACCATCATCACCATGTTGAACTCAAGAGACCAGACAGGTGGTATTACCATAAACCTACTCCAATTAGAACAGTTATTGTTATAAGTTTATGTATTTTAATACAACTTACAAACTCATCCTAAAAAAGGATTTCATCAACCTATAAGTTTAATTACTATACCTCATACATATTCATGATCGAGAGCCGACTTCTCACTGGTCCATTCACCGTCACGTGCCAGATGCTATTTTTGCTATTTACCTCGCGAGTATTCACGCACAGGGTAAATACGCATGCGCAGTGCGCGTAGTAGACTGTCGCATCGGGGAACAGTCCCGGCGGGGAAATAGTCCCAACGATCTGGGCCCTGCATCCGGGAACATGCCAGCGGGGAATAGTAGTACGCACGCGCGAACATCGCCTTATATCAGCTAGCTAGCTAGCTATGTACATACACATGAAAAGATGGCGGCACACGTAAATGTTGCGTTTTAATTTACCAAGCTCAGTGATGCCAAACTAGAGAATATTGTGAATATGTATGAGGTATAGTAAAACAAATATAACATGGTTTATTGGGTGGACAGTCGATATTCTCCTCGGTAGTTGAAGTTGAGAAACTGGTTCCTTGGCTTCGCCGAACCAGTTTCTCAACTCCAATACCGAGCTAATATCGACTGTCCACCCTCAAACCATGTTATATTTGTATATTACTATACCTCATACATATTCATGATCGAGAGCCGAATTCTCACTGGTCCATTCACCGTCACGTGCCAGATGCTATTTTTGCTGTTTACCTCGCGTCCGCGAGTATTCACGCACAGGGTAAATACGCATGCGCAGTAGTGCGTAGTAGACTGTCGCATCGGGGAACAGTCCCGCGGGAAATAGTCCCAACGATCTGTTCCTGCATCCGGGAACATGCCAGCGGAACAGTAGTACGCCGAACATCGCCTTAGCTAGCTAGCTACATACGTACATACACATGAAAAGATGGCGGCACACGTAAATGTAAATTCGCTTTATTTCATAGTGGTTATATTGCCTTTCCCTTGCTTCTTATTGTAATGGCAACTGAATATGTATGAGGTATAGTAAAACAGATATAACATGATTTGGAATTCAGGACAGTCGATATTAGCTCCCTCGGTATTGGAAGTTGAGAAACTAGTTCCCTCGGCTTCGCCTCGGGAACTATAGTTTCTCAACTTCCAATACCTCGGGGAGCTAATATCGACTGTCCACCCTCAAACCATGTTATATCTGTATACTGCCTCACGCTGTTAATACAACTTACAAACTCATCTTAATAAGTTTATACCATGTTGAAATAAGAAATTAATAAATAAATAAATACTGTGATATATAATATTATTGATGACCATAACAGAAGTGGAGGTATACATAGATACTACTGGTTGTGTCAAAACGCACACCGAGGAAAATAACAACTCCTGTATATCATGTGTATTGACCAGTGTCAAAATTGATAAATAATCAACTTAAAATTACTCTTATCTCAAAATGTTTGGACACAATTGAGTAGAAACTTTCTTAAGTTGATTTCATGTATTATGAATGTGACACAAAATCTCCTTTTGTGAATTTCGGCTTTAAATACATGAAATATGCATAGTAATACAGCCAAAGGGGGGCGGTAAGGGGGAGGCACTTGTTGGAACAATAGTGTTTGTCGGTAAATTCACAAACTTGTTGGTATTTGTGAAAATACTTTCACAAGTTGATTTCTATACTTGACTTGATCTTCATGTATTATGAATGCAACAGAAAATCTCTTTGTAATAAAGTGTGATTTGGGGTTTTAATGTTACATGATATAATGTACATTATACAGTGTACAGTAGGTATGTATATTATATACTTCTGTCTAGAGACCAATGGTGGTGTTGAGATACAGTGATATTGACCCAGTGACCAGGGGAAATGAGGGAGGGCATCTGTAATGGTGGTCTTGAGATTAAAGTGATATTGACCCAGTGACCAGGGGAAATAAGGGAGGACATCTTTAATGGTGGTCTTGAGATACAGTGATATTGACCCAATGACCAGGGGAAATAAGGGAGGTCATCTTTAATGGTGGTGTTGAGATACAGTGATATTGACCCAGTGACCAGGGGAAATAAGGGAGGACATCTTTAATGGTGGTGTTGAGATACAGTGATACTGACCCAGTGACCAGGGGAAATAAGGGAAGACATCTTTAATGGTGGTGTTGAGATACAGTGATATTGACCCAGTGACCAGAGGAAATAAGGGAGGACATCTTTAATGGTGGTGTTGAGATACAGTGATATTGACCCAGTGACCAGGGGAAATAAGGGAGGTCATCTTTAATGGTGGTGTTGAGATACAGTGATATTGACCCAGTGACCAGGGGAAATAAGGGAGGACATCTTTAATGGTGGTGTTGAGAGACAGTGATATTAACCCAGTGACCAGGGGAAATAAGGGAGGACATCTTTAATGGTGGTGTTGAGATACAGTGATATTGACCCAGTGACCAGGGGAAATAAGGGAGGACATCTTTAATGGTGGTGTTGAGATACAGTGATATTGACCCAGTGGATTCAATCAAAATTAAGCATCAACCATGTTGAACTCAAGAGACCTTATTGTGGTATTACCACAAACCAACTCCAATTAGAACAGTTATTGTTATAAGTTTATGTGTATTTTAATACAACTTACAAACTCATCCTAACATGTTTATACAAAAAAAATAATAATAATAATTCATCAACCTATATTAAAGTTTAACTGCCTCACGCTGTTAATACAACTTACAAACTCATTCTGTTTTTGTTTGAATTGTGATGTTTCTTATTGTGTACACTATCCCTTGGTCTATCAAACCATGTTTTCGCGACCCTGACCAGAAACATGTTTAGAGTTCAGTCATTGGTTAAGTGTTTTCGCACGTTCGGTTATACTGCGATGACTTCATTGCTCTGACCAATCATCAACTGAAATTTGTGATCATTTCAAGATGGCGGATTGTATAGAGTAACAAAAGTGTTGTTAATTATTTGTTAAAACATGATGGAATGATTGTTCGTATACAAAAGTATATCTTTCAAGTCTATTACTTGCACTCACAAATAAGTTCCATTTTGCCAAAATGTTAATTACACCGTATATTTTGAGAAACATTGAGGGATTGAACATGTCACAAATTGAAAACAAGTTTGTGGTTATGTTCTCGTTTTCACATAGCTATGCCGTCTTGTTTCTGGTCAAGAATGTGACATCAGAAACAAGTTTCTGTTCACGTTCACCAAAGCACATCCCTCAGGCTAGTGGGCTAGTGACAACTTCGACCCTTGAATATAAAATACCTGGCAGTGTAGGGGTTTACAATTTGACAAAAGTCATTTTCGTTTTCAAATTAAATTCAGACAAAATAAAAGATCAACATACCTTTTCTTTTGTGATCTAAGTTGCTTCCATAATTCACACGGCTCAAGTTTTCCACAAACAGTTCCAGAACATTTAGTCTATGTTCTCCACCCTGTAGAGCCACAAGAGATATAACATCTAATTTGTATCTATTCTATCAAATCTTTTGAGATCACATTATTTTGTCCATTTTCTCCACCCTGTAGAGCCACAAGAGATATAACATCTAATTTGTATCTATTTTATCAAATCTTTTGAGATCACATTATTTTGTCCATTTTCTCCACCCTGTAGAGCCACAAGAGATATAACATCTAATTGTATCTACTCTATAAAATCTTTTGAGATCACATTATTCAAGTCAGACTTTAACTGAATAATACACTGCCACCTGAAATCGCAGCTCTTTCAGTGAGTAAAACAACTGATAACAAGCAACTCCGCAAATCTTCAGTGCTTAGAAACGCAATATATTTGCAGTGTGCAAACCCATAGCTCTAGGTTTGCCGACTGAAAATTCATTCTGGATCAACCCTTGTTCTAGTATCTTTGATGCTTCATTTGCCGACTGAAAATTCATTCTGGACCAACCCTTGTTCTAGTATCTTTGATGCTTCATTTGCCGACTGAAAATTCATTCTGGATCAACCCTTGTTCTAGTATCGTTGATGCTTCATTTGCTGACAGAGGCACTAAATGCCAACTGAGAAAAATTATTGAGGTGTCACCCCCCCCCCCCCCCCCAACCCCCTCGCTACGGCCCTGCTTACCATTTAAGGAAATATACACCATTTTGGTAAAGACAACCAAGTATATTATTATCTAAAAACTTACTTTGTTGTAAGATGGTCATAGTAAGTACAGAAAATTGTATTCAAGTATGTGTACGAGAACTACAACTATGTCTCCAAAGTGCCCCTACTGAACCAGTTACACTACTGCTTGATTCTAATTAATGCATACAGACATCTCAACAAAATGTGTTTAGGATTGTAATTTTAATTACATGTAAGTATGTATGGAAGGGAGGTTCAAAATTAAGGCTTGTTAGTTGTATGGCTGGGGCATGCCTTAATTTCATTGGGGCAGCTAGTTTAGCAATACCAGTTCCCTGGTGGGCAACCTCAACATTTTTGTCAAATCAAATTAAAGTTTTAATTACCAGCTTCAACAGGTTATTTCCTCTTCCATCTTAATTATAAAGATCATTTTGTCCACTGATGTTTCCTGTTTGAGTCAGCTGGTAAGGTATGAATGTCTCTTTTCTTACCTTGTAGGCCTAAGATTGAGAAAAAACGGCACGATGTTGTCTTGGTAACATCTGTCAATCTCTCCTAGACACAGATGTAAGGTTTCTCCTGAATCATCGGTGTCTTTTCTCCTACTGAGAAAACCATGCCAATCCAAACATGAAGATAAAACATCTCATCTATGACAAATTATAAATGATTCAGTGAGTAGAGAGGTCTGTGGTAGCAACATATGTAAACAATCTCCAATAGGAGTTGCAATATTCTTGGTTCTGAGAAGAACCGGTGACAAGAACCAACAATTATTACAATTCCTCGTCTCCTAAGAGATTGTTTTCATGGTGCTACCACAAACCTTACTCCTATTATACTTCCATCATTCAAAGCTTTAAATCCTACTTATTCTAAGGAAATTATAACTTCCTTAGCCTATATTGGTAAGATCTTGTATCTTAAATTTGTAAAATGTCATAGACTATTAAAAGATATCTTGTTGCTTTGAAAAATCGGAATGGATTTCACCTACTTTGCAAGCTGGATAAATTATCATTCTTACTTCCCATTAATAAATGCCCATCATTTCATTTTTAAAGTTAAGTAATCATAAACTCCCAATCATAAACTATCATAAACAAAACCAAAGTCATAGCTGCCAACATTTCAAAATTCAAATTTGTAATGAAACCGACCAAGACATACATGTACATGTAACAATTTGTATTAAAACTAAAATAACGTTCAAGATGACCAACTGCAAATAAATCAAACAAAAACCTACCACAAAAATGTACATAAATCAATTTGTTCTTTTGTAATTCCTGAAAAAATCGTAATAATTACGAAAAATTTGTAATAGTTGACAGCTATGCAAAGTTTGAAAGGCACAAGTCTATTTTGGACATAAGCCTCATTTTGATTCTCATTGACTTGTGTATTAGAAAAACAAAATGGCTGCTCTATATCTTATCCATCGTAGATCACACTCTACAAGATGTAGTCTTCTAGACTCACACCATACTCGCAAATCTGGAAAGACCTAGAGATCACGGAATTAATACGAAAGAAATTGAGCAAAATCTGGATTTAGAAATATATTATTTGTTTATAAATCCGTTTAACTTTCAGTTATTTCCATTTCTGAATGGCGGTGAATGTTTGGATTACTGTTCAGATCCTCAGTTGAGCTACAATGATGATTCAAATTTTTGAAAATCTTACACATAATCAGTACCTCCCACGCCTCATTCAAGAGCACTGTGCTTGTACTCTTTGCACACAATGTTTCATGTGAGCAAATTTACTCAATATAACATTGGGTGCAGGGAGGATAGCGTTTTATGTAATTTGAAGAAACCCTTTCATGGTAATAGCGCCATGTTTGATTGAGTGCCATGGTCGAGCGGTTTAGTGCATCGGATTTGTGTTTTGATGGCCGAGTCGTCAGAATGTGGGTTCGAATCCCAACTGCGACCATGGTGCTTGTGTCCTTGAGCAAGACACTTTACCATAATTGCTTATCTCCACCCAGGGGTAAATGGGTACCTGTGAGGACAGAGTTGGTTGTTGTGTTCGATTAGCCCTATATGCGTTGGTGGATACGTGCGCTATATAAGTTATTTTTATTATTATTATTATTATGTTTTTGATGTGGCAAAATTATTTATTTCGAACACTCATTGCCATCAGCGACCAGGCGTTTGAACTTCACGCACACTTCAGACGCGTGCATGAAGTTCAAACGCCCAGTCGCAGACAGCAATGAGTGTTCGAAATAAACAATTTTGCCCCATCAAAAACATGGCGCTATTACCACGAAAGGGTTTATTCTCAACTCTTGCATATGAGAATGTACAGGGAGAACCATGGGAACTTCACAGGGTGTTCTCTATGTTTCGATTATTGCACTCTAATCATCATCAGGAGAATGAAGAGGTTTGCAGATATGCAGCTTTCTTCTTACCTCCCTTAACAAAGATTTCCCTTCGGCATGAAAATCTTTAAATGTGGACGACTACAAAGATTCGGACAGTCTTCCATCCTGACCTCTGGATGACCAACTTCTTGTTGCCCTTGACCCTTTGTTGATAGTCTGGTCAACCTTATCCCAGGTCTGAAGGACGGAGTATTGGTGTAGTCACTTGAGCTTGAGGGAACGACGCCCATGGACTGGGAGGAGCCACATCCCATCGTGTGGCTTTGTTGATTAATCTAAAACTAGTTTCAAAAAGACAAAATTACATCTAAAATACCATATAGGTTGATGAAATTCTTGCATCAGGTGATAAACAATTGATTTTGCCCCACACCACGTGTATAGCACTGCATACTCAGTGCTTTCCGAGTGTCTGTGAAAGAGAAAACTTCACAGGCAACTCAGGTGGGATTCAACCCATGACCTACTGCTTCTAGTACAGACATCTTAACCTGGGTCTCGACCACCGAGCCATGCCTGTGCTTGCTCAAGCTTGCCCGAGCTTGACCGAGCTTATCCGAGCTTGACCGAGCTTGACTGAGCTTAAAATACCTTTAAAAAAACCTAACAATGATGTACATCTCGCTATAATTTTAAACAATTGCAAGATAACTGATCTGCCATGCCTTTCTGCATATTATATAAATTACTCTGTCTATCACTAGCATGGGGGTTGATTCCAAAGGGCGGGGAGGGGGACATGTCCCATCCAATATTAATGATGGGGAGGGGAGGATACAGTAAATTATTCAAAGTGCACAAGTCATTACTTTAATCAACTGTATTTTTGGAAGGTATGTCGAATTCAACTGCCACTTGTGCACAATGTCTAACGTTAACGTTAAGCATGTGTTTTTAGCAGAAGACAAAATGGCCAACATCACTTGATGTGCATGCATTCATTGCTCAAAATCACAAAGAATGTACAATACAACCATGAAAGCTCTTCCTCCATGATACAACTCCCACTTGTTCATCCAAATGTGATAAATATCACAGATTTTGATTTAGAATAATAGAAGGTGATCAGGACATACTTCAGTTATTAAGGAGAAAAGTGTAATCACGACTCAAGTGATTGAACTTTGAAGTGAAACAATATTTTTGAGATTTTTATTTATAAATTTCTTTTTTTCACAGGTGCCCAGAAAACCTGTAAACAAGGGCGCTTGCTTTTGTGAACCAGAAACACTACGTAAACCCCTACTCATCTACGATCAGTGTTCTGGGGGGTAGAATGTCGTATCTGGCCGCCACTATTTTTCATTAAATATAACCAATAATGTAATCTTACCTACCTGGTAAGGTGGAGAACATATGGATGATGATGGACATATAGGCCTACTTCAAATTATTCCAGGATATTTATTTCATGAAAAATCGGGCATTTTTGGTATACGATGACTTACTCAGTCATGTCAGTCTGATCTTGTAAACTCTACAATTAGTGACCAACACAGTCATTGTACATGCGTAGTGGCAACTATAATAGGACCCTTCTATTTTCTGAAGGGGAGGATTTTTTTTAGAAGGGAAATCAAGTCCGAAAACCATCATAAAAGTGGATTTTAACGATAGTTTTCGCTTTCTGTACCACCAAAAATTGATAGAATGATTTTTTAACTGGTTAGTGGTTGCAAAAAAAATCCAAACAAGCCCTTAAAAAGTGGCGGCCGGATACGACATTCTTTCCGTTCTGGGTTCTTTACGTGCATTACTAACATGTTATCTAGTAATAGCATCAATATTGGCTTAGCATTTCTCGGAAAACTTATGGCGTATTACTGGTTGCATAAACTTATTTAAGTTGTGCTTGTTACATTTTCTGTGCCCCCATCAACTTTCAGTTTGGGGGCGAGTCATTATACCAACATCAATTTTTTGATGACAACAATTCTGTGCATCTCAAAAAACGGCGCTCAAGACGTCCACGCATATGATCATGTGTTGCATTCCCCACTTTCGTGGGTCAACAAATAATAGTCGGACACAAACTTTGTTGTGACAATCTCAACCAATGGGGTTGGTTTATTATTAACATCACTATTTAACAATAATAACAGGCACTAGTAACATGTATGACAGGAGTGGTAGCGTATAGGTACATGTCAATAGTTAAACTTATATACTTGTGCTAAGTTCCGAATAGGGTGTACGAATACCAACTATTGGGTACAGTCAGTGGGGACCATCGTTCGTTCATGCGGCTTGTCACTCGGCATACGGTACGGGCACTGCTATACCGAGAGACGGGCGGCTGGTCGGTCTCTACGACGGGGACCACCGGGGCTTGACTACTGGGGTGTCTGGACGGGGCCAGAGTGTGTATCAGACCGCATAGCTACATGTAGGCGAACCAATGGCCATATCGACGCCCTGCACCATTGGTTTAACGAACGAGGCACTGCACTGTAATAGTTCGGTATATCGCACTGTCATGGATCGGATCGAGTCGCATAGATTTCTTTCGAACCGCACTTCGCTGAGATCAGGAAATCTTGGGGATTATATAGAAATCTGGGGCCTAGGAATGAATAAAACATAAGCCTACTTTAGCGTCTTAGCCAATGAGAAGCTTGGCTTCCGCGTCTAAGGGTAGAAACGTGTGCAAAATCAGGGTATACAACAGGTCCTTGTTCCATATAAGGTAAGGTATTTGACGAAAGTGAAGTGATCGACAACTTAGAAAGGAGGGCGTGTTCAAAGGGAAAATGCTTACTGGGGTGCTTAAGCTATTTGCTTGGATGCTAAGCTATTAGTGCATGAGGGGAACAGCGGCTGTGCTTGGGTAGGGAGCACTACACGCGGGCCACGGCTAATGACTGAGCAGGACAGTCACGGTGACTGTTTGGCCGTGGTTCACCCACGAACCGTGTTCGGTGTGAAGGGTGGACTCCGAGGAAAGTATTCGGAAAATAGACTAAGTCCAAAGGACGGCTCCAAGCCACGTGGCGGGAGGGTGTGCACGCACACAGGGCTCTCGCTGGTGTTGCATTATGCATGAGCAAAAGTATGTCCTTGTATGGATTGCATATTCATAGCGGACAATCGAGGGTCCGGGGAAACAACCCTGGGACTTAGACTGCTTGAAATTGCAT
The DNA here is from genome assembly GCA_029582265.1 of Zoroaster sp. YZ-2022. Lineage (NCBI taxonomy): Eukaryota > Metazoa > Echinodermata > Asteroidea > Forcipulatida > Zoroasteridae > Zoroaster > Zoroaster sp. YZ-2022. The sequence goes on from CM055816.1 coordinate 10,687,593, forward strand.
CGTAGGCAAAATATTGGAAGGAAGAAGTGAACTATAAGGGTGCTAATATTTATCAAAATCAAAGGGTAAGATTCGTAACACTATTCCCCTGTTTTTCAAACGTCCTCGTTTTGGTTAATAAAATAGGTTAAACTAAAAAAAAAACAATATTCTGTTAAAAAACAAAGTTCATAGGGATCACATGGTGAATCAGCTACGCGATTCTCTGATGAAAACAAAAAAAGGTTCATTCGAGGGATTCTTAGGTTAAAAATGGTTCATCAAGTGTCATTTTTGTAGTTTTGGTCACAAACCCAAAAACGTTGGCAATTAATTAAAAAACCCATAATCAAAACGGAAAACTTAAACGAACACGTATTCTCATATACAGTTACGCGTACCGGGTAACATGTACAAAAGTTGGGCCGCGTCGCGTGGCACTTTGGATTTAAAAGTCATATCAGATTACAACCGCACACATTTTGTAGAGGTACAGTCCCAAATTTGAATGAATGGGCCCCATGTTGCCTGTTTTTTTATAGATTTCCCTTGACTAAAGACCCCCGCAAGCGACGTGAAGGAGCTAAAGAAACCTGGCTGGTGGGGCTTGTCTTGGCTTCTTTTTGGGGGGGGAAAGTTCGATACCGTGGATGACGGGGGAAGGTTTTCCTTGGGGGTTTGGGGAAGGGAATCATCAAATTTGTACTGATTCTGGGGATGGGGCAGAGATAGGGACGGCTGGTTCCACTACGCATCAATTCCCCCCGGACGATTCCTTCAGCCGGTACCAGTAGAACTTGTGTTTTGTCTTTACTAAATGGCGGATGTCAAAATTAAAGCTTTTGGACAAGATGGTGTTTGTACCTTTCAGTACAAAAGTGCAAGTAGATTTAGTTTTGTCCGTAGTTTTAAAATAATAATAATAAGAGTTTTTATAGCGCATATCCAAACAATGGCGCTCAACGCATTATATTATCCCCCCTCATAATAGGGGATAAACCCTGAAAACCTCTCGCTCCCCCGGGGGGGGATACAGCTCAAATTTTCCCTTTCTAGCGCATAGAGGCAAACCATCTGCCTTTACGGTCCCTTTAACCCCCGGGGGGAAAAAAGAATTTTGGTTAAGTGTTTCCAAGGACACAAATGTCCGGGTGGGGGTCGAACCCCCACTTCCCGTGGCAACACCAGAACTTTAGTTCGTGCGCAACCCCAACAACCACCTTTTCGTGCATTATACAACACACGGGGCCTCGGCTTTACGTCCCATCCGGACGAACAATTATGGTTAAGTACCTTTCAAGGGTACAAGGGACGACCGGGGCCGAACCACCCCGTGCTGGGCCCCGAACTTTAGTTCGGGCCCGACCCCGGCCCCGACACTCCATTTTATCCATCTCTTGTAGAGGGCACCGTTTTATAAGTTTTCCCCCACAGTTTCTGAGTTGGAACTTTGACCGACTAACAACCCAGTATTTCGCCAATATCAGTTTTTGATTTTGGCGATTTCCTCAGAGGGGTAACCGTTCACCCGGGGATGTCTTGTTGCGCCCCATTTGAACCGGGATCGTCGTGCATGGAATTACATGCTTTAACGCATCTTGGGGGGGCCCGGGTGGGAATAGTTCTGTGTTGGGGGGTACTAAAAAAGGGTAAGGGGCCCTTTTGGGGGGGCAGGGGGGTTAAATTCGTCACTTCGGTTCTTTTGTTTTCACCGTTATTGCTTGTGTCGGAGTTTTCGCGACTTTGCCATCCCCTCGTTGTGATATCCTGGCGAGGGGTTGACAAACGGCTTGTCGGTTTTCCCTGTGTTTTTAAAAGGGGACGGGTCGAACCCACCGTTGATAACTGTACTGCAGAGCCCAAAAAAGTTGGTTTTTAAAAAAACCAAAAAGGGGTTACCACTGTTGCCATCAGTATGAGAACGTCGGAAGGGGATATGAACTTTTCCCCAGTCCATCAGATAAAAATTCGGGACCTGGGAAACAAGTCAAAAATCCCGGGGGTCTTCATTGCAAATTTGACAATATCGGGGTGTTCTAGGATTCTACCATGTCGCAGATAGATGAATTGTTGGTCGATAGGGGGTTACGTCGTGACTTTGTTAAAACCGGGCCACGTTCCCTTAGTGACCCTTGTCCAACCACTACAAGGTAGTTCGGAGGATGGGTTCACGTCGTGCACGGGGACTGTCAGGGTCAAGGCACCCCAAAAGGGCATCTGCATTGCCATGTTTTTTTCCCGCACGGTGTTAATCTTAAATAAACTGGGCCATAACCCCAGCCATCGACCATTTGATCAACTGGATCTTTGAATGTCTTTTCCCAACCAAAATTCTGAAGTGTTTTGGAAAATCTGTTGGTCGGGGAATTAAACGGGAGTGTCCAGGCAGAGGGGACCCCATTTTGGCGGCGCTGCCCTTTTCTCGGCCTCCACCTGTTTTTCGCCTGCTTTAGCCTTTCTGAGGGTTCCCCCTGGGCTTGTCCCGCCGTACACAGACCAAATGACGTTCGAGGTCGCCGGCTCTGCTGAGGCACTAAGCCTACGGGATTTACGAAACTTTTCGGCATAGTGTTTTTGGGCACACTTTACTGGAAATGGACTGGAAGGTCATAGACTATTGTTCATTGATACGTGCAGTGAAGGCGTTGGTGCTTCTGCTAACAGACGCTAACATTGACATTATGGTCGTGCCGGGGTTTAAATATAACTATAAGTGTTCATAGAAGTTCTCATATCGATAGAGTGTTAAAGTTTGTATCCCACCGCTAGCCACCAGTGTTGCATTCCCACTTTCGTGGGTCAACAAAAATAGTCGGATACAAACTTTGTTGTGACAATCTCAATCAATGGGGTTGGTTTATTATTAACATCACTATTTAACAATAATAACAGGCACTAGTAACATGTATGACAGGAGTGGTAGCGTATGGTACATGTCAATAGTTAAACTTATATACTTGTGCTAAGTTCCGAATAGGGTGTACGAATACCAACTATTGGGTACAGTCAGTGGACCATCGTTCGTTCATGCGGCTGTCAACTCGGCATACGGTACGGGCACTGCTATACCGAGACGGGCGGCTGGTCGGTCTCACGACAGGGACCACCGGGCTTGACTACACCGGGTGTCTGTACGGGGCCAGAGTGTATCAGACCGCATAGCTACATGTAGGCAACCAATGGCCATATCGACGCCCTGCACCATTGGTTTAACGAACGAGGCACTGCACTGTAATAGTTCGGTATATCGCACTGTCATGGATCGGATCGAGTCGCATAGATTTCATTCGGAACCGCACTTCGCTGAGATCAGGAAATCTGGGGATTATATAGAAATCTGGGGCCTAGGAATGATAAAACATAAGCCTACTTTAGCGTCTTAGCCAATGAGAAGCTTGGCTTCGCGTCTAGGTAGAAACGTGTGCAAAATCGGGTATACAACAGGTCCTTGTTCCATATAAGGTAAGGTATTTGACGAAAGTGAAGTGATCGACAACTTAGAAAGGAGGGCGTGTTCAAAGGAAAATGCTTACTGGGGTGTAAGCTATTTGCTTGGATGCTAAGCTATTAGTGCATGAGGGAACAGCGGCTGTGCTTGGGTAGGAGCACTACACGCGGGCCACGGCTAATGACTGAGCGGACAGTCACGGTGACTGTTTGGCCGTGGTTCACCCACGAACCGTGTTCGTGTGAAGGGTGGACTCCGAGGAAAGTATTCGGAAAATAGACTAAGTCCCAAAAGGGCGGCTCCAAGCCACGTGGCGGAGGTGTGCGCACACAGGGCTCTCGCTGGTGTTGCATTATGCATGAGCAAAAGTAGCGTCCTTTTATGGATTGCATATTCATAGCGGACAATCGAGGTCCGGGAAACAACCCTGGGACATAGACTGCTTGAAATTGCATCGTAGGCAAAATATTGAAGGGAAGAAGTGAACTATAAGGAGTGCTAATATTTATCAAAATCAAAGGTAAGATTCGTAACAGTATGTAAAGGGCCCATTGACTCAATAGGAAATCCGTTTTCATGTCAATCACAATGTACTCGGCGCGGAGACAGCTCCAGTGATGCCCTCAGCAGAGCGCGGCAAATTTACGGGCTGAATGCGCCGATCTCGGAACACTTCGCGAAAGGCTGGGCGGGACGAGTGGTTCATTCATAAAAATCTAGGCTCGCACGTACTTCCCATTGCTATTTTACGTACATTGTTAGATAGCTGAAATATTAGCTTTCCAATGACTGTTCATTGTACATAGAATATAATTTTTTTAATATTTTGA